>CM060935.1:668865663-670115663 GCA_030765085.1 Allium cepa | reverse complement strand
AATCCATATACTAGTGTTTTTGGGTTGTCGTAACGATGTTTTACGCAACATTCGTTTTTAACCCAAATAAATGTGAATAAAAGAATATTTCTTTAAAGGAATGAAATTAATACTTAACTATGGTTTAAGCATATGGAATATTTTCGAATTGTTGAAAATAAATTGAATTGTGAATTACTTATTTTTTTAAATAAGTTTAGAAATGATTTTCCAATATGGAATGGAACGTTTTTGTGAATTCACCTTTTAAAGGTAAAAGTGTAAGCGAATATTTTGGAATCGATTTGAAATCAAATATGAATGGGTATTTGGGATTTAATTCACGTTGGAATTTATATGAAGGGAAATTTGTTTAAAAATAAATATTGATTTATTTTGAAGTATGAAAATGAATTTACGGATTTGGGACGTAAATTTAAATTAAATCGGTAAAGATTTATTTGATGATTTGAAATTTGTTTTCAAAGGGTATAAAGGATGAAAAGTAATTTGAAATTAGTTTTCAAATGGTTAAGGTGATTTGAAATTAGTTTTCAAATGGTTAAGGTGATTTGAAATTAGTTTTCAAATGGTTAAGGTGATTTGAAATTAGTTTTCAAATGGTTAAGGTGATTTGAAATTGGTTTGCAAATGGTTAATGTAATTTGAAAATTGGTTTTCAAATGGTAAAGGTAAATTGAAAATTGGTTTTTCAATTGGTTAAGTGTGGAAAATTTTATCGTGAAGTGGTTTTGGTAAAACAAATAACTGGGGCAATTATTTGGAAATGGTGTATATATATATATATATCTTGTGAAGATATTTTTGGGATTAAATAATTTTGGAAATTTATTTGGAATCTGATGATGTGGCGCATCTTTATTGATAGTTAAATAACCGACTATCAATATTTACCCTTGGATGGTATTGGTTGTGTTTGTTTGGAATTGAATGCACACTTATTTTTAAAAATAAGCGCTCGCTATTCGGTTTAGCCGGGAGAGGACCTTTGTGTCGTATATCCCATTCCGAATATGCGATACGTCGTTTGGATTGCATTTGAAGACCGGTGTTGAAGACCGGGTATTTGTGAAAACGATAGGATGACCTATCGATTGTCTCCGCATCGTTAGCTACGATATGGAGATTTCCTTTGTGATGGGAAATTTTATCGGGATTGTGAATACCCGGATTGCAAGGGCTTCTTTGGAAGTGCCTTCGGTTCTGTTCGAACCCGGAACAGACTTGTATGGTTACGTGTCTGACATTACATTTTGAGAGATAGAGCAGATTTCTTTCAAATACATTTCTGTTGGTGGCGGAGAATTTATTCTCTTAGCTTAACACCCTTCTCTGAGACGTACGAGCTCAGAGGTTATGTAGTTGAAGGTTATCAGCGATATTTCCCAATCTGGTAATGTGGCATGCTGAGTGCTGCTGTGTGATGATCATTGGTTGGTCATTTGTGATATGATCATTTGTTTGATCATTTATCTTTGTGATTATTGCTTTGGTCATCTGTGGACCCGAAGCATGGCTTTGTTACACAAAGCGTAGCTTTGTGGACGAGACTTCGTCAGGACCTCACTCCCCGGAAATGGTCGAAACAGGAATATGCGGCAAGGTTATGAGGGTCGCGCCCTTTAGGGTATGTCATTTCCTTCTGGAAAAGGGTGGTATCATGGTATGGAGCCCAGATATTTACTCATGTGGAAACACTATATCTATTTCTGTGTGGTGTTGTTGGTATCGAGCGCTCGGATAAAGGTCCCAAAGGACCGGGGGATGACATATTCGTGTAGTAGTTACCTAGTTACAGAGGTAACCCGGCCTTGTGTTGGCAGAGATCTAACCGTAACGTTAGTTCTCGGGACGTCCCGCCAGAGGCGATCCCATGTGGCAGTAGGAAGTTCCTTAGCCTGACCATTTGTTGGAAATCCATTCATCCAATACGCGCCCTGTACGGTTTTAGTTGTAGAACCTGCCATTTAACATGGCAGCTATAGTAGGCATAGTATCATGGTACCTATGCTGGCTAGGATTTATATTATACTTTCGAAATATTTTCCACTATGCACTAGTAATAATATCAAAGAATTTTTCTCGTAGTAAGCATGTTTGACTATCATAAGGAGAAATCTCCCCCATGTGTGCGTTTGCATTGTGTGTGTGCCGGGAGGCCTTATGGTAGTTTCATTTTCCAAAAAGCATTGCGGATTTCAAAATTTAAACTTTCTTGTTGCGTGTTTAAAGATAAACTGTTTTGAGTTCTCACACCAGTCACATGACTGACCTGGAGTTTATTGTTCCTTTCCTAAACTCTGGGTGCCCACTATTTTCCACACGGGCAGTCTAGAGTTAGGTTATCAGGTTATTCTGGATTCGGGAGTTGCTGTGCAGATGTTGGAGGCGAGCTTGGATAGCGTAGTCTATTATCTATTGTATATAGTATTCTTTCCGCTGTTTTATTGTTGTACACTCTGATGATATGATGTATTGTGATGTATGTATAAAATGTATAGTTCTTTTGTTTTAATGAATATTCATTTATCTATTATATGTTGTTCCGCTGCGACTGTGAGATTCTGTTATTGTTTCTCGTTCTGTTACTTGTTTTTCTGTTTTCTCTTCTCTTTCTTTTCTTTCTTCTTCTACCTCTTTCTTCTTCTAAAACCCTAACGGTTCGATTTTTCGGCAACGAAAAATCGCGATCGTTACACAACAACCGTATCTCAATCATATGTAAAAAAATACTGAGAATGTTTTGTAATAGATGACATGCACCCAAATATTTCAAATGATAAAGTAAGATCCAAATACCCTGGTTTTCCAATTCAAAAATTTATTTTCAGTTTTCTCATATGAGAAAATCCAAAGATCAAAAATCAAAATGACAAGGAGGGGATTCCTCCAATTGAAGTTCGGTGAAACTCTAGAATCAAAACAACATGGAGTGTCTAGTGGTATTTCGGTTCCTACAAAAAATATTAACTAGAGTGAATAAGTATCATTCCTTGTCCAAAATCTTCAAAAGTTTCCTTTTTCAAAATTACCAAGATTTAGGTCCTAATAACAACAATCTAAAATCCATTGTCTATAAATTTTAACTTTTGTAGACAATGGTATAGGAAATCACACAACCAATCAGTTCAATTCAATTAAATCAAATTAATCTACTTCTATAGAAGGAATAAGTTAACAGTAACAGTCAATTGAATTCCATAAGCAAAAACTCATCAATTAACTTTATTTCAAAATTTCAAATGACTAACAAACAAATCTTAACTTAGGTTCAAAACTTTCTTAATTGTCTAAAAATACAGATAATTATCTAAGCGTATCATTTTGTTCATTGGCCTATGGTTATTGCTTAGAAGATTATCCAAACTCATTCGGACAAAATGGAAAGTTGTACTCTATATTTTATTAATTTCTTAATTATATTAAAAAAGTTCCTAAATCACTTATATTTTCCACTTAGTATTTTATTAAATACTAAAATTATTTATGAATTATTTCATAAATTCTCAACCAAGTTTTCATAACATTTTATAAAGTCATTTCTTTATAAAACATAAAATAATAACTTATTCCACTTTATTTTCTTGTATAATACTCTTCTATATCCCAATAATACATATAAATTTTATTTTACCTTTTTAAAGATGTAGGTGGAGATCAAATAAAATTATGGTTTCTTAAAACCGAGTCAACCTATTAACCCTTTCAACTTAGAGTGTTAAAATAATAATATTTACGGGTTGACCCAATCAGCAAATAGTTCATACTACTTAGATGTTTTAAACAACTATATGATTATAGTAAAAATAATGTTTATTAAAATCCTCTTATTTAATTAAACCCAATTTAAACCTATGTTAAATTCTCCCATATCTTATCTAAGGGAAAACAATCATATTTATCAAAACGATCTTTTATTAGAAATACTTTATGTTTTGGAACAAATTCCCATTTGGGGACTTAAATTAAATACCCGGTTTAATTTCAAAACTTATCTTTGAAAGATTACTATATATGTTTTTATATATAATAACTTCAAACTATTTATTTATTAAAACTCACTTTGGGTTTACTCGGATTTGAACCCATTTCGATTGCACAATGATAAAGAGAATAATTTTCTAAGTACCCCACAACCTTCGCCTGAACAAACGTCAGATCATCACATAAAAGATTATTCATATTACCACAAAAGCTAATCGAAATGATTTCCTCCTAATTATCCTAAAGAAAATGCATCCCATTTAAAAATTACTTCTAAAAAATATAGCTATTTCTTTTCTCAAAAACCTTCTGAAATTATTTTCAAAATTCCAGGATTTAGAATCAAAAATCCTTTCAAAATACATTTAATAAACTAAATTTGTATAAAATTTCATTTATATAAAAATCATTTCATATTATAATAATTCTTCTTTACTATAATCAAATTTTATCAAATGTTTATTATTTAAATGTTTTACCTTACCGGTTAGACCATATTTATTATTTTTTATCAAAGTTCAATCTTTAACTCACTATTATTGAATGGTGAATATTCAAGTTAACATTGTCTCTGAACACCTTTATAGTCAAACTGTGAAAAATAATTCAAAAAGGTTCGTTTTAAATCTAGCGATAAATTCTCCTAAATAAACTGAGCTCGGTTTAACAACTAATAAGCAGCAGTTAATGCTTCTTATTTAAATTAAGCATAACCGAACAAATAATTGTGATAATAAATAAATATTATCATATTTGAACCAACACACTTTATAACTATATAGAGTTTTTAAAATTATTCCTTTATATATATATATATATATATATATATATAATATAATCCTAGGCAAAATATTTAATTTGCCAAAAATTTCATAAATTTCAATACCATATCCGTTGGCCTTGATCGAGTGCTTAGAAACCCCTATTGATACTGTGGCGTGCCACGAATCGACTAGAATTCATAAAAAATCTACAGACCAATTAACATAATATGTTTTTATAACATTAACAAATACGCTCTCATATATATATTACTCTCGAACTCATTCTAGGGTGTCGCTTACCCTATCTCCAATGAGCAAACCCTACTAAAGGTAAGGTTCTCGCTTAACCTCGCACTCTGATACCAAATTGTAATGACCCGCCTTTTTCACCATCGAGAGTCGACACCGTACACTACCACTATGTTCCAATGTCGCGCATCCAATATACAGAAGTCCAGATTGTTAGGGTAAATAAAAATAAAAGAACAGGGAAAAGAGAAAAGTAGAATCTCACAGCAGAATCGACAACATATAATATAACAAGGACAGTAGAAACTGTCACTCCAAACATACAGAGTATATCAGAGTAAAAATACCTTATCAGCAGGATAGTTATAAATCTTGATCTCACAAATGCTGATAGGTATGCTTTATAAAACAATGGAAAGTTAAAACACTATGATTGGCGAATCTCCAGCTCCCCTCCAAGATCTTCGTATCACCAAAGCCAACCTAGAAAATTACTCGGTCTGACCAGAAAATTATATTAAATAACACTCGGATCAGTCTAGAAATACCAGCGTGAGACAACTCAAACAATAGGGATCGTATAAAAGTTCTGTGAGACCACGCCGCTAACGCGGAACGAGTTTTTTTACCTCACAATAATAACATCCATAAACGTAAGAGCATAAATAAATATCAAGAAACAAATCAAAATAAGAATGAGCATAATTGATATTAAAACCAGAGTTGAAAGAACGAAAATAAACCGAGTAAAATTCATACTGGACAGAATGCATAGAACAAGGAAAATAGTCCAACTTGATAGAATGGACTAAATAAGGTAACAATCCAAATTTGATAGAATGGACTGAAAAAAGTATAATCAAACATCATGAAGAGAGATTGACTCTTCCCATTGCAATTACAGAAAAATTGATTCAAAGGTTCGAATCAAATTAGTAAAATGAATTAATCCAATGTTACTAGGAGGGTGCTCCTCCCTTCAAAGAAAGTATACCTTTAGAAAAAATATAGTTGAGAGCACACGCATCACTCTCAGGAACATCCAAGCTGGACCCTGCTTCACACGAGCATCCAAATATTTCACATCAATGCATGCATATTGAACCCTCTAGATGATGTGAACATACCTTGATGGATGCGACCCACATGGCTTGGCTCCCATTCGTGCCTTGGTTTTATTTTTTCCGATGTTGGATATCAATGCTCAAAACGGGCGATAAATCGTCTTAGAATTACGAAGTAAAATAATGACTTGGAGGGTGTGCCCCCCTTTTTTTGCACGTTGGTTTTAGTCATTTTCGATAAAGGATAACAATGCTCAATGGAGCTATAAATCGTCTTAGAATGACAATAACAAAGAAGATGAGTAACCGATAGCTGAGATACCAACTATCGAGGATATAAAACGATAGTATATGGAAATTAAGTCTTGTATACTTATCACCACCCATTGAATTCAAACTTGTACTTTTTCTTGGTTAACAATAATACCGGACAAGTCAAGGTAGTGTTACCTCAAAGTCATGTCCAACAATTACTCTTAACTTTTGAAATAGCGATAAGTTTATTTCTTCGATGTTTAGTGCTAACTACACAAGTAAATCGTTTCCATATAAGTGGTTCGCTTTATAGAATTAATTCATTTCCGCAAACGAATCAAACTTTTACTTTAAAAAACAAGCTGAACTTATGCTTGATTTCCATATTTCCACCTTGGTAAAACACTTTTAGAATTAGTTCTTGATTTTTCAAACGTTAGGAGAATAATTTTCCAAGTGCGCGAGCCCGAAGACCTAAACCAACATCAGACTGAACATCTAGAAGATTATCCAACTTAACATCTCAATAATTGAGTTCCAATCCCTTTCTACTTTAAAAACAATATTAATTATCTCGAAAGATAATTAATCACATTTAAAATCTCTTTTAATAAACAAATCTATTATCTTTAATAAATAGACAATTTTTCCAAACACTTATATAACATTAGTAAATTAACTTTAAAAATCTTTATTAAATCGGTTTATTAACTTTAAATCTGCTGATTAAAACTATTTTTTTATATTGGATGATTTACTTAAATCACTTTTAATAAATCGATTAATTAACATTAAATACCATTAATTACAAAGATTAATTAAATTTAAATAATCATTAGTTAAAATGAATAAGTCATCTCAAACATCATTTGTTATAATGATAATTAATTTTAAACTCCATTAATCAAAATAATTAATTAAGTTCAATTAGTCATAAAATAATTAGACTAATTAAATTCAAGCCCCATTAGTTAAAACGACCAATTAAACTATCGTTTGTTAAAATAATTTATTTAATTACAAAATGTCATCAATTAAAATGATTTAAAAAAATTACAAGTACCATTAGTTAAAACGGTTAATCAAATTTAAAACAATCATTAATTAAAATGATTAATAAAATTCAACTCTCATTATTTAAAATGATTAATTACTTTTAAATACTATTACGTAAAATGATTATCTATTTCAATCATCATCAATTAAAATAGTTACTTAAGTTTAATAAATTAACTAAACTTCGTTATCATTAATTAAAATAATTTTTTAAACTCAAATGATCATTAGTTAAAATGGTTAATTAAGTAAAAATATCATTAGAAAAAATGATTAATTAAATCTAAAGATAAACCAATTTTTAATCATTATCTATTAAATTGGTTAACTAATCTCAAAAACATTAGTTAAAATGATTAATAAATCTAAATTATCATTAATCAAAATGATTAATGAATTTTCAATATTCTTTTTATTGGAAACATAAGCTCAAGTTCATATGACATGGTTTGGGATGGAATTTAATAAATGACGATATAGCGAAATCGTTATAACGAGTATTAACAAGTTAAATGGAATATCTGGATTTAATGCAATTGTAATGGCATGGATGAAAATATATAATTTATTGGCGAGAAATCCTTTTGGATCTCTCTGTAGATTTTTTCTGCAAAATAATGGTTACAGATAATATATAGATAATCATATAGATTTTTAACGATCAAACTAATATGTCATCCATTTTCCAATCGAAAAATTTGACCAAACAAGCAATCAAACAATCAAACTAACATCCAAGCAATCAATAAATGTTTTTAATATCATAGATATAATAAAATTTAATGTAAGTTAAACTCATATTGATTTCCTTTTTTGCCAAAACGTCTCGATTTGGACTAAAACCAACCAAGCATTTGATTTTAGCCTAAATTCTAACAAGCTCCAAATTGAACCGAACAAATTCCAGCACAAAGATCTCGACGGCACGAGTCCAACACAAAAAACGGCGTTCGAATCTGACCTAATACAAAAAAGTTATTGATTTAATAAGTTTTTGAATAAATAACAAAGATTAATTATTAAAATAATAACTAATCGCCAAATTAATAACTAGTGCCCCACAAACATCTTCTTCATCGAAGCTAATGACCTCCATCCCCTGTACATGCATACCCAAAACAAATATGTACACGCACACCACCCTAACCACCACACACGATGAATTTGAAATCCGACTTCGCCTAACAAATCCATAGCTCCTCCTCTTCGATCCGCATCCAAATGCCAAAGCCCTATGGCCCTACCATAAAACGCGACAATAGCCCCTGCTCCAAGTCGTATGTTAGGTTGTGTGACCAAAAATTGAGCCGAACCATGCCAAAACGCCAGCGTTGCCTCACCTCGCCATGAAGAGCTCAGGTCTACCCTCGATTTCCCCCAATTCCACACGAATAGCTCGAAAAAGTAAACCCTAGCTCCAAAACATCTACTGTAAAAATAATTGATCACCCAAAACACTGCTGCAAGATACACTATGGGTATAGGATGGAAGCTAATCACCTAACGAGCACAACGGATTGAGATTCAAGATTTTTAATGAAGTACAGAATTTTTATTTGAATTTTGAAGATGGAAAATCCTCATTTTCAACTTACAAACACCGTTTGTAAGATGGGAGACGGTATGGATGATAATATTGAGGGTATGGCAAGTGTACGGGGAAGTATGGGCCAAGGTTGAGGTGGTATGGTCATGATCAGAAAGGGTATAATATTATTTGAAATTTTAAATTATTCAGCAAAACATACCCGAAATTCCGAACTCCAAACAAGATGTGCCGCCTAGCGTTTTATATGTTATACCCCTATTCCGAACGCAATTGAACTTGTCCCGGGTCCTAATTTGATCTTATGCAGAATATAGGTTTTTAGACCCAATTATTATATTAAATTTTCGATATTAATTTTAACGCGTTTCGATCTCGCACGACCAAACGAAATGTCTGATCGCGACGACATTCAACGACGTAATCTAATTCACTATTACGGATCAATGAAACTGATTTCATCGAAATTCGAGACTGTGCCCCAGAAGGTTAGTTTTACAAATTTAAATATTTAATTATCGATATTTATCCGGTCTATTTATATCTATATCCAAATTTTGCAAGTTGAATTCACCAATATTATTTATTAATTAAAACGAGCTTAATACTACTATTAAATGCATTTAATTAACATTAAATTTCATAATTCAAATATTTAGTCATTCCTTATATTTGAATTATAAGCTATTAAATTCCAAAATCTAATTATTTCAATATTTAAAATTAATTAAACATTTAAAATAAAATAACTAGAATTTTGGGTTGTTACAGTCTTGGATCAATACCGATCCAAATAGCCAAATGGGATGTTTTTAATGTTTTGTCATAGCTCAACGCCTGGTTGGCTTCGTGATTCCAATCTTATTTGCATCATTAGCAGCTTCTTTATAAATCGAAATGTTGGATTTATAGATGAATGGAGCTGTTGACTTCAAGTGCATATGGAAACCGTTGGATAATTGCATAACATCAATGAAATGGAACCTGGAATAAGCTACTAGCACCATCATTTGTGTATACACGAAATTGGGGTTGGATTGGGTGAACTTTGCTGGATCGGCACCGACCCAACACTTTGGTGGATTTTTGTGTTTCTCTTCTTGTGGTTGTTTGGTCTTCATCCCATAGCTCTGTTTATACTTGGTTTCTAGACTCCTGGGCTATCTCTCTGGGCTTCCTACCTTAATAGTTTCCAAGTCAGTTTTGTCCAATCTATCTATATACTGCCTGGTCAAAAGGCAGGATAACAATTGGATCGAGTGGAAGTATTGGAAGTAAAGCACTATTTAAGTGAGGATTCGTCTCTTCGGTTATATGGGGTTAGTATCATGGTCAACTCAAGTTAAGTCTAAGTCAAGGTCTTTGACCAGAGCATTTTGGTTAATAATAATTGTATTATTGAACCAAAGACTTTGTGTTGGACTATAAGTTTGAATATGGACGATATTGGAATTTTGACCATTACCAAATTCCATAAGTTCCAAGCGATATAGTTTTGACGAAGGAAATTGGTACATATAAAAGTCATAACTGGGTAATGCTTAATAAAGTGAATTTAGATTTTACCGACACTAAGTAAGCGATAAATTTGGCCAAAATGTCACACCACCTACTAAGTGGTAGGTGATCATTAACATTCGAATAGATCCGACCAAATTAACGCCTAATGAGTCACACAACCGAAGTGATGAATTTTCATTTGACCAAATGATTTAATTAGTTTATAATTATTGTAAATTATTAAATTCATTAATATTTATAAAATATTAACTATAAAATTTTGATTATGATTTGAGGAACAAATATTACTAAATATATTTATTATAGTTATAAATATATCAATCGATATACGATATCGATAGGCGATAAGCGATCAAATTAGATTTAATTAAATAACTTATCTATAGGCTTAAATGGAATCTTAGTCCATGATGATGGTTTGTTCAATTTTAAAATTGCATCGTTTAAATTGACATTTAAAATAGCCATCCGAGGCACAGTCTCGGAATTCGACGAAACCTGTGCCGTTGGATCCGTAATATTGAATTGTTGCTGGATTTCAAATTTCGTAATTTTTGGAGTGATCGTGTGGTCGTACGAAATAAAAACGCTTCGAAAATAATGAATCGTTTTAAATTTAAATATCTCTCGTCCTTTTCACCTGTCAAATTCTTTTCACATCAGCCGTATTATTTCCTTCAGCTTCTTCAATACGCCTCCATCGCTCATAAAAGTCGCGTTCCTTTTCCTTTTCATTTTTATTTCTTCAAATCAAAAGATAAAGCAAAAGATAATGGCCAAAGCCCAACCCCTCACTCCTTCACCTTCGAAACCCCCTCGTTTTCAACTTTCTCCCTCAAGCCGATTCACGGCATATTTAAAAAAAATGAATGAAACTCTAAATCGAATCGCGTTCGAGCGATTGGGGCGCGACGTGATTCTCGAGCTCGGTGAAGTAGAAGTCGCGCGCGTAGGGGGGTGCTATCACTAGGGTTGGAGGAGGCGACGAAGCCGCGAAGGTTAGGGCGACGTGGTCGCAAGCAGGAAGGGGGGTCGGTCGCGACGGTAACAACGTGGGGAGGCCGGGGACGCGCGTGGTTGTGCTTGGGTGTTCGCGAGTGGCGGCGGCTTCGCGTGGAGTTTGGAGATGTCGTGCGCAACTCAGGAGCTCGCAACTCAGGAGCTCGCAACTAGGGCTCGACATAGGGGATGGTTCGGCGTAGTGGCGACGTTGATGTTCCTGTAGGTGATGGGCGCGCGTTGGATGGGTGAAGGCCAGAGTAGCATTGATGAAGTGAGTTGCAGTGGTCTCGAATCTGATGGCAGTGAGGTATCGGTTATTTTCTATTTAATTTCTTTAATATATACACATAGATTAAAATATATATATATACAAACTGGAAATTTTATCTGGGAACTGCAGTGAAATTTAAAAATAGGATTTTACTAAGACAATACGTAGATTTTTATATATGCAGAAACAGAAGGAAAATTATTTTTACTGTAAAGTTAAAAATTCTGTTTGTTTTAAATTAAAAATATATGTTAAGAAAATAAATTAATTTTCTTTAAAGTAAAAATATATACATAGAGGACTTTGAAAATTTAATTCTTTTGTTTAAAATTTCACCACCAGTTAAAATTAATTTATTAGATTAACATAAATTTATTTAAACGATAAATAATTATTCGATTGTTCGAATATTAATAAAATCCATGAAATTGTTATTTAAGGTCAAAAATATGGAAACGAGTCAGGATTGGATCGGTTTGGCAAACCCAAAATCATAGGTGAGTTAATCTCACTCAGTTAATTTTAAATTTAAATTGTTGAATTTAAATTTATTGTTGAATTGCTTGAATGATGGTTGAAATTAGTGAATAATTAAATAAACCCTATATGCCGCATAATAGCGGATGATAATATATGAATCTCATATACTGCAATATTCCACCATTGAAGTGGAATTGGTATTTTATTTGTGCTAACATCTGTGGATGCAGGGAAACAGGTTGGAGGGATCCAACAGGATTTATCAAAGATATTTATTTTATCTCATATATATATTGTTCTGTGACAAGATGATAAATTGAGATGGGCGGCCTTGTATATAAATTGAATTATTAACTGTTGAATAACAAAGAAGATGAAATTTGAAATTTTACTACTATTGATAAATTACTACAAAGAAGTTAAATAAAACTCAAATAGGAAATATTATTGGAATTTGAAACTTCAACTTGAGAATGAAGAAAAAGAAATAAAAGCATCTTATAAACTGAAATTGTTAAAATTGAGTTTTTGGGAAACTGTAATATATTAAACACTGGAAGAATTATTGTAATCAACAAGTAAGATTTTATTTAAGAATAAAAAGAAAATGTTGTTAAGAAGTACAAATAAGAGAACTATATTAAGAAATAAAATAAGAGAACTATATTAAGAAATAAAATATGAGAACTTTATTAAGAAATGAGATGGAATTTTAATAAGGAACAATATGGAATTGAATTGAAGAATAAAATTATAAAATAGGATTTTTGAATAAATTGTTTTCATAAATAAATGAAAAAGAAAACTCAGGGAGTTATAAATTTATAAACGGAGTTTATAAATGGGAAAGGAAGATATCAGTGGATATGAAAAGGAATAAGTCATGAACTTATATTGAGTTATAAATTTGTTTGGAACGAAAATAGTAGAATATTTCCGAAAGTAAGAAGTGTGAATTTGGACAAGAGGCATTTATAGATGGATATTGGGTCTTCTAAAATTATAAACTTATTTTTTTTAAAGGAGTATTTTAAATTACTACACTACAAATTTCTTGTAAACTATTACTTGAATTTAAAATGTTTCGAATTAGATATTTTCGAAGGATAGGCAAATATTTATAATAAACTTTAATTTTCTAAAACCAGTTTTACAATTTATCATTAACTAGATATGAACTCTAATTTTTATGTTAAATATTTCTTTTAAACCGTAAATTGTATAAAACTATACTTATTATTTTATAAATCTAAATGTTTTCAAATGCTTTTAAATCCAATTAATAATCCTCTTGTGATGATAAGTGAGTTATTAAATGAGATAAGATTTAGGAGAAATCTTATTAACTGAAGGAATTGAGTTTGAAAATTTATAAGCAAAGTATAAATTGATTTTTGAGAAAGGGAAGAGAAAATAAGAAATATTTTCAAATTAAATCAAATTGAGTGTATATGAGAAATCAGATAAGTGATCTCATGGAAATAAAATGACTGTGAAATTTGATTCAAATGGGTCAAAATGGGAATAATATCTTAAGTAGATATTTGAGATAAATAATTTGAGGAAAATTATTTGATGGTTGCTTGTGTATCATTAATTGATAGTTAAATAACTGACTACCAATATTGGACAATGCACTGATCGTTTCGAAGAGTCCGGGATCGGATTTAATTATCCGAAAACCACTTCGATCCGGTTTAAACGATTACGAATGAAAACCGTGAAGAGTTGAAGACGGTGATTCGGTTTGTCCAGACTCAGGGCAACTTGTATGGATTGAATGCTTTCAAAACATCGTCAGGTGGACGATGAGCATTCTAAGTGATGCGTTCTTGAAAGGTAACGTTTAGCCTCAAGCCTCATCAACCGGGAATGGCTAAAACAGGGGAGGTGCGGCAAGACTTCGTGGGTAGCCCCCACTGGAGAGTAAGGTTTCCCCTGTCTAGATGTCTCTTTATTTCGGCTTAGTAGGTGGTTGGTCGCGCCAATCACGGGGTGATCTTGCTTGGGACTGTCCAGTAAGGGATGGTTCCGGTCTTGTGTTGCAGGGGAGCTAGGGTGGCTCCTCAGTACTCTGATCTAGACCAGGTACTGTGACGGGCGATACCCCAGTAGCCCTGCCATTGTATGGAATCCAATCTCCAATAAGCGCCCGTACGGTTTTGATTGTGCCCAACTATTGCTGAAACGTGAGATGCAAGCATTTCAGCTAGATTCTATTTACTTTCTATAGACACTATATAATATCAGAGAACTTTAATAAAAATTGTTTTAGCTATCGTAAGGTAAAAACCCGACATGTTTATTTGTGGCGTGGTCTTACGAGGTGCTTTTGTTTTCAAAGGATTTTTTTGAAACTTTAATAATCTAATTGAGTGTGATTTTCTCATGCTGGTTTTCTAGACTGACTCGGGTGTTGTTTTATATGATGCTCGGGTCAGACCGAGTTAAATAGGTTCAGGTTATATGCTGGAGCTCAGGAGACGAGCTAGATGACAGAACGTACTTCCGTATTTGTCTATTATTTCCGCTGTGTATGATCATATAGTAGTTGTCTCTGTATGACTGATTGATGTACTCTTATATGGTATGTATGTATATATGACAGTACAGATTCTTTGTATTTAAAACCGTATTCTATATATTATATTTTATTCCGCTGCGATGTGAGATTCTGATGTTGTTTTTGTTCTTCTTCTTCTACATCTTTCTTCTTTTACCCGAAGACTCGTACATTTGTGCCACTTTGGGCAGAACTGTGGTGGTATTTTGTTAGTTTAAAGGGGTACGGATTTGCAGGCCTTTACAATGGATTTGGGAATGTGTAGATTTAAAATGACATCAATTTTTTCTTTATCAACCTCAATGCCCTTATTTGAAATGACATGTCCGAGGACTATACCTTGTTTGACCATAAAGTGGTATTTTTTTTCCAGTTTAAATTTAACTATTTCTCTTTACATCAACTTAGAACCAGCTCGAGATGTTGTAAGTGATCGGAAAAGAATCTCCAAAGATGGAGAAATCATCCATGAAAACTTCTAGAAAGTGTTCAATCATGTCAAAAAAGATGCCAACCATGCATCGTTGGAAAGTTGCAGGGGCATTACGAAGTCCAAATGCCATACGCCAATAAGCAAACATTTCGAAAGGATGTGTGAAAATCATTTTTTCTTGATCTTTGGAAGCGACTGAATTTAATTAAAACCATAATAGTTATCAAGAAAACAATAGAATTCGTGATCGGCTAATCGTTCAAGCATTTGATCGGTAAAAGGAAGAGAGAAATTTGCATGTTGTAGAATTTAATTTTTGATAATCAATGTTGATACGTTGGCCCGTTTGAGTACGAGTTAGAATGAGTTCATTAGCATCATTCATTATAATGGTGAGTCTGGATTTTTAGGCATAACATGAATTGGGTAACGTATGAGTTGTTGAATATGGGATAAATGATAATGTTATAAAGGAGCTTAAGAATTTCTTCTCGAACCACATCTTCCATTTTGGGGTTAAGCCTTCATTGTGCATCATGAGTAGGCTTGGCTTCGTCAATTAAGTGAATGCAATGTTGAACAATTGCATGGCCAATCGATAATGGACCACCCAATTGCTTTTTTTTGAAAGAGTTGAAGGAAGAGATGCTTCTAGAGCAACAAAATGATCCAAAAAAATTATATGGAAAAAATTTCGTTGTCACCTCAATGTGTGTACTTAAGGTGAGATGGTAGAGGTTTGAGCTCTAATTTGAAAGATTGCTCAATCAAAGTAATCGGTTGAGTTTCGGACTCAATCGTGGAAGGTTCGAAGGGAAGCGTGTTTATGATCTCCTTTGGCACGCCTTGAAACAATTGTTTGTACTCTACTTCGTGTTCATTATTAAGGTCAATTGTCTCATTTTCAAAGTTTTTGTGAATTGCGCTAATTTCCAAGGTGTGGTCGAATGTTCGTTTGATTGATTTTTCTAAATTGGAGATGTTAAGATCTATGGTCATGTTACTAAAGGAAATTTTCATCAAACCATTTCGATAGTTGATCAAAGCATTCAAAGTGGCTAAAAAAGGTCGTCCTAAAATCAAAGGAATTTGACTTGTGAGATTATATACCGGTTGTGTTTCTAAGACAATAAAATCAACAGGGAATATGAATTCTCCTACTTTGATCAACGCATCCTCAATCTCACCTATTGTTTTTTTACAGAATGATCGACCAACTGAAGTTGACTTTTGTCGGTTTAAGCTCACCTAGACCTAGTTGCTAGTAACAGACATTTATTGATTTTCTTGTCTTATTGAAATCCCTTCAGTTGATCAATCTAAGGGAATAAAAAACCCACTCAGTGGAAAACAACCGGATCGTGATTGTAGTGAGACGAAACCAACAGAGATAACTACTAGAATAGACAGTCACAGTTTTATGCAATGCAGAAAAAATAAATAACACCAGTATTTATAGTGGTTCCACTACCGCAAGGCAATGTACACTAGCATGGGGAGAGGAGATTTTATTAATACTGCAAGATTAGAGTTACAAGATTGATTCACTTTTAGAGGCTATACACAAGAAGAATTAACAATACATAAAAAATTCTGCAGAGTTTCAGCTCTCAATGATGACTGCCATTATTGCCCAGAAGCTCCACTATTTATAGAGTGGATATATGAGGAGGAATAACTACTATATAGCAGTCCTGAGGTTTGGTTCGGCACGTCTGGTTCGACATTGCTTTGGTTTGGCCAACTTGGTTTGGTGTCCATCTGGTTCGGCATTCAATGATCGAACGAGAAATCTGAACTGGCACAAAGTTTGGTTTGGTATGCAAACATCTAGTTCGGCTACATTTTAGAGCAGCATCAGCATACCGAACGAAATATTTGGTTCTGTTATTCACTTCAACATTTGGACCGACAACTTCAAGAGTCTGGACCAGCATGCTTTACCACACGAACGAAAATACTGGTTCGGCATCATCACCGCTCCACTTCATTCACTACTTCATTGCTCCAAACATGTAAAATGTTTCCCTCGAATCATCATTGATTCAAATCACTGCATCTTTGTTGCTCCACTTCCAAACCAACCTTCTTCTCAAACGAGATCATCACACCTTACCAGACCAAAAATTTGGTCTGTCAACTCCTCCAACTTTCACCGATCGAAGTCTCCACCACTTCAGAAATTTGGAGCGGCAAATCCAAGCAACATCGGACCACTGATGTGGTTTGGCAAGCCCTAGTTCTCAACAATGACAAGCCATCTCAACATCCTCCTTGTTGTCACTTTAGCTAAAGGTTAGAGCTTTGGTGCTTCTTCACTTCGTCGATTGCTTCCGCGACATCGCTTCTTCCTCGAGATCCTCCTCTAACTAAATTAAGGTATCAAGTTCTAACATGTCTCCTATCGTACATGAAATTGTGGAGCAACCAGGATCTTTGCATTTCACAAGAATGGATTGGGACAAGACTCAGATGGCAGCTAAGAAGACTTTTTTAGGTACTTAAGTGTGCCGTTTTTGAATGCAGGTTCCTTCAAAAATTTGGCATAAGTTGGAACTTGTTGAATTATGTATAAAAGAGGAATGTTGACCATGACCGGCTTAAAAATTTCTAACACCTTTTCCATTTGTTCAGATGTTTCTTAGCGCGAAGTCTATGGAGAAATGGAGCTCACAACTTAGTAGGTCGGTATACTTGACTTGGTGAAAGTTGAGATTCAGAATTGGATTCAATGTTTTGGATGGACTCGATCGAGGGATTAGAGATTTGGAAGAAATTTCTAATAAGTCATTAGGATTGACAATTTGGTTACCAATTTGCTTATCGGATCGGACGGTGGTGATAACGTTCATTTGATTCAAATTACTATCTTGAATGGCTTGAGCTTGATTTGAGCTTGTGTTTTGATTCCTATGGTTTGAAACAGGATGACTCAGGAACGTACCTCTTTCCCGTTTACTCACAGAAGTGGCTAACTGACTCATCTGCATTTTGAGTTTAGTAATCGATTGACTCTTATTTTGCATGAACGAAGTTAGAAAATTTTGCAAACTGTTGTTCGATTGAAGATTTTGAGTGGTTTCTTTAGCCAAAGTTTTCAACCTTTTCTCAAGTGATTTCATTCGTTTGTCATCTTGAGGAGCAAAAGATTGTTGCACTTGGTTTTGAAAAGGTAGCGCAAAGTTTTTTGAACTTGATTTGGTTGCAAAGGAGGATTTGAAGCATTGTTCAAAAATTCCTGGAAAGATGGTCGAACCAAATTCATGTTTGAATTATTTTGGTTCGAAGCAAAGTTAGGATGATTTCTCCAACCAGGATTGTACGTTAGAGAGAACAGATCATTCCTAGCTTTGTTAAAAGTGTTGATTTGTTCTAATGAGTAAGGACGTTGATCAACAATGTGATTTGGATCATTACATTTATAACATGAGAGTTGGGAGCTTGGTTCATTTGATTAGATGAAAGGACATTATCACATTTGTTTATCACCGCATTGATTTTCGCTTCTAAAGCTAATGATGATCCTATCGAATGTGCACTCAATCTTGAATAGATTGATTTCTCGTTAGATTGTTGCTATTAAGATGATTTTTCGGCTAGGTTTTTAAGAAATTTCCAAGCGGCATCATAATGTTGTGCTAAAAATTTTCTTTAAACCATTGATTTAAGCATCGTTTGAAAGCTATTTTCAAGTCCTTCATATAAAACTTGGCAAAGAGTCCATTTTTCAAAATTATGATGTGGACATTTGATCAAATGTTCTTTAACTTTTTCAAAATATTTTTCAATGGATTCACCTCTAAGTTGATGAAAATTTACAATTTTATTTCGCACTTTGGTTGTTTTTTCTAAGGGATAATTTATTTTTAAGAAAACTTTTACAAATTTGTCCCAAGTTCTAATCGAATTTAAAGCAACCTACATAACAATTTTTCGGCGCAGTCTGTAACTGCAAATGGAATTAACCTAAATTTTATTCCATTGTTGCATAATTTTTGAAGTTTTATAATTGCATAAACTTATTTAAATTTTGTTAAAAAGATGTAAGGATCATCATTTTCAAAATTACCAAATTTTGAAAGCATGTTAATGTGACTTGAATGGATGTCAAAGTGCTTACCCGTTGGGGCGGGTAAAGTAATGCAAGAAGGGACATAAACCCAATCAGGGAAAATTCTATCCATGAGAGTACAAGGTGGATTTTCATTCACCATTGTAGAAAGACTGTTTGTTCGAGCTAAGCAGTTTATTGAATTGGCACGAGTCCAAAAACTCATGCATAAATAAAAAGTTTAAGGAGAGAAAGAGGTGAACAAAAATGGTAAGGAAATATGAGCAAAAGTTTTTTTTGAGCACGTGCACCTTTTTCTAGATTCGTATCTCCGAGATCATCGGAATCATGAATAGCCATAAAGCACATATTTGAATTTTCCGTCTTCTGATCATCATCGCTTGAGGACGAGTCTGAGTCTAAATCGTCTAGTATAGTGGTATACGCTCTTTTCCTTTTCTTTGTATAATCATTACTTGTAGGAAACTTTTGCATATCAGGATGCAGACAGCCTCTTTTGAGATGGCATGGTTCCTCACAGTTGAAACATTTGATGTGGTATGGTACTTCATTATGATTTCCAGAATTCATGTGAACATTCTTTTTTAAGTTGTTCATCTTCCTGTATTTCAGAAACTTCCAAAAATTCTTTGTCATGAAAGCTATTTCTTCATCATCATCACTTCTCGAGACTGATCCATCTGTTAATGCATTGAATGCAATTGACTTCTTTTTGAATGCCTTGCTATCTCTTCTCCCTTGCATTGGTACTTCAAACGACATTAGCTTTTTAATCAATTCTTCAATCTTTAAAGTACTGATATCATTTGTTTCTTCGATTGAAAGAGTTTTCTGATCCCATTCCGGAGTAAGAGAATTTAGAACTTTTCTGACTTGATCTTCTTTGGAAAAACTTTTTCCCAATGATATTAGAGAATGCACAATATTCTGAAATCTACTATACGTATCTAAAATGGACTCATTAGAATTCATTTTGAATAATTGAAACTGATTTGTGAGTATAGATATTTTGGTCTGTTTGACTTTGCTTGTTCCTTCATGAGTAACTTGCAAAGTTTTCCAGATATCATATGCAGACTTATAAACAGATACTCTATTGAATTCACTTCTATCAAGTGAACGAAATAAAATATTCATGGCTTTGGAATTATTTTGTGCAATAGTCTTTTTCTCAGCAGTCCACTGTGCAAAACTAGTTCTGGGTTCAGAATATTTAGTTTGTGTGATGTTCCAAGTGTCTAATCCTGTTGATTGTAAATATATTTTCATTCTACATGCCCAATATGCATAGTTACTGCCATTAAAAAGTGGTGGTCTGGCAATAGACTGACCCTCTATAAATGAACTAGTGATAGTGTTAACAGAACCAGTGTTGGTAGCCATTTTTTAAAACTTTTCAAAATTCAGATTATGAAATCATGAAAACTAATGCTCTGATACCAAATGTGAGAAATGCGGATTATGGATCTTAAGGTTGGAATAACACTAGAGGGGTGTGAATAATGTTTTATGGATTTTCTAAATCTTTTTAAAACTTATGTAATTAAATCACCAACAAATGCAATCACAGACACAGATATAATCACAGAATCAGACATAGATGCAAATACTAAATAAAGCGGTAAAGGAAAGAACACATCAAGATTTTATACTAGTTCAGAGTTACCCTACATCCAGTCCTGTACAATCGTACGAATTTCTTATCAAAATAATCTCCCAGATTACACCCTCGATTTCAAGGCTACGAGATATACCCTCATGTATTCGAGTCCAGGGCAAACTCTCTTGATTTAACCAAGCTACAAGATCACATAATTGATTTCCGAGGCTACAATCACACCCAGTTGATTTCAAGGCTCAACCTCACCATTTACTTAGCAGTTCGATTTATAAAAGATTCTATAACTCTGAATAGCATTGAGATCTTATGGAGAGAGCGACAGAGAATCAAAAAAGAGACAATCAAGTTTGATTCTCTTGGTATTTCGGCAGAGTATAGATTAGGATTCTTTAGAATAATTGTGGAAGATGAAGAGGAGAGAAAATAAATGAAATCTGGTAAAAAATTAGTTTAGAACTTATTGATAATTATAGTAGAGCAACAGCCATATCTTTTTGTGAAAGGATACGATGAATAGACACTTCTTTTGAAAACTGAAATTTGAAAATAACGAACACCATGTCGACATGGATGTTTGAGGGATGTCGACATGCTCAAGGCAAAATTGACGTTTTTGATTTTCTTATTAAAATTGGTTTCTATAATTTGTCAAAATAATTTTTAAACTTTATAAATATATTTAAATCTAGTTTAAACATATAAAAGAATTTAGAAAGTATATATAATCTTAATCTATAAAGTGATTTAAAATTCGAATATATAAATATTTTAAAGCTAAATATTTAAAACAAAAGATGGTTTAAAAACAAGGACGATTTTGAAATTAAAATATTAAAAATGATAAAAATAGTTTTAAGGCTAAAATGTTCAAAACCAAGAGAGATATCTTTTTGAAAAAAAGTTTTGAAAACATTTTTTAAAAACAAGGGATTATATTTTTGAAAAGCTTTTTTATAAAATTAATGGATATCAAAATAGGACCACTATATATTCCACTAGATATTGTCGTGGGTTTCATCCCACTAGGGTTCCATCCCTTTAACGGGCTCGAAGTTGATTCCATTCCATGAATAAATTTCGAATAAAGATATAAGTGCTTTCAAGAAGTTTTAACATGATTCTAGACTCAATACTTATCTTGTACTATTTTTTTTGAGAAAAATTTGTGATCCTCTGTAAAATAGAGGAGAGCACACATGCACAAAAATATATAACACAATAGTAAGGTGCTGCCAACATGCCTGGCAGATAACAAAACGAAATACGAGTAACAAAGAAAAAAACAGATACCCCTAAGATGAGTTCTGGCAAAGCCACCACCCATCACACCCCGATATCGAGTTCCGGCATAGCCACCACCCAGTACTAAGGTGTTAGGAATACCTAGAAACAAGAGAGAATGATGCTCTAAAACATCACAGTAGCTCAATACAAAAAGCAAAGAAGAAACACTCTGTGCATCTGGATCGGAATGATGCTCCATGCATCTCGGAAGCTCTATGCAACACAAAACAAAGAAGAAAAACTCCATGCATCTGGATCGGAAGGAATGAAGAAGCCTCGACTCTGAAGTGAAAATAAAAGTGATGCTGGATGGGATAATCTGCACTGGAAACTCTGAACAAGGGAAGAAATGCCACCATAATAGAGAAGAAAGAATCCAACATCCATGGAGAAACTGAAAGAAATCGTGAGTGGAAAACTATCTCTGAAAGCCTCTCAACAAACCGTATCCTGCAATCTGAAGATATGGGAACCTGCAAGAAGAACCTGGTATCCTTTCACCCATACCTGTATCTGAAGGGTGACTAAGGAAAGAGTAAGAATTATACATATATATGTATATTTATATAATTAATATACATATATATGTGTATATAAAGAAGGAAGTAAAACTTAAAGGAGACAAAATTGGTAATAATAGAACTATGATATTTCTAAACTAATAAACCAAAAAAGAACAAAAAATTAAAAACAAATTAAAAAGAAAACTATGAATCTTTAATCATAAGTAAGTTATGATTAACAGATAGATCATGATATGAATTAGAAAAAATATTCATATTAATACTGTTGTCGTTAAAAAAAATTGTTGTGTTTAAAAAAGTTAATATTATAGCTAACCTTATTAAGGTACCCTTTAAAAAAATTATTCTTAGCTAATTTATATTTGGGATTAGAAATCCAATTAAAACAGAATGAAGAAATTGTATAAATCAATTGATTAAAATGACTATTATTATTATTAAAAGTTATTTGATTGCTTTCAAACCATACATACCAACTAATAATAATGAATAAAGAGTCAAGTAGAAATGTAATATTCTTTTTAAACCTAAATCTTAAATTTTTCCAATAAAAGTCACAATCCGAAATTTTAGTTATAATATTAAAATTGAAAATTTTGAGAATATTATTAAGAATGTAATAAGAATCCATGCAATCATAGTATATATGCTTAATTTCTTCAAGATGCAGATTACAAAAATAACATTTATTATCATCATGAATGTTCTTTATTTTTAAGTATTCAATTGTATTAAGTTTACCGTGCAATATTAACCACATGTGTATTTTAGATTTAGGAGGAGCATTTGATTTCCAAATAAATTTGAATGAATTTTTTATAGTACCCGAAAAATTAATAAATCTATAAAAAAGAGTTTGAAGCATATTTCTTACTTCTATCCCATTCCCAACAAAAAATATCATTATCATTATCAATATTATAAAGATTTATCTTGCATAAAGAAAATGAAGAAGCCTAAGAGTAGAACCTACTAAAATTCTATTATAACTGAAATTCCAAGGAGGATCACTATCAGGAGAATAAACTTCAATAATTAGAGAAAACTTAAAATTACAGATATCATAAAGCTCTTTAAATTCCAGTTTAAGAGGTAAGACCAAAATCGAGCGGTCAGGCCAAAAGGAAGTATGGTTACCGGAATGAACTATAGTATTTATTGCTAAGTTAAAAATCTCAAGACATTTTAAAATGTTTTTTCAAAAATAAGAAATATTATGAGTGGCTGGAGAAACGATTTGATATAAATTATTATTTCCATTATAGTAATATATTTAGAAATAATCTCTTTCCAAATAGCATTATCATTAATATCTTTAAACTTCAATAACCATTTACCTAGCAAGGACATATTCATATTTCGAAAATTAATAACCCCTAAACCACCTTCCTTCTTGGCTTTACAGACAATTTCCCAATTAACTAGACATTTTATATTATTAGTAGAATTTTCCACACTCCAAAGGAAGTCTCTTCTAATTTTGTTAATTTTATCAATAACCCAATCTGGAAACAGATGCATGGACATCCAATAAATCGGAAGGGATGATAAAACCAAGTTAATTAAAATTAGTCTTCCTGCTCTAGATAAATATCTCCCATTCCAGTTAGAAATCTTATTTTTGGTTTTATCAATAATAATAAACCAATCGTCATGCTTGAGTTTAGTGGGTTTAATCACAAAGCCAAGATAGTCAAAAGGAAAGCTCGTAGTTTTGCAATTTAGAGCATTAGCAACTAAATTTTCAACTTTTTCAGAATCATTTAAGACTAACACTGAACTTTTGTCAAAATTTATTTTTAAACCTGATAAAAGTTCAAAACTGTAAAGAATAAACTTGAGAGTTATAATGTGTCTAGGAAGATGGGAAGAAAAAAGCAAGATATCATCGGCAAATTGGAGAACCGATGTACCATTACGCGAAATATCATTACCAACACTACCTAGAGATCCATTATCCACTGCTCTTTTAATTATTTTAGCAAAAACATCAGCAGATAAATTAAATAATAAAGGTGATAATTTGATGCTTGAAATCTTGAACTCTTGATATCTTGATGCTTATGAGTCTTCAATCTTGATATCTTCAATCTTGAATCTCTATACTTGTACAGTCTTCATTCTTGATACTTGCATGTTTATATCCTGCATATACTTATATATCTAAACTATAATGTTAGTATTTATACTTTATAACAAGTCCTAAGGTTGTTGTCATCAAAACCATCATCTCAAGGACTAACAACTTATGCAAATAGTGTAGTGTCAATGTTCCTAATTAATACAAAAGATTAGACGATCCACTTATTCAGTCGACCTCCTTTTATGCAATCATGTCTATGCCATGTGTCCCAATGAATGCAAATTCCCTAATGACAACTGATAGTTCTATATGCATGCTACAATCATCATCCAAATGCAACAATCATGTGATAATCATTTATTTATAGCAACCATGAAAATAAAATGAAAATGCAAATGTGCACACATCCATATACATATGCTCTGGTGTCCTACTTAGGCCGATCCTTAAAGGATAATAGTGCCTAGTGTAAGTATATGCGTCCATTAGCATCCATTAGCAAACACTTGCTACCACTAGCACACATCATTCATAACATGTTCTATTAACATGTTTCAAATCCTACCATCCATAGGTAAATCCTAAGTTCTATCCTCCCAAAGAATAATAAAGGAAAGAACCTTTTGAAACAAAAGATGGAAATAGGAAATTCTAAAACTTACTATCAAAGAAATGCGGACATGAGATATGAATTTTCTCCTAAGCAAACCAATTTTATTCGAAATCTCCTTAACTATGTCGGAACCAAGGCAATCCCTCTGTAGACTCTATCCAACACGAAGGCGACTTGCGCGGTCTTCCATAAAGGGGTTTGAAAGGTGCCACTCCAATGCTAGCTTGAAAACTACTACCATATGAATTCCACTAATTTCATATTACTATTCTTCATAAACAACACTTCAAGGTTATTACTAGTGTCTTATACACTTTGTGAAAACTTCCATTATTACTTCTAAAAGTAATTACCGCTATCTCCTTACACCTTTTCCGTTACTCCTATGAAATGATTCTTACCTACTCCACATTTAAGAGTTTGGCTTGGTATTTATTACCTTGTTTTAAAAATTAAGGTTTCTAAAAAATTTAAAACATCAAATCCCAAAATCTTTGTCTTTAAAAGTGTTATCTTTTTTGTTTCTATTAAATTCAAAAATACTTGACTACTTAATGTTTTATTTTTCTGAACTTGCAACTTTATAGGTTTTTAAATTTACATTAATCCCCAAACCTAGAGGGGGAACTTTTTAAATCCAAAATTTATTCCTCATTTTCTTTTAAAGAACTTTACAATTTTCTATAAAAATTGGAATTTTTAAATTCAACCGTTACTAAGCTTTTTTGCTTTCAAAAATTTATTTACTTTTTCATTAATCCATTTCTTTTTTAAAATATCTTTAAACTGTCCTTTTTCAAATCATCTTCTTATTATAGCTAATAGCCTCATACATTAAGGTATTGGATCTACTTTCTCTAATGAGAAATTATTAACGCTAAAATCTTCTACGAATCTTTTAAAAGAGGACTTCGTGTTTATGTGGAGTTACAAGGAATTTATTCTATATTTTTGAAATAGACTATATAAAATATGGTGCTTCCCATACCTTGTACATCTCTTTCATAAATTCCTTGTGACTTGCACAAAACATTCTTATTGGTTTCATAGAAAATTATACCATTATTATTTTCATTCTGATAGATTAAAGCATGTTTAATTTATACTTTCCTATGACAAATATTTTCTTATACTTATTTAAATAACAGGTGTATTCACAAATTACTTTATTTCTATTCATAGAAATTACCTTTTTAAAATACCTCTTTATTTGGGTTAAAACAGATGTTGCGTAAAACACCGTTACTACAACCCAAAAATACTAGTGTGTGAATTTAATTAAAAATAAATATAATAAACCTCACATATTATGTAAAAACATTTCTCTTGGGAGTCATCTACTATAACAATAGTGTTATACTCTATGATCCTTTTATTTTTCATGAAAACATCTATTACAACAATGAATGATGTAACCTATGTTTTCGATACTTAATACACTTTATGTTTTTATATGTAAAATCTTTGTTTACTTACAAAGAAGCTAGTGAGCTATACACGCTCTATAATTCTTCAAAAATAATTTCACCTTTTCAACAAAATTAACATCACATAAAAACCAATTTTAAATTTCATGTCATTTCTCAAAAAGACCCAATATTTACTTTAAAAAGTAAATGTAAACATTGACAATTATACCTTTCAACTTTTCTAATTCTAACAATTTTATTAGGCTAGATATAAAGTGGGTTTTCATCTCATTACCCTAGGATCATCCTTTCTAAATTCTGGTAATCTCATTTCCTTACCAAAGTCTTTTACTTCGATTCCTCTTTGATGCTTATATTTTTACTCTAAGGCACTACCATTATATCAACTTATATGAAACAATTATAATTTCTGCAATCATCTACACATGGGCTTTCTTCTTTTCTTATCAACTAAATCTATTGTACATCTCCAACCTTTTCCTATCTCGCTTTGGATTTCGATAATCCTAACCTTAAAAAACCATTTCTCAAACTCATTCTATGTGTAGACCTTCTTTATGCCCCGAGAAAAGCACCTCTTTGAAGATGTATGGGAAATTTCGGAAGACTGAAACTGAATTTAACTCTACTGATGATGAATTGAAGCGATAAAAGAAGCTCAACATGACTCCTATGGGTCGCAAGAAACCTCGAGAGTCCTACTGCTATATGTCTCTTGTATAATGACTCTTCTCTCGCAATCTAATATCGTTCCATAAGTGGATACCCAATCCATTATCAAAATCATCCCATGCCCCAAAAATCCCAATACATTGGCAGCGCAGTCAAACTCTACACCTAGGATAAAAAATTTCAAATTCCTACAATTCATAGATAAGTGTGTCGATCCTTCAATGGGGTTTGAAACAACAATGGGGTCTACTACTAAACAGATGTCTAAGTGCAAAAAATCAAATAAAGAACTTGAAATGAAAGGGTGTGATGCTCCAGAATCGAAAAGAGTCCAAATGTGAAAATCAAAAAAAGAAATCAAAATTTCCATGGTGACTTTCCTACCTCTGTTTGGTCCACTACTAGAAGGTGTTGCATTCAAAGCTTATACTTGTGTTGTAGGTGCGCCTGCTCTCTGCCCCTTTTCGTGGGGACAATTCCTACTCATGTGGCCGGGTTGTACGCAACTATAGCACTTTCCCTTCATCTTGAAGTCTTTTGCATATTGACCAATCACCCCATAACATTGACACTTCGTTCCCTGCTTGATTTGCTTCTGTGGGCCTTCCCTTTTTGACTTAGGAACCTAGTTAAGCTCTCCCTTCGGTGGCGAAGATACAAGCTGAACTCTCTGTTGGTCTTCCAAGTCTAACAGCTTAAACTTTTGCTCCATATCTTCTAACATAGCTTGTGTCTCCTCGAAATCCTCATTGCCAGAAAATGTTATGCCCCTATACTAGCGAAGTCCTTGCATAGCTTAGAAAAATCGCCTGACGAAGGTGGATTTAAGGGAATTCCGCTTACCAGTGTTGTATTTGGGCATTTTTCCCTTGCACCTATGGCACCGTAACTTTATAGAACCAATCAACCATATTATGCAAAGAAAATGAAACTTAGGCTTGAAAGAATCGAAAGAAGGTTGAACTGGACTTTGAATGAATTTTTATAAAAACTCTTTTGTACTTGAAAACTAATTCTAAGAGTTCCTGGAAATACTTTTAAAACAAGTTATTTTTGGAGAAATACTGTACTTTTAAAATAAATTTCAAGGAATCATGTAATCTTAGGTTCTGATACCAAGTGAAACACCCCCACACCCCTTAATATACCCAAAAGGACACATTAAAAGGCATGGTGCATTGTAGTATAAAAAAATTAATAGAGACTAAGATTCACAAGACAAAAATAAGAAAAAACAGCAGAAACTAGAATAATAACTTATTTAAAATAAAACTTTCATAATTGCTTCATAAATAAGTCAAATACCGAATACAACATCCATATCTCAAAAACCATCATGTCTTAAAAAAATTCATTGTCTCAAAATCAGAGTACATAACATCCCTCATAATAAGCCAGTATATAGAAAGACAAAAGCTGAAAGAAAAGAAATACATGGTAGCACACTCCTCCAAGAAATCTCCAAGCAACTACAATATATTGACTTCTCCCTTGATTTCTTATAAGGGAAAGGGGAAAATAGAGGAATGGGTCAGGCTAAAAGTCTGGTGAATGATACTAATTACAAGAGTCTTTAAGCAAGATAAAAGTAACAGACTCTACAACAGTTCTAGCATAAAGAAGGATAATAAAAGGAAATAGGTAAACTGAAAATAAGTACGATTAAATATTGCTCAATTTATAAGATAGGTTAACTTTGATTGTTTGCACTTGTTCTTGTTTTCTGCTTTGATGAGGCTGAAGTCCTAATCCTGTAATTAGGATGTTACCCTAATTCTATCCTTTTTGATCAGCCTGCTACTCTATAATACCTTTCTATGGACCAGCTGCTATATAACTCTCTACAAAAAATGTTACTGTGGCCAAGATGACATATATATCTCCCTACATATAAGGCAATGGTGTCTACTAAAGACACCCATATTAAGCGCTTGGAACTCATAGCTGTTACTGAGCACCCGCAAATGGATCGCATGCGTAACTGCCACCATGCTCATGCTACCTTTTCCTCCACCTATTAGGTCTTCTTATTACCTCCAACGTCCAACAAAGCGTGCCTCTCATCTCACTTCGGGCAGATGTGAGATCACCGTGTGTCCAAAGAAATTGTAGGGGAAATGTTGTTGGTACCGGCCCTTCATCCAAACCTTATCTAGTTGCGCCCCTTATTCAAATCCCCTGTGGTTTGGACTTCTATTTGACAAATTACTACCATTCTTAGCATAAGCGTGCCCTATTCTCACTTCAAACTAATGTGAGACACTGTTTTGTCTAATAGGGAATGCTATTTGGTACATGTCCTACATTCATCTTCGCTTGTTAACTTAGATAAATTATTTAAATAAGCCTTTATTATCATTTTTAATCTCTACACTTATTAAATTATTCCAAGCCTTAAAATAAGCCACATTCTACTCTTTTATTATAACCTACCTTATAATCATGCTTATTACTAAACCCAAGGTTTGAGTGAGAAAATAAGCTCTTTCATGTTTTACACTTTTTAGTTATTATTCTACATTATAACTATGCCAATTAATTAATCCAATTCTAATCATAATTTGGCATAATTTCAGTCCAATTCTACTTATATTACAGTCTTTATAATTTACATCTCATAATTATAAATATGCCAATCTTTCTAATTCAGTCCAATTAATATCATAATTAGGCATAATTTCAGTCTTAATTCCATTTTATTACAGTCTTGATAATTTACATCTTATATTCCATTATTTTAGTTTTCTGACAATTTAATCTATATTCACGTTAATCTAATTCTAATCCGTACGCGAAGAAGGAGGAATAAAATAATACTGAAAATAAAAGAAAATCCAAAATGTATAAAGAAGATGTAAATAAGTTATAAATAACAGTAAATAACTAAAATACTGTAAATAAATTGTATATAATTGAAAAGGCTATAATTAACAGAAATAAATTAAAATTACTGAAAAGAATAGCTGGAAGGAAATAGACTGAGAATAATTTTAAAAACTATAAATAAACTGCTGAAAAGGCTATTCCAAAAATCGTAGTAAAACTACAACTATTGAAAATCCTATTATTTTAAATTACTTAAAGAAATCTTAAAATAATTTCAATCACTCACCTCTGATCCTTAGCTCTTCCCTTTAGGCCTTCACAGATCCACTTGGAGTTGTTAACAAGTTTTTATTAAAAAGATTCTCTCCTTGAAAAATTATTTCTGTTAGGGTCCTTCCTGAAAAGGTGAACCGAAGTGGAGAAAATCTAGAATGAGAAAAACTGTTAAGCTTAGGGTCTTATTTATAGGTGTTGAAGTGGATCTCGGACCGTTGGATTTGGGGATTGAATAGAATATGACCACACCATAGGCTGAATAGGAGCCATCGGATGGAAGCACCGAAAGGACCATATTAAAAAAAAGAATGCAAAACAAAGTGTATGAAACTACAGCTGACCCATTGCAGTGTCAAATCTTACAATGCGCCTTGTTAGCACCTTATCTTATATTTAATTCAATTAATTACACCCTCAATAATATACAAACTATAAATAGCGTTTTCTTTTCCTCGATTAATTTCTAATTTGTGCATTTTATTTCAAGTTAAAATTCCATGCGTCTCTCTTTATTCGCATATTTCATTTTCAGTTTTCAACATCCCATTTAATTTACGTATTTACATATAAAATAAATAAATAAATAACATATTAATATATTTCCACATTTACATCTGAGTTAAATAAATTAACATGTGAATTATTATATCTACATTTTTTCCATATTCACATCTGTTGTAATTAGATAGATAACATATGTCCACAAACGCGTATATATGTTGTGTATTAATTAGTAACCTTATCTTTACCTTTAAATTAAACAATCAATTACATTAATTAGTTGGTATAAATGTTTTTATGTTCAAAAAACCAAACGGACCTTTATTCCTTACTAAAAAGGAAATAACATACCTTATATTTTCTGTAAGAAATGCAATCCTTCCATAATGCACTTTTGCCTTTTCTTTTTTCAAAATATAACATTTATTTTATTAAATGCCTTCTTTTTTATAAATATATGGTTACATTTTCTCTCATTTACAATAACCCAACTCATTTGAAAATTTCCATCTTCACTTTTCAAATTTATAAAAGTAGATGTCTTCTTTTTAAATATACTGTTATATATATTATTATTATTATTATTATTTTCCTTTTTTTCAACAAAACAAACTCCCTGTTTATAAAATCATACGCATATTCAAAAATGAAAATTTTATTTCATTTGTCTCAAAACATGCATTTATTTCTATTTAAAATGTTCATTCCATTTTGACACAAATGCAAGTTCTTATATTAAACTTAATCATTACAATTTAATTCCTCTTTCTTTTTCTAATTGGAATATTTCAATAAATCTATTGCCAATTAAATATTTTTACTAAGTTCAACAAATTCTAATTATAAACACTATTTGTTTTCATTTATAATTATTTATTAATTTAGCTTAAATTTCAAGTTGTTATAAAAATTAAATACAATTCGATTGTCAGTGGTCGATGTATTCAAGAGCTAGCAACTTCTGGATTCAAAGTTGGATTCAAGGAGCTTAGTTCTTCGTTTCAAGGTGCGAATTCTAGGCATAAGGCAAAGGTAATTTTACTTAATTACAATTACATAAATACTTATCAAATTTAGCGTATCATGTATTGGTGTAGATATAATCCTTTATCATGAATGCCCATATCTTTGTGTTGTTACATATTGGATGGTTATGTATATGTATATGTATATGTATATGTATATGTGTATGTGTATGTGTATGTGTATGTTTATGTGTATGTGTATGTGTATGTATATGTATATGTATGTATATATATATTTGTGTGTGCATGTATGCATATATAATCTATATCTTTTGTAGTCATATATAGTTGCTCATGGCCTTGATTAATTGTTTTTTTAAGATGAAATATATATTATTAAATGTTTATGTTTAATTAAAAAATTAATTCATAAGAAATAATATTGTATCAAGTATAATATATATTTCATAAAATTTTATTTATTCATATGATTTTAGAAATTAGAAAATATTATATGTATATTTATTTATTTAATTTGCATTCATATTATACATACTTATTTTATTTTATTTAAAATTAATTTATATAAATAATAAATATATATATATATGTATGTATGTATGTATATATGTATTTATTCATTTATAAATAATGTACAATGTAAGATATAATTGTAATACAAAATATGCTATCATTTTATTTTCGAAAATTATTAAAAATAATTATTTTTGACTTATTCCATATGGAAATAAAAAAGCATTTTTTTCATTGTTAACTAAACTGAAACAAAAAAACAAATTTTCATGGCAAAACATATATTATATGTATACATATGTTTAATTATTGTTATTTACATTAATATATATATTTGAATATATGTATTATATATATAATATTTTAAAATTCATATAATATACATATAATTCGAATTATATGTAATATTACATATGTTTACTCAAAACTACTTTGTGTATTTATATATTCAAAATATTTGGCAATCTATATATGTATATATATTTATACAAGTATATTATGTAAGTTTTATTTATAAGTAGTACTTTATAATATAAACAATTATATATACACACACATGTATATTATTTATATGTGTGTCTATATATGTGTGTGTGTCTATATATAAACAGCACACGTTTATACAGATGGGCTAACATGCTCTTTGCGGTGTAAATTCTGATATGTATACATGTGCATGTCGGACTATGTACACCTTATTATGTTGTAAGTGCACGTATACACATATCTTATAATATAATACAAACAAAATTACAAATAAATTTTATTTACAAAATTAAATGAAATTTGATTTTATCTGAAATAAATTTAGATAAGATCTGAATAAAATTAATTTTTCTAGGCCGAAGAAGTTCCAAATTAGACTTCACAAGTCCATTTCCAACAATGTATCAGAGGCCAACAGCCTATGTGGTCTGGATTAGTCATGTTATAGTAAACTAGTTAAGCTTACAACCCAATTAGTATAGTGTTTAGAAAAGTGTCAAGGGATTGAGTTTGGATAATCAAGTACCTACGCTACCTGGCTATCGGCCTGGCCCGAAATGTTATGTAAACCAAAGGTTGTCCTTAATAGAAAATAGCCAATTTGAATTAGGCCTTTGGCTAATTTTCGAAATTGTTTTAAAATTAAGTAAATTAAAAAGAAGTTAAATTTAAAATAAGAAATATATTATAAATGTTATAATATCATTTTTCAAAAATGTTTTGAAAATAAAATAAATAAAATTTCGAAACTTACAAATATTAATAAGATTAATAAAGTAAATAAATTGATTAAAAGCATAATTAATTAAAAATATGTATGCATGTAATATATATAAGAGATATATGTTATATTATCTTAAAATGTTTAATCCCATTTTCTACTTGTGTGTGTGTGTGTGTGTTATGTATATATAAGATATATGTTATGTTTCTTCTATTCTTAGTGCCGCTTTGTACTTTTTTCTTTTATAGGGTTACGCTCGTTTAATCCTTTTTTTAACTGTTTAATAAAACTGGAAAGGGCCCAATCAACCCTATTAGTTTTTCTAAAATGTTTAAGACAATATAAGTATATATGTGTATAAAAGAATTTTCAAAATTAATACAATTTAATTAAAATATTTTAATTAGATAAATTAATTAAAAGTTAGTCAATAATAAAATACATGCATACATGCATACACACACACATATATATAAAGATATATGTGTATAACTACAAATGGAATGGTATACATTTCAATATAAAATGTTATAACTGAATAATATAAAATTAATCAAAAAGTTAATTAATTAAATAAGATTTAATGTAATATTATTGTAACACCCCTTAAAAATCAATAAGAAATTAATTATTAATAGTAAGGTTAAAATGACAAATTTATAAATGTTGGAATTTGGCCATGAAAGTTACATCATTGCATTTGTGGTGATTTTTTGATCAAGTTTCATATATAAAGTTTTGTAACTGGAGCTCAAATGGAAAAGTTATTAATGTTTGAAATTTTCGATTTTAAAGTAAGTGAATGAATTTAACCTTAAAAATCTAATTAAGGTTACCATTTGAAATTAAAAATCTTAACAAATATTTTGATGTTGAAAGAAAGCTTAGGGTATAAACAAATGCTAAATAAATGTTAACGATGGGAATTAAAATAGGTAAGAAATCAAAAGAAATGGTAGCAATTAATATTCACCTAATTTAATAGGACCGGTCAACCGCTAGCGATGGACCGCATAGGGAGGAGCAGTCGATAGATGAGTGTATTGCGGCCAGGGTTTATTATGCACGAACTGGCCGGATATTGTTATTTTGAACCAACTTTAATCATACGGTCCTGACATGTTCCAACCATTATAAATCCGTAGCTAGCTCCTTCACTTTTATTCACAAATTATTTGGGGCTCTAGGGAAATCGCATTGGTCTTCTTCCATGATTAGATTGAAGGATTCAATCCAATGGAAGGAGGTAATAGGTTTATGTATGTATTATGTTTTTCTATTCTTTTCCTTCCCTAAACTCTAAATTCCGAATCTAATGTATATACAATATAACGGTCGTATATTCTATAATGAAGAAACATGAAGGAGGAGTTAGATAAGGGCGTGGATCAAATACAAAGGAAGTTGGAAACAATCCATGAGTGGAAATCTTAGTTTTTCACATTTTTATTAACTATATAGTAAAAATTTGGATTTGTATGTCTTGGGGAATTTTATATACAAAAACCCTAAAACTGAAACCCTAAATTCCCCCAAACAAAATGTCAATTCCTAGATTTATTGGAATCTCAATTGTTTTATATTATAATATTAGAATATGTAACATTATCATGGTTTGGATAGTTTATATTCTATTCTACTTCAGCTTTTCCCCATTGTCGTGCTAAAGGGTTCTAAAAAGAAAACAAGCTAGAAAATGGAGTGTAAAGTATGAATTATCCCATTTGTAGTTTGGACTGCCTATTTTCGTAGTTTAAATATAAACCTTTTTCATTATATATGTAAAAGTTGAATAGAATATAAAGGATTTAAATATAAGTTTTATTCTTTGAAATAGAGGCACTGTTTTTATTTTGCTAATGAAGTCTATTATTTTGCTAAGGATATTAGCTATTTTTTAACTTATTGCATGGAGTTAGACTTATATGAATTTGGAAGTTTTGACATTTTAAATGATTAGTATAGAAAGAAAAAACCGTCGCACGCTTAGGAATATTTAGTTAGTTTAAATTACATATGTACAGATATATTAGAGTACACATATGTTAATAACGTATTAACTGCGTAATATAGAATAAATAGGTTAGTTAATAATGTTAAACCCTTGGGTATTTCATTTGAAGAGGTATTAAGTGGGTATTTTCTCTCACATTGGTAGGACATGATTGACGGTAGTTGCGTTGGACTGGATGGGGATTTTGGCCTACAGTTGAAGGTATGTTATGGAGTCGAACTAGAAGAGGCTTCGGGCTTAAAATTAGAGGTGTTCTTGGTAGGATATTATAGGATATGTAAAAAATATTACTTATCTAAATGATACTGCCCAAATATTAATATGATAAAACTTGAGATTTTTACTCACCGGACATTGTTGTTTTGACCCTCTCTTAATTACAACATGCAGGTTAAGGAAATAATGTTGGTGGAGGAGACGAAGGTGTAGTTTGTTTAGCTTTTGTAGAGCTATTCTCCTAGTGATTTATACTTGGGAAACTCTAGATAGTATTAAAAGATTTATTCTGATCTGTGTCAGGATAATTAGTTAGGTATGTTTGTTTGATTGATTGCTATGGTTGCTAGCAACTGGTTGATATGTATGCTTTGCTGTTTGAAATTAAAATCTTTGCTGGGTAACTAAATTACCTTTGCTTTTAAATTTCGGGGACGAAATTCTTTTAAGGGGGGAGGAATCTGACGACCCGGAATTTTAGGCAATATCAATTTAATAATCTGTATTAATAATTAAATTAATTTGATAATTTTTCTTTATAATTTTAATTTAAATTGGTAAATTTAATCTTTAAAGGTTAATAAATATTTAATCTGGTAATATTGATCAATATCTTTTTACAAATTGATAAGATTTATTTTTCAAAGCTAATAAAATTTTATTCTATTTATAATATATATATATATATATATATTTGATATATATTGTGGATAGGAAAATCTTTTGTTTTAAATAAAAGATGAATTTTCAAATTGTAATATATATGTGTATATATGTTATAATTTGATGTTGTTTTGAAATTTATTTTAATCTACTGATAATTTGTATATGTATGAATATATTGTAATTTAAAGCTTTGGTTTAAAATTTATATTTTTCAAAAGTTAATTTAAGATTAATTCAATTGTTTTCAAAATATAAGATAATTATTTATTTTTAAATATAATAGTTTAAATAAGGTTTTGTTTTGTTTTCTTTAAAGTGTTTAAATTTGAAATGGTTATAAATATATGTATAAAGTTATTAATAAACTTTCTTTTTAAAAATTATTTCTTAAACACTAAAAATAAATCTTTTATATTTTTAAATACATGTATAAGATTTATTTGTATTATAACTAGTTTTATAATATTTTCTTAAAAGATTAAACCTATATATTCATACATGAGTATTTATTAATAAAGTACTTAAATAAGTAAGCTTACATTAATATTTAAATTAAATAAAAAATTAATTAAAAATACTTAAGAAAAACATGTGTAAACATAATAGTCATCTTAATAACACATGTAAGGCAAGTAAAGCAATATGAATGACATTTGTTCAATTTAACAACATGTGGCAACATTTCTATTTTAATTTTTAATTAAATCATAACTAAGTTTATTAAATATATCTTTCTTCTTTTCTTCAATCTATTTTCAGCTGAACAAAGATAATTTCAAGTTGAAACTAAAAAGCAAAATTAAATGTAAAGTTCAAAACAGAAAATCATTTTTAAAACCTGTAACTGGAAATCAAAGGTAAAGAGCAAATCAACATCAGCTTCAACATTCTTCTAAATCATCAAATTGAAGGCATGCAAGAATTCAATTTCTTCAGCAAAGCAAAATTTGATCTGCAACCTCAAACCAGAAAGTTTTTTTCAGATTTAAAGTTGTTCAAGCCTGGAAGAAATTGAAACTGCTCTGCCTATAAAGAAAAGGTGAGTAAATATTTTTAAAAACAGATTAATCTTGTTTAACTTAAGTGCATGTGATGATGTTGGATTGAATTAAATTCTATAGTTCAAAACTTCTCTGGATTTGCAAATTTATGTATGTGAACATATGACAGTATATGTTGATGTTTTGTTCTCTATTTGATAAAAGCCTGTGACTTTTGTTTTCAAAAATTTAAATTTCCCAATAACATCCTTATTTGACCTTGATGATTAAATAAAAGTTGTTTGTTATTGTTTGAGGAAAATTTTAAAAATAGTTTCTATAAGTTTAAGTTTATAAATAGTTTTGGATAATACAGTGAAAATCTTGATTCATGTTAGAAATCAAAAATCTTAATTCTTGCTTTGGATTATGTAAATGGATTAGATGTTAGAAATTATGAATTTTAACATGCAATTCATAATTTTAAAGTTGATACTTTGTTGGGAATTTCGAAATGAATGATTTCGGTAATTTGACGAATTGCCGAAGATCATTGTGATGATTGGAGCTGGATTTTTGGTCGAAGCTGGTATTCATGATGTTGATGATGGGAAAAATATTATTGAATTTTTCCTATGGTCGCATTGTTTGATTTCGATCAAACTAGGGTTCTATTGTCCTTTTGGGACGAGTGGTTTTGCAGGCCATTTGTGTTGGCCATGGAGGACTGGAATGCTTCGCATGTTGGGGAATGGTGGCGTGGAGGTCTAGTGATGCTTTGGAGAGGTCGCTGGAGCTTCCGGTGGTGGCGATCGTGGGTGGCGATGGGATTTGTGGTCATGTTAGCTGTAGTTTTTCGAGCTTGATGGTCGAATTTCTATTCGTTTGTTTTTCGTTCGATCTGGGTTTGGTTTCATGCTCGCGTGGGTTCGTATGATTGTCGACGTTGATCGCGACGAACCACGGTGGCCGGAGACAGTGGGGCACGTGCACCATGTATGTTGTGTGCACTGGGTATTAGAAATTGGGGAAGACAAGGTCATCTTGAAGTTTTGCTCGCGTTTTCAACGTGATCGACTCGAAGTAGTGGATCTAGGTTTTTGCTTCGGGACTGACTCGTGTTATTTCGGTGTTTGACTCGAGATTTTGGTCGCGTGTTTTTCTGGCTAGTACTGTGTAATGATAAGCTTACAAGTAAACTTGTTATTTTTAATAAATTCAAGGTTTAAGTTTTTACTAAAAAGAAATAAACTTACAAGTTAAAACTTGTTCTATGAAAATAAAGGTTAATCAAACATTTAAAAATGTAAATTAAATTTATATTTCAAATTTAAAATGTTTTAAGATGATTGTTTTTGAAAGTAATTATCTTAAGTAAATTTTGAATTTCAATTTAAAAGGGAATGTTTTGAATTTAAGTATTAAATCAAAGTTTTAAAGTAAATTTTTAAGTAATGTTTTAATAACTAAGTTTTCAAATTTTAAGTTTGAATTAGAAAATTAAAGTGTTTTAGATTTTAAATTGATTTCTAAATGCTTTATTTTCAAATAAAGTTTAAGTAATAATTTTGTAAACTAAATTGAATAATTTGTTTTAAGTTATTAAAATTTGATTAATTTCAAATAATTTATTTATGAAGATAAATAAGGTTTAATTATTATTGATATGAACTTAGAATACTTAATAAATAGGATTTGTTAATATGTAAGGATTAATTAAGATAAATGATTTTCTTAATTAATTAAGGATTTTCTTTAAATATAAGAAGTTAATTAATTAATCGTTTAAATAATTTTAAATGATTAGTTAATTGTTTGTTTAATTTTAAATAATCACTTAATTATGAATTAATTAAGTGTAATTACTTAATGAAGTAATTAATGGTTAACTATTGAATGTAATTAAGGAAAGAAATTACTTATGGAAGTAATTAGTGTGTAATTACCCATGGGAGTAATTAAATGGAAGTGATTAATGGATAATCACTTGATGTTATTAATTAAGGAATTGATTAATATAATTGTTTTGAAGTTAATTAATTATGGAGTAATTAATTAATTTAAGAACTAAGGATTATTTAATGATGGGATTAGTTACTTGTTAAGTAATTAATTAAGAGGGTAATCATCTAATGGAAGTAATTAGAAGATAATTACTTATGTAAGTAATTAAGGGTTAATTACTTAGTTAATTTTTGTTAATTAATTAATGTGATTAATTAATTAATGAATGTGATTAATTTAAGATTAATTACTAAGGGTAATTAATTAAAATGTAATTAATTAATAAAGTAATTAATTAAGGATTATTAATTAATTTAATTGAATAATAATAACTTAATGAAGTAATTAAAGATTAATTAATTAATAAGAATAACTAATCAAAGGGTTAATATAATTAATTAAGAAGTTCATTAATTAAGATAAGTAATTACAAGTAGTTAATTCTGTTTATGATTAATAAGATGATTAATTACAAATTAATTATTTAATTTATTAAAGAAATTATTAATTAATAAGGATCATTAGTTAATGTAATTAATTAACTAGTCAAGGTTGATCAATAAAAGTGATTAATTTAAATGTGATTAATTAATTGTAATTAATTGAGAGTTTAATGTAATTAATTATAGTTGATTAATTAATGGAAGTAAATGAAGCATCATTAATTATTGTAATTAACGATAGTAATTAATGGTTAATTACTGAATATGGTTAAGGATAATTACTTGAATGTAATTAAAGGATGATTAATCAAGGAAGATTAATTAAAGAAGATCATTAAGAGATGATTAATTTATTTATTTATTTGGAATAAATAAATGAAGAAGGATTTAGGTAATCCAAATGATTTAGAGTTAATCAATTCTGCTTATGGATGATTGATTGGTATTGGATGATTGATTTATATTGGATGATTAATATGGGTGATTGGTTGATACTGGATGATTTGGATATCTCTGATATGTGATATGCTGCTTTGTGAGATGAATGTTTGATATGAATTATCTTTTATGATAATGTGATTCATCTATCCGTTTATATCATCCTGAATATATGGTTTAATTGTTTAAAACCCTTAAACAACTTGGACATTAAAATGGCATTTGGATTCGGTGAGACTGGGATCGGGTTTCCATTTTTGGATATCAGAAAACCACATCGATCCAAATTAGACGTTAGGTCGTGAATCCAAGTGGAGCTTAGTGAAGACTCGAAGTGTAAGAACTATACGTCAGTATAACTCTAGGGGTGATTCCATGATGAGTTTGACGGAAATAGTATTTATAGTTCGAGATGGTGATTCAAAGTGCAAGGGCTATGGTCGCTGACTCTAAGGGTGATTCCAAAATGAGTGCAATGAGGTAGTGCCTTCGATTTCGTTCGAACTCAGAACGAACTTGTATAGATTGAATGCTTTCAGAACATCGTTAGGTGGACGATGAGCATTCTAAGATAGATGTGTTCTATAAAGGTAATCGCAGCCTTAAGCCACATCAACCGGGAATGGCTAAAAAAAGGGAGGTGCAGCAAGGCTAGGTGGGTAGCACCCATTTCAGGGTGAGGTCATTCCTGTCTAGATGTCCCTTTATTTTCGACTTAGTGGGTGGTTGGTTGCGCCAATCACGGGGTGATCTTACTCGGGACTGTTCAGTAAGGAATGGTTTCGGCTTTGTGTTGCAGGGGATTGGGCGTAATCCTCGGTACTGTGATCTAGGCCACATACTGTGACGGGCGGTACCCCGGTAGCCCTGCCATTGATGGAAACCCATTCTTCCTACGAGACTCTACGGTTTTGTTTGTATTACCCACTTTTGTGGTTAGTAGCTGGAATTTAATAATGTAACAATTTCAGCTATTTCTTATTTACTTGAAAACCCTAGACACTATTATCATATCACTGGATTGCCTATCAAATGTTTTTGGTTAGCGTAAGGTAAAAACTTTTCCATGTTTATGTGTGGGAAGTCTTACGTGACACCTTTTCTTTTCAAAGGTTTTTCTAAGGTTAAGCAATTTTAACCCGTTTACTCACACCAGACCCCTGTCTGACCCGAGTGTTTATTTTCTGTTTTATTAAACTCTTGGGTACTCATATTATGTATGAGTAGTCGAGGGATTCAGGTTATCTTGACGAATTCTGGAGGAGATATGGAGCAGGAGGCTTCCATGTGTAGATATATTATGGTTCCGCTGTATTTGTGTTGTATCAGTATCTTGTGATATCTTGAGTTGTATTGTTAGACATATATTTATAACTGTCTAATTTGTGTTGTATAAGTTGTGTACTCTGATGTAATATGATACTATGTAATATTTTATGTGATATATTATATTTCATTCGTTCCGGTGTGAGTATCTGATGTTGTTGTGTTTCTTCTTTTCTTATCTTTTCTTCTTCTATCTTTCTTTCTTAAATAGTGATGCGTCTTTCTGGTGATAGAAAGTCGGGTCGCTACAGGTGGTATCAGAGCATTAGGTTGAGTGAATACCTAGGCTATGGAGTGGTGTCTTTCTTGAGAGAGCGTACTTGTAATTTTTATATATAACTATATATATCTTTATCTACCTGATCTGTTGGGTTATCTGTTCGGATTTTCCAACATAAGTTTTAGAGGTAGATGGAGTAGTGGTGTGTGTGTGTAACACGACTACCACTGATGGAAGAGGTCCATATGTTTGAGGTTGGAAGTATATTTGTCGAGACTGTAGACCTAATACTGTCTCGAGTAAGATTTGCAGCTTGGAGTAAAGATTTCTCTGATCTCCGAAGGAAATCTTTTAAAGATTCGGAGTTTATCTTTGAAGTGTAAGTTTGGATCTATCGGAAGTGCAGAAGTAAGTGATGGTATCTTGATAACCGCATGGTGAGATGCAGTATCCATGGATATTTCCGAAGATGTTTTCTCTTGAAGTAGTTTTAGAAATAGTTGAGGAGAAGTTTTTACCTGCCGTAGGGAAGATTCGTCTATGTAGAAGTTGTCTGGATTTTTAGCAAAGAGGTTAGCTGTTTTGGAATATGAGACTAAGGTCTATGAGTTGCTTCGCTTTGGTATGGTCTCATTTGTCATTTCTTGAGGAGAGCGAGATGTTGATGCCTGGTTTGGAGGCTGAATTTCTTGAGAGGATGTCTTCCATCTCGAAGGTCCGTTGTGTGGTTTGTTGATCATTTTGGTTTTCGAGGAGCCTTTGGACTAGAAGTCTTTGGTTAGCTGTGGTAGCAGTTTCAGTTCGAAGTGTTCGGTGCACTGACGAGAAGGTCTTTTAGCTTTGCAGTATCATCGAGGTAGAATTTGGAAGCAGCAATGCGTCCGTTTCTCCGATGGTTCAGGAATCTTGGTGGTTCTTTTTCAGCAGTCCAGGCAGATGGTGAATGTTTTCTTGAAGGGTTAACCTTGTTTGGAAAAGCTTAAAGCTGTTCTAATTGGTAAAGTGAGGACAGTTTCTTTGGAATCTGAACTAGGTAGGATCACAAAAGTGACGTGCGATTAGTTTGGGAATATATTTTTCTTGGGCAATCTTTTGTTTGAGACTGAGGGTTCTCATGTGGAAGTAGGAGCTACTGAAGTAATCAGAAGTTTGTATGCGTCTGGAGTTGAGTTCCATATTGTTTTGGTCCAGAGGAGATACTGGTAGTTAGCCTGGTAGTAGGATGGTTCTTGGAGAAGGAAGAGTTGGTGTAGCAGCTCAGAAATTTTTTGGAATTTGGATTGGTCAGATCTAGTTTTTGAGTTGAATTTCTGTTATAAGGTAGTGTGACCGAGTCAGATGGGTCACAAAGATTTTATGGATTTGATGAACAAAGTTTCCCAGATATATTAAATAAGTTTGTACTCGTGTTCATCAACAGTATTCTCGTCTATTCCAGAATCAGAGTTGTGCAGCAAAAGCGAGGTAGCCGCTGTGCGAGGAAGGAAGTAAGTTCAGTTTGCTATTGCTTGGGAAGTAGAGCTTGTGTTCTAGATTTCGACGGATCTTGGAAGACTTTTCTGTTGGATATGATCCAGAAACTGGTTTGTTTTGGTCTAGTAGCATCAGCATAGGTTGAGCTGATCAGGAAGAGAATTGGCAGCCCAGGATTGTCTGTTGAGTTATACAGATATGAGATAAGGAGTTTGGAATTCGAAGTTAAAGACTTCATTGTTGTTAAAATTTCTATGGTTATGAGAGCAGTAATTGGATAAGATTGGATGGTTAGTTCTGAGGTATTTGGGATTTCTTATCTGTGTTTTTGATAGAATAAGTTCTTTTGTTTATAAGATTGAATTGCCAGTTTGGATAGCTGGAATTCATTGTATTTCACGTATCTATGAGGGAATACGTGTATGATTCATTGTTGGTTGTAGAATCTGTAGTCCAAATGGATTTGGAAGTTGTGCTAGACTTGAGTATAGTCTGATGTTCTTTTCAGATTGATAGATCTAGAGAGGAGAGGTGCTTTGGATTTTGGAGGTGTAGTTTGTTTAGCTTTTGTAGAGCGAGTCTCTCGGTGATTTATACTTGGGAAACTCTAGATAGTGTTAGAAGATTTATTCTGATCTGTGTCAGGATAATTAGTTAGGTATGTTTGTTTGATTGATTGCTATGGTTGCTAGCAACTGGTTGATAGGTATGCTTTGCTGTTTGAAATTAAAATCTTTGTTGGGTTATTAAATTACCTTTGCTTTTAAATTTCCGGGACGAAATTCTTTTAAGGGGGAGGAATGTGACGACCCAGAATTTTAGGCAATATCAATTTAATAATCTGTATTAACAATTAAATTGATTTGATAATTTTTCTTTATAATTTTAATTTAAATTGGTAAATTTAATCTTTAAAGGTTAATAAATATTTAATCTGGTAATATTGATCAATATCTTTTTACAAATTGATAAGATTTATTTTTCAAAGCTAATAAAATTTTATTCTATTTATAATATATATATATATATATATATATTTGATATATATTGTGGATAGGAAAATCTTTTGTTTTAAATAAAAGATGAATTTTCAAATTGTAATATATATGTATGTATATGTTATAAATTGATGTTGTTTTGAAATTTATTTTAATCTATTGATAATTTGTATATGTATGAATATATTGCACTTTAAAGCTTTGTTTTAAAATTTATATTTTTCAAAAGTTAATTTAAGATTATTTCAATTGTTTTCAAAATATAAGGCAATTATTTATTTTTAAATATGATAGTTTAAATAAGGTTTTATTTTGTTTTCTTTAAAGTGTTTAAATTTGAAATGGTTATAAATATATGTATAAAGTTATTAATAAACTTTCTTTTTAAAAATTATTTCTTAAACACTAAAAATAAATGTTTTAGATTTTTAAATACATGTATAGGATTTATTTGTATTATAGCTAGTTTTATAATATTTTCTTAAAAGATTAAACTTATGTATTCATACATGAGTATTTATTAATAAAGTACTTAAATAAGTAAGATTACATAAATATTTAAATTAAATAAAAAATTAACTAAAAATACTTAAGAAATGAATTGGTCCAGCATTTCCTGGTGGTGTGCCCCCGAGCCTAGGTCCTTCCAGATTGGTAGTTGTCTGCTGATTAGGGGCTGCCCCTGTTGAGTCATTCCATCAACCTGCTGGTTGAGTTCCTCTAGTCCAGCCCCAAGACCTTAAGTACCTGCAGTTCCCGATTGTCCAAATTTCCTAAGAAGAGCCTGCATCATCTCCTTTTACCATTTCATCATCGCTTCCATCTCCTCTCTGGTGATGTAGACGGATGCTTGACCTGCTCCATTTCCAGAGGAAACCTCCTGACTTCCTTCTTGATTGCTTCTTCCTGTCAATTGCTTCCTTGTTGATGGCCTAGCCATTGCTCCTTAGAACCCAAGTTCCTAACTCCAAAATTCCCGAGGGCTCGCGTTCTCAGTGAAAGCACCAAAATGTTAGAAAAAAAATTGATCACTAACACCCAAATGTAGATGAAAGCACCAACTAACAGTCACAGATAACAGATATAGTATACGTAGAGAGTTATAACGTGAAGAACGGTCAAAATAGAAATTATGCAGTAAAGAACAACATATTTTTATAGTGGTTCAGCTAACTCCGGCCTAATTCCTCTCCAAAAGTTTACTTTTATTGCTGTAATAATTGATTACAGTTACAAAGTGGTAAACTAGCCTTAGTCTCAGAAGATAGAAAGTCAGAGAGCAGAAGAGAAGAGATCCCCCTTTCTGAACTCCTACACGCTGTATTTATAGACATGTCCAGCTAGTTGTTGGGCTCTTTGAATAACCCGAGCCCATTAAGGTCGAACGGCCCATGCCGAACCACAATGCCGAGTCACAACGACCTCTCCCCAATGTCGAGCCGCACCTAATGCCGAACAACCCATCAAGCCGAACGACCCACCATGCCGAATGACCCACCATGCCGAACGACCTACCATGCTGAACGACCCACCATGTCGAACCATCCATCATGCCGAACGACCCATCATGCCGAACCATCCATCATGCCGAATGACCCATCTTGCCGAACGACCCATCATGCCGAACGACCCATCATGCCGAACGACCCTTGTTGCCGAACGACCCACCATGCCGAACGATCCATCATGCTGAACGATCCACCATGCCGAACGATCCATCATGTTGATCGATCCACCATGCCGAACGATCCACCATGCCGATCGATCGAACATGCCGAACGATCCACCATGCCAAACGATCCACCATGCCGAACGATGTCCAGGGCCGAGCGAGGTCCAATGCCGAACAATCCACCAATGCCGACCCATGCCTTATGCCAAGTGGCAATCAATGCCGATCCATGCCTTATGCCGAGCTGCAATTAATGCCGAATCAGCCTGCTCTCCTCAGTGCCAAATTATGCACATCGAACCCATTCCTGACCGACCGTCTATCCATCCAACAGGTTCCGATCAATTGTATTCCAGTTTCGACAAATGAATAGTCGATTTGGTTAAATCCGTCTGTCCATGGCCTTGAAAAAAGGCGCGTTAACAATATTCATTCATAGCTAGAAATATAGTGAACTCCTTGAGTCTAAAACCCAAGTTACCACCAACCCAGTAGCCTTGTCAAATCCTATTAACTGGTCGACACACTTTTTTTAATTTTTAAATACCTAGTTATGGATGTACGTAATATCAATTTTATATATAATGCATATGTTCTTTGTTTTGAGGTGTAATGACCCATGTTTTATGTATCAAAGGATCGTAAAATATTTTTATTTTATTCATATGAGGCCGAATGACTCTAAAATTTTGAAAAGTGACTTTTAGGGGCATTTTCCACATCTTTGATTTTTGCTGATTTTCTATGTGACCATTTTAACCGCGAAAACCTTGTTTTGACTATAAATTTCGATAGGAACTAAATTAGGGTCTCAAACTACTTCCATTGCTTCAGGATGATGGTTTCGTGTTCCTTTCATAATAGAAAAAGGGACTTATTATTTGAAAGTTATAGCTATTTTACTTTTTGGCTATTGTTAGCCAGTTTTAGTGGCTAATTAACTCATCCTGTGCTTAAGCCGATTAACCCATCTCAAAAATGGTGCTAAGGAAAGGCTGTAGGAACTAATCTAAGTCATTTTCATCTTTCGTGAAGTAGCTCTACCTCCACTAATCCTAATTTCAACAAAAATCACATATTTTCCTTATCAGTCTCAACCAAATCATTGATTAGAGTTATGATTAGCATAGGAAAGCATTAGGTTGTTCATTTGGGTTCATCTCCTTTCCTGTTTACTTTAGATTTAAAGAGAAAAATTGGTATTTTGGATATTTGATGAGTGGTTCTTGACCTCTCACTCTACTATCCATGTTTATACAGTTAAAAATGTTGTTTTTGAGATGATTTTTGACCCTAAAACATTTTATAACTTTAATCATACTTTTATACACGTTTATGTCGAAATTATAAAGGTTTTTAAATGGTTTTGAAATCCTTTGTATTCACATACATATGCCAGCGTAAAAGTTAGATCCAGATTTAGATTTGCTCAATTATCACATTTCATATATTGTACGTATAAATGAATGTACATGCATGATTTTCTATGATTGTATTTTGTGCTTTGATGTTATTTGCTAGTGTTTTAGGTAGTTGGTGAATAGGTTGGCGAATTCGACAAATCAAAGGCAATGATGGTCAGAGCTGGATGAAACTTGGAGGAGAGGCTTGGAGTATAGAAGGAGTATAAGTTTCAAATCACAGTAGAAATAGGGCTAAGCACATAGGTCGGTACCGAGCTGTTATAGGTCGGTACTGAGCTATATTTGATGGCCAAAATAGGTTGGCAAGCCGATAGTTTGTTGGAGAATGGCTAAAAGAGGTGGACCAAGTCAAGATGTAGGAAAATGGCTAAGTATTGGGTGCTGTGCCGAGCTATCTCTAGAACTTGGAAATTAAAGCTTTAGGTTGGGGTCGAGCTATGTTGAAGGACGGTTTGGGGTCTAAAATTACTGTTGGAACACCAGGAACTGGTGGTACTCGAGTTAATCCAAATACTTGGATGTAATCGATAGAAGAATATGTACCATAACTTCCTCGAAGGAACGTAGGTCTGAACAAAGCTAGAGTTATGAATTAGAACATAGGCATGCGACCGGAGTGCATCCCAGGATACCCCTACTAGAACAAGGGGAAAAGTATTGCTTTAGGACGGAGTCCTTTATTGGATGGCGAGAACTGAATTGCTGAATTGTTACAAAGGTTCATTAGAGGAGGACCCCTCATCAGGGTTTGGAAGACGTGAATAGGAATCCGTTTACTGCTGATATCCAAAATGTGAGAATCCTCCAGACTTCAAGCTTTCAACATTGGAAATGTACGAGGGGAAGACAGATTCGACGATTCATATGATGAGACACATCCCATATATGGAGGTGTTGGTGCTTCTGAGGAGGTAATAGAGGCGGTGCTTCCCATTACGCTTTATAGATTTAGCTACAATGTGGTTCAGACAGTTAGAGAATGGGTCCGTAAGCACATGGACCGACTTAGTGAGCAAGTTCTTGAGACAGATCATGTCTCATAATCGAGGAATGTACTTATGCTCTCAAATGTAAAAAAATCCTGGAGAGTCCTTAAGGAGTTATTTAACAAGATTCAATGCAGCGGCAGCTGTGGTTGACAAGCTGGATCCATCAATTATCCTAATGGTAGCAGTATCTGGGGTTGCGAGCAAGATTGATTTCAAAACTGCATTGAAAAGGGATCCACCGAGGGATCTTGTAGAATTCTTCTACGAAGTTGAGAGATATTTGCATCAGGTAGACACTAAAGCCAAAGATGAGGATGTAGATGCTGAAACAAATGTCGTAGAGAACAATGGACCATCCAGAGCTGGAAATGGAAAAGGCAAAGGGAAAAGGAAAACCGACGATGGCTTCGGGGAGCCGAAACGACAAAGGAAGGAATTGATATTCTCTTCGTACATTGACATAAATGAAACCCTGGAGGGGATGTACTTGGATACTTGGGGTACAACCTCTACCGGAGGCCTCCTCGGAGGAAGCCCACTAATCAAGAGAAAAGATCTAGAATGTTTTGCAACTTCCACGAGCTGATTGATCATGAAACGAACGAGTGCCAACACCTTCGTGATCTGATAGAAGAACTGGTTTGGAAAAAATAGCTGCCACAGTACATGAGGAACAAAACTGTGGTAAAATTGCAAGAAAAACCACCATCCGTAGCAAATGCATCATGAAACACCCAAGGATTTGAGCCAAGACAAATTATCCCATGATTAGGGTAAATAAGAACCAGATTGGCTCTTATGCTTTGCTTTTTCATTTATTTTTCCGCACTTTTCTTTTGGTATTTAGAAACAATAACCTCTGACAGCTTACATGTGTACGGGATCCTGAACAGTCCCTAGCCACGCTCTGAGTCGGATGCCTGAGATGACTATTTAGGACAACAGTGACCTCGGACCGCTTATACGTGTACGAGACCCAGATTGGTCTCTAGGCACGCTCTGAGTCGGATCTCCAAGGTGAAAATTTAGGATATCTACTTGTTTTGATTTCTGCTTATTTGATTTTTACTTCTTTGTTTTGATTTGAATATTTGAGTTTTGAAAAATCCACATTGATTGTGATGACTAATATTGATCGTCTTAGAATCCCGCTATGGGACTGGAGTGCAGGTGCAAGTCCCTTTATCAGAGAGCGAGTGGATGGACTTGTACAATATTGATTGCCTTAGACTCCCTACTAGAGAGATGGGACTAAAGTGCAAGAAGTAAGTCCCCTCACTAGAGAGTGAGCGGATGGGCTTACTTAATCCCCCTTAACTTAACAAACAAACGATCCGGAGAGATTGTCCCCTTAACTTAAAACATTAAATGATCCGGAGAGATCGCGCATTAAACATAAACGATCAGGAAAGATCGAACCTTAAAACAAATTCGATTTAATTAAAGGATTTGAATGCCTTATAAATAGAATAAAATTGATAAATCTTGGATTAACATAGGATGATCTCGATATATGATGTGATTTTTGATATATAATTTGATTTTGATATATGATATGACAACTCTGAATGAGAAGCAAAATGTAATGATGTACATCTCAAATGACATGGGATAATTAGAGATATGTGATGTAAATGGAGATATGTGATGTAATTGGAAATATGCAATGTAATTAGAAGCATGTGATTTAACTAGAGATATGTGATATAATAACTCTGAATGAAATCAGAATAATTGTGATGTATAGATTACACTTCGGTAGAGTCTAGAATCTTTAGATGTAACTAGTATAGAACAACTTGTGGTTGGAAAAAGAATCCGAAGGAATTGGATGATTCCCCAAGGCTAAAGCAGATAAAAAGCTCAATTATCGAAGATTGGAGATAGGAACTTGTTCTTGAACAAAGCACAACTTTCATTCAAAATGCATACTTTGGGGGCCAAGTGTTAACTGGGTGCAATAAGAATTAGAACATTTAGACTACGCCAGAATAATTCAAGAATCAACCAAACGGAACAGAAAAAGAAGTAGGGAAAGACCCAAGAGGAAAGTTTCCAAAATAAGCTGAGGTGAAGGATCGCTAGTGATCCATCACCTATGGATCGCTAGCGATCTATAAAACTTTTTAATGGACCGTCCAAACCTCTTGCATCATGATTCACTACCATTTCTTAGCACGCCTATCAAATTTCATAGCATGCCAAACAATCTACTCGAGAAGTGAAGACTCGTCTGATTCAAGCTGTTTGGATATAATTATCTAACTTAAAATGGACCTACAGAACTCATACGAAGTTGGATTGACTTGAAATTTTTGGAAGAACATTTAGAAAACATAGGAGAAGGCTCACAAAAAATGAAGTCATTTAGAGCTGATTTGATGGATCACTAGCATCTCATCTAGAGTGGGCCCGACCACCTTAAATTTTTATGGTGGGTCCCTAATACCCTTAGAGTGTTCTTGCAAGGTTTTGTTCGATTTCGTTAGGATTTGAGCGAGATATGGATGATTGTTTTAGACCAGATGATCCATAAAGACGCATGATCAAACTAACTCCAAATGGTTTGATATTTGGGCAAGGCACATAAATAGAAGATAGGAAGACAACTAGACAAAGTTCACTCAAAAATATGCTAAGTGGGTGGATAGCTAGCGATCTATTAGCTAGCAATCTATCCCTTATGGATAGCTAGCGATTCATCCCCTATAGATAACCAACGTTCCATCAAGATAGGTCGAATCGTCTTCAAACTTTCCAAGCTCCTTTGTAGCACTAAGTAAAGGCTTGTTGTTGAAAAATATGCTAAGTTGATGGATATCTAGCAAGCCATCCCTTATGGATAGCCAACGATCCATAAAATTGACTCATATCGATTTGAGATTTTTGGCGATGACTTGGCATAACAACTGGACTTTTCTGCACATGGACTTCTGGCCCAACACTCATTGAAGTTACCTATAAATACTCACCTACCTGCAACTAGAGATAGATCTTTTCTGGATAGAGTTCTTCCATTACTCGATTGGAATTCCTTCACTTCTTCAACTTTTTTCTCCCTCACAACAGTCATCAAGGGGGTCGCTGTGATTCTCCAGTCAACCCTTGAACTTGTGACTTATTTTAACTCATTGTAACTTAGATCTAAGGACTAACAAGTTGATATCCAAAGAGATTCAACTAGTATGATCATAATAAAGATTGATTAAAGTGGATGTAGACCAGAGTCATCCGAACTACCATAAAAATTCTACGTCTCTTTTCTTACTTCTTCTCTTTATTTGTTGCTTATCTGAGATTTGTGCCATTGATTATCTACATTGGTGCTCACGCTTGATCCAGCGTGTTGATCTATTTTTTGGGTTGACAAGAGTGTAAGCTGAAAATCAGGATTTCCATCAATCCCTGGCAGTTGGATGGTCATATGAGTTATCATATATCCAGAGCACACTGAGTAATAGTGAGGTTTGTTTGATCGATGGTATGGTGTCTTGAGTATTTTTCCATAGGATATCATTCTAGGGATGTCATTATGATAGGTATTAGAGATAAGGTACCTGGACACCCATCATCACACTTAGTTTGCAATGTACCTTTACTATATTTGTAGAGTGGCATATTATGTTTATTATGTGCTAAATCTTTGGTTGTAGGGACAAATCGGGTATGGTTCATATATCCTTGTTCCTTACTATATCAACTTATATAGCATTTTGAGATTCATTTACCACTCACACCAGGCTGTTGTCTGACTCGATGTTTTATACTTTGCTTCTTATTATCTTCGATACTCTTAATTGAGTAGATTAGATAGCAGGTCTAGGTGCGACGCAGTTGCTGTATAGCAGACGAACTGGAGGGAGTTATTTCGTATTATATATAGATATATATGCTTATTCTGCTGTACAATACCAAGGAGCCTTAATAGTACTTGCTTATTATTATAAGACAGTTATTTGAGTTTATTCCCGTTGTATAAACTCTACTACTTATTGTATAAGTTTATGAATCTATACTCTAATATTTGGATCACTTAGTTAAAACTGTCTCTCCTATGTTATATCTATGATGTATATTATATTTATTCCATGCGATGTGAGATATATGACAGGTTCTATGTTGTTTACTTCATTTTAAAACCTTGTTGATCATTCTATATCGGTCGGGCATGTTAGCAGTGCACTATCTTATGTACATTGGTGTTGATGGTGTAGAGCGGCCGTCACATTTGGTATCGGAGCTTAGGTTACATGATTAACCTAAGTTAATACTGTGATCAGTAGAGATAGGGAAGGAGTTATCATCCTAGACTGGACCCAGACACACACACAGATATATACATACATACATACGTATATATGAGAGAGAGTGCGTACTTGTTATATATTTTGGTTTTCTAATGTATATAGTAGTGTATATAGTATATAAGTCAAATGCGCACACGAGCATCATTGACACGGGTATCTCCAGAGTTGAGGAAGGAGCAGGCTTGGGGGCTTCTAGCCATAACTTGCAAGCTATGTTCAATGTGGTGATGTCGAACATGCTTCAAAATGCCCAAGCGACTACTTCAAGTATTGTAGATGGTGGTGGTGCTCTAGTGCAGGTGCTAAGAGCTGATTTTGCCAAGCTATGCAAAGATTACTCCACTTTGGGAGGCAAACCATTTCTTAGAATGGAGCCAGCTATTGAAATGCAGATTGATTGGACACCTGAGCATATCTTTGGTGATATAGAAATAGATGATGCCATGAAGAGGAAGCTGGCCTCTAGATAACTTTAAGGATGGGCTATGAACGGGTGGAATGTCATCACCATTGCTACACCCGAGGATCAGTTTACTTGGGACCAGTTCATGGCTAAATTCGAAAAGAAGTTCGTTCCAACTGCTCAAAAGTCAGCGTTATTCAGGAAATTTGTTGATTTAAAGTAGAGAGATATATCTGTCTTCGAATATATTTCCGAATTTGATGCTTTGTCAAAGTATGGGATGTCTTTTATTGACACTCCATTGAGAAGGAACAAGAAGCTCATTACAGGTTTGGACGACCACTTGGGGTAGAAGTTGGTTAGTCATATCGATGAGCCATTTGAGAGACTTGTCGAGAAATCTCTTCACCAGAAGAGCTTATTTCCCAAGTCCAAATCAGCTATTATTGCCAAGGAAGAGCTGAAACTACAACAAAGCGGTGGAGGCAAGAAGAAATGTAATGGAAAGTTGAAGTAGTCTCAAGGAAGGAACACTCAGAAGAAGGCTAAATTGGGTCCTATTTGCTATGAGATAAGGGTCACCAATTTAGAGACTATAAGACTGATGGGAAGAAGAAGTATTATACCTGTAGTAAACCCTAACACATACTTAAGAATTTTTTGGAACCACCACAATAAAAATAGGTTGTGAAGGTATATGCTTTGGACGTCGTTCCGACTTCGTCAAGTGCTCCCTCAGGAAAGAAAAAGGAAGGGCATTGTTATTCAAGGTATGCTTTTCATTTATGATGGTCCCATAAGTTTTTATTCAACAACGGGGCTTCACATTCCTTTATATCTAGTGATTTGGAAAAAAGGCTAGGATTGAAACCTGAAACAGTTAACCAACCCTTATTTGTGATGAACCCTGTTGAAAGAACCACTAGCCCATGCAAGATTTGTCATGGTTTGACCTTATCAAGTCATGAATGGTCTTTTGTTTGTGATTTCTTTGTTTTGGATTTTGTTGGGTTTGGTATTATCTTGGGAATGGATTGGCTATGAAAATATGCGGTAGCAGTGGATTGCAAGAAGCTGTTGGTGATGATTGGGTGTGGAGGAGCGGATGGCAGTGATTGGTTGCCTGCCAAAGGATGGGGTTGTGTTTAGCTTTCTATTTTCGTTTGAGACTCCACATGATGGATTATCATCTGTGCCTATCATGGAGAGTATTCAGATGTCCTTGAGGAAGTGACCGAATTACCACCACATAAAGAGATAAAGTTTTAGATAGAGTTGGTGAAGGATGTCAGGCTGATAGTTATTCCTTTAAGGTATATGGCACCTAGACAGTAAAAGAAGTTAGAGGTGCAAGTAACTGATCTGTTAAAGAAGGGGTTCATTCGTAGAGGTATATCTGAGCGGGGTGCACTCGTAATATTCGCCACTAAGGCTGATGGCTCTCTGAGGATGTCTGTAGATTATTGTTAACTGAATAAGAGGACGAATAAGAATAAGTAACTACTCTCACATATTGATGACTTGTTCTATCAGCTACATGGTGAAAAGGTGTTCTCTCAATTAGATCTTCCGATAAGATTTCACTAGTTGAGAGTAGCAAAGATGAGTGTGTCAATCACCACGTTTTATACGCCGTCTAGTTTCTATGAGTGGTTGGTTATGCTTTTCAGGCTAACAAATGCTCCAGCATACTTTGTTGATCTCTTGAACTGTGTCTTTACAGACCACTTAAACAAGTTCGTGATTGTGTTCATGGATGATAGTCTAATCTATTCTATGACTGAGGAGGAACATAAGACGCACTTAAGAATTATGTTTGAAGTGTTGTGAAAGAACAAGTTGAAAACAAAGTTTTCAAAATGTCACTTATAGAGGAGTGAAGTGAGATTCTTGGGTCATGTCATCTTAGAGCAGGGCATCACAGTAGATCTATCTAATGTGGCAGCAGTTCGGGATTGGAACTAACTCAAGAATGCTACGGATGTGATGAGTTTCCTAGGATTGGTAGGATATTATAGACGTTTTATCAATGATTTCTCGAAGATAATAGCACCATTGACCAATTTGACTAAAAAGAATAAAACTTTTGTTTAGGACGAGAAGTGTGAGCATGCGTTTGAAAGTCTAATAGAGAGGTTGACAAGTGCACCGATATTGATCATTCCAAACGGGAATAAGGAGCCGATAGTATAAACAAACACGTGTGGTACTGGACTAGGTATGATTTGATGCAGAAGGGAAAAGTTGTCGGTTATGCTAGTCGATCATTGAAACCGCACGAAAGGAAGTATGTAGCTCATGATTTGGAGTTAGCGGCTATAGGGTTTGCCTCGAAGATTTGGAGGCACTACCTATTAGGAGAAAGGTTCGAGTTATTCATGGACCATAAATCCTTAAAGTACCTTTTCTCCCGAAAGGATCTCAACCTTCGCCAATAATGATGGTTGGAATTCTTGGCCTCCTATGATTTTAGCATTCTTATACACCTGGTAAAGGAAATGTGGTCATCGATGCATTGAGTAAAATATATGCCAATTTAGGAGCGAAGTTTATGGAGATAAAATAGTTAGGGTATATTATTGGCTATGACATCAGACCCCATTGCGGATTGGAACCAAAAATGTTGACAAATTTGACTAGGCCTACAATGATTGAGCAGACCGGTAGTAGTTAGAGGAGAGATGCTAAACAACAGAATATAGGAGTGATGGAATCGAACCCTATTAAATTCGTTTCATGACGAGTAAGGCTGAATAACCTCTATCCTACTTGGGATATGTGAAGGAAACCACAACGCATATGTTGAACTTGTTGCCTACTAAATCTGTGCCAAAAACACCATATGGAAAGTGGTATAGGAAGAACCCAACTTACGTATTTGAAGGTTTGGGGTTGTCTGGCTTACATTAATAACATTGGTCTGAATAAACTCGAGGCAAGATCAGTATCGTGTAAACTTATAGGATATCCTGAACTCGATGGAATATATGTTCTATAATACAGAGAAATAAAAGTTCGTTATTTCTTGGCATGCTATGTTTTTGGAAAAGGAATTCTATCAAAGTAAATTATCAGTAAGGTTGTGGACTTGGGTTAACACTAAGGCCGAACCAGTGGGAGAACCAAGTTCACCCGTATATAAAAACATACGACCTATTAGAAGGTAAAATAAGGAATTTTGCGCGCCAGAGAGATACTACAGTTTCTTATGGATGGCAAGGAGGACTCTGTTTCAGACGATGACACTCCTCTGCTATTCGAGCAAGCATTATAGATCAAAGACTCTACACTCTGGCTTGGAGCGATGAAATTTGAGATGGATTATATATATGAAAACAAAGTGTGGACTTTGTTTAATGTATTTGAAGGGATAAAACCTATCGCTTGCAAATGGATTTTAAGAACAAGGTAAACGTAGATGTACAAGTAGAAACTTATAAGGCTAGGCTAGTTGCAAAATGATTTCATTAAATTAAAGGTGTTGATTATGAAAAGACCTTTTCACCCATAACCATGTTTAAGTCCATTTGAATTATGCCGGCCATTGCTATATTTTATGACTACGGAATACGCAAATGGATGTAAAATAGTATTTCTAAATGGTGATTTAGAAGAGACCGTCTATGTATCGTAGGCTGAAGGTTTTGTAGTAAGTGGGAGTGAGGGCAAGGCATGCAAGTTGTTATAGTACATTTATGGACTTAAACAACCTTTAGGAAGTTGGAAAAAGATTTTGATAAAGCAATCAAATAGTTTGATTTTATGAGAATATGGAGGAAGCATGCATATACCAAAAGGAATAGGACTAAGCTATTGTATTCCTGGTGTTGTATGTTGATGATCTTTTGTTGATTGGTGACGATGTTTCGTTATTGTAATCAGTGAAAGCTTGTCTTTCTAAGAACTCTCCATGAAGGATTTAGGAGAAGCATACTATATACTAGGTACAAAGATTTATAACGATAGATCTAAGAGACCGATGGGATTGTCCCAATCTATGTACATAGTTACGATGCCAAAGAGATTTAGTATGGAGAATTCCATGCATAAAAAAATTTTAATGCAATCTGGAATCGTCCTTTCTAAGAAAGACGCTCCTCATACCGATGAGGAGAAAGAGTGTATGAAGAGGATTCCATATGTTTCAGCCATATGATCCATAATGTACGCTATGCTATATACTAGACCGGATATGGCATACTCATTAGAATGTATAAGTCGATACAAGTTTAATCCTAGAGAGAAGCATTGGACAACTATAAAATGTATAACGAATCATTTAAGAAATACTCAGGGTTTATTCCTAATATACGGGAATGGAGACCGCTATATGGTGGGGTATTGTAACAAACCGTAATTTTATCACTTTAAATTGGAATACTTAATTAGTTTTAAATATTCAAATGTAGGATTATTAAAATTAAATAATCATGTTCAATATGATAAATAATAAGGGTGATCTTGTTTTGGAAAAATGTTTACAAAAATATTCTCTTTGGAAAAATATCAGTAAAATGATCGAAACTCATTTTATTGATAAACAGATTTAAACCATCAGAAGTCGCGAACGAAACTAGATACATACATTCATTTCTCCACTTAATCAAGAACATATAATAAAAGAAAATGTTTTTATTACATCATTAACAATGTCCACATTTTCAAATAATTGATTTATGGATTTAAATTGAATTTAAATGATATAGTGGTTTTTTAAATCAAATGAGGCCCTTTTAATTATTAAATAATAATAGAAATGTTATTTTAAAACTTTGATTACAAATGTATATAGTTTAACTGAAAAGTAAAAATATGACTGGAAATCGGATTCCGGATTATCAACGTTTTGACGAATAGAAATTGTTCAAAGTTATTGCAACATTATTTGTTGTCTTGTGCATATACATACGCATGTATATACATGTCATACACCTACATATATACATTTTACCAATTCACTTGCATTTACATAAGTAAAAATAAAAATATCAAGATATTTTTCAAACAAATCCAACCAAATCTCCTTTAATCATCAAGATACCTTATTTGGACAAGGAGGCATGAGATGATAGAGATGATGGCATGGGGGTAGGTAATGCATGGCTAAAGTGATGGGAGGAGGAGGTGGAAAGTGATGATGTGATGGTGGAAAAAAATATCATGATATTTTTTCTCAAAACTTACTTAGAAATACCAACCCCGTTCTCTCATTAATTCACACACACATCCATCTTCTTGAGCCACTTTAATGGCTTCTTCGTCTTAGAAGAAATTATGGAAAAATGAAAATAAATTCTATCCACAAGAATATAAAGTAGGTCCACCTCCGAAATAATTTCAAAACCACTATATATTCGGCCTACCTCCCTACACATATTTCGCAGAGCACATCACCCTCCCATATGTTATAGCTGAACATACTAGCGGCAAAGAAAAGAGAAGGAAGTGCTGCCAGAGTCTCGTTGGTTTAATTTGAAGAATCTACGAAAAAGTTTGGTGGAGTGAAAATTGATAGGGAGTACTTGAATTTAGTTTTGTTTATTTAAAACTTAAAATGATGATATGCATGTTTAATTAGTAAATTAATATGCTTGGTTGAATATTTGGTTGTTAACTTGGTCACTAATGATGAGAAAATAATATTCATCAAAGTATAAATGGTTAGTTGATTAACCATAGTTAATTCATGGAGAAGTAAATCCCTACTAATATGTATGTGTTAGTTAGTAAGCCTCTTTATGGTTTTGAATATAAAAAGATTGAAAAATGAATATATAATATGGAATAAAGTGGAAAATGAGTTTTTAATGTAGTAAGAATAGTTTGAAATGATTTAATATGGTTTATTGTGGCATTTTAAACATTTAAAAAGTTTCGACCAACTTTAATGAAGTTTGAAAATAGGGCCAATCAAGCTCGTCGCGTAGCTGTAGTTCGTCATTTTCAGACTGAACAGTTGAAATCAATGTGTAGGATTTAATATAAGTTATAATTCTTTGAAATAAGAATTTTTTGGACCTATGTGGGTATATTTTTCAAACAAATGAAGAAAATCAAGGTTTTATTTAGTGGAGTTTGAAATATGTCCAAATCAAGTTTTCAAAAACATCGCGTTTTGCCAGTTCAGAAACCAAAGTGGTAAATTCTTCAAAAATGGATATTTTTAAGTCACTAAAAATACGAAATAAATTCAATAAATATGTTAAAATGTTTTAAAGGGGATTTGATTTATAAAAATAGATTTATATGAAGTGGAATCAGTGTTTTGATCAAAGAAGCTTTAAAACACTATTCACAGTGTTATATGCAACGGTTTTCAGTAACTTTTGCAAATCATGATTTTGAACTTAATTATTCTTCCCCAATATTTTTAGTCATCTTTCCAAATGAATAGTTAAGTATTTTGAAGATGGTTTGGAAGTTTTATAATTATTTTAAAGGAGTTTAAAATAATTGGTTAAAGGAAAATTGCTTTGAAAAATATAAGGAATAGTATTAAATGAAAATCATCTCCAAAAAAACATCATATAAAGGATGTAGAGTTGATAAAATAATTTGACTACCTTATGGATGATAGAGAGATAGTCTCTAGACCCGAGCTTGGGCAACTGGTGTTTGGGTTCCGCTCCAGCTATCCAGATTGGCCCGACGGAGGTGATAGTTAATTCGATCTACTCGGACCATATTTTCCTAAGTTAAAATTAAAGAGATTAGGAATTTTTCAAAAGTTAAACAAGATTTAAAATATGATTTTGGTGGTATAGAGAATACCTTAGTTAAGCTCTGTTTTAAATTTGGAGGAGGCATCTTTATTACCCGTGTGAATTTAAAATTTTATTTCACCATTATTCGACGAATAATACAGGTTGAATACAAAGATCTATATTGAGTATTATTAGTCTAACCTCTAGGGATCCTTTTCTACTTAATGCTAATAGATTTGGGTTTATAGTAAATGATGTCCTAAATAACATTGTTTTCGACCCATTTAAAGTTTTGATTTGAAAATAAGAAATCTTTGTTAAGATTTAAATAAGTGTTTTGGAAATGTTTTCCTAAGTAAAAGGTGAAATGATTTGTAATCATTCCAAGATTAAGAGGTTTAATCAACTAGAGAATTTGATAAAAGAGGTTTATGATTTCATACACTATTAAAATATAAAGGAATGGTTTAAAAGAACACATCTCCGAAAGATATTTGATTTGGTAAAAAGATAAATTAATTGGATGTTGTTTGATAATCATCAATATATTTGACATCTTTTTATCGATGATTTGTTTGGAGAAACCGGGGTTGGATTTGGGTAGTTCCTATCTAAAACCCACTTCAAACCTATATACATGTTCAAAAGTGAAGACATGTTGAAGACAGTGATTTGAAGATGGAGATCTTCATGATGTAGGGCTGCTAGCCACTAACTTTTGATTAATACCCATATCATATATATATACATATATATATGGTGGCAGTAGTGCCTTAATTTTGAAAATCTTCGATCTGCAAGGACTACTTCTACTAATCCTAGGAGTGATTCCTAAAAGGAAAGTAGTCGGAAGAATGTCTTCGGTTTGTCCTTCACCTGGACAACTTGTTTGGATTAGTATATGACATTGCATTTCTAAAACCATGTACATTGATATCTACAAACATCCATTTGTTTAGTAGCGTAGGAGGTAACCCCTCCAATACTTAACACCCTTCTCCGAGACATACGAGCTCACTGGTTTTACTTTTAAGGAAATCAATAATGTGTTGATAGAAATGGAAATATGGCATTCTAAGTGGAATTTACTTTGTGAAAAGCAAAGCGTGGCTTTATGGAAAGAAGAGAGTAGTTTCACGAGCCTTAGATCTGAAGGATTATATGGGATACTATGTGGTCTACAAGACATATAGTTCAGGCTATCGCTTTTATCGATGATGGAGGGGTCTTATAGTGTCTAGATCTTCAATGGTTTAAATGGGCAGGTATTGGAGGCTTGACTGAGAAAGAGCAAAGCCACTGAATTACGTTGTTCCATTTCAACTGTAAAAGGCAAAGAAGAAAGAAGAATCTTTTAGGGATTATATATTCTATTTCAACTGTAAAAGGCAAGGACATTTTCTACACGAGTGCCCTTAAACAAAGAGAAAACCCAAAATTCGATCGGGAAGGGCAAAGAGTTGCTACTATTGCAAAGGACTAGGTCATATAGTCAAAGAGTGTCGCAAATGGACTTATAGATGTTGTTATGAAGGAGGACATTTAATGAAGGACCGTCTAAAGAAAAGGTGGGTTGACTTAAGTACCAATGATACAGCGCCACCTATCTCAGAAGGGGTCCTAGAATAGTGCGTATAGTAGTTCAAGTATCTATATATATGATGGTGGGGTATGATAGACTGTATTTCCTAAAGTTTATTCCTTAAAATCTATGATATAGGCTAGGGTTTAGAGTAGGTACATAAATATGATGTTAATTAATAGATCTCATTTTGGGTTATTCTCTCTGTGAATTTCTTCCATCTAAGATCAATTTAATAAGATATTTGGGAATAAATGGTTTAAAGGAATGTTATAAAGAAATGGCTTTACAAAAGTGTTTAAACTGAAGTTAAAATTTTATGAAGTATTTTCATAAAGATTCCTTTTAAGTTAAATAGTATGGGTTTAAGATTAAAAGATAATGTGAATCATTAATTAATAAATTAATTAGTAATCATTAAATTTTTTCAAGGTTTTTGCACTTAATATTGGTTAAAAGGGAGCATATTATAATATAAGAAGTTTAATATAATTTTAGAAATAAAAAAGATAATTTACCTTTTAAAATTGTAATGGTTTCTTTAGAAAGAAAATAGGAATTTTTCGTGAATAAAGATTTTGAAGAGATAAAAGGTTTATATAAATTTTTAAACCAAAAGATAAAAGTTTTGTGAAATGTTTCCATAAAGATTTTGGGAAGCTATTAAGTAAATATGTTGTACGTAAAACATTTCATCACATAGTTTTGATCTAAGATTCAAGTGTGGAACTTTAAGGTGTTTACACCGGTCCAAAAAAGGATTTATCACTCGATTCTCGACGATGAAAATTGATGAGAGTTTGTGGTTGGGTACTTGCATTTTCTATCATAGTTGAGTGCTATGCAAGGAAAACTAAAGTTCTGGTTGAAAAGCCTAATCAAAGTCTACACTATAGAATCGAGGCATCGATACTAGTTTGGAAGTAAAGTTGTATCTTTGAATAGGAGATCGAATCAAATACTCCATAAGGGTGATTTGTGTATATCGTACAAAATTGAGTTTAAACATATATGTTTTGGGTTGTAATTTCGAGGATGAAATATTTTTAGGGTGGAAGTCTGTAATGACCCGTAATTTTATCACTTTAAATTGGAATACTTAATTAATTTTAAATATTCAAATGTAGGATTATTGATCATAAATAAATGTGATAAATAATAATGGTAAAATAGTTTTGGAAAAATGTTTATAAAGATATATTCTTTGGAAAAATATCGGTAAAATGGCCGAGAACCATTTATCGATAAACAGCTTTTCACCATCAAAAGTAACAAATGAAACTAGATACATACACTTATTTGTCCACTTAAGTAAGAATATATAATATATTTTTTAAAAATAAAATGTTTTATGACATCATTAATGATGTCCTTATTTTTAAATTATTGATTTTTGAATTTAAATTGAATTTAAATGATTTAATATATTTTTTAAATCAAAAGGCCCTTTTAATTATTAAGTAATAGTAGAAATGTTATTTTAAAACTTTGATTATAAATATATGTATTTTAACTAAAAAGTAAAAATATGACTGGAAACCGAAATCAGGATTATCAACGGTTTGATGAATAGACATTGTTCTAAGTTATTGCAATGTTGTTTATTGTCTTGTGCATATACATATGCATGTATATACATGTCATACACCTACACAATGTTTCTTAGTCCAAACGGTAGATTTATGGATGAATGGAGTTGTTGACTTCAAGTGTGCGTGGAGATCGATGGAGAATTGTAAGGGATCGATGAAATTAAACTTGGAACAGGCTACTAGCATCATCACTTTTGTATAGAAGAAATTAGGGTCGGATTGGGTGAACTTTTTTGGATCGGTACCGATCCATGGTGTTAGATCAGTATCGATCCAACACTTTAGTGGGTTTTTGTGCTTTTCTTCTTACGTTGATTTGACCTTCGTCCCGTTGCTTTATTTGTACTTGGTTTCTAGACTCCTGGGCCATCTCTTCAAGCTTCCAACCTTGATAGTTTCCCAGTTTGTTTGATTCAATCTATTCATATACTACCTAGCCAAAAGGCGGGATAACACTTGCCTCTCAAAGCACGCCTTGCAAATGGAAGGTTTGTTTTTCTCAAGAACAAATATCGAAGTCGATTGAACATTAGTAATTGAATCTTTTGGCTATCAGTCGATTAGGCTATTGCGAATAATCATGTTCCTTTGAATTCACTTATAAATCAAAGCCCGTTCCAGACCGCTGTGGGTTCGAGTATATGCTTGAGTGTCAGTCATAGATAATCATTCTGTGTCCCTTCGGAATTGTTATTTCATTTATTATACCGTAAATCAGAATCAACCTATGTTCATCCGAGAGTTGGCATATATGATGAATTCTCGATCTCTCTGTACCGTCAGTGAATTTATGGCCATTCAGGGCCAATGGTTAAATCCATGGCCGTTAGAGCTGATAATCAAATCCATAGTCTTCCTAGATCATTAATGAAATCCATGACCGTTCGGGGCCGATAATCAAATCCATGGTCTTTCCGGGCCGTAAATCAAATCCATGGTCATTCAAAGCCGATAATCAAATCTATGGCCTCTCTGGACCCTTACTGAGCCCAATCCACTTGCTCTTCGATGAGAGGACTTAACGACAAGCAAGCCCATCCGCTCATGCTTCGACGGGGTGACATACTTCTTACACTCTGGTCCTTGCTCTTCAGCTGGGACTTAAAGCGATCAATATCGTACAAAACCATCCACTCGCTCTCCAACGAGGGGACTTGCACCTTGCACTCTAGTCCCTTCTCTTTGGATGGGACTTAAAGCGATCAATTTCAGTCATCACATTCAATGTGGTTTTTCAAAAATCCACATATTCAAATCAATCAAACCAAACAAACCAAACAAGAAAAATTCTTAAGCATTCATCCCAAACATCAGACTCGAAGCATGTCTAGAAACCAATTTGGGTCTCGTACATGTGTAAGCAGTTGAGGTTATTACCGTACTAAGTAATCATCTCAGATATCTGACTTAGAGCGTATCTAGGGACCATTAGGGATCTCGTACACATGTAAATGGCCTGAGGTAACTAAAGTAAAATGCAAGAAAATAAATGAAAAAACAAAGTGCGAGAATTGAATTTGTCACCCATCTATCCCGATCATGTGATGACTATCCTCGACCTCGATCCAAGGCCGCTTCCATTTGTTACAATTGATGGCTGCTACCATTCCACCACCGTAGTTCGACTTCTCACATACCGCTATGATTGGTTGTTTCTAATATGCTCCCCGATCAGATTGCGCAAGTGTCTGTGGTCATTTGGGTTATGTTCATCCATCTAATGGAATAGATAATGTTTTTCGGATGTCCTTTCATGGTCCGTCGGCTCTCTCCTTGCTGGTTTCCAATAGGGACCTGTCCCTGGTATAAAGGTAAATCCGCTTTGAGGTTTTATTCAAATCTGTGTGAGAAGAGAATTTTGGCTCCTTTGTCACATTGATCCTTCAAAGTCGTCATCCATCTTTCGTTTTCCTTTTCCTTTGCTGAATGATTCTTCGAACGGACCTCCGCTATCCACAACGGTAATTTCTTCCTGATCAACCTTAGTGTCCTGTTGATGCAGGTATCTTTCGGCCTCAAAATGGAATTCTACGAGATCCATTGGAGGATCCCATTCCAAAGCAACTTTGAAATTCATTTTACTGGTTATTCCTGAAACCGTCGCCATCAACACCATTGAAGGGTCTGGCTTATCGACCATGGCCTCCGCCGCATTGAACCTTGTCAAAAACTCCTGAAGGTCTCTTTGGCACTCTACTTCATACTTGATAGTGTCATTACATTTTTGGGTCATTAAATATAGACCCGAAACCATTTCACAAATCCATACACTAACTAAGCGCATGTGCTAATGGAATTGTTCTCCAGTTGGCTAAACCATAGTGCCACCAAATCAGTCGGACATAAAGGGAAACGTCATCCCATAACCTCTTTAGACGCACCCAACACCTCCATATGCCAAATGTACCTCATCAAATGAATCGTTGGATTAGTCTTTCCATCATATGTCTCCAACGTAGGCAGCTTGAAATCAAGCAGATTCTTAGCGTACCGAATATTCGAAGTGGATGGACTCCTATCCACATCCTTCAAGCTTCGGTTAGGTAATCCACCCTTCATATCTTGTCTCTCCATCTCAGCAGGTCTTCCATCATAATTCAAAGGAATTCTCAAGTTAGCATTCCCAGTCCGCCATGTTTCCATGGTAAATTCTAGCACATATTCCTCCATTCGCACATCTATATTCTAATTCACATTCAGTTGCTTAGCATCATTCCCTGGGCATGCTTCACTTATGTTCAAGTTAGCTCCAGCCATGCGCCCTTGTTTTTGTGGCTCGGTATCGATCCATGATTTTGGATAGATACCAATTTGTATGGCTCATTCAAGGGTCCCTCTATTTTGCTCCATTCAACTTCCCAGTGCACTTGCTGCAGCTTCTAGCCTTTGGTTCTAATTTGGTGTAACTAGCTCCTATTCTTCTAATGAAATTCTCTACCATCTCTTCCTGGCAAGCAGTCATACTTTCTTGCAATCCATCCTCATGGTCTTCATCTCATCCCTAGTTATACAGATGGATGGTGGTTTAGCTCCCAAGGATGCCTCTAGACTGCCCCCCTTATTGATTTCCTCTAGTACCAGCCTTCCTAGTAAAGTGTCTTGTCAATCTTGAATATTTTCAAGTCTCAAATTAGTGAAGTGACTCTTAATGAAAGCACCAAAATGTTTGAAACAAAAAAGGCACAAACATCCAATAGATTGAGTAGAGAATAAAAGTGAAGAAAATAAATAAAAAATGAGCAAGAAATGGAACACACAAGATTTATAGCGGTTCGATGTACTCCGACCTATGCCATTTCAAGTATCCTTTTGTTACATTGTCATTTTCAAGTACCGTTCTTACAGATTGGTACAAATCTGTTATAGATCGGCATAAATCCATGAGTAATTACAAGGGATTAGAGTAAGAGAGCAAGAGAGGCAAAAAGGATCCTTCAAAATGAGCCATGACCTCTTATTTATAGTTGTAGGAAGCCTAGAATCATGCCCTCATCATCTCCACATCGTTCTATATGCCAAAGACTAATTCTCCAGAAAAATGGTGGCTACTTCATCATGATTTGTGGATAGATACAAATTTATGGTCTTTGTAACGGTCCACCTTTTTGACCATCGAAAGTCGACACCGAACACTACCAGTGTGTTCCAATGTCGCGCATCCAATCGACAGAAGGCAGTTTGTTTTGGTAAATAAAAAGAAAATAATAGAGAATAGAGAAAACAGAATCTCACAGTGGAATGGACAACATATAATATAACAACGATAGTAGAAACTATCACTCCAAACACAAAGAGTATATAAGAGTTAAAAACAAACCTTATCAGATAGAAAACTATAAAATCCGGACCGTACAAATGTCGATGGGTATACTATATAATAGAGCGGAAAATTAAAACACTGCGATGGGTGAATCTCCAGCTCTTCCAAGATATCCATATTACCAAAGCCAATCAACGAAAATACTTGGTCTGACCCAAGCATTATAATAAATGATACCCGGATCAGCCTAGAAATACCAACGGGGGACAACTTGAATAATGGGGATTATATAAAAGTGCTACGAGGCCCCGCCGCTAACGCGGAACAAGGTTTTCTTACCTTACAAGAATAGCATCCATACAGGCAAATGCAGAAATAAATATCAAGAAACAAATCCAAATAAGAATGCGCATAATTGATATTAAAACCAGACTTGAAAGAATGGAAATAAACCGAGTAAAATCTAAACTGGGCAGAATGGATAGAACAAGGTGAAAGTGCGGTGTGTATACAATTATATGCGCTAATATAGTATACACGGATCGTGTAATATGGATTACAATACAAATGCGGAAATAGATGATAATAGCATAGTAAATAAAAAATAGAAAAATCACACCAGAGATTTTTATACTGGTTCGGAGCACCGTCCTACGTCAAGTCCCAGACTTCTATCTGGATTTTCACTATTAACTTCCTCGCTTCACCCGGAGGAACAGGTTTACAACACCCGAACAGCCGAACGGGATTTCACGCCTCTAATACACCGAGGACTTCAACACTTGCCTTTTACAACACAGAGGACTTCAACAAAAGAACAAATACAATTGTTGTTGACAACTTGTGTTCTTGAAAACACGGATTTGTCACTAACAGTACACCCTTCCTATAATCTTATCCTCAAAGTATGCGAATGATGTTTTGAAAAGATTAAGGAAAGTATATTACTTATTGAATCAAAAGATATGAAATAGTTTCAATGATTCAATAAATAATCGAGAGCTTTTTAAAATGCAGGAATATATAAAGTAAGATCAGAGATTAGATTAAAAAGAATATATGAAATTATTGTTCTTTAATCAACGAATTGGATGAGTTTATATAGATAAAAATGGTTGTAACTCTTTGCCATTAAGAGATATGATCTTTGGTGAAAGGTAAGAGATGCAACCTTTGGAGAAGAGAAGTGTCTTTTGGAAAAATTGCTTTCTGTTTAAAAACGGTCGACAGGTTAAAAAGTGACCAGTAGACAGGAATTTAAATATATATACGTTATGTGCATGTGTGCACATTCAATGTGCAATTTATGCAGGAACGGTCGACCGCCTATATTGTGACCGGTCGACCGGTCCCTGTAAAGTTGCACACTGAATGTGCAACTATATTCCAATTGTATATATATTAATTTTCTTGAAAATGCATGATTATTTGAGGATAGATTTTAACAAGTTTATCACTAATATATCTATAGTAAATATCAAATAATCAATCTACAATCTATAGTAACATATGTAGCTCTAATGACCTTGTTTTGTTGATCGCCTTATTTGTCAGAAATCAAAACTTTCATAAAACTTGTGACTCAACACAAGGAAAACAGTCCAACGTGATAGAAGGGAATAAATAAGGTAACAATCCAAACTTGATAGAATGGACTGAAAAAACTAAGTCAAACATTATGAAGAGCGTTTGACTCTTCCCGTTGCAATTGCAAAAAATTGATTCAAAGGTTTGGATCAAATTAGTAAAATGAATTTATCCAATGTAAATAGGAGCGTGCACCCACCTTCAATGAAAGTATACCTCTAGACAAAATATACTTGAGAGCACACACGTCACTTTAGGAACTTCCAAGCTGAACCCGCTTCACACGAGCATCTGAATATTTTACATCAATGCATGCATGCTGAAAACTCTCTAGATGATATGAACATACCCTGATGGGTGTGACCCACATGGCTTGGCTCCCACTCATGCCTTGGTTTTAGTTTTTTCGATGTTGGATATCAATGTTTAAAACTAGCGATAATTCATCTTAGATTGACGAAGCACAATAATGACTTGGAGGGTGTGGCCCCCTTTTTCATGTCTTGGTTTTAGTCATTTTGATAAAGGATAACAAAGCTCAATGGAGCTATAAATCATCTTAGAATGACAATAACAAAGAAGCTGAAATAACCGATAGCTGAGATACCAACTATCGAGGATATAAAATAATCGTATATGGAAATTAAGTCTTGTATACTTACCACCACTCACTGAATTCAAACTTGTATTTTTTTTTTTCTTAGTTAACAATAATATCGGACAAGTCAAGATAGTGTTACATCAAAGTTATGTCTAACAATTACTCTTAACTTTTGAAATAGAGACAAGTTTACTTCTTCGATATTTAGTGCTAATTATACAAGTAAATCTTTTTCATATAAGTGACTTGCTTCTGTGGAAATGATCCATTTCCATAAATGAATCGAACTTTCACTTTTAAAAATGAACTGAACTTGTGCTTGATTTCCATATTTCCACCTTGGAAAAACACTTTAAAAATTAGTTCTTGATTGTTGAAACGTTAAGAGAATAATTTTCCAAGTGCGCGACCCTAAAGGCCTAAACCAACATCAGACCGAACACCCAAAAGATTATCCAACTTAACATCCCAATAACTTTAAAACGATATTAATTATCCCGAAAGATAATAAAGCACATTTAAAATCTCTTTTAAATAAACTAATCTATTATCTTTAATAAATAGTAATTGTTTCCAAACACTTATATAACATTGGTAAATTAACTTTAATTTTTTTTATTAAATCAGTTTATTAACTTTAAATCAGTTGATTAAAGCAATTTTATTATATTAGATAATTTACTTAAATCTCTTTTATTAAATCGGTTAATTGAATTTAAATATCATTAATTGCAAAGATTAATTAAATTCAAATAATCATTTGTTAAAATGAATAAGTCATCTCAAACATCATTTATTATAATGATAAGTAATTTTAAACTCCATTAATTAAAACAATTAATTTAGTTCAAATAATCATACATTAATTGGATTAATTAAATTTAAGCCTCATTAGTTAAAACAATTAGTTAAAATATCATTTGTTAAAATAATTTATTTAAGTACAAAATGTCATCAATTAAAATGATTTAATTAAACTCCAAATATCATTAGTTAAAACAATTAATTAAATTAAAACAATCAATAAATAAAACAATTAACAAAATTTAAATCTCATTATTAAAATGATTGATTACTTTTAAATATCATTACGTAAAATGATTATCAATTTCAATCATCAATGACTAAATAATTAATTAATTTCAATAAATTAATTAAACTCCATTATCATTAATTAAAAGAATTAATTAAAATGAAATAATCATCAGCTAAAACGATTAACGAATTTTCAATATTTTTATCGAAAACACAAGCTCAATTTCATATGACAAGGTTTTGGGATGGAATTTAATAAATGATGATATAGCGAAATCGTTATAACGACAATTAACAAGATAAAAGGAATATCAGGATTTAATTCGATTGTAACAGCATAAAGATGAAAATAAACAATATATTATCGAAAAACCCCTTTGGGTCCCTCTACATATTTTTTTTCTACAAAATAATGATTACAGGTAAATAGGCACAAAGAAGAAGTTACAAAAAAAATTTAGTCTCAGGGACAACAAGTTTATTTTTTAGTCTGAAGGACACTTTTTAGTGTAAACTGAAAATGATAGCTACAACTATCATTCTGTGATTTACACCAAAAAGTATCCTTTAGCCTAAAAAGCAAACTTTTTGTCCCTGAAACTAAATTTTTCCCAAACTTTTTCCTTGAGCCTAAAAACCTCTAATGGTTATGGATAATATATAGATAATCATACGGATTTATAACGATCAAATTAATATGCCATCCATTTTCCAATCGAAAAATTTGACCAAACAAGCAATCAAACAATTAAACTAACATCCAAGCAATCAATAAACATTTTTAATATCATAGTCATAATAAAATTTAATGTGAATTAAACTCATATTGATTTTTGTTTTCCCCAAAACATCCCGATTTGAACTAAAACCGAACGGACGTTCTATTTTAACCTAATTACAAAAAGCTACAAATCGAACCAAACCAATTCCAACGCGAAGATCTCGATGACACGAGTCCAATACAAAAAACAACGTTCGAATCCGACCTATTAGGCAAAAGTTATTGATTTAATAAATTTTTGAATAAATAACAACGATTAATTATTAAAATAATAACTAATCACCTAATTAATAACTAACCCTACAAACATCTTCTTCCTCAAAGCTAATGACCTCCATCCCCTGTACATGCATACCCAAAATATATACGTACATGCACACCACCCGGACCACCACACACGACGAATCCGAAATCCGATTTCGCCTAACAAATCCATAGCTCCTCCTCTTCGATCTGCACCCAAACACCTAAGCCCTACGGCCCCACCATAAAATGCAATGATATCCCCTGCTCCAAGTCATACGTCAGGTCACGTGACCAAAGTTGAGCTGAACCACACCGAAACGCCAGCGTCGCCTCGCCTCGCCATGAAGAGCTAGTGTATACCCTCGATTTCCCCCAATTTCACATGAATAAGCTCGAAAAAGTAAACCCTAACTCCAAAACATCTACTATAAAAATAATCAATCGCTCAAAACACTGCAGCGAGCTACAAAATGGTTATAGGATGGAAGCTAATCTCCTAACGAGCACAACGGATCGATGTTCAAGATTTTTAATTAATTATGGAATTTTAATTTGAATTTTGAAAACGAAAAATCCTCATTTTTACCTTACAAGCATCATTTATAAGATGGGAGAGAGTATAAATGATAATATGGAGGGTATGGCAAGTGTACGGGGAAGTAGGGGCTAGAGTTGAGAGGGTATGGTCATGATTAGAAAGGGTACAATATTATTTTAAATTTTAAATTAGTCAACAAAACATACCCGAAAATTTTAAACTCCAAACAAGGCGTGCCACTTGACATTCTATATGTTATACCCATATTTTGAACGCAATAGAACTTGTCCGGAGTCCTAATTCGATCGTATGTAGAAGATAGGTTTTTAGACCCAGTTATTATATTAAATTTTCGATATTAATTTCAACGCGTTTCAATCTCGCACGACCAAACGATATGTCCTATCGCCGTGAAATTTGATGGGGTAATATAATTCACTATTACGGATCCAATAAAACTAGTTTGGTCGAAATACGAGACTGTGCCCCAAAAGGATAATTACAAATTTAAATATTTAATTATCTATATTTATCCTGTCTATTTATATTTGTAAATAAATTTTGCAAATTGAATTCACCGATATTATTTATTAATTAAAATGAGCTTACTAATATTATTAAATCCATTTAATTAACATTAAAATTCATAATTCAAATATTTAACCATTCCTTATATTTGAAATATAAGTTATTCAATTCCAAAATTCAATTATTTAAATATTTAAAATCAATTAAACATTTAAAATTAAATAACCAGAATTTTGGGTTATTACATTCTCCCTCATTTAAATGAATTTCATCCCCGGAATTCCTAAGGAAGAAAATGTTTTCAAATCCTCAAGTTTAAAACTATCGATTGAATGAGTTACTAAACTTATTAACCTTTTCAAAATCAACTTTGCTGGAATAAATTTTAAAATTTCCAAGTCTTTCAAATCCATTCACCTATATCAACTAGTTTCTTACATTCATTCATTTATTCCAAGATATAACCTAAAAATCAAATTTATTTATCAAACATTTTCCAAATTTCTTTTAAATTTCATAACTCTTAAATTTACGGAAAATTTCACTAGCGTCTCCTTTGTGCGGCTCGATCGGTATAACTACAAATCTCCTCTGCGGCTCCAAAACAATCAAAGAAAACAAAAGCCAAATGACCTTCCATATTTGGGGAATAAAATCATCAACAATTTTAAATTTTCAAAATTTATTATGTATTTTCTTGCTTTTGACTTATATTTTGGTAAGTAATTTATTATCTTATATGCAAATGCAGGTGCATAAAAATCAATTAGCAATCTCTTGCATACCTGTACATACGAAATCTAAAAGAGAATCAAGTTGAAAAAACAATGTGATGTAACTCTACAAGAAAAAACTACTTTGATATAAATCTACGTGTAGCCAACAACCGTATCTCAATCATACGCAACAAAATACAGAGAATGTTTTGTAATAGATGATATGCACCTAATTATTTCAAATGATCAATTAAGATCCAAATACCCTGGTTTTCCAATTCAAATTTTTTTTTCAATTTTCTCAAATGAGAAAAATCAAAGATCAAAAATCAAAATGACAAGGAGGGGATTCCTCCAATTGAAGTTCGGTGAAACTCTAGAATCAAAACAACATGGAGTGTCTATTGGTATTTCAGTCCCTCCAAAAAACATTTGCTAGAGTGAATAAGTATCATTCCTTGTCCAAAATCTTCAAAAGTTTCCTTTTTCAAAATTACCGAGATTTAGGTCCTAATAACAACAATTTAAAATACATTGTCTATAAATTTAAACTTTTATAGACAATGGTATATGAAATCACACAACCAATCAATTCAATTCATTTAAATCAAATTAATCTACTTCTGTAGAAGGAATAAGTTAAAAGTAACAGTCAATTGAATTCCATAAGCAAAAACTCATCAATTAACTTTATTTCAAAATGTCAAATGACTAACAAACAAAGCTTAACTTAGGTTCAAAACTTTCTTAATTGTCTAAAAGTATAGATAATTATCTAAGCGTACCATTTTGTTCATTAGCCTATGGTTATTGCTTGGAAGATTATCCAAACTCATGCGGACAAAATGGAAAGTTGTACTCTATATTCTATTAATTTCTTAATTATATTAAAAAAGTTCCTAAATCACTTATGTTTTCCACCTAGTATTTTAATCAATACTAAAATTATTTATGAATTATTTCATAAATTCTCAACCAAGTTTTTATAACATTTTATAAAGTCATTTCTTTATAAAACATAAAATAATAACTTATTCCACTTTATTTGCTTGTATAATACTCTTCTATATCCCAATAATACATATAAATTTTATTTTACCTTTTTAAAGATGTAGGTGGAGATCAAATAAAATTATGGTTTCTTAAAACCGAGTCAACCTATTAACCCTTTTAACTTAGAGTGTTAAAATAATAATATTTACGGGTTGACCCAATCAGCAAATAGTTCATACTACTTAGATGTTTTAAGCAAATATATGGTTTTAATAATAATAATGTTTATCAAAACCCTCTTATTTAATTTAACCCAATTTAAACCTACGTTAAATTCTCCCCTATCTTATCTAAGGGAAAACGAATCATATTTATCAAAACGATCTTTTATTAGAAATACTTTTTGTTTTGGAACCAATTCCCTTTTGGGGAACTTAAATTAAATACTCGGTTTAATTTCAAAACTTATCTTTGAAAGATTACTATATATGTTTTTATATATAATAGCTTCAAACTATTTATTTATTAAAACTCACTTTGGGTTTACCCGAATTTGAACCCATTTCGATTGCACAATGATAAAGGGAATAATTTACTTAGTACCCCACAACCTTCACCTAAAAAAACGTCTGATCATCACATGAAAGATTATTCATATTACCACAAAAGCTAATCGAAATGATTTCCTCCTAATTATCCCAAAGAAAATGCATCCCATTTAAAAATTACTTCTAAAAAATATATCAATTTCTTTTCTCAAAAACCTTCTAAAATTATTTTCAAAATTTCAGGATTTAGAATCAAAAATCCTGAAAAATACATTTAATAAACTAAATTTGTATAAAATTTGATTTATATAAAAATCATTTCATATTATAATAATTATTCTTTATTATAATCATATTTTATCAAATGCTTATTATCTAAATGTTTTACCTTACCGGTTAGACCATATTTATAATTTTTTATCAAAGTTCAATCTTTAACTCACTATTATTAAATGGTGAATATTCAAGTTAACATTGTCTCCGAACACCTTTATAGTCAAACTATGAAAATTAATTCAAAAAGGTTCGTTTTAAATCCAGCGATAAATTCTCCTAAATAAACTGAGCTCAGTTTAATAACTAATAAGCAGCAGTTAATGCTTCTTATTTAAATTAAGCATAACCGAACAAACAATTGTGATAATAAATAAATATTATCATATTTGAACCAACCCACTTTATAACTATATAGAGTTTTTAAAATTATTCCTTTACATATATGTATATATATATATATAAATACAATCCTAGGCAAAATATTTGATTTGCCAAAAATTTCAAAAATTCAATACCATATCCGCTGGCCTTGATCGAGTGTTTAGAAACCCCTATCGATACCGTGGCATGCCACGACTCGACTAGAATTCATAAAAACTCTATAGACCAATTAACATAATATGTATTTATAACATTAACAAATATGCTCTCATATATATAATACTCTCAAACTCATTCTAGGGTGTCGCTTACCCTATCTCCAATGAGCAAACCCTACCCAATGCAAGGTTCTCGCTTAACCTCGCACTCTGATACCAAATTGTAATGACCCGCCTTTTTCACCATCGAGAGTCGACACCGTACACTACCACTATGTTCCAATGTCGCGCATCCAATCTACAGAAGTCCAGATTGTTAGGGTAAATAAAAAGAAAAGAACGGGAAAAGAGAAAAGTAGAATCTCACAGCAGAATCGACAACATATAATATAACAAGGACAGTAGAAACTGTCACTCCAAACATACAGAGTATATCAGAGTAAAAAAACCTTATCAGCGGGATAATTATAAAATCATGATCTTACCAATGCTGATAGGTATGCTTTATAAAACAATTGAAAGTTAAAACACTACGATTGGTGAATCTCCAGCTCTCCTCCAAGTTCTTCGTATCACCAAAGCCAACCTAGAAAAATACTCGGTCTGACCAAAAAAATTATATAAAATAACACTCGGATCAGTCTAGAAATACCAGCGTGAGACAACTCGAATAATAGGGATCATATAAAAGTTCTGTAAGACCACGTCGCTAATGCGGAACGAGTTTTTTTTACCTCACAAGAATAACATCCACAAACGCAAGAGAAAAAACAAATATCAAGAAACAAATCAAAATAAAAACGGACATAATTGATATTAAAACCAGAGTTGAAAGAATGAAAATAAACCGAGTAAAATTCATACTAGACAGAATGCATAGAACATAGAAAATAGTCCAACTTGATAGAATGGACTAAATAAGGTAACAATCCAAATTTGATAGAATGGACTGAAAAAAGTATAATCAAACATCATGAAGAGAGATTGACTCTTCCCATTGCAATTACAGAAAAACTGATTCAAAGGTTCGAATCAAATTAGTAAAATGAATTAATCCAATGTAACTAGGAGGGTGCTCCACCCTTCAAAGAAAGTATACCTCTAGAAAAAATATAGTTTAGAGCATACACATCACTCTCGGGAACATCCAAGCTGGACCCCGCTTCACACGAGCATCCAAATATTTCACATCAATGCATGCATATTGAACCCTCTAGATGATGTGAACATACCTTGATGGGTGCGACCCGCATGGCTTGGCTCCCATTCGTGCCTTGGTTCTATTTTTTCCGATGTTGGATAACAATGCTCAAAACGAGTGATAAATCGTCTTAGAATAACGAAATATAATAATGACTTGGAGGGTGTGCCCCCATTTTTTGCAACTTGGTTTTAGTCATTTTCGATAAAGGATAACAATGCTCAATGGTGCCATAAATCGTCTTAGAATGACAATAACAAAGAAGATGAGTAACCGATAGCTGAGATACCAACTATCGAGGATATAAAACGATCGTGTATGGAAATGAAGTCTTGTATACTTATCACCACCCATTGAATTCAAAATTGTACTTTTACTTGGTTAACAATAATACCGGACAAGTCAAGGTAGTGTTACCTCAAAGTCATGTCCAACAATTACTCTTAACTTTTAAAATAGCGACAAGTTTATTTCTTTGATGTTTAGTGCTAATTATACAATTAAATCGTTTCCATATAAGTGATTCGCTTTATAGAATTAATTCATTTCCACAAACAAATCAAACTTTTACTTTAAAAAACAAGCTGAACTTATGCTTGATTTCCATATTTCCACTTTGGTAAAACACTTTAGAATTAGTTCTTGATTGTTCAAACGTTCAGAGAATAATTTTCCAAGTGCGCGAGCCCGAAGGCCTAAACCAACATTAGACTGAACACCTAGAAGATTATCCAACTTAACATCCCAATAATTGAGTTCCAATCCCTTTCTACTTTAAAAACAATATTAATTATCTCGAAAGATAATTAATCACATTTAAAATCTCTTTTAATAAACAAATCTATTATCTTTAATAAAATAGACAATTTTTCCAAACACTTATATAACATTAGTAAATTAACTTTAAAAATCTTTATTAAATCGGTTTATTAGCTTTAAATCAGCTGATTAAAACAATTTTTGTATATTGGATGATTTACTTAAATCACTTTTATTAAATCGATTAATTAACATTAAATACCATTAATTACAAAGATTAATTAAATTTAAATAATCATTAGTTAAAATGAATAAGTTATCTCAAACATCATTTGTTATAATGATAATTAATTTTAAACTCCATTAATCAAAATGATTAATTAAGTTCAATTAGTCATAAAATAATTGGATTAATCAAATTCAAGCCCCATTAGTTAAAACGACTAATTAAACTATCATTTGTTAACTAATTTATTTAATTACAAAATGTCATCAATTAACAAAATTACAAGTACCATTAGTTAAAAGGGTTAATTAAATTTAAAACAATCATTAATTAAAATGATTAATAAAATTCAAATCTCATTATATAAAATGATTAATTACTTTTAAATATCATTACGTAAAATGATTATCTATTTCAATCATCATCAATTAAAATAGTTACTTAAGTTCAATAAATTAATTAAACTTCGTTATCATTAATTAAAATAATTAATTAAACTCAAATGATCATTAGTTGAAATGGTTAATTAAGTAAAAAACATCATTAGCAAAAATGATTAATTAAATCTAAAGATAAACCAATTTTTAATTATCATCTATTAAATTGGTTAACTAATCTCAAAATCATTAGTTAAAATGATTAATAAATCTAAATTATCATTAATCAAAATTATTAATGAATTTTCAATATTCTTTTTATTGGAAACATAAGCTCAAGTTCACATGATAGGGTATGGGGATGGAATTTAATAAATGACGATATAGCGAAATCGTTATAACGAGTATTAACAAGTTAAATGGAATATCAACATTTAATTCAATTGTAATGGCATAAAGATGAAAATAAATAATTTATTGGCGAGAAATCCTTTTGGATCTCTCTGTAGATTTTTTTTGCAAAATAATGGCTATAGATAATATATAGATAATCATATAGATTTATAACGATCAAATTAATATGTCATCCATTTTCCAATCGAAAAATTTGACCAAACAAGCAATCAAACAATCAAACTAACATCCAAGCAATCAATAAATGTTTTTAATATCATAGATATAATAAAATTTAATGTGAGTTAAACTCATCTAGATTTTCCTTTTCACCAAAATGTCCCGATTTGGACTAAAACCGAACGGGCATTTCATTTTAGCCTAAATTCTAACAAGCTCCAAATTGAACCGAACTAATTCCAGCGCAAAGATCTCGATGACACGAGTCCAGCACAAAAAACAGCGTTCGAATCTGACCTAATACGCAAAAGTTATTGATTTAATAAGTTTTTGAATAAATAACAAAGATTAATTATTAAAATAATAACTAATTGCCAAATTAATAACTAATGCCTCGCATACATCTTCTTCATCGAAACTAATGTCCTCCATCCCCTGTACATACATACCCAAAATAAATATGTACACGCACACCACCCTGACCACCACACACGATGAATTTGAAATCCGACTTCGCCTAACAAATCCATAACTCCTCCTCTTCGATCCGCATCCAAACACCAAAGCCCTATGGCCCTGCCATAAAACGCGACAATAGCCCCTGCTCCAAGTCATATGTTAGGTTGTGTGACCAAAAATTAAGCCGAACCATGCCAAAACGCCAGCGTTGCCTCACCTCGCCATGAAGAGCTCGGGTCTACCCTCAATTTCCCCCAATTCCACACGAATAGCTCGAAAAAGTAAACCCTAGCTCCAAAACATCTACTGTAAAAATAATCGATCACCCAAAACACTGCTGCAAGCTACACTATGGGCATAGGATGGAATCTAATCACCTAACGAGCATAACAGATTGAGATTCAAGATTTTTAATGAAGTACGAAATTTTTATTTGAATTTTGAAGTTGGAAAATCCTTATTTTCAACTTACAAACATCGTTTGTAAGATGGGAGAGAGTATGGATGATAATATTGAGGGTATGCCAAGTGTACGGGGAAGTATGGGCCAAGGTTGAGAGGGTATGGTCATGATCAGAAAGGGTATAATATTATTTTAAATTTTAAATTATTAAACAAAACATACCCGAAATTCCGAACTCCAAACAAGATGTGTCGCCTGGCGTTTTATATGTTATACATCTATTTTAACGCAATTGAATTTGTCCCGAGTCCTAATTTGATCTTATGCAGAATATAGGTTTTTAGACCAATTATTATATTAAATTTTCGTTATTAATTTCAACGCGTTTCGATCTTGCACGACCAAACGATACGTCTGATCGTTGCGAAATTCAACGACGTAATCTAATTCGCTATTACGGATCAATGAAACAAATTTCATCGAAATTCGAGAATGTGCCCCAGAAGGTTACTTTTACAAATTTAAATATTTAATTATCGATATTTATCCGGTCTATTTATATCTATATCCAAATTTTGCAAGTTGAATTCACCAATATTATTTATTAATTAAAAAGAGCTTTATACTACTATTAAATCCTTTTAATTAACACTAAATTTCATAATTCAAATATTTAACCATTCCTTATATTTGAATTATAAGCTATTAAATTCCAAAATCTAATTATTTAAATATTTAAAATTAATTAAACATTTAAAATAAGATAACTAGAATTTTGGGTTGTTACAGTCTTGGATCAATAACGAACCAAATAGCCAAATGGGATGTTTTGAATGTTTTGTCATAGCTCAATTGTAACGACCCAGAAATTTCGAACCCGAAAATTCCAGATAGTTAGTGAAAAGAAGAAAGAGATATAAGAAAGAAACAGAACACAACACAGAAACCTCACATTCGCAGCGGATCGAAATATAATATCACATAGATAATAGTTATACAAAGGAAACTGTACTTGTCAAATTACAGTTTAATAAACATATATCAGAGTTACAATAGATTTACAAACACAGTTAAGGTAAATCAATCTGTTTCAGATACTGTAATATGTCATATCTGAAGCTCTCCATACGTTACACCACTCAAGCTTGCCTCTTGATCTCCAGAACGTCCTTACCTGAAAATCTGTAATACTTGGTCTGACCCGAGCATTACATCAAAGTAACACCCAGGTCAGGCTGGAAACCAGCATGAGTAAACCCATCTAACAAAGAGTACAAAAGCATGCAACTTATATAAACTCGGGGTAACTTATATCAATTTACAACTTCACAAGCTGTTATAGACATTACTTATTTCACACGTCAATTTCTAAGTGCCAAACTTAGACTAATGGTCTAACTTACTTAAATCATTCCATATCAGCCTATTGATTCCACATATCAATCTATAAAGAATCGAAGTGGTTTCGGGTATTTACAAAATACCCGACTCCGGTCTCTTCGAATTCAATTGTCATTTAATCCTAAGTTATCCAATTAAATACAATTCAACTTAATTTGTCGAATAACACTTTTACACAGCAATTCATAATTGATTGACAATCACAATATCATCGTCCATCCAACATATCATATCACAAAGCAATTCATATCATAGATATCAACCAATTCAAAGCACCCATTATCATTTAATCACTAATAAACAAGATTGATCACTTCCTTTAATAACATTAACTAATGATCCTCTAATTACTTTCACTAGTTAATTATTCTTAAATTTCATTTGATAATTATCCTATAACTTAATTACATTCAATAATAAACCTTGATTAATCACAATCAGAAAATTACTTCCCTTAATTACTCTATTAATTAAACTAACTCCTTGATTAATTAATCCTTTAATTACACTGAGTAATTATTACTTAATTTCTTCCATCAAGTAATTATTCTTTTCTTACTTCTCATCAAGTAATTTTCTTTTAATTAATTACATCCAGAAGTTATCCGCGAATCACTTCACTAAGTAATTACACCTCATTAATTACCTTAAGTAATTATACTTAACCCAACATCAAATGATTACCTTTAATTTATTAAACTTAATTAATTAACTAAAGTTAACCACAATAACTTAATTAATTACACCGAGTAATTAATCCTTGATTACTTCCAATAAGTAAATTTCATTAAATAAATCATATTAGTAATTACTTATTAATTACCCTTCAAAATTACTAATTAATTTCATTATGTAATTAATCTTTAATCAATTAACCATCCTTTAAATTGATTATCCTAATTAATTAATCACATTAATATATCAATTCTTAAAATTGATTACGCCAAATAATCAGTCTTTATGCATTACATTAATTATTTACTTAACTGATTTCATTAATAAATTTAACCATCCCCTAACATATTGATTAATTATTACTCTATTAAATTTCATCATTTAATTTACTTTTGAAAACATATAGGATTTAACCAATTATAAATTACCCAATTTCAACAATTTGAAAACATTTTGAAACTTAAGAAACTTGCTTTACACCTTGATAAACTTTATCACAAGTTCAACTCAACTCCCATATACCCGAGGCAACAGATGAAAGTTCTCGAGTTAATCTCGAGCCAAAATCACGTGCTCAACCAAAGCAGAACTTCGTCAAAACCTGACTCCTTAACACTTTCCTCTTCTTCTACTTTCCCCTAAATTCTTCTGCTGCTCCTATTCCATCCTCTCCTATGCACACGGTGATACGGTGCACATGCACGGTTCATCGGTGGCACTTCGACCACCTCAATTATCTCCAGCATGACGACAACTATGCTCACAAACAATTTCAACTATCAGAACCACGAATCAATCTCCAGATCGAAATCGACCTAAATCCCAAACGTCATAACCCAAAATTTCCCTACGAAATCGATTCGCGCCACCAGTTTCGATCACCTGAACCCCTGGCACCTCGTCCATAGCCTTACTGAAGCCTACGCTTCCTTTCCCCCACGATCCACCAGGTCCGATGCCACGTCCACGTCATACTAGCTTTGCGAAAAAACCCTACCCGAACCTTGTTCAAAACTCTAGTTTGTCTCGCACCATCCGCCACGATCATCATTAAAAACCCTAACCATTTTTCCTACCATCGTTGACCAACTAGCCAACCCTGATATGAACCCCAACCACCCTAGTCACACTGATCTCCTGAATTTGTTCGAAACGTGATTTCCATTCCACCCAGCAATTCTCCAAATCCAACAACTATAAAATCTCTATATTATTTTTAAAATTCATCATTTTTGGTAATGAATCTGATTATAAAATCAAAGCATGAAAATTTAAAAATCACACTTGTGACATTGTTTGAATTTTTACTGTAAAAATTTATTTCTGAGACATCTCCTTATCGTTTTTACTCGAATCAAATTTTAAAGATGATTTTGTACATATACAATCATTTTTCATTTTTAGAGTAAGGTCTAAAAATCATTAAATTGGATGGTTTTGAATTTTAAATCAGGTTCTCCAACCCTGTAATAGTTTAAAATAGAGGGATGCTTAATCTTTCCAGACATAACCACTGATGCAAACATACATTTATAAATATGAAATCATTTTTAATATCAAGTATAATAGAATTCAAATCATAATCAAGTATTCTCCTCATGCAAATGCAAGCAAGTTTAAATTTTCAGGAGTACTCACTTGCACATGCTTTGAACAGAGATGCAGATTTACTTATTGAAAAGAAAACTGGAAGTTGCTTGACGTTCACTTAGATCCTCTTTCCTTTTTATTTAAGATGAGTTAATCCTGGTTTGTTGATCAATAGCTTTGATATGAAAATCTTTTGATTTCAGGTTTGAGCTTTATTGAATCGGATCTACAGCTTGCCTTCTTGTTAAAACTGGGTTGAAATCTTAACTTTTGTTGTTGTTTTTTTTTGTGATTTTGTTTTCTTTTTGGTTTATAGGTTTGCAGATTTTGCTTGTTGATGAGTTTCTTCTCTTTTTTTTCCTTTCACATTCATTATACAAATTCCTCCAAATTAAAGAGATAAGTGCCACTTGTCCTTTCATGTAATCTTTAGCTTACAATTGCTCAAATGCCTATTTTAAATGTTTACACTTGTAATACATTTACAACTTGTATATTTATTTAAAGAAATTATTAATCTTTGTTAAATCCTTTAAACTTAAGTTATGAACTTAATTTTGTCATTAGTATTATAAAATAGTTTTTATGAAAATACTTTTTATAACTTGATGTTTCGATAAGTCCGTCCTCGTTCTCACAGAAATTCGGTCATACGTTGATCAGGCGTAGGACTGAAAATCTACAAGTTCTTGGTAGACTCATCTTTAACATCCAGTGAAAATACTTTGAAAATAATTTTATTGAAAATATAGAAAACAATTTTTTTGAAAATAGAGGATATATCTTTGGTGAGAATGCTCTGGAAATCATCACCCCCATACATGGTCACACTTACATTCTAAGGTTACGTTGCCGTCGCAGCAAAAGTCCATGTAACTGCAGGCTCTCCGCGGCCTCACGGTTACGCCATGGAACCCACACAACAGATCACAGTTACATACAGGGTTACGTTGCCGTCGCAGCAAAAGTCCATGTAACTTCAGGCTCTCAGCGGCCTTTGATTTTCGCTGTCGAAATGAAACCTCTCCACTCCTACATAGGTCGCAGTCTGCCGATAAAAATTAGACGCAGACTGTTGGCTCTCAGCGGCACACACGACTTTCGCTATGTTATAACATAGGTCGCAGTCTACCGATATAAAATCAAACGCAGACTGTTGGCTCTCAGCGGCACACACGACTTTCGCTATGGTATACTCTACTCATAATCCCCAGGAACTAGTTTTGTCCGGACTTCTCACATGATCAACTTTAGAACCCCTCTTGGGGCTCAAGGCAGCACCACCCGGTGGTACTCCTGAGAAGTTCATTTCAAGGGAGCGCCTTTTTCCCCAGAGCCATCATCAAAACATTTTATACTATACATATATAGTATCTTTAAATCATACACCTAGTATGATCTCATACAAAGCTCCTTTACTCAAAATCGATTATTCCAAAATCGATAATTCTCAAACTAGGCTTTCCAAATTCAATATTGATTTTACCTAAAAATCAAAAGCCTTTCCAAATCCATAGGTTCCCAAAACCTTTTTCCAAAATCCTCATATGATCCTTTATATATATATATATATATATATATATATATATATATATAATCTTTTAAAACTTTGGATCATTTCAAACTTGTATAAAACTCCTTTTATACTTCAAAACACCTTCAAAATCCTTTTCTTCTGGCAATAGATTCAACAAGGGAAGTTTTATTTTATAAAACAAAGATATTTATTTTGTTTACTCAAAAATCAAATATTCAGATTTGATTACTCTTTTCAATATCATTTTCATTCCAATCCGTACGATGTACATATATCATTCGTGCGCCATACCAATCTGATCGCTCACTCGATCACACAATTTCACCTCCGAACTAGTATCGTCCACCCGATTTCCTAGTGCGGACACAGATCTGGTTTCTTGATCAGAAACCGTCATTCTCCTTGCATAGTCATAACTATGATAGAGAATATCCAGAACCAATCAACAATGCGTATCCTGGTTCGCCGTCGAAAATCGAGTGAAAAATCTCACTCGGATCGATATAAATATCTCGAAATTTTGTGCTCGAATCTGGATCAAATCACTATGCGAATAGAATAACAAACGTACACCCTACGTATTTATCTTTATGTGTTATTAGCCAAATCAATTCTATTTCTATTCACATTCACTTTGATTTTCATTCACTTATCCACAATTGCTTTAATCCATTTGGATTATCACCTCTATTCTTATCTCGATTGGGTATTTAACCAATAACAGTTTAAACTCCGACCAGTTTATTTAGAAAATAGCTTGAAATTTTTTTTAAAAAAAACAAATAAGTAGTAGAAAAATAATTACTAGTTTGTAAAGTAGGTATAAAATAGTTAGAAAACAGTTAAAATAATTACAGAAATTTTAGATAATTGCAAACTAGGAATAAGATAATAATTAGTTTTGTAAAATAGTTGAAATATAGTAATTAGTTTATAAAATAGTTGGAAAATTGTTCAACAGTTTCAAAAATAATTGTAAAACAAGTATAAGATAATTTGGCTTTTTTTTAAAGAAAGGTTGTATATATAATGAATAGCTTGGAAAAATAGGTTTATATTAAAACAATTTATAATAAAAATAGTCTAGAGTCAAAACTGTTCACTTCCCAATCTTCATTCTCATTAATTCAATTTAAATTTCCTCTATCATTTAAATTGACCCAATTCCAATTTAAATAACTTCAATTTCCATTGAAATTGATTCAACCCAAATTCAAGTTGAATTAACCTTATTTCTTTCCAAATTTAACTTTATTCAACCTTGATCTCAAATTCTACTAATTCAAATAAATTTCAATTCATTTCAACTCCAGTTTGAATTAATCCAAATTTCAACTCCATTTCCAAATCAAGTTGAATTATTCTTAACTTCCTCCTAAATTCAATTCAAATTCCATTTGATTTTAAAATTATTCAACTTTAGTTACAATTCCAAATTATTCAAATCAATTTGGACTAATTTCAAATTAAACCCACTTTAATTTCAAATCGTTACAAATTAATCCAATCCAATTTTTCCATTTGAATCTTATACTCATACATCTTCAATCACACTTTCAATTACTTCAAATCAAATTCAATTTGAACTAATTCAAATTCCAAATTCCAAATTTAAATCATCTCGAATTATATATATTCGAGTTAAATTCACTAAGATTGGTTTAACCGTTTAAACCAAGTTAACCTTTATTAAACTTTTAAACAATTTAATTTCAAATTAAAGTTAGATTTTCTTTTATCTCAATAATGGATATATCACCACACTTCATTTCCTATTTATTTAAACAAATTCAATTTCACAATTTAAATATTTCCAGTTTCCAGATCTCAATACCATTTTTAGATCACACAAACTCTCAATTCCAATCAACCATTTATGTAACGACCCAGGATTTTTAGTAATAAAAATTTGAATATTTAATTAATTTTAAATATAAATAAGTGAATTTATAAGTCGAATAAATTTTAATTCGAATAATTGGATTTAATTGAATAATTAAATCAATAATTTAATATGTTAAAATATGGAAATAATTGAAAATTGAGTTAAATATGATTGAAAATGATTTGTAAAATTTTATTTTATCATATTGGAGTTAGAAAGATGTTTTAGAACTTTTAAAATCGAATTAAAAGTTAATTTGTGAAAATAGAATATTTTAATATTTAATCGACTAGTGAAAATAGTCAATTTTTGAACAGTCTCAGAATTGGACGAGACCAGTTCTATTGGATCTGTAATAGTTAGTTATTACCGGATTTCAATTTTCGTAGCAATCGGAGTTATCGTTTGATCGTGGCAGCTCGAAACGCATCGAATTATTTTTAATTTTAATTTGGCGAGTTAAAATAACCATTTTTCAAACAGTCTCGAATTTCGACGAAACCAGTTTCATCGGATCCGTAATGTGATATTATTGTAAGGTTTCAAATTTCGTGTCAATTGGATTTACCGTTTGTCCGGTACAAATTAAAACGCCTAGAAAATCGTTTAAATCGGTTTAATTTAAATTGAACGTTTATTGCCATAACTCGCACAGATGACCGAATTAGCTTTCGAAACCTGTTCCATTGTGTCCGGAACGCGGGGTAAACCCTAGAAACGCTGGATACGGCGCGTAAATCGGAGTTCGGAATTTCCGGAATGAATAGTGTCGATCGATTTTCCTACAAATAGCCCCCCTCTCTCATAAATTAGAAAAAAAAATATTTCTAAACCCTAACCCTAGCCGCCATCTCTTCAATCTATGGCCAGAAAACTCCTATTTTCTTTCCTCAATCTCTCCCAATCCACTAACAATTAGAAGAAGTGTTTAACATGAAAGTTGTTAAGCGTCTTGTGATCTTTAAATCTATACGGATATGATCGTAAATGGAGCATCGTAGTGGGAGCTACAGGGCCGCGTTTGTCATGAAGTCGGCACGATTTTCTGTGCTCAGGGGGTGGCCGAGTTGGCCTATTCTCTGGCCGAGCATGGGGGTTGGTTCGGCCTTCGTCGTGGAGTTTCCTGATCAACTTATCGTCGAGTGTTGATGGCGAAAATTTAAACCCTAAATAATCAAAATGGGTTCGGCTAAAACGTGTATTACCTGTAGGAGTTGCGTGAAGAAGATGAAGGGGATATGCGGTCATGATGGAAGGATGTTGGATCCAGTGGCCGTGATTAAAAGATAGGTTTAAAAATAAAAATTTATGTTGTAAATTGTTTATATAAATTCGTGTAATCTTTAAAAATGCATAACTTTTTCATACGAGGTCGAAAACGCGCGAGACCAGTTGCGTTGGAATCGTATGGACGAGCACTACGCGATGGAATTGGATTGGAGTCGTTTGGAGTTAGTGAGAATTTTGGGTAAAATTAAACGTCCGTTTAATTTTATTCGAAATAAATCGCTAAAACGAAATTGAAATCAAGGTGAGAACTTCTCACTCAATCGAATCAGTTTCGATTTTATTTTAAATAGTTAGATTTAAAATATTTGAATGCATGTTTGAATGATGATTGTTATCTATTGATTGTTAAAATAGACATTATGCGCCGTTAGTAAGCGGATGTTATTTAGTAAAAACATATACCGCGAATATTTCATAAACAGTGAAATTGGTATTATATATAATAGCAATATATATATATTGGCATATGTATATATTGGAGTTGTTGATTCCCCACATTTGTATAGCGGATGAGACCCTATTGCACCGTCTATTAAGCGGATAATATTTTAAATCCCATATACCGCGATAATTCCGTACTGGAGCGGAATTGGTATTGTGCTAATGTTTGTGGATGCAGGAAAACAGGTTGGAGGGATCCAACTGGATTCCTCAACAGTTTTTATTTGATTTCAGATATTTTGATATTTGATGGATTATCATATCGATATATGATATCGTTGTTGTCGTGATTGGCTATTTGGTATGTAGCATCATTGGACCAAAACTTTGGAATTTTAAAATGATTTTAAAGTGATTTTTGAAAGTATAAGTTATAAAATATTTTTGGATTTGATCCATTTTAAATAAATAAACGTTATAATTTTTAAAGTTATAAAAATTATGATTTTGAGAAATACGGTTAAAGATTGATTTTGAGAAATACGGTTAAAGATTGATTTTTGAGAAATATGGGTTAATGTTTTTATAAAATAATTAAATTGGATTTTTGAATTCATTGTGAAAAGTTTAAATATAGGATTTATAGAAATTTGATTATTTTATAAATCAAAATGGTGAAATTATAAAGGAGTTTAAAGACGTTTTAAATAATAATAGGAATTGAGTTATTTAAAAGATCTATAAAATTGATATTTATAAATTAATAAAATGCTGGAATTATAAAACGAGTTTTTATAAGTGTTAGAATAAATTGTGAATGAATTTCATAAATGAATGAAATTTATAGAAATATAAACGGTGAAGTTATAAATGGAATTTTATAAGCAGTAGGTTTATAGAATTTGTGAAGTTATCAAAAGAAATGGATTTTGGATAAATAAATGAATCTTATAAGTTATAAGATTTATAACTATGAAGTTTAAAGGAACGTTTTTTGCAAACGAATAAATTATAAGTATTTGTAATATGAACTTTTGGTTTATAATTGAGTTATAAATCGAATAGGTTAATAAAGGAATTTATAAAAAGAAGTTGTTATAAAATAAATAGAAATGGAATTTATAAACATTGTTTTATAAATTCGCAAACGACTTATGTTGATAAGTAAATTGTTATAACTTATAAATGGAGTTATATTCACGTTTTAGACTGTGAATAATCCCTTGAAATAAAATGAATAGAAGTGATGAAATTTGTTAACGTAGTATATTCACGTTTTTGAATAGTGAATAATATGTTAAAGAAATTGTTTTGAATGTGATGTTTTAAATAGAATTAAAACAAGTTAACGATGTTTTAATTGGGTTGAGATTCGAAACCATAGATTTCAACATTGATTGTTGAAATAGACGTTTTCGAGAAATAGAAGGAAATGGTGGACTATAACACTGTTGTTATAGTAAATGATTTCCGAAAGGAAATGTTTTGTATAGTATTGGGATTTATATATCTATTTTAATTTCGAATCCCTATACTAGTGATTTTGGGACATCGTAACGATGTTCTACGCAACATTCGTTTTGGCCCAAATAAATACGTTTAAGTGAATGATTTCCTTAAAGAATGAAATATATACTTAATCTCGATTTAAGTATATTTGAATATTTTCCAAGGGTTGAAAATAAATGGATTGAGAATTACTTATTAAATAAGTATGGAAATGTTTTCCGATATAAAGTGAATATTTTGAGAATTTATCTTTTTGAAGATAAATTGAAAAGGAATATTGAAACCTATTGAAAATCGTATATCAGTAGATATTGTGAAATATAAATTCACTATGGAATTTATAAAAGAAAGGGGAACTTGTTTAAAAATAAATATTGATTTATTTTTGAAGTATTGAAAATAATATATCTTGTAAAGATGTTTTGGAAAATAAATAATTTGGAAAATTATTTGGAAACTAGTGATGTGTGCATATCCATTGATAGTTCAATAACCGACTATCAATATTTCCCTTTGAATGGGTATTTGATGTGATTTGTTTGAATTTGAATGCCACACTTATTTTTGAATAAGCGCTCACTATTCGGGTTAACCGGAAAAGGACCATGGGGTCGTATAACCCATTCCGAATATGTGATACGTCATTATGAATTGCATTTGAAGACCGGTGTTGAAGACCGGATCTTTTTGAAAGCGAAAGGACAACTCGTCGATTGTCTTTGCACCGAGTAGCTACGGTATAGAGACTCCCTATGTGATGGGAAGTCCGGACGTGATTAGCGATTATCCGGATTGCAAGGACTTCTTTGTAAATGCCTTCGGTTTTGTTCGAGCCCGGAACAGACTTGTCTGGATTGTATGTCTGACATTACAAATTGAGATATAAAGCAGATTTCTTTCAAATATATTTCTGTTGGTGGCGGAGAATTTATTCTTTTAGCTTAACACCCTTCTCTGAGACGTACGAGCTCAGAGGTTATGTAGTTGAATGTTATCGGCGATATATTCCCAATTTGGTAATGTGACATGCTGAGTGTTGCTGTTAAATGATCATTGTGTTGATTATTTGTGATAGGATCATTTATTTGATCGTCTATCCTGGTGATCATTTCTATGATCATTTGTTGACCCAAAGCATGGCTTTTGTATAAAGTATGTTTTTGTGGACGTGACTTCGTCGAGCCTCACACCTCGAGAATGGTCAAAACAGGAAAGATGCAGCAAGGTTATGAGGGGTAGCGCCCTTTAGGATATGTGCATTTCCTTCTGGAAAAGGGTGGTATCATGGTATGGAGCCCAGATACTTACTCATGTTGAAAACACTTTGTTATGATTGTGTGAATTGATTGCGAGCGCTCGGTGAAAGGTCCCAAAGGACCGGGGGATGGCATTTCGGTCAGTTGTTACTCAGTTAGGGGTAACCCGGCCTTATGTTGGTAGAGATCCGGTTTGGTTCTCGGGGATGTCCATCCAGAGGCATTCTCATGTGGCAATGGGAAGTTCCTTGGCCTGATCATTCATTGGAAATCCAATTCCCAATACGAAACTTTGTACGGTATTAGTTGTAGAACCTGCCATTCACTTATGGTGGTCACCACTGTTTGGATGGTAGCTATAGTAGGCATAGTTCGAAATGTCTATGCTGGCTAAGATTTATATTCTACTTTCGAAATAAATTTTTTCTACACTATGCACTAATAATAATATCAAATGTTCTTTTTAATGCGTATTAAGCATCTTTGACTATCATAAGGAGAAACCTCCTCCGATTCTGCGTTTGCATTGTGTGTGTGTGCGGGAGGCCTTATGGTAGTCTCATTTTTAAAAGCATTGCGAATTGACTTTAAAAATATTCCCCTATTTTGTTTTCAAAGATAAATAGTTTTGAGTTCTCACCCCAGTCACATGACTGACTCGGAGTTTATTGTTTTCCTTCCTAAACTCTGGGTGCCCACCAATTTTCACACGGGCAGTCAGGAGTTAAGGTTTATCAGGATATTCTGGATATTCAGGAGTTGCTGGAGGCAAGCTGGATGGCATGGCGTATTACTAGTATATAGTATTTCTTTTCCCGCTGCACTGTTTGATGTTGTATGATGTTGTACACTCTGATGATGATGTAATGTAATAACTGATATAGTTTTTGTTTAAAGATTATTCATTTATTATTATATGTTGTTCCGCTGCGAATTGTGAGATTCTGTTGTTTTCTGTTCCGTTCTATTTTCTATTTTCTTCTCTCTATTTTCTATCTTCTTCTCTCTCCTCTTCTCTCTCTTTCTTCTTCTTACACCCTCAGTGTTCGGTTTTCCGTCGTTCGATTGCTCGGCAGTCGATAAAGTGAGTATCGATGTTGAATTTTCGGAAGACGAAGAATCGGGTCCTGACAATTTATCTTCCCAAGTTAATCTTAATTTCATCTTCAAATTTTCAAATTAGGTTGATCATTCCAACTTATTTAACTCTTCCTCAAGTTAAACTTAATTCACTTAACCCAATCTACCCTACCCAATTTGAACTTCCATTTCAAATTTTAAACTTCTCATAAATAATCTCCCACTTATTAAGTTCAAAAACTTATCACTTTGGGTATCATATCTCATTCCAGATTTAAAACTCAACATCTACAATTTATTTCAGATTATCCTTAATATCATGTATATTCACATATATACATATTTATTTCTTTTACATACCAAGTTACACTTTAAAATTTTAAACCACCTTTGGTTTTTATTTAAAACAAATTCCTTTAAATTTTCAAACAACTCTTGTTTGGAAAAGGACCATTCCATTCAAATGCATTAAATAATATTATTTATTGTTTCTTTAAATTAATTACATCATTATTTAATTCCAATTAATCACATTCGATATTTAACTTATTTCTTAATTACCTTCATTAGGTAATTGTTCCTTAAATTACTTACTTCTAGTTACTTCATTAAGTAACTCCCTCTTTATTTATCATTTCCAATTATTATCCATTAATTAATCTCATTAAAATAAAGTTTACATAAATTAATTGATTATCCTTATCCTGAAACCTTTCCCAATTTCAAGATTTAATTTCAGTTTGAATCCATTTCAAACTTGTCTTTAATTTAATTTCAATTTGGTTGTAATTCTATTACCACTTAATTCTTACTATTACTTTTAGTTTAATTAATACTAAAACCAATTTCCTTAATATAATAGATAATCTATTTCTTATATGAGACTCATTTAGTTTGAACTCGTTTAAAAACCTTTATATAAGAAAATAACAAGTACGCTCTCTCATATATATATATATATATATATATATATATATATATTTACTCAACTCATTCTAGTGTACCACTTACCCTATCCTTAATGAGTAATCCCACCAGAGCCAAGGTTCTCGCTTAACCTTCAACTCTGATACCAAATGTAACGACCCGGAAATTTCGAACCCGAAAATTGCAGATAGTTAGTGAAAAGAAGAAAGAGATATAAGAAAGAAACAGAACACAACACAGAAACCTCACATTCGCAGCGGATCAAAATATAATATCACATAAATAATAGTTATACAAAGGAAACTGTACTTGTCAAATTACAGTTTAATAAACATATATCAGAGTTACAATAATTTACAAACACAGTTAAGGTAAATCAATCTGTTTCAGATACTGTAATATATCATATCTGAAGCTCTCCATACGTTATAGCACTCCAGCTCGCCTCCTGAGCTCCAGAACGTCCTTACCTGAAAATTTGTAATACTCGGTCTGACCCGAGCATTACATCAAAGTAACACCCGGGTCAGGCTGGAAACCAGCGTGAGTAAACCCATCTAACAAAGTGTACAAAAGCATGCAACTTATATAAACCCGGGGTAACTTATATCAATTTACAACTTCACAAGCTGTTATAGACATTACTTATTTCACACGTCAATTTCTAAGTGCCAAACTTAGACTAATGGTCTAACTTACTTAAATCATTCCATATCAGCCTATTGATTCCACATATCAATCTATAAAGAATCGAAGTGGTTTCGGGTATTTACAAAATACCCGACTCCGGTCTCTTCGAATTCAATTGTCATTTATTCCTAAGTTATCCAATTAAATACAATTCAACTAAATTTGTCGAATAACACTTTTACACAGCAATTCATAATTGATTGACAATCACAATATCATCATCCATCCAACATATCATATCACAAAGCAATTCATATCATAGATATCAACCAATTCAAAGCACCCATTATCATTTAATCACTAATAAACAAGATTGATCACTTCCTTTAATAACAATAACTAATGATCCTCTAATTACTTTCACTAGTTAATTATTCTTAAATTTCATTTGATAATTATCCTATAACTTAATTACATTCAATAATCAACCTTGATTAATCACAATCAGAAAATTACTTCCCTTAATTACTCTATTAATTAAACCAACTCCTTGATTAATTAATCCTTTAATTACACTGAGTAATTGTTACTTAATTTCTTCCATCAAGTAATTATTCTTTTCTTACTTCTCATCAAGTAATTTTCTTTTAATTAATTACATCCAGAAGTTATCCGCTAATCACTTCACTAAGTAATTACACCTTATTAATTACCTTAAGTAATTATACTTAACCCAACATCAAATGATTACCTTTAATTTATTAAACTTAATTAATTAACTAAAGATAACCACAACAACTTAATTAATTACACCAAGTAATTAATCCTTGATTACTTCCAATAAGTAAATTTCATTAAATAAATCATATTAGTAATTTCTTATTAATTACCCTTCAAAATTACTCCTTAATTTCATTATGTAATTAATCTTTAATCAATTAACCATCCTTTAAATTGATTATCCTAATTAATTAATCACATTAATACATCAATTCTTAAAATTGATTACACCAAATAATCAGTCTTTATGCATTAAATTAATTATTTACTTAACTGATTTCATTAATAAATTTAACCATCCCCTAATATATTGATTAATTATTACTCTATTAAATTTCATCATTTAATTTACTTTTGAAAACATATAGGATTTAACCAATTATAAATTACCCAATTTCAACAATTTGAAAACATTTTGAAACTTAAGAAACTTGCTTTACACCTTGATAAACTTTATCACAAGTTCAACTCAACTCCCATATACCCGGGGCAACAGATGAAAATTCTCGAGTTAATCTCGAGCCAAAATCACGTGCTCAACCATAGCAGAACTTCGTCAAAACCTGACTCCTTAACACTTTCCTCTTCTTCTACTTTCCCCTAAATTCTTCTGCTGCTCCTATTCCATCCTCTCCTATGCACACGGTGATACGGTGCACAAGCACGGTTCATCGGTGGCACTTCGACCACCTCAATTATCTCCAGCATGACGACAACTATGCTCACAAACAATCTCAACTATTAGAACCACGAATCAATCTCCAGATCGAAATAGACCTAAATCCCAAACGTCAGAACCCAAAATTTCCCCACGAAATCGATTCGCGCCACCAGTTCCGATCACCTGAACCCCTGGCACCTCGTCCATAGCCTTACTGAAGCCTACGCTTCCTTTCCCCCATGATCCACCAGGTCCGATGCCACGCCCACGTCATACTGGCTTTGCGAAAAACCCCTACCCGAACCTAGTTCAGAACCCTAGTTTGTCTCGCATCATCCTCCACGATCATCATTAAAAACCCTAACCATTTTTCCTACCATCGTTGACCCACTAGCCAACCCTGATATGAACCCCGACCACCCTAGTCACACTGATCTACTGAATTTGTTCGAAACGTGATTTCCATTCCACCTAGCAATTCTCCAAATCCAACAACTATAAAATCTCCATATTATTTTTAAAATTCATCATTTTTGCTAATGAATCTGATTATAAAATCAAAGCATGAAAATTTAAAAATCACACTTGTGACATTGTTTGAATTTTTACTGTAAAAAATTATTTCTGAGACATCTCCTTATCGTTTTTACTCGAATCAAATTTTAAAGATGATTTTGTACATATACAATCATTTTTCATTTTTAGAGTAAGGTCTAAAAATCATTAAATTGGATGGTTTTGAATTTTAAATCTGGTTCTTCAACCCTGTAATAGTTTAAAACAGAGGGATGCTTAATCTTTCCAAACATAACCACTGATGCAAACATACATTTATAAATATGAAATCATTTCTAATATCAAGTATAATAGAATTCAAATCATACATGAAGTATTCTCCTCATGCAAATGCAAGCAAGTTTAAATTTTCAGGAGTACTCACCTGCACATGCTTTGAACAGAGATGCAGATTTACTTATTGAAAAGAAAACTGGAAGTTGCTTGATGTTCACTTAGATCCTCTTTCCTTTTTATTTAAGATGAGTTAATCCTGGTTTGTTGATCAACAGCTTTGATCTGAAAATCTTTTGATTTCAGGTTTGAGCTTTATTGAATCGGATCTACAGCTTGCCTTCTTGTTGAAACTGGGTTGAAATCTTAACTTTTGTTGTTGTTGTTTTTTGTGATTTTGTTTTCTTTTTGGTTTACAGGTTTGCAGATTTTGCTTGTTGATGAGTTTCTTCTTCTTTTTTCTTTCACATTCATTATACAAATTCCTCCAAATTAAAGAGATAAGTGCCACTTGTCCTTTCATGTAATCTTTAGCTTACAAATGCTCAAATGCCTATTTTAAATGTTTACACTTGTAATACATTTACAACTTGTATATTTATTTAAAGAAATTATTAATCTTTGTTAAATCCTTTAAACTTAAGTTATGAACTTAATTTTGTTATTAGTGTTTTTTTTATGCACTAATACCCTTACACACGTTACATCTCCGAATATTATAGTAATTGCTTATTTTATAAATGTTTTTAATTGATTTCTTAATTATACTAACATGTTTAAATGTTTATTTCAATTTATCTTTAATGTTTATATACAAATCATCTTTATTAATTATAAATTATGCTTAGTTTATTGATATATTTTAAAAATATAATTTCAAGCTAAATTTAAAAAGAAAGAAAATTTAAATAGAAAAGAATATTAAATTACAAACTAGACTTTATTATAATATATTATTTAAGCTATTGAAAGGTTTCTATATTAAATTCAATCACAATCTATAAATTCACAATATATATATAGATGTATTGTAAATTTGGAAAATAATTTTTATTAAACTTAAATTAAATCCAAACTTCTTATTCTCAATGTATACACTCATATATACATTATAAATAAAATATATTTCTAATTAGTTTAGAGAGATAAATTTTATCAATTAAATATGTTATTAACTTTGAAAAGAATAAAATCTCTAAATTAAATTATTATCATTACAAAATTTGAAAAGATAATCATTTATCAAATTAAACAATTATCATTATTATTATATATATTTTTCTAAAAGATGATTAAATTATTAAACCAATATTACACACTTTTGAAATTGTTAATGGAAATTGTTAAATAAATATTACCTAAATTTCTGGGACATCGCATTCCTCCCCCCTTTGAATCTTTTCATCCTCGAAAAGGAACGAAGCCGGATTTATTAAAATGATTGTAATTAGATAAATTTCTCTTTGATTATTTTAAAACACTTTTAAAATCTGTATAGTATTATAAAATAGTTTTTATGAAAATACTTTTTATAACTCGATGTTTCGATAAGTCCGTCCTCCTTCTCACAGAAATTCGGTCATACGTTGATCAGGCGTAGGACTGAAAATCTACAAGTGCTTGGTAAACTCATCTTCAACATCCAGTGAAAATACTTTGAAAATAATTTTATTGAAAATATAGAAAACAATTTTTTGGAAAATAGAGGATATATCTTTGGTGAGAATGCTCTGGAAATCATCACCCCCATCCATGGTCACAGTTACATTCCAGGGTTACTTTGCCGTCGCAGCAAAAGTCCATGTAACTACAGGCTCTCCGCGGCCTCACGATTACGCCATGGAACCCACACAACAGATCACAGTCACATCCAGGGTTAAGTTGCCGTCGCAGCAAAAGTCCATGTAACTGCAGGCTCTTAGCGGCCTCTGATTTTCGCTGTCGAAATGAAACCTCTCCACTCCTACATAGGTCGCAGTCTGCCGATAAAAATCAGACGCAGACTGTTGGCTCTCAGCGGCACACACGACTTTCGCTATGTTATACCATAGGTCGCAGTCTACCGATATAAAATCAAACGCAGATTGTTGGCTCTCAGCGGCACACACGACTTTCGCTGTGGTATACTCTACTCATAATCCCCAGAAACTAGTTTTGTCCGGACTCCTCACAGGATCAACTTTAGAACCCCCCTTGGGGCTCAAGGCAGCACCACCCGGTGGTACTCCTGAGAAGTTCATTTCAAGGGAGCGCCTTTTTCCCCAGAGCCATCATCAAAACATTTTATACTATACATATATAGTATCTTTAAATCATACACCTAGTATGATCTCATACAAAGCTCCTTTACTCAAAATCGATTATTCCAAAATCGATAATTCTCAAACTAGGCTTTCCAAATTCAATATTGATTTTACCTAAAAATCAAAAGCCTTTCCAAATCCATAGGTTCCCAAAACCTTTTTCCAAAATCCTCATATGATCCTTTATATATATATATATATATATATATATATATATATATATATATATTCAGATATATAAAATCTTTTAAAACTTTGGATCATTTCAAACTTGTATAAAACTCCTTTTATACTTCAAAACACCTTCAAAATCTTTTTCTTCTGCCAATAGATTCAACAAGGGAAGTTTTATTTTATAAAACAAAGATATTTATTTTGTTTACTCAAAAATCAAATATTCAAATTTGATTACTCTTTTCAATATCATTTTCATTCCAATTCGTACGATGTACATATATCATTCGTACGCCGTACTAATCTGATCGCTCACTTGATCACACAATTTCACCTCCGAACTAGTATCGTCCACCCATTTTCTAGTGCGGACACAGATCTGGTTTCTTGATCAGAAACCGTCATTCTCCTTGCATAGTCATAACTACGATAGAGAATATCCAGAACCAATCAACAATCCGTATCCAGGTTCGTCGTCGAAAATCGAGTGAAAAATCTCACTCGGATCGATATAAATATATCGAAATTCTGTGCTCGAATCTGGATCAAATCACTATGCGAATAGAATAAAAAACGTACACCCTACGTATTTATCTTTATTGGTTATTAGCCAAATCAATTCTATTTCTATTCACATTCACTTTGATTTTCATTCACTTATCCACAATTGCTTTAATCCATTTGGATTATCACCTCTATTCTTATTTCGATTGGGTATTTAACCAATAACAGTTTAAACTCCGACCAGTTTATTTAGAAAATAGCTTGAATTTTTTTTTAAAATAAATAAAAAAGTAGTAGAAAAATAATTACTAGTTTGCAAAGTAGGTATAAAATAGTTAGAAAACAGTTAAAATAATTACAGAAATTTTAGATAATTGCAAAATAGGAATAAGATAATAATTAGTTTTGTAAAATAGTTGAAATATAGTAATTAGTTTATAAAATAGTTGGAAAATTGTTCAACAGTTTCAAAAATAATTGTAAAACAAGTATAAGATAATTTGGCTTTTTTTAAAGAAAGGTTGTATATATAATGAATAGCTTGGAAAAATAGGTTTATATTAAAACAATTTATATTAAAAATAGTCTAGAGTTAAAACTGTTCACTTCCCAATCTTCATTCTCATTAATTCAATTTAAATTTCCTCTATCATTTAAATTGACCCAATTTCAATTTAAATAACTTCAATTTCCATTGAAATTGATTCAACCCAAATTCAAGTTGAATTAACCTTGTTTCTTTCCAAATTTAACTTTATTCAACCTTGATCTCAAATTATACTAATTCAAATAAATTTCTGTTCATTTCAACTCCAGTTTGTATTAATCCCAATTTCAACTCCATTTCCAAATCAAGTTGAATTATTCTTAACTTCCTCCCAAATTCCATTTGAATTTAAAATTATTCAACTTTAGTTACAATCCCAAATTATTCAAATCAATTTGGACTAATTTCAAATTAAACCCACTTTAATTTCAAATCGTTACAAATTAATCCAGTCCAATTTTTCCATTTGAATCTTATACTCATGCATCTTCAATCACACTTTCAATTACTTCAAATCAAATTCAATTTGAACTAATTCAAATTCCAAATTCCAAATTTAAACCATCTCGAATTATATATATTCGAGTTAAATTCACTAAGATTGGTTTAACCCTTTAAACCAAGTTAACCTTTATTAAACTTTTAAACAATTTAATTTCAAATTAAAGTTAGATTTTCTTTTATCTCAGTAATGGATATATCACCACACTTCATTTCCTATTTATTTAAACAAATTCAATTTCACAATTTAAATCTTTCCAGTTTCCAGATCTCAATACCCATTTTGAGATCACACAAACTCTTAATTCCAATCAACCATTTATCTTCCCAAGTTAGTCTTAATTTCATCTTCAAATTTTCAAATCAGGTTGATCATTCCAACTTATTTAACTCTTCCTCAAGTTAAACTTAATTCACTTAACCCAATCTACCCCACCCAATTTGAACTTCCATTTCAAATTTTAAACTTCTCATAAATAATCTCCCATTTATTTAGTTCAAAAACTTATCACTTTGGGTATCATATCTCATTCCAGATTTAAAACTCAACATCTAGAGTTTATTTCAAATTATCCTTAATATCATGTATATTCACATATATACATATTTATTTCTTTTACATACCAAGTTACACTTTAAAATTTTAAACCACCTTTGGTTTTTATTTAAAACAAATTCCTTTAAATTTTCAAACAACTCTTGTTTGGAAAAGGACCATTCCATTCAAATGCATTAAATAATATTATTTATTGTTCTTTAAATTAATTACATCATTATTTAATTCCAATTAATCACATTCGATAATTAACTTATTTCTTAATTACCTTCATTAAGTAATTGTTCCTTAAATTACTTACTTCTAGTTACTTCATTAAGTAACTCCCTCTTTATTTATCATTTCCAATTATTATCCATTAATTAATCTCATTAAAATAAAGTTTACATAAATTAATTGATTATCCTTATCCTGAAACCTTTCCCAATTTCAAGGTTTAATTTCAATTTGAATCCATTTCAAACTTGTCTTTAATTTAATTTCAATTAGGTTGTAATTCTATTACCACTTAATTCTTACTATTACTTTTAGTTTAATTAATACTAAAACCAATTTCCTTAATATAATAGATAATCTATTTCTTATATGAGGCTCATTTAGCTTGAACTCATTTAAAAACCTTTATATAAGAAAATAACAAGTACGCTCTCTCATATATATATATATATATATATATATATATATATATATATATATTTACTCAACTCATTCTAGGGTACCACTTACCCTATCCTTAATGAGTAATCCCACCAGAGCCAAGGTTCTCGCATAACCTTCAACTCTGATACCAAATGTAACAACCCGGAAATTTCGAACCCGAAAATTGCAGATAGTTAGTGAAAAGAAGAAAGAGATATAAGAAAGAAACAGAACACAACACAGAAACCTCACATTCGCATCGGATCAAAATATAATATCACATAAATAATAGTTATACAAAGGAAACTGTACTTGTCAAATTACAGTGTAATAAACATATATCAGAGTTACAATAGATTTACAAACACAGTTAAGGTAAATCTATCTGTTTCAGATACTGTAATATATCATATCTGAAGCTCTCCATACGTTACAGCACTCCAGCTCGCCTCCTGAGCTCCAGAACGTCCTTACCTGAAAATCTGTAATACTCGGTCTGACCCGAGCATTACATCAAAGTAACACCCGGGTCAGGCTGGAAACCAGCGTGAGTAAACCCATCTAATAAAGAGTACAAAAGCATGCAACTTATATAAACTCGGGGTAACTTATATCAATTTACAACTTCACAAACTGTTATAGACATTACTTATTTCACATGTCAATTTCTAAGTACCAAACTTAGACTAATGGTCTAACTTACTTAGATCATTCCATATCAGCCTATTGATTCCACATATCAATCTATAAAGAATCGAAGTGGTTCGGGTATTTACAAAATACCCGACTCCGGTCTCTTCGAATTCAATTGTCATTTAATCCTAAGTTATCCAATAAATACAATTCAACTTAATTTGTCGAATAACACTTTTACACAGCAATTCATAATTGATTGACAATCGCAATATCATCGTCCATCCAACATATCATATCACAAAGCAATTCATATCATAGATATAACCAATTCAAAGCACCCATTATCATTTAATCACTAATAAACAAGATAGATCACTTCCTTTAATAACATTAACTAATGATCCTCTAATTACTTTCACTAGTTAATTATTCTTAAATTTCATTTGATAATTATCCTATAACTTAATTACATTCAATAATCAACCTTGATTAATCACAATCAGAAAATTACTTCCCTTAATTACTCTATTAATTAAACCAACTCCTTGATTAATTAATCCTTTAATTACACTGAGTAATTATTACTTAATTTCTTCCATCAAGTAATTATTCTTTTCTTACTTCTCATCAAGTAATTTTCTTTTAATTAATTACATCCAGAAGTTATCCGCTAATTACTTCACTAAGTAATTACACCTCATTAATTACCTTAAGTAATTATACTTAACCCAACATCAAATGATTACCTTTAATTTATTAAACTTAATTAATTAACTAAAGTTAACCACAACAACTTAATTAATTACACCGAGTAATTAATCCTTGATTACTTCCAATAAGTAAATTTCATTAAATAAATCATATTAGTAATTTCTTATTAATTACCCTTCAAAATTACTAATTAATTTCATTATGTAATTAATCTTTAATCAATTAACCATCCTTTAAATTGATTATCCTAATTAATTAATCACATTAATACATCAATTCTTAAAATTGATTACACCAAATAATCAGTCTTTATGCATTAAATTAATTATTTACTTAACTGATTTCATTAATAAATTTAACCATCCCCTAATATATTGATTAATTATTACTCTATTAAATTTCATCATTTAATTTACTTTTGAAAACATATAGGATTTAACCAATTATAAATTACCCAATTTCAACAATTTGAAAACATTTTGAAACTTAAGAAACTTGCTTTACACTTGACAAACTTTATCACAAGTTCAACTCAACTCCCATATACCCGAGGCAACAGATGAAAATTCTCGAGTTAATCTCGAAATCACGTGCTCAACCATAGCAGAACTTCGTCAAAACCTGACTCCTTAACACTTTCCTCTTATTCTACTTTCCCCTAAATTCTTCTGCTGCTCCTATTCCATCCTCTCCTATGCACACGGTGATACGGTGCACAAGCACGGTTCATCGGTGGCACTTCGACCACCTCAATTATCTCCAGCATGACGACAACTATGCTCACAAACAATCTCAACTATTAGAACCACGAATCAATCTCCAGATCGAAATAGACCTAAATCCCAAACGTCAGAACCCAAAATTTCCCCACGAAATCGATTCGCGCCACCAGTTCCGATCACCTGAACCCCTGGCACCTCGTCCATAGCCTTACTGAAGCCTACGCTTCCTTTCCCCCACGATCCACCAGGTTCGACGCCACGTCCAAGTCATACTGGCTTTGCGAAAAACCCCTACCCGAACCTAGTTCAGAACCCTAGCTTGTCTCGCATCATCCTCCACGATCATCATTAAAAACCCTAACCATTTTTCCTACCATCGTTGACCCACTAGCCAACCCTGATATGAACCCCGACCACCCTAGTCACACTGATCTTCTGAATTTGTTCGAAACGTGATTTCCATTCCACCTAGCAATTCTCCAAATCCAACAACTATAAAATCTCCATATTATTTTTAAAATTCATCATTTTTGCTAATGAATCTGATTATAAAATCAAAGCAAGAAAATTTAAAAATCACACTTGTGACATTGTTTGAATTTTTACTGTAAAAAATTATTTCTGAGACATCTCCTTATCGTTTTTACTCGAATCAAATTTTAAAGATGATTTTGTACATATACAATCATTTTTCATTTTTAGAGTAAGGTCTAAAAATCATTAAATTGGATGGTTTTGAATTTTAAATCTGGTTCTTCAACCCTGTAATAGTTTAAAACAGAGGGATGCTTAATCTTTCCAGACATAACCACTGATGCAAACATACATTTATAAATATGAAATCATTTCTAATATCAAGTATAATAGAATTCAAATCATACATCAAGTATTCACCTCATGCAAATGCAAGCAAGTTTAAATTTTCAGGAGTACTCACCTGCACATGCTTTGAACAGAGATGCAGATTTACTTACTGAAAAGAAAACTAGAAGTTGCTTGATGTTCACTTAGATCCTCTTTCCCTTTTATTTAAGATGAGTTAATCCTGGTTTGTTGATCAACAGCTTTGATCTGAAAATCTTTTGATTCCAGGTTTGAGCTTTATTGAATCGGATCTACAGCTTGCCTTCTTGTTAAAACTGGGTTGAAATCTTAACTTTTGTTGTTTTTTTTTTTTTGTGATTTTGTTTTCTTTTTGGTTTACAGGTTTGCAGATTTTGCTTGTTGATGAATTTCTTCTTTTTTTTCTTTCACATTCATTATTCAAATTCCTCCAAATTAAAGAGATAAGTGCACTTGTCCTTTCATGTAATCTTTAGCTTACAAATGCTCAAATGCCTATTTTAAATGTTTACACTTGCAATACATTTACAACTTGTATATTTATTTAAAGAAATTATTAATCTTTGTTAAATCCTATAAACTTAAGTTATGAACTTAATTTTGTTATTAGTGTGTTTTTTTTTATGCACTAATATCCTTACACACGTTACATCTCCGAATATTATAGTAATTACTTATTTTATAAATGTTTTTAATTGATTTCTTAATTATACTAACATGTTTAAATGTTTATTTCAATTTAGCTTTAATGTTTATATACAAATCATCTTTATTAATTATAAATTATGCTTAGTTTATTGGTATATTTTAAAAATATAATTTCAAGCTAAATTTAAAAAGAAAGAAAATTTAAATAGAAAAGAATATTAAATTACAAACTAGACTTTATTATAATATATTATTTAAGCTATTGAAAGGTTTCTATATTAAATTCAATCACAATCTATAAATTCACAATATATATAGATGTATTGTAAATTTGGAAAACAATTTTTATTAAACTTAAATTAAATCCAAACTTCTTATTCTCAATGTATACACTCATATATACATTATAAATAAAATATATTTCTAATTAGTTTAGAGAGATAAATTTTATCAATTAAATATGTTATTAACTTTGAAAAGAATAATATCTCTAAATTAAATTATTATCATTACAAAATTTGAAAAGATAATCATTTATCAAATTAAACAATTATCATTATTATTATATATTTTTTCTAAAAGATAATTAAATTATTAAACCAATATTGCACACTTTTGAAATTATTAATGGAAATTATCAAAATAAATATTACCTAAATTTCTGGGACATCACATCAATGCCTGGTTGGCTTCGTGATTCCAATCTTATTTGCATCATTAGCAGCTTCTTTATAAATCAAAGTGATGGATTTATAGATGAATGGAACTGTTGACTTCAAGTGCATATGGAGACCGTTGGAGAATTGCATAGGATCAATGAAATGGAACCTGGAATAAGATACTAGCATCATCATTTGTGTATACACGAAATTGGGGTTGGACTGGATGAACTTTGCTGGATCGGTACCGACCCATTGTGGATTTTTGTGCTTTTCTTCTTGTGGTTGTTTGGTCTTCATCCCATAGCACTGTTTATACTTGGTTTCTAGACTCCTGGGCTATCTCTCCGGGATTCCTACCTTGATAGTTTCCAAGTATGTTTTGTCCAATCTATCTATATACTGCCTGGTCAAAAGGCAGGATAAAGATTGGATCGAGTGAAAGTATTGGAAGTGAAGCACTATTTAAGTGAGGATTTGTCTCTTCGGTTATATGGGGTTAGTATCACGGTCGACTCAAGTTAAGTCTAAGTCAAGGTCTTTGACCAGAGCATTTTGGTTAATAATAATTGTATTATTGAACCAAGGACTTTGTGTTTGGACTATAAGTTTGAGTATGGACGATATTGGAATTTTGACCATTACCAAATTCCATAAGTCCCAAGTGATATAGTTTTGACGAAGGAAATTGGTATATGTAAAAGTCATAATTGGATAATGCTTAATAAAGTGATTTTAGATTTTACCGACACTAAGTAAGCGATAAATTTGGCCAAAATGTCACATCACCTACTAAGTGGTAGGTGATCATTAACATTCGAATAGATCCGACCAAATTAACGCCTAATGAGTCACACTACCGAAATGATGAATTTTCTTTTGACCAAATGATTTAATTAGTTTATAATTATTATAAATTATTAAATTCATTAATATTTATAAAATATTAACTATAAACTTTTGATTATGATTTGAGGAATAAATATTACTAAATATATTTATTATAATTATAAATATATCAATCGATATACGATATCGATAAGCGATAAGCGATCAATTAGATTTAATTAAATAATTTTTTCTATAGGCTTAAATGGGATCTTAGTCCATGATGATGGATGAGAGAACTGGTATGAGATGAGATCCACTGTTCTCTCTCTTCCACCTACTATTTAAACACCTCTAACCCTAATTACAAACAACATTTTGCTACCACCCTTTTCTTCCATTGCTGGCCGATGCTATCCCTTAGATGCCCTATCATATCAAGCTCAAATCATTTCAAATTCGATTATAGTTCGATGGTCAAAGGTCAACGATTTTGAGATTAGCAGCCTGTTAGATCGAAAAGCTTTTAAAGGAGTGGGAGAGAGTTCAACATTACAAGATGTGCTTTAAGGCATTAGTTTTAGGTATGTTTTCACTGAATTATAGTTTATAATTTTTGAATAATATTTTCAATATATATATTGATTTGTATATATTATTACTATACTGTTAGTTAGGTGACGATTATAATTTCTGAATAATATTTTCAATATATATATTGAATTATATATATTATTACTATACTGTTAGTTAGGTGACGATTCTTATATGTATTGATGTTGTCATAAACTAGATTGGTTATATGTATGTGCTCACTTAAAAAAAGAATTATATATATAAGTCAGATATATACAGTCGAATATTATATATATAAATGTAATATCATTCTGCAGCAATAATTGATCATATATTTCATACATATTTCAACAATTATTATTTGACAGCCATAAACTATTTTTATAATTATTTAGTATTATTTAAATCATCATACAAAAATAAATAAATAAAATAAAATAAAATACGTTTCTAATATTTTTTTAAGTTTATAAAATTATTTTGTCATGAGGTAACCTCTCAGGTAGCAAATAAACATTAAAAAATGATTTTTTTTGTATTTTTAAAAAATAGTTTAATAAACAATTGAATAACAATAAATCAATCAAAGGTAAATTATAATCGAAAATTTTTTGAAATCTTTTTTAGAATTTCAAAATATTATAAAAATTTTGGAAATTTAAAATTTGAATACGAGTTCTAAAAATATTTTTTTATTAGTATTTTATCTATGTTTAAGTGAATAATCAAATAATATATATTTTAAAATAATAAAAAACAATAATAAAATTTTATGCTAGACCTACGATCTGGGATTATTAAAAAAATTCATTTTTTAATTTATATACATATATTTAGATATTGTAGATACATTTATTCTTAAATATATATATTTAAAAAAATTATTTTGTACTTATAGATATATGTGCATATATATTTGGTTCATAATTTAAAAAATTATATTATATATATATATTATTTTAATATTCATTATCATAATATGCATATATATATACTATTTTATATAAATTTATAAATTACATATAAATACGTGCATACACACACACACACACACATATATATATATATATTCATTTATATAAAAATATCTAAACAAAATTAACATATGCACACATGTGTCTATATAATATTTATATAAGTACTAAGTTGAAATACATACATATTTGGACAACATACAATACATATTGAATGAGTTAACGTGTTCATTGCGATGTAAAACCCAACATTTATACACGAGTACATTATACCTTACACAATCTATCATGTTACACATGAATACACGTACATGTATGTATATTATACATGTTTGTACATTTATATATATATATATATATATATATATATATTAAAATATAAATTAAATAAAACTATACAATTTATGAATTTAAATAAAATAAGAGATTTATTTAAATAAAATTTAGAAATATTCTCAATAAATTAGACTTCATGGGCTCAATATAGATCAAATAAGAGAATCCTTTTGAAATTCACTCATAACTTTCGCTGTTGGCTGGTCCAGTTCCAACAAAATTATGTGCATGTTATATGTTGCAGGTGCACGTATACGTATGTAATTGATACACATATACACCTTATATATCATATATATAAACAAATTAAATCTTTATATTAATCAATTGAATAAAATAAAAAATTTATATTAAATTTATTTAGATTAACTCTAAATTAATTTAGACTTCATAGGCCCATTAATGTCTAGAATGATAAAAGAATTTGAAACACTCATTTAACCCACTGCATGTTGGCCCAGTTCCAACACAGACACTTAATGGGATGGGAAGGTTAGGCATTGTATGACCTTAGACCTTATTGAATAGGAGAATACTCATTTTGGACTTAGTTGTTATGTTCTAACCATTGTGGTTGCAGGTAGATGAGGAGAGAACAGTGATTAGGCCTATCTCATTTTATCCTACGGATGTTAAGTTTAGCATTTGATTGTAAGATACTAGTAAGGGGAAACCCGTTCCATACAGCACCATAATATCACTTGTGTCTATTTTGATTGGAATGGCCTAATGTTATTAACACCAAACTTTTTGTTTGACCTGGAGATTTGATTTCCCTTTAAACTCTCGCTACTTATTTGAGTATGTCTGGAGTTGGGTTTTCAGGTTAAGATGAATAAAGCTTCCAGAGATGTGCAGGAGACAAGCTAGCAGTGTTTGTATTTATATCCGCTATGCAGTATAACTACATTTGTTTGGATGTAAAGATAGGTATTATAATCGTCGGTAGTTATGACTCTAATCATCCAATGGAGAATCATCATATGTCGCTCTTGGAATTATATTTGTAAGTATTATATTTCTCTAACGTTGTAATCATGAAGTTATGTAATAGACATGTAATGCATTTGAAATGAAGAAATGAATTTGGTTTTAAAAATTTTGTATTCTTATGAACTTGATATTAATGATACAATAACTAAGCGTATGTTTTCGTTGGAAAATAATATCACGGATGATTGCAACATCATTAATATCTATTTTTGAGTGTCAAAATGGAGAATGTTACAAAGTGGTTCAACGTATGCCCAACTATGGTCTTAACATAATCTATATTGTTATGTGATTGACCATATTCAATGTATAATTTTGTCATATAATAATCACGGTATTCTCAGATCAAAAGACTACTGCACATCGTCTCGTGAGATATTCTATTTAACTTTTAACCAATAAAAGACCCTCGGTGAGTAGTTCTATAATTCTTCCAAACAAGTATATGTACATAACGCCTTGGTGTTCCCAGCGGTCAAAAGTAAATCATCGTCCAAACAAATATAACAATATATACAATAAAAAACAAAACAAAAGGCTTACTTTATTTCAAAAAAGATTTACTATAAGAGTTAAGTTATACAATCAAATTAGATAATCTCCCCTCGAGCATACTCTTAACTCATTCAATGTCAACCCAGTCAACTTGATGAGCGAACACAACTACAAGCATTAGTGGCAGCTCTAATGGCCTATGGTGAGTTCGGTAAGAACATATCTGTTTTAGGAAAGCAAGTTTGGGTTTTGCAAGTCGACATCGGATTCAACATGAACAGTACTAAGCGATAGCTTTGATTCAGAGAGTTTGAACAGTGGCGTTAACGGGAAGAACGAAGTCTCAGGTAGCGATGAAATTTGATCGAAGTTCATGAGTTCAGGCGGCTAGGGTTTGGTAAAAGGTTAAGGTAATGTTTTATATAAATCCCTATTAATTTTAAGTTATATTTTTATCCCTACATGTTTGAACACATATAACTCTCACATATGAATTCCGCTTTGCATGCAACCTGTATCGTTGGGTTCTTATTATAGTTTTCAACGCATTGACATTATTTAACTTTATGTTGTACATATGTGTATGGCATCGGAATATAACTCAATATATTGAATTATTAGTTGAATAATTATGTATTAACCCTATTATTCTTAAATCAGTATACTGTGACATTGTTTATCTTATTTATTTTTAGATATTATATTCAAAGTTAAAACAAACTATTTGTTATTATATATGAAAATCATTTTATTATTAAATTTATATTTGAATAAACGTTATAATTCAACAATAAAATTAGTTCGTTTAATATTATTTTGAATAAATAATATTATAAATCAAATTAATATTTTTAATATGATAATGATATAATAAAATTAAGATCAAACTACATTCAAATTATAAGCATTAGATATGATTTGGTGTAAACTATATTATTCAAGATAACACTATAAAAGACCTAGTCACAATGGATAAAAAGTGTTTTTAAGACTTATCGCTTTTATAATGTTGTTGATGCACCTGATCTAACAGTTATCGCCTTAGTTGTCGGTTTAGCCTTTTAGAGAGAACGGTTCTCAATCTTAATGATGGAGTTGCAGAGTCCATTTTCATATTTTAACCTAAGTTAGAAAATCACTCAAAGTGTTTTTAATAGTAAACTTTGGTTCTATTTGTAGAAGTGAATAATAGAGGTAGATAATTTTGGCTGGAATAACTAAATACATTACGGTTATTGGTTATATTAAGCCCATTTATTTAATCAAATAAATGTACAATAATTATATATTAACTAACTAAAATATATGTCTATAAAAATAAATTTATCAGTAAAATCATTATACTAGTATCTTCAAAATAATTTACAACATTTATAACATATTATTAAATTAATTTTGGATGAGTATTGGGAGTTATGTTGCAAGAATTTCTAGTACAAACCCAATCCTTAGTAATATTTGTATATCAAATATTAAAGTATGTATAGACTTTGTTGAAGTACATTAGTGGACTGGAGTTCAGTTACTTACAGATCATCCGTGTGAAGTTCTACTTCATGGTCATTTTCGTTGAACCCTTAAACAATGATACACATACACACACACACACATCATATATTGATATTATTTAAATCCAATTTGAATTCTTATCGAAGTTGTATATTTATACATACATATGTAACTTTTATATGTGCAATTAAATAATTACTAATAGCACCCGAAACTTTTCTAGAAGCAACCACATTTATTAAATACAATCTATACAAAAAACAAAACTAATTGTATTTCTTTAACATTGATTATTATAACTATTATAAACTGATTAAATCGAGTTGCATTTCGAAAACTGGATAGATTCAGTTGTGCAACTCGCATGTGTGAATTCAGTCAGCGATAAATATTTGAACAATTCAAATATTATTGTTCACATGGCACCTTAGCTAATGTGGTGATAGCATAGTTGAGCTCACCACTTAAAGATCTCATTGGTAAAATCATGTTTTATAATGTTAAACGGTATCTTTTAGTAATGATTATTTACACATGTTTTCTACGTAAAAACTATATCACAGTAGAACTTATGGAATTTGGTTTTGGCCAAAATTCCAATATCATTCATATTCAACTCGGTTGGTTCATAAACAAAGCCCATAGTTCATAATAACATTTATTGTTACCTGAATCATTCAAATTCAGTTGACCATGGTACTAATCTCATACAATCAAGTAAACAAATTCTCTATTGTGTAGTATTGTACTTTCAATACTTTAACTCACACCCAACTATAGTTACTCGATGGTCGCTATGCCATGATTTAATTATAATCAAGGTAGAGTTTCCACACTGAAGTTCAACGGTAATCCTAAGTTGAGAAAACTATGTAATATCGTCACGTTAAGATTTCTCGTTTAACCAAGCTGTTATTAACAATCAGGAAATTCTCGAACGAGTCATTCATGGTTACCCAATAAATATGAGTTTGTAACTCCTTGATGTCGCCAACAGTAATGAGTAATAAGTTTTCCAATAATTGGAGAGTGCTATATTCTCTGGTCTCAACGGATATATCAATACCTTTCCTCGAAACATCTCGATCGGGAATATTTAAGATAATATATTATTTTAAATTGTGAAAATTTTCTCGTGATTATTACTTGTAATTATCATCACATAACGTATTAGTTAAAGATCTTCTATTTAATGTATTTAAATAATTTAATTAATATGTCACAATACATCAAGTATATAATTGAAATTGAACACATTTATTTCGAATGAGATTGGTTATCTAAATTACATAATTACCTTTAGGGATGCCCCAAACTCTATCAAATTGTGTGTGTGTGTGAGCGTGCGTATATGTACATGTTTATATACGCATTCATATTTCAAAAAAATTCTCTCGGTTAAAGCATTCAAAATATAATATACAATGTTATAATCATAAAAATGCTTATATATATAAACACATTTTATTTGGCTAGGTTAAATTTTAAATTTAAAAACATACATACGTATGTGTGTGTGCATGTATATATATATTTCAACCGAAAATGATAAAGTTCAAAATATTGAAATTGTTAATTGTTAATATATAATAAATTATTTAAAACATTTTTCATCAAAAATTTTATATTAAAAATTAAATTTTTATATAACCAAAATATATATAATGCATTCCCAAAAATAAATCTTTACATAAAACATAATCAAACTAAGGTAGAAACTCATGAGATCCTCGTTGCTCTCAAGTTGACTCATGAGATCCTCATTGCTCAATTTGAATGGCTACTGCACATCATCAAGCACATCATCAAGTGAGATATTCTATTTGACTAAGATATTATAACTTATCAAAGACTCGGAAAGTCATTCTAAGACCGTCGTAAACGATTACACGTACACATTCAATGCCCCTACATTTATGGGTAAAATACTTTACATTGTATGGATAGCGTTATATATACGGTGGAAGAAAATATGCAAACATGAGATTTGTTACTTTTTCTAAAATATTTTGCTTTTTTCAGTCCACTAGCACATGAAACCGTAAACATGTTGAACTTTCCAATATCCTTTTTTCTAACATTGGTTGATTATCGATCTCATCAACTCTATATTGGAAACCTTAGGACATACAAATGTCCCATATGGATCACGTTTGTTGTCTTTTCTTAAAATTGCAGAAGAAGTTATGAAATATATGATTGATCGTACTATAATTTTTGACACTTAAAGCCTAAGAAACATAAAAAAAAAAATTGATTGAAAGCGATGCACATGCACAATAATGTGTGTACACGTACACATACATAAACTTTCCCTAACAGAAATTGAGATTTGCATCTTCATAGCATTAGGCTTTGTTGGGGGTAAAAACTTGAAAAATGTAACTTATCAACTATGTAAAGATTTTGAATATTGTTAAGAAATCAAATAGCTCTGGAAAATAAAAATAAAAAAACCTCAACTGTATCGGAAGGGAAATGTAAGATCGAAAGAAGGGAAATGCAATGTTGCAGATAACAAAAGCATGTTGCGTCCAAATCCCGTTTGAGCAGAAAGAAATGATTCAAAAAGCTACAGCTTATTCATAATTTAACAAAAGAAATAAGCAAGCAAAAAAGACAGGTTAGCCGACAAACAGTAAGCACAAAACTAGCAACAGAAAAGGAGAAAAAGCAAAAGCAGCCAAAAGAAAATCTATCTGGGCTTTCGTACTGAGTGACTATTAAGCATGTAAAGATTTTGAACATTGTCTGGAAATCAAGAGTGTTATCCAAACACGGAAAAGTTGGATTGAAACTTGAAAGAACAGAAATGTAATGTTGCAGATAACAGGACAGTAGCATGTTGCATACAAATACCCCTTTTGAACTAAAAATATAGGATTCAGCTAAAATCATAATTAACAAAAACTAAAGAAGGCAAATTCATAAAACAGAGAAGACAGTTTTAATTACACAACCAGAGGAACAGTGAGAAGAACATTTACACCAAGGCACAAAGAGAAGCCACATACATGGGGTCACACCGGTCTCAGAAGATAAGGGTACAGAAAAAAAATTTACATTCAGCAATGGGCAGGGGCCGCGCGAACGCGTACCCCCAAAGCAACAAATAATGACGTCCACTCTCCCACTTGGGGAGATGGTAGCCCAACGCATTCCCAAAGTGCAATGGGAACCATTAGACTAGGCCTGGGCCTTCATGATCACCCATAGACCCCGTCCAGGTAAGTATGGAACAAAGCTGCACCACATGACCGTCTTATACCTTGTTGATTCAAACCTTTTCCTCAAATCTACGGTATGGGCCTCAATAAGCGCTTTTGTTTGTTTCTCTTCTCTTCTCCCACTTGCTTTGCTTTGCTGCTTCTTTGCTTGCTTTCTCCCTCCGTTATAAAATCTCAAATTCACTCTCTGTTTTCTTCCTAATATTCGCACTGCACTGCATCCTCTGCAGATGCCTTTACTGATCAATAATATTACTCTACTTGCACATCTCACCTCAATGCTCATCATCCATGGTAAAGGCAACTTATGTATTTGTTTTTAATTGCCAAGCTCTTGCTTTTATATGCAGAATGCGCAGCTTGCTCACCATTCCTCTCTTCAATTAACCCAACTTTGTCCCTTCCATTCCATAACCCTTCATTCTTTATCACTTTCTGCCATTTCTTTGTCCAAATTTGTTTATACCCGTTGTTGATTTTGCTTAATCTCCTCCCCTGATACATCTATATATTCATATATAACCTACTGATATGAATTCACATATCTTTTTTCACTAGTACACTTTGTCTGAATTGCTTCAATTTATGGTCATGCATGCGCCTTCTTTTGCCTGCACTATCTATATGACTTGTTTGTGCACTGGAAAAGTGGATGCCCTGCTCTTGCTTTATTCCTTGTGTCAAAGACATTAAATAATAAAAGGAGCATGCTGCGTACCTATTTCAAATAACGAATTTGTTCTTTGATTCTCTTTTTTTCCCTTCTTTTTTACACCATGCACATCGGTAGTGTTTCATGTTTTCTGTACAGCAGTAAAGCTTCAGTGGACTAAAAATATGTCATTCTTATGAGCAAGCACTGTCAAGAATCTATATCCTTTGGTATTTTAACTTGATAGGGTAGCCCTAACACATCCTAATCATCATGCATGAGTTTGATTACTGGATGTATGATTCTACCAACTATGGAATCATCTACAGCTCAACTTGATGAATCCAGTTTCAAGGCAGACGAGCATTGTACATACAACATGTTCGTCGTTACACCACAAATCTATGTAAGTTGGAGCATCAGTGCCGTACTCCTGTGTTTCTACACCAAAATTCTTCTATGAAGCCACTGCAAAGGGAGACCAAGGGGCTGAATTCGTTAGCATGCCTCATCAAGTGACAACTGAAGTGGAGACCGGGAAATTTGATCAGGGGTGTAAGGCCATGGTTTCTCAGGTAATGCTTCATAATCTCAATCATATCCCACACATGCACAATGTTACGTCACTTAATAGCACCATCAAACATCACATGTTGTGTTAGTTATATAAATTCTTAAGATACTTAACCTGACTGAAAATCTTATATAGTGCTCATGTGCTTACCTGTTTGTACCAAAATTCTCTTGCCTGGTAGTTAAGCTTGCCTACCCCACTTCTATAACTCCTCTTGCTCGTAACCTGATGACAACACCACCTAAACCCACATATAGCACACACTATTTGGTATTGGTACTAATTCAATAAACAACACAAACGCGTTGGATCAAACTGCTTACATTTAAAATTACAGGTTTGAACCAATTACTAATTCAATGAACATTCCTATAGCTGTGCCCACTGGTCATTTATTCAATATCATCCATATTACTACAAGGCGGAGCATAAGAAAGCATAGATATTAAAGATGGCATGCAACTAAGTCACTAGTCGCTAAGGCCTTTTGTCCATATATACATATACATGTACATGTACATGCACATGTGTCCGTGCCTGTTAAACTGTAGTTCTGCATTTGCATTATATATATACTTGTAAGTCTATCTAATGGATGGATTATAGTCCATTGATGTCAAGAATACAAGATGCATGACAGATAATATGGTAAGGAGTTAAGGACTTCAAATTTTGTTACTATCATCTGACATCACTGTTTTTCCAGCTAGCACTATGTACTCAAAAAGCTCATTTTGCCCATGCCTTGTAACTTAGAGTGATCTTTGGTTGATGAGTTGTATTTTTTTTTTTTTTACCACTCATTAGCCACTTATATTTATTTTTTTTCACATGTTTGTTATGTATGTTTAGCGGTTGAAATCCAACAAGATGGTTTACCACCTATGATCGCGATCATTGCTAATTGCCATTTATACTTGTGCAACTGTCAGTGCAGTTTAGTTGGTTTGACTATACAGTGTAATATTTCTTAATAGTCTGATAGCTCAATTAAGACCGCAAAACATCTCTGATTATCTTGGACATGATTCCACGATTGAACTTGCGTATTACAATTCAATCCTTTCAATCTGATTGGTGTACTAATCTCATAAGTATTAGTTTTATCTTAAAATAAAACAACGAATCACTTTTATAAATTGATAACTCATATAAATGCATAGATTGTGATATCCTAGTTGACTAGAGTTGCAGCTATGAGTCACGATGAATAGAGTTGTGATATGTGTGTTAAAACAATTTTGATGTGTTGTGGGCTTGATTTGATATGGTGTGTGCGACATCCGTATGTTTTAATATATCACATTTAAACCCGATATTGCACGTTTATTGTTTATCATTTTGACTAGACTCATAGCGAGATTTAGATTTGTTACGTATATGACAACGCCTCGAGTTAGACTGAGGTGTTCTATTTTCAGGATAGATATCTATGGACGTCATTATGTTTTGTTTGTTGAGCAGTCTGCAGGAAATGTATATTATGTTGGAGAACTACTAAGTTTGAGTTTAGTAACCATTGTATGAAGTCAGGATTTGCAACACTATTTTGTTTATTCAGAGATAGAATGGAGTTGATACGATTCTAGCAGCTATGGACATGTTAAAGGATTGATTGCAAAAAGGGTCGTTACATGGACATTTAGAGTATATAATTTTTGGATTATACATAGTCTACCGAGTTCAAAGTGATGTGTTTTATTAGTCCATGTATCAGACATATGAGCGTGTGTTTGTGTATGTATATGTATATATGTGTGTTACCATTTCCGTTGTTGCCTCAAAGTAATATATACCAAAGATCGCTCTTTACGTATCATTTCATCCAAGCTATCAGACAGTAAACTCTCTTTGATGATTTAGTCACTAGAGCTAGGGCATTATACACTGACTCAAATATGGTTAATAATGCTAAAACCCTATTTGTTGACCAACTTTGACTTCAATATGGAATTGGCCAGTTTGACTGATCAAGGTAAAATCCTTGACTGTTTAATTGGTTATAACAGATACATCGACTCCAACGTTGGCATCGTCGGCCCTTTCTTCTGATTGTGTTGGTTGTGCGTGTCTTGGTTTTTTATCTATTGCTTGTGTATACCAGGCTGTGCAGTTAATGCGTTTGGTAGATTCAAAGCGGTGGAGGTGCAAGAAGTCATTGCGAGAATACAGCGAGGATATAGCGGGATATAGTGGCTGGCTCTAAAACAGCATATAAAACTCGTACTTAATGTTTTTATAAATATATAAACGGTAATTAAATGAAAAATTATCATTCAATTGAATTATAAATAATACATAAATAATTTTAAATAAAAACATGTGCGAATATACTTTAAATAAACGAAAAACTGTTATATAACACACCTGAATTTGGTAGAATATTAGAGTATTTTCATTTCTGAAAATATATTAAAATTAAATCAAATAAATTAGTTTCATAATTTTATAATATATAAATCAATTTTTCAATTCTTTTTATTAAAATAGATATAGCGGGAATAGCGGAAATAATGAGATATAGCGGAAATAGCGGGGATTAAAGCGGAAAGACTATATTCTGGGGCTATATGGAAAAATCGTAGCGGTAGAAATCCGCTATGAGATATAGAGGGGTAGTAGCGGGGCGTTAACTACATAGATACCAGATTAGGTTAAATTTGTTGTCTTCGTACCTTTGTGTGAATTGTTATTAATTTATGACAATTTGTTTAGTCTTACATTTAAAAAAATTACAATAATAGACTGACTTATCATTTACTGTAACATTGTAATCACACAAGTAAATATTTTTGGTGCTCTCAAAATGATTAAATAACTTATTTTTATTTTTATTTCTACTTTTATCTTTTGTTCTTGCAAACATTGCAGGGAAAATTTTTGTATCTTTTCCGTATTAACTTTTATCATTTTCAATATAAACATTGAAAAATAATTTTTCTTAAAAAATAGACAAAAAGTTGTTGATTTGTATAAAAAGTTATAAGAATTAATATTTTTATAAAAATATATGTATATCAAATGTTTGTTTTTCTATTAGAAAAATTGATATTCATTAAATAAATCATATTTTTACCGTATATGAAATGATAAGAAGTTTTTATTTTAAATGGAACAATATAACAATTTACCAAGTAATTTATCCGTTATACTTTATCTTTTTGTATTTGAAGATAAGTATATCATCAAATTATCATATATATTTACCATTTTATTTTTACCATTTTAATTATGATAATATTACATTATCATTGTTTACTAAGTAATTTATTGTTTATCTTTTCAAATTTAAAGATAAGTGACAATTAGTTATTTATATTTTGTCTTGTATCGTTTTAAATATAAAAGTATAATATTATATATGTTTTTTGAAAATGATAGTGGTGATCATTTTCACTATAACATATAAAAAGATAAATAATACTATCGTTTTTTATGAAAATATTATAAGAATCATCTTTTATATAAAGTTACTCATACATCTTTTTATTGATTTTTTTATCGGCATAGGAGAATTTACTTGTATATATCTTTTTGACAGATAATTATGTGTACAAAGATATTTTTTTAATAAAAGATATAAAAAACCTCAACTTTTACAAAAGGCTATATCAATTTACCACTTTAAACAAAAACATACAAGACTACCATTTCATTTTCCATGCAAAAGTACAAAATAATATATTGTTCCGTATTTAAAGATGAAACGATTTATTTTTTTACATTGAATGAAAACATGAAGTTATACAAAGTATATGATAAAAGTGCCAATGCACATGCTTTAACATGGAGAAAATGGAAAACGTAGTTTGGAAAGAAAAAAAAGATAATACAATGTAGCAGTTTATTTAAAAATTGATTTACCATTTTCTTTACGAAATAAGGTAAGACTATCTAATGGATGGATTATATATACTTGTAAGTCTATCTAATGGATGGATTATAGTCCATTGATGTCAAGAATATAAGATGCATGACAGATAATATGGTAAGGAGTTAAGTACTTCAAATTTTGTTACTATCATCTGACATCACTGTTTTTCTAGCTTGCACTATGTACTCAAAAAGCTCATTTTGCCCATGCCTTGTAACTTAAAGTGATCTTTGGTTGATGAGTTGTATTTTTTTTTTTTTTTTGCCACTCATTAGCCATTTATATTTATTTTTTTCACATGTTTATTATGTATGTTTAGCGGTTGAAATCCCACAAGATGGCTTACCACCTATGATTGCAATCATTGCTAATTGCCATTTATACTTTGTGCAACTGTCAGTGCAGTTTAGTTGGTTTGACTTTACAGTGTAATATTTCTTAATAGTCTGATAGCTATTAATTAAGACCGCAAAACATCTCTGATTATCTTGGACATGATTCCACGATTGAACTTGCGTATTAGAATTCAATCCTTTCAATCTGATTGGTATACTAATCTCATAAGTATTATTTTTATCTTAAAATAAAACAACGAATCACTTGCATAAATTGATAACTCATATAAATGCATAGATTATGATATCCTAGTTGACTAGAGTTGCAGTTATGAGTCACGATGAATAGAGCTGTGATATGTGTGTTAAGACAATTTTGGCGTATTGTGGGCTTGATTTGATATGGTGTGTGCGACATCCGTATGTTTTAGTATATCACATTTAAACCCGATATTGCACGTTTATTGTTTATCATTTTGACTAGACTCATAGCGAGATTTAGATTTGTTACGTATACGACAACGCGTCGAGTTAGTCTGAGGTGTTCTATTTTCAGGATAGTTATCTATGGACGTCATTATGTTTTGTTTTTTGAGCAGTCCGCAGGAAATGTATATTATGTTGGAGAACTACAAAGTTTGAGTTTAGTAACCATTGTATGAAGTCAGGATCTGCAACCCTATTTTGTTTATTCAGAGATAGAATGGAGTTGATACGATTCTAGCAGCTATGGACATGTTAAAGGATTGATTGTAAAATGGGTCGTTACATGGACATTTAGAGTAAACAATTTTTGGATTATACATAGTCTATCGAGTTCAAAGTGATGTGTTTTATTAGTCCATGTATCAGACATGTGTATGTGTGTTTGTGTATGTATATGTATATATGTGTGTTACCATTTCCGTTGCCTCAAAGTAACATATACCAGAGATCGCTCTTTACATACCTTTTCATCCAAGCTATCAGACAGTAAACTCTCTTTGATGATTTAGTAACTAGAGCTAGGGCATTATACACCGACTCAAATATGGTTAATAACGCTAAAACCCTATTTGTTGACCAACTTTGACTTCAATATGGAATTGGCCAGTTTGACTGATCAAGGTAAAATCCTTGACTGTTTAATTGGTTATAACAGATACATCGACTCCAACGTTGGCATCGTCATCGTCATCCCTTTCTTCTGATTGTGTTGGCTGTGTGTGTCTTGATTTTTTATTTATTGCTTGTGTATACCAGGTTAGGTTAAATTTGTTGTCTTCATACCTTTGTGTGAATTATCATTGATTTATGATAATTTGTTTAGTCTTACATTTAAAAAATTTACAATAATAGACTGATTTATCATTTACTGTAACATTGTAATCACACAAGTAAATATTTTTGGTGCTCTCAAAATGATTAAATAACTTATTTTTATTTTTAATTCTACTTTTATCTTTTATTCTTGTAAACATTGTATCTTTTCTGTATTAACTTTTATCATTTTCAATATAAACATTGAAAAATAATTTTTCTTAAAAAATAGACAAAAAGTTGTTGATTCGTATAAAAAGTTATAAGAATTAGTATTTTTACAAAAATATATATATCAGATGTTCGTTTTTCTATTAGAAAAATTGACATTCATTTTTCTTTAATAAATCATATTTTTACCGTATATAAGATGATAAGAAGTTTTTATTTTAAATGGAACAATATAACAATTTACCAAGTAATTTATCGTTATACTTTATCTTTTTATATTTGAAGATAAGTAATCATCAAATTATCATATATATTTACCGTTTTATTTTTACCATTTTAATTATGATAATATTACATTATCATTGTTTACTAAGTAATTTATTGTTTATCTTTTCAAATTTAAAGATAAGTGACAATTAGTTATTTATATTTTGTCTTGTATCATTTTAAATATAAATGTATAATATTATATATTTTTTTTGGAAATGATTATGGTGATCATTTTAACTATAACATATAAAAAGATAAATAAAACTATCGTTTTTTATGAAAATATTATAAGAATCATCATTTTATATAAAGTTACTATTGTGAATGTGCTTCTACTGGGTGTGTTTCTTTTATAAATCCATGCTGCCATGTGGAAATGATCACAGCCATCCATCCAAATCAACGCTTGAGATTCATTCTTATTATTGGCAAAGATTACCACTTGCTCGGGCTGCTACCTCAAGGCGCAGTTCACTTCTTTATATAAATACTTGTATTTAGGCATTGTTTGAAAATCAATTATTTTACAATTCTTCAAACTGCATCAATTGTACTGTAACAAAAAAATATCAAATACAATTTTTCATCATTTTGTAATATGGCATCAGAGCTTTTAAGAGCCTAATGGCATAAGCTTGAGATCCGCAATCTTTTTTATAAAGATTGTTCTTTATTCTCTTCTCAGTTAAATTTCATCATCGAAGAGTTATACCCTTCCCGACTCAAGTGTGTCTGCACCACCCGCATCCTTTCACTAATTCATTGTGCTTCACCTAGCAAGAACCAGAACGAGTTCAAGTTCTTGACAGGCCGCAACAATTCTTGTGCCTCGCCAATACTGTTTGGCTGCACTACACATTTCTTGTGCCTCGTCAATATTGTTTGGCTGCACTTCACATTCAAGAAACCAGATTAGTCGCTTATAAAGATGCAGACAAAGAAGCAGGTGATGAAAGATCATCAACCACTTCAAGAAATGACAAAAGGGAAACTGTTGTATCAGAGACAGCATTAATCAAACCCAAAAGTCAAATTATCACCATCCCGCTTGATGAGCACAACTACATAGTCTAGAAATATCAGATTGAAACAGCCTAGAAGGGATATGGCCTTCAAAACTATATCAAGGGGACAATAGCTGTACCACCTGCAGTCATAGAAGAAGACAATGAAATAACAGTTAGCAACCCAGAATACACAAGATATCTAAAGCAAGATAACTTACTATCGTCATGGCTACTATCATCCATCGGCTCAAGTCTATTATCACAAATTGTTGGCTGCAACACGTCATATGAAATTTGGTCATCAATAGAGCGGATATTCAGCTCACAATCAGCCGCAAGAATTATGCATTTTAAAAGACAGTTGCAGAACTCAAGAAAAAATGACATGCCAATGAGAGAATATCTTGCAAAGATCAAAGCTTTATGTGATAGACTAAATGCAATTGGTCACAAAGTTTCTAAAAGCGAGCAAATTCTCACCATAATAAATGGACTTGATAATGAATATGAATCAGTGGTAACTTTCATAGCATCGTAACAAACTCTACCAGATTTACAGTATGTCCAGTCTGCTTTACTTGCCCATGAGGGCAGAATTGAACAAAGAAGAGCCACGTTCAATTAACTATGCTAGCAGTTCAAGAAACAAGATACAACAGAGCAACACAGCAAATCAAGGAAGCAAACATGATGGTCAAAGAAATAATTATACACAAAGAGGAAGGGGAAGAGGAAGATGGAGCAACAACAATAGAGTAAAATGCCAAATATGTGAAAAATTTGGTCATATAGCTAGCAAGTGCTATTTCAGATTCAATAAAGACTTCACTGTTACACAGCAAATTCAAAAGAATCCCAATATTAAAATAACACAACTGGATCAACAGCAGAAAAGCAACAACGAAGGTTCAAGAACTCAATCAATCAATTCAGACGAACCTAAATTAGATAACACAAGCCTGGATGATTGGTACCCAGACTCGAGAGCAACTAATCATGTGACAAGTAACCTTCAAAACCTCAATTTAGGCAACAAAAGCTACACAGGTATGCAAGCTATATATTTGGGTAATGGTGAAACAACAAGTATATCACATGTTGGCATAGGAACTATTCGAGGTAAAAGAGAATTATACTTGAACAATTTATTGAGAGTTCCCAAAATTAAAAAGAATTTAATTAGCGTATCTCAATTTGCTAATGACAACAAAGTGTACTTTGAGTTTCACCCAAATTTTTGTTTAGTTAGAGATTTGCTAAGTAAAGATATATTGTTGCAGGGTAGTTTGAGTAAGGGACTGTACAAATTTAATGCTGTGAAGAAATCTGAACCTACAGTGAAGAAGTATTGGTGCAACAGAGTTCACACCAGTGGTCAAAATAGGAAAAACATTTTAGATCATTCGCATTGTAAACTAGGGCATCCTAGTATGAAAATTGTAAAAAGATTTTTGATGGATAATAAAATTTCTTTTCAAAGTAATGATATTTCTGATATATGCACACACTGTCAGTTAGGAAAAATCCAGAAATTGCCCTTCAGCAATTCTGAAACCATATATAAAAATCCCTTTGAATTGATAGCTGCAGATTTATGGGGACCAGCCCCATTAAATTCAACATAAGGGCACAGGTACTACTTATCTTTTGTTAATGCATACACTAGATAGACATGGATATTTTTTCTCAAATCAAAATATGAAACTCATGATGCCTTAGTTCAGTTTATTTCACTGGTTGAAAAACAGTTTAATTATAGGGTAAAAATTGTGCAAACTGATGGAGGGACTGAATTTTATCCACTTAAAAAATATTTTCAAAACAAGGGTATATTACATAGATTCACTTGTCCTCACACATCAGAGCAAAATGGACTTGTCGAAAGAAAGCATACGCACATAGTGGACACAGGCCTAACACTATTATCTCAAGGGTCATTACCCTTAAAATATTGGCAAGATGCATTCACCACAGCTGTTTATCTTATAAACAGGATGCCAAGTAAAGTGCTTGATTATAAATGTCCTTATGAAAAATTATTTGGCATTAAACCTGATTATGATATTCTAAAAACATTTGGGTGCTTATGTTTTCCCTGTCTTACAACAAAAATAAATTGAGTTTAGGGTCAAGCCCATGTACCTTTTTGGGATATGCTACAAACCAAAAAGGTTACAAATGTCTCGACAAAAGTGGTAGAATTTATATATCAAGACATGTTATGTTTAATGAAAATAATTTTCCTTTTGCAGATAAAAGACTGGCAGACAGTAAAGACACAACAAACCAATGCACTGATTATGTCAAAGTATGCTTGCCCACCATACCAGAATTAACCATTCAGAAAGAACAGGGAAACAATGGAAAACTTGAAAGATCACAATCCATTGCAGAAACAAAATCTGATTATAGTGCAAGTGATAAACATGAATGGCCAGCACAACAAATTGAAGAAAATGATGAAGCACAATCACCTGATAACTCAACATCTAGCAGCAATAGACCAGCAGTCACAGGCATTAGACATATTGTGCAAGAAACAGGGCATCACATGGTGACAAGGTCAAAAAGTGGCATTTTCAAGCCTAAAATATACGATGCAAGTGCTGATGTCATGGAACCAGTCATATATGAGCAGGCGGTTAAAAATATAGAATGGAAAAATGCCATGAAAAACGAGTATAAAGCATTAATAAAGAATCAAACATGGGATCTAGTGCCACCTCCAAAGGATAAAAACATTGTTGAATGCAAATGGACCTATAGGATCAAAAAGGATGCTAGTGGAAAAATAGCAAAGTTCAAGGCAAGCTAGTTGCTAAAGGCTACTCTCAACAATTTGGGTTTGATTTTAACGAAACCTTTTCTCCCGTAGTCAAGCCTACTACCATCAGGATCATACTTACCATAGCATTAAACAATCAATGGAAAATTAGACAACTGGATGTACAGAATGCTTTTCTCAGTGGAGACTTACAAGAAGAAGTATACATGCATCAACCAAAAGGATACATTACAAAAGGAAATGAAGATAAAGTCTGCAAATTACGTAAAGCTATTTTTGGTCTCAAACAGGCATCAAGAGCTTGGTACGAGAAGCTCCAAACCACATTAACAAAATTAGGATTCAAACCAACCAAGGTAGACAACTCATTACATATCAGAACCATTAATCATGAAGTCACATATATAATAGTGTATGTTGATGACATCCTCATCACTGGGAGTAATGAGAGTGACATCATTAAAGTCATACAACTGTTGGATCAAAACTTTGCAATCAAAGACTTGGGGACACTTGATTATTTTCTTGGAATTCAAATTAGCAGACCATCACAAACAGAAATGTTTTTATCTCAAAGACAATATGCTTCAGAAATTTTGGTTCGTGCCAACATGGATCAGGCTAAGCCTCTACCCACGCCCATGGTCAGCAATTTACAATTATCCAAAACCAAGGGCGAACCTATTGACAATGTTAAACAGTATCGAAGCATTGTAGGAGCTCTACAGTACTTGACCATTACTAGACCAGACTTATGTTATAGTGTAAAAAAAGTTTGCCAATTTATGCAAAACCCCATAGATAACCACTGGAGGGCGGTTAAGCGTATTTTAAGATATGTAAAAGGCACTCAAGACTATGGTTTGCTGTTAACTCAAAGCAAAGAAGTAAATATACAAGCTTACAGCGATGCCGATTGGGCTAGCGACGCTGATGATAGACGATCTACCTCCGGCTACTGTGTTTATATAGGTGGCAACCCAGTCTCCTGGTGCACCAAAAAGCAATCAACTATATCACGTTCAAGCACCGAAGCTGAATATAGGTCAATAGCAAGTACAGCGGCCGAAATAATATGGATAGAAGCCCTAATTCATGAACTAGGGCTCGAGCTGAGAGGAAAACCGTTGATTTGGTGCGATAATCTGAGCACCGTCTCCCTATCTCTGAACCCGATCCAACACTCTCGCACCAAACACATTGAAATTGACCTATTTTTTGTATGTGAAAGGACAGCAGTGGGAAAACTAGAGATTAGGCATGTTCTTTCCTTCTACCAACGTGCTGACGCCCTCACAAAATCACTTTCTTTCAAAAAAAAATTGCTAGATTTAGAGAGGAAATGAATATTACTGATGACAGTAGATTTCATGGCGGCGGAAGGAAAAGAGATGGAAACCCTAGCTTCGATTGAGGGCGGGTATTGTAAATGTGCTTCTACTGGGTGTGTTTCTTTTATCAATCCATGCTGCCATGTGGAAATGATCACAACCATCCATCCAAATCAACGCTTGAGATTCATTCTTATTATTGGCAAAGATTACCACTTGCTCGGGCTGCTACATCAAGGCCCAGTTCACTTCTTTATATAAAGACTTGTATTTAGGCATTGTTTAAAAATCAATTATTTTACAATTCTTCAACCTGCATCAATTGTACTGTGACAAAAGAATATCAAATACAATTTTTCATCATTTTGTAATAGTTACTCCTACATCTTTTTATTGATTTTTTTTATCGACATGGGAGAATTTACTTTTATATATCTTTTTGACTGATAATTATGTATACAAAGATATTTTTTAATAAAAGATATAAAACACCTCAACTTTTACAAAAAGCTATAACAATTTACACTTTAAACAAAAACATACAAGACTGTCATTTCATTTTTCATGCAAAAGTACAAAATAATATATTGTTCCGTATTTAAACATAAAACGATTTATTTTTTTACATTGAATGAAAACATGAAGTTATACAAAGTATATGATAAAAATGCCAATGCATATGCTTTAACATGGAGAAAATGGAAAACGTAGTTTAGAAAGAAAAAAAAAAGATAATAAAATATAGCGGTTTATTTAAAAATTGATTTACCATTTTCTTTACGAAATAAGGTAAGACAAAAAGATCAAAAGTTTTACGGTTCTCATACAAACGAAAAATTATAAAATATAGTGTTGAAAAAACTATAAATTGTCATTCACTAAAAAGCTAAATATCGTTTCACTTTTTCCAAACTATAATTTATTCGCCTTGTTGTTTAAAGTAAAGGAGGACAAAACGAACAGATTAACATATTTAAATATATATATATATATATATAAAGTACTTTCGATAAAATTTATTTATAAGGTAGTGCTAAGGGTACCACGTTGTGTGCTTGCGGCACCACGTTCGGTGGTTAATCATTGAACGGTTTTTTTATACTGTAGTTGGCGGTCAACCGCCAACCAAACAGTATTTGGCCAGCGCCAACCGTCGTCCGCGGTGCCCCCAAGCAACTAAGGGGACGCTCTCACACTATTTATATTTTCATTAAAAATCTAGTTTGTTTACCTTGAGAGCTAATTTATTCATATATTATTTAAAGTTTAATTTCTTGTAATGTAAAAGTTAAATGCAAACAAATAACCTATCATGCCTATTTATAATAAAATTCACAATAACAGTTCTGACAAAAAAGATAGACTTATTTACCTTTTTGGTTAAATAATAAATTTTCTTATATTAAATAGTGTTTGGATACCTAGAAGCTGTATCCGAAGAGATGGATGGGATCAATGATAAAGAATTAAATCAAACAACACAAGAAAAAATGTCTTCATCTCGCGAGGAAGCATACACATGTCAATGCTAGTAGATAAAGCGTAGAGATACAAAGAGATGGTTGAGTTCATGAAAAAAGTAGTAAAATTAGTTGATACCGAAGAGCTTAGTGTTGATGGGAGGATTTTTGGTAAGGATAAAGAAGCATTTCTATGATCTAGTATCTAAAATTTGTGATTCGATTATTTTATGGAATATGATAGTGAATTTATCTTTCTTTAAAAAAAATTCAAATGAATATATCTTAATCTTGATAATAGAATTGGATTTATTAAATTTCTTATTATTTTTTTTATTAATAATTAAGTTCAATGAATTATTTTTGTGAACTTTACCATTAGTTTTTATGTGTTAATTACTCAACTTATCAAATTATAGGCATCGGTTGTGGAAAAAAAATCCCTAAACAAATTTAGCTTTCAAGCAAGTTTGTTATATTTATCGTTTCACGAACTATGTTTTAGAATTTACCTTTCTTACTACATATATGGTGGATAATTATGTCTTTATATCAGGTTATAAAGAAAAAGGTTAATGTTTGGACGGATTTTCTATCCGTTAGAAAACTAATCAATTTAATAAAATAAAATAGCGCGACGCACATCATACAATCGTAGCACGTATGCAATACAAGTCAATTCCACAAGGAAAGCACTAATTTCAAAATTACTCAATCAAATTACCCAAGAGTTTGAAAATGTGTTAGCTAAAAAGTATAAAAAAAATTAGAGAAATATTGGAATAAAGCAATTTAGAGGTAAATCCACTTTCACTTTCATACAAATCAACATAACATAAGTTTATAATCTTTTTTTTATCATATGCAGAATTAGTTGATGTATTTATTCTAAGTATGGTCTATTTGTGATATTAACTAACACAACTTAAATCATCAAACTTTAATACATCATCCAAACCCACTTGTCAAATCTAATGAAAATGATAATGGAATTAAAAAAATTATACATGATCTGTTTACCTTTTTTATCAAGTAACGTAGAATATCAAATTTTAATTCTATTTTCACTTTCATTATCAAAATCAATTAGTTAGATGAAAATGTAACTTGTGTTTATATTTGATTAAATATGGCATATTTGTAATTAACAACATAGACTATCAGATTCACTAATAAACAATAAACTTCCAATAACATCAAAATTTAAATTAAGTTTCAAAGAAGAAACAATAAATGAAATCGTCATGTTGATTTTATATGATTCACGAGAGCTTCATTGCCCCTAAATTGAAGGGGCTTCGCTTCTCATACTTGAGTTCATTTCTATGTAAATTGATTTCAGAAGATGAAAGGAAAAAATAATAAAAAGGAAAAATAGTTAATTAAAAAGAAGTAGAGAGCTAATTAATTGTGTAAAAATAAATCTACACTAATTGCATGAGATAAATCTAATCTACTAACATGAAATAAAATAGCTTAGAAAAAAAGCATGAAATAAGAGTGCCTAAAATAAAAAAAGAAGGCTAAGAAGCCAATAAAGATAATAGAATGTTTATTTCTACATAGTGGTTACAACTATGCATAAAAGATGAGATCCATTACATGAACATAAGAGAGTATTTATACAAGTCTATAAACCTAAATTCATTTTAGGGAGCTACCAAAAATGCTCTTGATTTTGTGTGGCCTTCAAGTTATCATTAATTTTTAATTAATCTCTCGCTAACATGTTTTTTGCTTTTAAATGTGGTCTATTAGTAAGTGGGTAAATGAGCTCCTCCATGTTGATTTAATTTCTTCTTTTCTTCATTCTTTTGGCTTCCACTATTGTGCATGCATAAATACATGAATCATCTTCTAATTTGCAATTATTTTTCTACAAAACTAAATTGAATTATGCAAATAAATTTTCTCAAAACAAATGCGCATACAAAAGGATTGTTTTGCCAAAATATAGATGAGTGAATGGTGATTTGAAAAACTTTTGTATTTTGGTTAAAACATGTAAAAATACCCTAATATGTCATTTATTCTAATGAAGACTAAGTACGAGAGTAAAAATATACATTTTTACATGCACATCAAATACCTCGTACTTATCTTTTTATCTGTTCTCAAATAAGCTAAAACTAAGATAAATCCACGTTCGTAGGAAGCACGATTACATTGAGCGTATGCAAAAAAGCGTTAAATCTGTTAGCGTCTCTAATAGGACCAGTGTTGTCTCGTAAGGGTTTTCAGTGAATATTACCCATAAAATCCAAATGGATATGCAAAGTTCATATTGCAAGTTTTATTTACAAAGATATGAATGCAAGTTTTTATTTAAAAAATGAAGAACTTACTTTTTAAATTCCCATGAAATAGTAATATATAAGTCTCGGTCATTATCAAAAAAATTCTGTCTTTCACTAATCAAAACTTCCAATAAAAATTAAGTTATTGTCACAATTGGACTCTACCTTGGCTAGTTGTTTCGGTTGATGACATAGTACAACTATGAAATAAATTCTTTAATTCACTGTCAAAGTTTGCAAAGTGGTACCTTCATTCACTTTTGTAAAACAAGTCAAATTGGTAAAGTCAGGATAATGTTTCTCAACTGCTTACTCTCTCTTTATTTAAAAAAATCAAAATTATTATTATTTACATAAATCTAACTCAGAAAACCGAAGCCAATTATATCATTCATGCACTGCCTTGAGAGCTTATGTGAGAAGAGTACAAAGGATGCCGAGTGCACGCACTTATGTGTGAACATCTGACTCTAGGTGTTGTTTATTATTATTATTATTATTATTATTATTATTATTTTATTATTATTATAGATAAATACACCTAACTTAGAAAACTGAGGCCAGATATACCATTTATGCACTACCTTTCGAGCTTACATGAGAAGAATACAGAGCATGACGGGTGTACAACTTACGTGCATACAATGACTCTAGATGTTTTTTTCCTTAATTTTTTTAAAGAGAAGAGAAAGTTATGCAAAATCATCTTAGCACTACTTAACTTTAAAAAATAAAAATGTTAATGCATTTACTTTAAATCAACCACTTTTTAAGCGAAGACTGCAATTTAGAATAACTTCATAATCACTACTTATGAATCTCCCTATGTGCTAGTTACATCATAGTTGCTTGTAATTTAAAATTTTCTTTCTATTATTCATTTGAGTTAAGTAATTTTCCATAAATTTAAATCTCATGACCAAAACTTTATGTTTACTTTATCGTGCCTGTTCAAAAGTAAATTATGCTGTAAAATTATTTTTTGGAATTTTTTTATGAAAACTAAAATGAAATTTTTTATGTCTTTTTAAAAAAAATAAAGTGAGTGCAAAATCATAATATACTTAAGACTCCCCCCACGCTTGATTTTGACTGTGTCCCACACTCAGTGCATGATATAATAAGTGTAAAGAAGACAAATATATACATATTTACAAGAAAGGGTTAAAATTCCATATCAGTGGTAGTGTGGCTAATGAAAAATCATGAGTTCCTCCTATCGGCCACATGCAAATTCCACGTAAGGCATTAAACGATGACCATTAACCTTAAAAATTAATCCATCCCTAAAGTTTTCTATTTCTATGGCACCGTGTGGAAAAACAGTAGTACACATGGTCCTGTCCATTTTGATTTTGATTTTCCAAGGATTTATTGAAGTCGAGAGTCAAACAAAAGAACTTTCTGATTTGACAAAACGTTTTTCTTAGGATTGACTTGTCACAAAAACTCTTGTTTTTGCCAGCCCTTTCAAGATCAAAGTTTATGTTCTTTATTGCCCATGACGCTTTATTTCAAGCTTGACTGGTAAGTGACATGCTTTACCATATACTAATCGAAAAGAGGACATCCCAAGATTAGTTTTAAAAGCAGTTCTCTAAGCCCAAAGCGCATGTGTCAATTTTTAAGGCTAATCTTTCCGATTTTTATTAAAAGTTCTCCAAAATTTGTTTGATTTGTCGATTTAAAACTTTGACATGGCCACAAGTTTGAGGATGATAAGAAGTTGATAACTTGTGGGTTATTGAGCATCCCTTCATTAAAGATCGAAAAGATTGATTACAAAAATGGGTTCTATTGTCACTTATTATCGTGCGAGGTGTGCTAGACCTAGAAAAGTTGTTTTCTTTTATGAATCTCATAATTACATTATGATCATTTGTTTTACACAAAACGGCTTCAACTCATTTAGAAATGTAGTTGACGACAAGGAGAATGTAAAGATATCCAAAAGAGTTAGGAAACGGTCCCATAAAGTCAATTCTCCAAACGTCAAACATTTCGATGATAATGACGAAGGTTAAAGGCATCATGTTTCATTTTTTGATTTTCCAAACATTTGACAACGATCAAATGTTTTACAAAACTCCAATGCGTCTTTAAAAAGTATAGGCCAACAAAAGCCACATTGGAGCACCATTTTATGGTTTTCTTAGGACCGAAATGTCCACCACATGCTTGGTCATGACAAAACGAAAATACTCTTGATTTCGCTATTCGGGACACATCGTTGTATGATTTGGTTGGAACAATACTTAAACATTCTGGGGTAACGGAGGGATCGTATCATTCGAGCCTTTTTTTCATGCTTTTACTGGAGGTCGATATGGATGATCCTAATAGAAGTATTTCACTTGGGAATTTTTTGGCATTTTTCTTGTTTGGACCAAAATAAAGGAGTATCTTTGGTGACTAAATAGTTCACTATATCGGCAAAACATGGATTGAAGGAAACTGAAAAGAGTTGTTCGTCGGAAAAGTTCTCGGTGGTAGGTGAAGAAGATGGTGCACCTGGAAGACGAGGTAAATGATCGATTATAACATTGTCGGATCATTTTTTATCTTTGATTGTAAGATCAAATTCTTGAAGTAATAGGATCCAACGAATCAAACGAGACTTAGCATCCATTTTACAAAAAGGTACCTAAGAGCGGAATGGTCAGTGTAGAGCGTGATATATGAGCCTATTAAATAAGGTCGAAATTTTGCTAGTGCAAAAAAGACGACTAGAAGTTCTTTTTTGGTGGTTGTGTAGTTGAATTGAGCATCATTCAAAGTAATACTAGCGTAATAGATGACATGGAGGATTTTCTTGATGTGTTATCCAAGGACAGCACTAACCGCAAAGTTAGAAGCACATCACGTTATTTCAAAAGGAAGATCCCAATTGGAGGAGCAAATGATTGGAGCAGAAATGAGTTCATTTCTAAGACGTTCAAAAGAAGAGACACAATCAGAACTGAAATTGAAAGGAACATGTTTTCCCAAAAGAGTAGTCAAATGTCGAATAATTTTGCTAAAGCCTTCTACTAAGCATTGATAAAAGTCAGTGTGTCCTAGAAATGATCGAATGTCCTTAACGGATTTAGGAATGTATAGATTTGAAATGACATCAATTTTTTCCTATATCAACCTCAATGCCCTTATTTGAAATGACATGTCCGAGGACTATACCTTGTTTGACCCTAAAGTGATATTTTTTCCAGTTCAAATTTAAATGTTTCTCTTTACATCAATTTAGAACCAGATCGAGATGATGTAAGCAATCGGGAAAGAATCTCCAAAGATAGAGAAATCGTCCATGAAAACTTCTAAAAAGTGTTCAATCATGTCAAAAAAGATCCCACCCATGCATTGTTGGAAAGTTGCAGGGGCATTACAAAGTCCAAATGACATACGCCAATAAGCAAAGGTTCCAAAAGGACACGTGAAAGTCATTTTTTCTTGATCTACGGGAGCGACTGAATTTATTTAAAACTGGAATAATCATCAAGAAAACAATAGAATTCGTGACCGGCTAATCATTCAAGCATTTGGTCGATAAAAGGAAGAGAGAAATTTACACGTTGTAGAATTTACTTTTCGATAATCAATATTGATACGCCAACCCGTTTGAGTACGAGTTAGATGAGTTCATTAGCGTCATTCATGATAACGGTGAGTCTGGATTTTTTAGGCACAACATGAATTGGGGTAACCTATGAGCTGTTGAATATGGGATAAATGATAATGTTATCAAAGAGCTTAAGAATTTCTTCTTGAACCACATCCTTCAATTTGGGGTTAAGCCTTCATTGTGCATCACGAGTAGGCTTAGCTTCGTCAATTAAGTGAATGCGATGTTGAAAAATTGCAGGGCCAATTCTCTTATTATCGATAATGGACTACCCAATTGCTTCTTTGTTTTTTGAAAGAATTGAAGGAAGAGATGCTTCTAGAGCAATAAAAAGATCCAAAGAAATTATGATGGAAAAAGTTTCGTTGTCATCTAAATGTGCATACTTAAGGTGAGATGGTAGAGGTTTGAGCTCTAATTTGGAAGATTGCTCAATCAAAGTAATTGCTTGAGTTTCAGACTCAATCATGGAAGTTTCGAAGGGAAGCGTGTCTATGATCTCCTTTGGCACGTCTTGCAACAATTGTTTGTACTCTACTTCATGTTCATTATTAAGGTCATCTGTCTCGTTCTCAAAGTTTTTGTGAATTGCGCTAACTTCCAAGGTGTGATCGAATGGTTCGTTTGATTGATTTTTCTAAACTGGAGATGTTAAGATCTATGTTCATGTTACCAAAGGAAATTTTCATCAAACCATTTCGACAGTTGATCAAAGCACTTAAAGTGGCTAAAAAGGTCGTCCTAAAATCAAAGGAATTTGACTTGTGAGATTATATACTGGTTGTGATTCTAGGACAATAAAATCGATAGGGAATATGAGTTCTCCTACTTTGATCAATACATCCTCAATCTCACCTATTGGTTTTTTTTACAGAATGATCGACCGACTAAAGTGACTTTTTTGGTTTAAGCTCACCTAGACCTAGTTGCTGCAAAAGACATTTATTGATTTTCTTGTCTCGTTGTGGAAAATCCCTTCAGTTGATCAGTATAAGGGAATAAAAAACCCAACTCAGCGGAAAACAACTGGATCATGATTGTAGTGAGACGAAAAAATGGAGATAAACACTAGAACAGACAGTCACAATTTTATGCAATGCAGAAAAAATAAATAACACCAGTATTTATAGTGGTTCCACTACCGCAAGGCAGTGTACGTCTATTTGGGGAGAGGAGATTTTATTAATACTGAAAGATTAGAGTTACAAGATTGATTCACTTTTAGAGGCTATACATAAGAAGAATTAACAATACAGACAAAATTCAACAGAGTTTCAGCTCTCTAGGATGACTGTTGTTGTCGTCCAGAAGCTCCACTATTTATAGAGTGAAGATTTGAGGAGGGATACCTACTATATAGCAGTCCTTAGGTTTGGTTCGGTACATCTAGTTCAACATCACTTTGGTTTGGTCAACTTGGTTCGGTGTCCATCTTGTTCGGCATTCAATGATCGAACGAGAAATCTGAACTGGCAAAATGTTTGGTTTGGTATGCACACATCTAGTTCGGCTACATTTTAGAGCGGCATCGGCATACCGAACGAAATATTTGGTTCGGTTATTCACTTCAACATTTGGACCGACAACTTCAAGAGTCTGGACCGGCATGCTTTACCACGTCGAACGAAAATACTAGTTCGTCATCATCACCGCTCCACTTCATTCACTACTTCACTGCTCCAAACATGTAAATGTTTCCCACAAATCATCATTGATTCAAATCATTGCATCTTTGTCGCTCCACTTCCAAACCAACCTTCTTCTGGAACGAGATCATAACACCTTACCAGACCAAAAATTTGGTCTGTCAACTTCTCCAACTTTCACCGATCGAATCGCCATCACTTCAGAAATTTGGAGCGGCAAATCCAAGCAACGCCAGACCACTGATGTGGTCTGGCAAGCCCTAGTTCTCAACGATGAAAAGCCATCCCACTTTCTCCTTGTTGTCACTTCAGCTAAGGGGTAGAGCTTTGGTGCTTCTTCACTTCGTCGATTGCTTCCGTGACATCGCTTCTTCCTTGAGATGCTCTTCTAATTGAATTAAGGTATCAGATTCTAAAATGTCTCCTATCGTACACGAAATTGTAGAGCAACAAGGATCTTTGCATTTCAAAAGAATGGATTGAGACAAGACTTTACTTAGATGGATGCTAAGAAGACTTTTTTAGGTACTTAAGTGTGCCGTTTTTGAATGCATAGTTCCTTCAAAAATTTGGCATAGGTTGGAACTTGTTGAACTATGTCTAAAAGAGGAATGTTGACCTTGACTTGCTTAAAAATTTCTAACACTTTTTCCATTTGTTCAGATGTTTCTTAGCGCGATGTCCATAGAGAAATGAAGCTCACAACTTAGTAGGTCGGTATACTTGACTTGGTGAAAGATGAGATTCAGAATTTGATTCAATGTTCTGGATGGACTCGATCGAGGGATTGGAGATTTGGAATTAATTTCTAATAAGTCATTAGGATTGACAATTTGGTTATCAATTTGCTTATCGGTTCGGACGGTGGTGATAACGTTCATTTGATTCAAATTACTATCTTGAATGGCATGAGCTTGATTTGAGCTTGTATTTTGATTTCTAGGGTTTGAAATAGGTTGACTCAGGAACGTACCTCTTTCACGTTCACTCACCGAATTGGCTAACTGACTCATTTTCGTTTTGAGTTTAGTAATCGACTGACTCGTATTTTGCATGTACAAAGTTAGAAAATCTAGCAAACTGTTGTTCGATTGAAGATTTTGAGTGGTTGCTCTAGCCAAAGTTTTCAAACTTTTCTCATCTTGAGGAACAAAAGATTGTTGTGCTTGGTTTTGAAAAGGTGGCGCAAAGTTTTTGTTAAACTTGATTTGGTTGCAAAGGTGGATTTGAAGCATTGTTCAAAAATTCCTGGAAAGATGGTTGAACCAAATTCATGTTTGAATTGTTTTGGTTCCAAGCGAAGTTAGGATAATTTCTCCACCTAAGATTGTACGTTGGAGAGAACAGATCATTCCTAGCTTTGTTAAAAGTGTTGATTTGTTCTAATGAGTTAGGACATTGATCTACAAGATGATTTGGATCATTACATTTTTAACATGAGAGTTGGGAAGCTTGGTTCATTTGATTAGATGAAAGGACGTTATCACATTTGTTTATCATCACAACGATTTTTGCTTCTAAAGCTAATGATGAGCCTATCGAATGTGCGCTCAATCTTGAATAGATCGATTTCTCGTTTGATTTCCTATTAAGATGATTTTTCGGCTAGCTTTTTAAGAAATTTCCAAGCGACATCGTAATATTGTGCTAAAAAGTTTCTTTAAACCATTAATTCAAGCATAGTTCGAGAGCTATTTTCAAGTCCACCATATAAAAATTGACAAAGAGTCCATTTTTCAAAATTATGATGTGGACATTTGATCAAAAGTTCTTTAACTTTTTCAAAATATTTTTCAAATGATTCACCTCTAAATTGATGAAAATTTACAATTTCATTTCGCATTTTGGTTGTCTTTTCTAAGGGATAATTTATTTTTAAGAAAACTTTTGCAAATTTATCCCAAGTTCTAATCAAATTTGAAAGCAAGCTACATAACCATTTTTTGACGTAGTCTGTAATTGCAAATGGAATTAACCTAAATTTTATTCCATCATTGCATAATTGTTGAAGTTTTATAATTGCACAAACTTATTTAAATTTTGTTAAAAAGATGTAGGGATCATCATTTTCAAAATTACCAAATTTTGAAAGCATGTTAATGTGGCTTGAATGGATTTCAAAGTGATTACCCGCTGGGGCGGGTAAAGTAATGCAAGAAGGGACATAATCTCTATCAGGGAAAATTCTGTCCATGAGAGTACGTGGTGAATTTTCATTTGCCATTGTAGAAAGACTGTTTGTTCGAGCTAAGCAGTTTATTGATTTGGCACGAATCCAAAAACTCATGCATAAGAAAAAAGTTTAAGGAGAGAACGAGGTGAACAAAAATGGTAAGAAAATATGAGGGAAAGTTTTGTTTTTGAGAGAGAGGGAGATTTATTTTTTTGAAATTTAGCTTTTTTTTTCTACTGAAAAAAATGTTTTGTTTTGAATTTTTTTTACTTAAAAAAATATGTTGTTTTTTTCCCTTTTTTCTTTTCCTTTTTTTAAGAGAACTATTTTTTTCAAAGAAATTCTTTTTTCTTTTGGATTTTTTTTATATATGCATGAAACTAATGCAACTAAATGAATGCAAGGACTTAATTGGAATTTTCTGTCCTTACTAGCCCCTAACCCAAACTTGTATAATCATACTTTGACTTAATTCAACAAAATAGTTCTTAGCCAGGTAACGGACGAAGGTTATCAGTGCACTGTGAGTCACCGTAGCAATGCAGCTGAAGTTTAAGCATCTTCAGAGAAACAACCACTAAAATTTCTTACAAATTACCGTAATAATTATAAATGATTATTGCTCTGCCGTTGCCATAGACACCATGAAATAGTTTGTTAAAAGAAATCAACTTATCAAAATATAAATTTTCCCTAGATGAACTTGCGACACCATTAAGTCCAACATCTAATCTTTATTACTTAATTGAATTTTATATAATGAAATGCAATTTTTGGACCAAGGAAAGAGTAATGAAATCCCCACCTTATGTGAAGTTGGGTGTTGCTCTTAGAAAATAAAAATAATATGAAATGACGTAAAATTGAAATTAAACGTGCGTTTACAATGCACTATAAAAGAATTTTTTTTGTTTTTTTAATTGCAAGCGACAAATAATGCAAGAAAAATAAAAACAAAAGATAAGAAAACGATACCAGGGTGTGTAGAATTATTAGCAAATTTATCTAAAACCAGCGAATTTTTTTAGCGCAATTCTTTTTTCGGCCAAGCAAAGCAGGGCAATTTAGCAAACAATTCTTCTCCTTCTGAATTTCTGTAATTTGCAACCTGTAAAAGTATTGAAAATGATTTTTTATTTTTGGCTTTTTATAAGGATAGAACAAAAACAGAAGCAAAATTATTTATCGTTTACCAATGCCTAACAAAAGAAAATATAATAATATTATTATTATCCTTTCAAATTTAGTATTAGATCAATGGTTCATTTGAATTGATTCAAAATTTCTAACAACTGCCATTAAAGCACGCATCATTGATTTCATTGAAAACTTTTATTTTATATATTTGAGTAAGCTTTGAATTAAACTTTATTTATAAATCATTGAATTCATGTAATATCTTATTCAAATTATAGATCTACTTGATCTATGTATGATGGATTATGTGTGTTTTAATTTTGGATTTGGTATGGTATTGAAGTTGTATTTCCTAAATTAAAAGGTTGAAATCTATTTTGATAAAGAAAGATAGATCTAAATGATTTGTATGTGGTTTACGAAATAAAATAAAATTTGATATGATTTTATTTTTTAGGAATAATCTTAATCCCTTAAATTCAAAAACAACTTTCATTAGTTTAAAGATCTACATGTCTATTTTGATACATTTTATAAAGAATTATGGAGTTGTCTTTTTGGGAGAAACAATTTGGATCTTAGATGTATGCTTGTTTTTATTTATTTTTATGAATGATATAGGTAGATCTAAATGGTTTGGAAACATTAGTGTAAGAGAATATAAAATCCTGATTTTACGATTATATTGTTTTACTCAATTTTTGATTGAGCAATACGTGTATGTATGTGTGTGTTTGTGTGTGATAAAGTTAGAGGTATGCCCTAGGGGAAATTTTATAATTTATTACAAATTATTAACTTTGTAATCAATTCTCGTTTGTAATAAAAAATGTTTTCTTTCTGTTATATGCTTATTATAACATGTCATAATTAATTAGTTATTTAATTTAAGAATGTTTAACAGAAAATCCATAAATAGTGTGTTCACGATAGTAATTACAAATAGTTGTAATCATGAGTATTTTATCACAATCTAATTAACATATTATTTTAAATATTCCTAGTTAAGATGTATCTGGATTGGATGTTGATGCATCCGTTGAGACTAGAGTATGTAATGCTCTCTAAATGTTGGATGGTGTATTGCTCTTGATGGCTATAGGCATCATGGAGTTACACACTAATTGTTATTGGATAATTATAGAATGCCTCACTCGATACTTTTATGTTGGTTAATGTTAACTAGGTTTTTAACATAATAGAATTCAAAAGGAGTTAGAACATTCTGATTAAGTTACAATGACACAAAACTTGACCCGAAGGCCTTAAAGTACAAGACAAAGAAACAAAAGAAGTTTGGTGCAGAATTGCGCCAACGCTTCCGATCGATATCGATCCGATCCAAAATGTTGGTTCATGGTTAAGATGTCATTATTGGAGAAAAAAGAAATAGAGAACAAAGAAATCAAACACAAAATTCATAAATTTGATTGTGCAGAATTGGATTACTTTATTATTTGAAGAAATTGCATTTTTCGGGTAACAAAAAGCATGAATAAAAATTTCATGATAACACATAAGGCTACAAAGGTAACAAAATTTAAACGAGGATAGATAGTAAGGGCTTTACTGCTATAAATATGTGGACAATCCTTTTATGTGCGTATTTTTAATAAACAACTTATGCATAATGGCCACACCATTTTAACTAACATGAAATACTTCTTCAGTGTTCAAATATATTATTTTTACATTAGACAACCAAATTGATTATATTGGCACAATCACAAACATAAAAGAAACAAATTATTTAAAACATACTTAAGATGTCATTATTGTGTTTTTTTGCTTTACTGTTATGATTATGACACTCGTGTGTGTGTGTGTGTGTATGTATTTAGATAACATGAAACACTTTACAATCACAAAATAAATTGTACAAAAAATCTTGGAGACAACTACCCATCACCAAACATGAACAAAAAAATATTGACAAAGTTGGAAAAAGGTTTGAAAATGTATTAAACATAACATAAATATAAAACTTTATTCATAAATTTAATAAAATATTGATTTTATTTAAAATAGATTAGATAAGATCTAAATAAATTTAGACTTCAAAGGTCCAAACAAGATCCAAAATGGAATAAATTTTTTGAAATTTACTCATTTACACCACTGTGTGTTGACCCAATTTCAACGTATATGACACAAAGTAATTAATATATGTGTAATATAAGAATTTACGAAGAGAAGCAGCCCAAGATTCACGCATCGATCTACTTGGTCTCTAAGATTTCCCAGATCTGCACCACAGTTTGTAGCAAATGATGTACCACCATTAGATGTTGTAATTAGCTTGTATGGATGTAAAAGGGATTCGACCATGGTGATATCACCACTGGAGAATTTGTTATTTACCAACTTGACATTACTCACGTTGTGTCGGCACCTCTGTTCATGGCGTAAGTGTAGCATCGGTAAGTCATAAAAAATTACTGACATGCTAAAGTTTTGGCGTCGGCGGGGCATCGACATGATGTCGCCCCCATTTATACTTAACCCGGCCTACGTCTTCTTTTCCATCACTCTTCGAATTAAAATAAAAAGACTCCACACCACCGCTCCTCCTTCCTCTATGCCGCCGCAAGCCCAACGCCTCCTCCTTTCCTAACATGCCGCAAAGTCATTCCTTCCCCAAGCCACCACCTGCCAAGCCCAGCAGCCACCTCGTCCTTGAAAGCCCAAGCCACCACCTCCCAAGCCCAAACGCCAACTGTTATAAAAGATGTAAGTACTTGTAGCTGATACCAAAAAATGGAATACCGAAGATATTGCAGTTATGAATAAAGATTTAACCAAAACAAAAATTATTCATGGAGTTTAATAGCCAAGAAAATGATGTTTATAAGTAGAATTCATCTGCCATATATTCAAGCACTTCGTCTTAAGCCTAATACTTGTAGCATTGTTGAACATGTACATGAATTTGTGAATAAACTAATTAAATTAATACACGAATTATAGGTTATTTGCAATAGTAATAAGAAGATAAAGTTTTTAGTTTAGGTGTTTAACTCTAAAATAATTAATATATGGATTCTCTAATATGCAAACATGAGATTTGTTACTTTTTATGAAATATTTTGTACATTTATGAGTAAAATACTTTACAATGTATGGATAGCGTTATATGTACATTGGAAGAAAATATGCAAACATGAGATTTGTTACTTTTTCTAAAATATTTTGTTTTTTGCAGTCCACTAGCACATGAAATCGTAAACATTCTGAAGTTTCCAATATCCTTTTTTCTAACATTGGTTAATTATCAATCTCATCAACTCTATATTGGAAACCTTAGGACATACAAATGTCCCACATGGATCACGTTTGTTGTCTTTTCTTAAAATTGCAAAAGAAGTTATGAAATATATGATTGATCGTACAATCATTTTTGACATTTAAAGCCTAAGAAACAATATTAAAAAAATTGATTGAAAACGACGCACGTGCACAACTACGGGATTATGTAATTTGGATATGAAACATATTTTGAAATGTAACCAGAAATGTTATTTTTGAAATCTGTGATTTTGTTTCATATTTATGTGCTTTTGATATTATGGATATTATTAACATAGCTGTATTTTGTCGTCGAAAGTTAATATTATAAATGACTGCAGCATCTGTAGCGCTTAGATTTGGGCCTCAAGATATGGGATGTTACAAAACCCCTCCACAAGCCCAGCACCTCCTCCTGCCCTAACATGCCGCAAGTCATTCCTTCCCCAAGCCGCCACCTCCCAAGCCCAGCAGCCACCTCGTCCCCGAAAGGCCAAGCCGCCACCTCCCAAACCCAACATCCAACTTGTCACCGTAAGCCTAAGTCGTCACCTCCTAAGCCCAGGGCCTTATCAAAGTCGCCGCACTAGGTTCCAAGCTACCGCCCGGTCGCCAGCCACCATCGCAAGCCCAAGCCTCCGACCAGCCGCAAGCGCCACTCTCCGTCAATATGATTTATTGTGTGATTTATTTTTTTTCCAATGTTATGATGTAGATTCGTTGGTTTATATTCATTGACATAAGATCACGACATAGATTCGTTGGTTTAGTATTTGTATACGATTTAAGATATAGTTAGTATTGTTTTAAAATTGTTCGATAATTCATTGTCATTGATATGGTATTATTAATAAAATTTCAACATTACTTCCTTATTTCCCGTGTATGATTTTTTTGTGTGTTCTGAAATTTGGACAATCGTTTGATTTGAAATAATTTACAAAACGTAAATACAATTGCGTTTGTAATAGGAAGTATTATAAAATGAGATTGTTCTAAAGTTTTTGAAAGTACGTTATTTATACAAGCGTTGTGGCACGCGTTTCGCGCGTGATCATCGTATATGCGTCGCACGTGAATTAGTTTTCTACAAACTGTATATGTTCAGCACATTCAAGTGAAAATGATTTGCCCTAATATTTAGTGTTGACATCATGTGTAATTAGTTTGAATTTTTATTTCTAAGTTGCAATATTTATTTTTTTATTAGTTTTAATTTTTATTGCTATTATTAATTAATAAAGAACGATTTTGTAATGGAAGTTTATTTGTTAGATTATATTTTTAAGTGCTACTAAAATTTGTAGAAAGGGCCAACAGGGTTGGCGCAGTTGGTTGATGGTCCGGACTGCGTGATCGAAGGTCACGAGTTCGAGCCCCGAAACTGACAACCCTGTAACAAGTACCCGAAGTATTTGTTTGGCAGGCACATACTTCTCTAGAGTTTACAAGCGAAGCTTGGTTCTCTAGGTAATTAAAAAAAAAATTGTAGAAAGGGGGTTTGAATTTGTAAAAAAAGTTTAATAATTAGATCCTATTTTTAAGTGATATTTGAGGGTATTTTTGGTTGTTCATGCTGATACAAAATAGTGTGAAACCAAATGTATTACGACTGTTATTAAAGATTTTTTATTTCTATATTGCAATATCTAAATTTTTATTTGTTTTAATATTTATATTATTAATTAATAAAGAACGATTATGAAACGGAAGTTCATTTGTTAACGCCTATTTTTAATTGGTATTAAAATTTGTTATTGTAAAAAGGCGGTTTGAATTTATATAGAACGTTTAATTATCTGATCCTATATTTAAGGGATATTAAAGGGACATTTTTGACAACTCACGCTGATACCAAAAAAATGTGATCGCGAAGGTATTACATCTACTAATAAAGACTTAACCAGAACAAAAATTATTCATGAAGTATAATAACCAAGAAAATGATGGTTATAAGTAGAATTCATCTGCCATATATACAACATTTCACCTTAAGCCTAGTACTTGTAGCATTGTTGAACATGTACATGAATTTGTGAATAAACTAATTAAACAAATACACGAATAATAGGTTATTTGCAATAGTAACAAGAAGATAAAGTTTTTAGTTTAGGTGTTTAACTCTGAAGTAATTAATATACGGATTCTCTAATAGAATTTAATTATTTTAAATTCAAGTCAGCAAACGTATACATGACTTTTTAAATTGAGTCTTCCTATGTATATATATTTTTAAGTTATTTAAAATATTTTGAAGAAGTTCCAACTTTTTTTTAAGCAAATCGAATGTTGAACTAATTTGTTTCTAATCAATCAACGATGTTCTTTATTGTTGGTATAAATTATAATTTGAACATACAATGTATATTATTTACTTATTTGATCTAGCAACTAACTATATATATTTAATGTATAAAATAGATGAATCAATTGTATCTATTTAAACTTCGATTAAAGCTGTCACTTCATCTTATATAATATTTTCAGACAAAAATCTTTATTTGGTCTAAAACGTATAGCCGCGCTAGACGCCGTAATACGTGGTTTGAAATCTCAGCATTCGATCATAGATTGTAATACAAGGGATCTCCGTAGTAAGAAAACCTCAAACAGTGTGTTTGATGGGTTTAACTTTCGTGCACGTTTTTATGTGAGGACACCATAGTTGATTTGTTATTATTTCTAAATGCGTAACCAGAAGAAGAAGAAAAGGGAATATTGAAATAACCAAGCATTGGAAAGAAAAACGGTTGAAAGTATCTTCATAGCATTAGGCTTTGTTGGGATAAAAACTTGAGAAATGTAACTATCGAGTATGTAAAGAAGGGAAATGCAATGTTGCAGATAACAAAAGCATGTTGCGTCCAAATCCCGTTTGAGCAGAAAGAAATGATTCAAAAAGCTACAGCTTATTCATAATTTAACAAAAGAAATAAGCAAGCAAAAAAGACAGGTTAGCCGACAAACAGTAAGCACAAAACTAGCAACAGAAAAGGAGAAAAAGCAAAAGCAGCCAAAAGAAAATCTATCTGGGCTTTCGTACTGAGTGACTATTAAGCATGTAAAGATTTTGAACATTGTCTGGAAATCAAGAGTGTTATCCAAACACGGAAAAGTTGGATTGAAACTTGAAAGAACAGAAATGTAACGTTGCAGATAACAGGACAGTAGCATGTTGCATACAAATACCCCTTTTGAACTAAAAATATAGGATTCAGCTAAAATCATAATTAACAAAAACTAAAGAAGGCAAATTCATAAAACAGAGAAGACAGTTTTAATTACACAACCAGAGGAACAGTAAGAAGAACATTTACACCAAGGCCCAAAGAGAAGCCACATACATGGGGTCACACCGGTCTCAGAAGATAAGGGTACAGAAAAAAAATTTACATTCAGCAATGGGCAGGGGCCGCGCGAACGCGTACCCCCAAAACAACAAATAATGACGTCCACTCTCCCGCTCGGGGAGATGGTAGCCCAACGCATTCCCAAAGTGCAATGGGAACCATTAGACTAGGCCTGGGCCTTCATGATCACCCATAGACCCCGTCCAGGTAAGTATGGAACAAAGCTGCACCACATGACCGTCTTATACCTTGTTGATTCAAACCTTTTCCTCAAATCTACGGTATGGGCCTCAATATGCGCTTTTGTTTGTTTCTCTTCTCTTCTCCCACTTGCTTTGCTTTGCTGCTTCTTTGCTTGCTTTCTCCCTCCGTTATAAAATCTCAAATTCACTCTCTGTTTTCTTCCTAATATTCGCACTGCACTGCATCCTCTGCAGATGCCTTTACTGATCAATAATATTACTCTACTTGCACATCTCACCTCAATGCTCATCAAACATGGTAAAGGCAACTTATGTATTTGTTTTTAATTGCCAAGCTCTTGCTTTTATATGCAGAATGCGCAGCTTGCTCACCATTCCTCTCTTCAATTAACCCAACTTTGTCCCTTCCATTCCATAACCCTTCATTCTTTATCACTTTCTGCCATTTCTTTGTCCAAATTTGTTTATACCCGTTGTTGATTTTGCTTAATCTCCTCCCCTGATACATCTATATATTCATATATAACCTACTGATATGAATTCACATATCTTTTTTCACTAGTACACTTTGTCTGAATTGCTTCAATTTATGGTCATGCATGCGCCTTCTTTTGCCTGCACTATCTATATGACTTGTTTGTGCACTGGAAAAGTGGATGCCCTGCTCTTGCTTTATTCCTTGTGTCAAAGACATTAAATAATAAAAGGAGCATGCTGCGTACCTATTTCAAATAACGAATTTGTTTTTTGATTCTCTTTTTTTCCCTTCTTTTTTACACCATGCACATCGGTAGTGTTTCATGTTTTCTGTACAGCAGTAAAGCTTCAGTGGACTAAAAATATGTCATTCTTATCGAGCAAGCACTGTCAAGAATCTATATACTTTGGTATTTTAACTTGATAGGGTAGCCCTAACACATCCTAATCATCATGCATGAGTTTGATTACTGGATGTATGATTCTACCAACTATGGAATCATCTACAGCTCAACTTGATGAATCCAGTTTCAAGGCAGACGAGCATTGTACATACAACATGTTCGTCGTTACACCACAAATCTATGTAAGTTGGAGCATCAGTGCCGTACTCCTGTGTTTCTACACCAAAATTCTTCTATGAAGCCACTGCAAAGGGAGACCAAGGGGCTGAATTCGTTAGCATGCCTCATCAAGCGACAACTGAAGTGGAGACCGGGAAATTTGATCAGGGGTGTAAGGCCATGGTTTCTCAGGTAATGCTTCATAATCTCAATCATATCCCACACATGCACAATGTTACGTCACTTAATAGCACCATCAAACATCACATGTTGTGTTAGTTATATAAATTCTTAAGATACTTAACCTGACTGAAAATCTTATATAGTGCTCATGTGCTTACCTGTTTGTACCAAAATTCTCTTGCCTGGTAGTTAAGCTTGCCTGCCTCACTTCTATAACTCCTCTTGCTCGTAACCTGATGACAACACCACCTAAACCCACATATAGCACACACTATTTGGTATTGGTACTAATTCAATAAACAACACAAACGCGTTGGATCAAACTGCTTACATTTAAAATTACAGGTTTGAACCAATGAACATTCCTATAGCCGTGCCTAGTGGTCATTCATTCAATATCATCCATATTACTACAAGGCGGAGCATAAGAAAGCATAGATATTAAAGATGGCATGCAACTAAGTCACTAGTCGCTAAGGCCTTTTGTCCATATATACATATACATGTACATGCACGTGTCCGTGCCTGTTAAACTGTAGTTCTGCATTTGCATTATATATACGAGTATGGTGGCACGTCCTTTGGACGTGTACCAAGAAGGAAGGGTGAAAATTTTGTGTGCTACAGTTATAGTAGTGAAATATACACAGAGACACATACATACATATGTGCACAAATACATGTGTATGTATATCTTTCATAATAGTTGTAATACCTTTCGTGTCACACTTTTTTGGTGTCTGTGCGAACTACCAAAAATGCCCCTACTAAATCATAATATCACTTGAGTATTGAAGTTCAACAAAAAAATTGAAATGTTTATTATATCGATTGTCATTCATGCATCGACATGGTAATGTACCAAGAATCAACTGTGAATCTAGTAATAAGATATAACATCCATTGCGTATGAAAAAACATGCAAGTTTTGTTCTAAATTAGCAAGTGATGCACAAATTGTTATTGCAAGACAACCTGATCTTCTCAATTATATCTTCACCATTGAGATCGTACAAATGCGCAACAGAAAAGTATAAGGCGGAGAGCGATGTTTGCAATATCAGTCCAGACTGTTCCTGTATATTGAGCTTTCCTCTTCCTCTGCTCTCTCTTGCTCTAACATATTCGTACACATCCAATCCCCTTAACGTCGCAACATTCCGGATTCCAATTTTTCCTGAAATTACAAATCATCCTGACACGCTATTAGACATGATATTTTTATAATATATTTTTACATTTCAAGTATTTCCGATTTGATTCGGAATTGAACTATATATGCTTTTATAATCAAAGTCAAAAATACTTGGTTAACAAATCAACCGACCATATAACTGAAAGGAACATATATAAAAGGGAATGAAATCAACTGACCAATTTCTTTTCCCAAAGAGATTATTACGTAATGTTACATTATTATATGTGTACATGCACAAATCAACCGTTTATGAAAATGTGAATGAGATTAAGTTATTTTAATAAATAATTAAATAGGAAAGTAATCAACTATAGTTTTAATTAGTTTAATAAATGAGAATAAAAACAGAACTATCATCCCTCTGCCCGTTGCAGCACATCCATTGAAAGCAACGTTCATGTAAATATATAAAAGCACAGAATTAAGCGATACTGTGTGCAAATAGATGGAAGAGACAATGCAATCAAATATTAGTACTTGTATAGATGGACAAACATTCTAGTTAGCTCTCGCGTTATAATCCAGTTACTTTCAACATTAATATAAAAAAAAGCGAAACATTGTATTTTTATTATAACATAAAAAAAAGAAGTAAATATGGATTGGAATAGCATAATCTTTTTTAATTTTCTACTCATTTTTCTGTGTCGTATTAATGCAAACATATGAGACCTATCTAAGTCAGAAGTCTGTACGTATCTTTGATACTAAAAACATCATTTTCACATTGACTTGTAGTCATAGTTTCTAATCACTGCCAAATTCATACGATATTTTAGTATAAACAGAAATTACTACTTGACATTCCATTGTATATAATTTATCAATTTGTATGTATCTGTCTACCCTTCTAATTGTATATTGATACATATTTTTGCAAGTAAATACTAATATGTATAATTGAAAATATATACAAAACGAAATAGTTACAATTTTTTTATCATATAATCAACGTTGGATTAATTGGAGACAAATTAGTTTACATTTTCCACTTTGTACACTTAAGTTTATATTGCTACTTTGTTCCATGACACCGATGAAAAGCAGAAAACTGCTACTCTGAATCCCTTAATAATCATCTATGCTTTGCCAATTCCCATTATGTTCCCGCATCCACTCCCTTTTCTGTAGCTTGATTGTTGCTGCTTTAGCTAGTTTTAGGTACCGGTGACAGTTGCTGGCAGGATTAGCGATGGTTGCTGGCAAGATTGGCGATGGATGTTTTTAACGGATGATACATTAACTCACCATTATTGAGTTGCTACTGCCACTGACATTGAGCTGTCACCCAAAACACTCGTCTACACTATTGCTGAACCTGAAATCAAGTTGATAGTATATATTAACTGCATGCAACAAATATAAGTATTATCATAGTAAAACATTTCCATAATAACAATATATTTGTCATTGACAAATAGTTGATTTTATCACTACTAATAAATTACTTTATTAGTTCTGAGCTATAGACACACACAGACATACATACATACATATATATATACACACACACACATAAATATATATACGCGCGCACACACATATGTATATACACACACACACATGTATAATAAATTCTAATCTGTTTGATATTCATATAATCTAAATTGAACTGCTGCATTTGTATGGAGCTTTATATATATTGCAGTTTTGATAATAGTTTGGGAATGTGTACAGTATTTGAAAAAGAACAGTTAAATACGTTTGAAACTTGTGATTGTTACAATAGTATATCCTATGTATGATAGCATATTTATTGAAGATGCAGATATAACATATATATAAATCAACCCTAGTGCCATCTAGTTGGCCTAAATATTTTCCTAAGCGGTGCCATTAATGATCCACATGCCTGAAATCAAATACAAAATCAATCATTCAACCCTTTAATACAATACCAATACAAAATCATATATGTCATACATTAGACATATATAAATACCTGGAAACCTTGTTTGTATCTGAATCAAAATAGTATTCACTGTACTTAGTAATTAAAAGTATGTGTTACCAAGGAAAGGACATATGAATGATTTGGGTGTATACGATAAACAAAGCTGGCCTTTGGGCTAGGCAACATGGGAAACAGCCGAGGACCCAACTGCTAAGGGGTTTATGTATCATATTTGGTTAATTTACTTCAATAAAAATAGAAACCCCGTTTGATAAATTAAATCTAGCCCATAAAAGAAATTCTTTTTTCAAGATCGCACTTTGGTTAAGTACATCATTTCATAAATCCTAACCTCTTCGTTCTCTTCCCATATCATCCTTTTTAAATATAATTTCTTCCTCTCCCTTTACCTTCTACATTTATGTTATCTATAAATAAAAAATAAATATTTCTATGTTAAATGGCATGATATCAGTCCGAAAAGCTACAATCATCGTCTTTGGTAATATCCATAAATTTTATTTTGACTTTAGTTTTATTTTTGAATAATCTTGGACTTGATAACTGAGTATGAATATCACACACTGCCAAAATATCAACCTATTCACAAAGCGGATTATGTGATTGCACACCTTAGATTCAGATTTGAATATTTTTCAGCTTAAATTAATTCAAGTAAAGTTGGTAACTTGCTGTAAAAGTAAGAACTCCCACCTGGAGAAAAAGCAAGTTATTAGCAATTCAGGTAGATCATAAGTTATTATTATTGATCCACGTTACTTCATTGAGCTATTAATTTTTAATGGTTTTTTTAATTTAATTATGGCATAGTTAGAGGTGTTTGTTATTGTACTATAATAAGAGTGAAGTACTGTAATAGTTAGGTGGAAATAATCAATTTGCACGATTTAGAGACACGGAAGCTAAAATATTACCAAATCATAATTACTTCAACATTTTTTTACTCATTCGGAGTATTATCTTTTTTGTTTTTAAAATTTTTCTATTTCTTATTCTAACGAATGGTTATTTATTAAAGGCTCCAAATTAAATTATTAAAATCATATTTAAGAAACTCTACTCTAAATGTCAGATATATGGTAGCATTTGGCAGCCTAAACCACTGAAGGGAAAAATCATATTTTAGTTATTATTTCAAATATTTTGACCCTATATTAGGAAGGCTATAAATACATTTTTATTTTATCTCCTTTTAACAGTACTACTCTCCTTCAGCATTAGAAAATTTCAATGACAAAGGGCAGGGAAATAGAAACAAATGAATGAATGTATTTCTTATTTTTCAAATATGTGACCGTAAATGATGGAAGTTAAAAGTTTGAAAATTGAGTGATTCATGATGGTGTCTTTTGGATTACAATAGCTAATACTGGCATAAGAGCTAGATATTTTATCAGTAGCCTTTATATATATAATTATTAGGATGATTAGAACATATATTAGTATGCAAAGAAGTAATTTAAGTTGGAAGTAATTTGACCGTTCATATATTTAATTTCATCGTAGAAACATTGACTGAGCTAATAAAGTACTAAAAGATATCTAAGGCTATCATAACAACCACAATTCAGAGTATTTCTTTAATTTATATATATATATATATATATATATATATATATATATATATATATATATATATGGTAGTTATATCATAATCCCATTGTTGCATGTAGTACGTTAAGAATGTCTACTCAACCCATGTGTCGTAAGTATAACAAAACCAAACACACTTATAACAGTACACTGCAAAATCCAAACACTCAAAAGCTGTTGTTGACATTTGCAATCTTTTCCACCACAAAATCCATGTTATATTTTTATAACATTACACAACAAAAGATATAACTCAATAGTACGAAATAACTTTTCAGTACATTAGACTAAATAATATTGTGTAGTACTAAATCCTTTTATTTGTGACTCATTAGGTTACCCAGTCATGTATTTGGTCATATATACATACTTTTCAAGAAAAGAACCGCATGACATGCTCCATCCTTACATAATTTTTAAGCTGAACTTTCTAATTTTTAAAACAAAAAGTAGCTATTTTATTTAGGTTATCAAATAGTAATAGAATCAGTTGCTGTGAAGATAATAAAACATTAGTTGTAACCATCAAAGTTGAAACTAAACCACTCGCATTTATCTCATTCAACTAATTTTTGTTTCTCTTAGCACCTTTATTGTATACATGAGATGACAGTGATATGGGAGAGAAGAGGGTCCATTGAAAAAAAAACCAAAATGTATTGGGTATGAATCATACGGTACGATGACTGTCTCACTTAGTCCCTTTACCCTAAAGTTTTTAAGGTAGTCTTCACCTTCTGTCTTTATCGCAACATGAATTGCATTCCTTTTCTCGAAGGAAGTAGGTCTGTAGATGCTAATCACAAAGCAGCTTTAAATTATTTATTGAAAATGTTATCAGAACATAACAGACAGTGGTGTCAATTTATGTCACACACGGAAAATCATTTTACATGAACGCGTATGCAAAAAATAAATCAAATCTGTAATATGATATAAATTATCATAAAATTTTCAAAATAAAGTTCATAACATGATAATAGGTAATGAATTAGCATTGTACAGAATTTGAATTTGCATGATTATGATATCCACAGCCTTATAAAATTATTCCCTTCAAGCCCAATGCAATCAAGATCAATCAATGAAATCAAACCCTAACTAACCCAATCAAAACCAATAACCAAATGCATACAAACCTTAACTAATCAAGCATTAAAAAAAAAGATTTTTTGATTAAACTAAAGAGATAAAACTTTACTACCAACTCTCACAAAAGATTATTAATTGCAAAAGCTAAGGATGAAAGAGTATGGATGGAAAATGAAGTACCTTTCTTCGTCTCTATTATTTCAAATTCATGTGAGCCATTTTTTATTCTTCAAATCGTCATGATCCAGTTCACCATCCATGTGGTTCCCATATAAATAGAAAAGAGTTATCAGTCAAATGCAAAAGTTGTTTTTTTTCTTAAAAAATTAACATGGCTACAAAGAAAGTTTATATTCGTTTATCAACAGATACCTATTATGTCTTAAAACTGCTTTCAACATATCCTTCCTCCCAAATAATGCACTCCTCCCAAGCAATGCCCTCTAAATCACTTTGTGAACCTGTTGAATATATGGACATGAGAATTAATTAGAATCAACATTAAACAGGTTGCATATAACATTATAATATAATGTATAAACTGTGAAAATAGGTAATTTGCATGTAGAAGCATAAGCAAAGAATAAGAAGATCCAACCACAACGAACAATCAAATCCCAGCAATCAAAGTTACCAATCCCAAAATTAAAGCAATTAAAATCAATCAATTACGGACAAATTTTAAAGTATACTGCCTAACAACTTGCGTGCATTCTGAGTAGCGGTATTCGTCAAGGGATTTTAGTGTTATAATTAAAGATGCAATCGTTGAGGTGAAAAAAATAAAAATAATACTAAGAACTTTCAAGATCAAGTGAAAGAAGATCAATTTTTCTTACAAACCTGAAATCGAGATCATTATTAGAGCAGAGAAACCTTATAAACTATGGGAGCGCGGTCGTATCGGTAGGCAGTCGAACGGAAGGAGAAGAAGAACATAGGGCGGTCAATTTTGGTCAGGCGGTTTGAAAAGTGGAAGAGGGAAGCTGACATTTTTTCGGCTGAGAAGAAAGTGGAGAAAAAAAAGAAACGGAGAAGAAAAGGAAAGGGAAATGGAAGAGGAAGGTGAAGGTAAAGATAAAACAGGGTACTGAAACAGCTAAACGTGATGAAATTCCAGTCAAATTTTAGAAAATCGATGCCATGAGGAACTCTGTTCGCCATTGTCTTCGTCTTCGTTCTCTTGTCCATGGATCGTGTGCTGGAACTGTTGAACCTGTGAACTTGAGTACCGTAGGGATTCGTTATTACAGTCAATGGAGAAGAGAAAGTAAAGCGGTTTCCAATGGAGAAGAAAGGAAAAAAAAAGAAGAGGAAACGTGGGATGATCCATTGCTAAAACGTGGATGAGGTAGGGCTAGAAATACAAAAGGACCCCTAAAGCTTTTTTCTGTTTTCATCTTGCGGAGTGGGTAATTTGGGCATTTCAAAAAAGGCTTCACTTTGACCGGTTTGACCAAGGTTTTGCATTATAGTATAGATACTTGTAAGTCTATCTAATGGATGGATTATAGTCCATTGATGTCAAGGATACAAGATGCATGACAAAATATGGTAAGGAGTTAAGGACTTCAAATTTTGTTACTATCATCTGACATCACTGTTTTTCCAGCTAGCACTATGTACTCAAAAAGCTCATTTTGCCCATGCCTTGTAACTTAAAGTGATCTTTGGTTGATGAGTTGTATTTTTTTTTTTTTGCCACTCATTAGCCATTTATATTTATTTTTTTCACATGTTTATTATGTATGCTTAGCGTTTGAAATCCCACAAGATGGCTTACCACCTATGATCGCAATCATTGCTAATTGCCATTTATACTTTGTGCAACTGTCAGTGCAGTTTAGTTGGTTTGACTTTACAGTGTAATATTTCTTAATAGTCTGATAGCTATTAATTAAGACTGCAAAATATCTCTGATTATCTTGGACATGATTTCACGATTGAACTTGCGTATTAGAACTCAATCCTTTCAATCTGATTGGTATACTAATCTCATAAGTATTATTTTTATCTTAAAATAAAACAACGAATCACTTGCATAAATTGATAACTCATATAAATGCATAGATTGTGATATCCTAGTTGACTAGAGTTGCAGCTATGAGTCACGATAAATAGAGTTGTGATATGTGTGTTAAGACAATTTTGACGTATTATGGGCTTGATTTGATATGGTGTGTGCGACATCCGTATGTTTTAGTATATCACATTTAAACCCGATATTGCACGTTTACTGTTTATGATTTTGACTAGACTCATAGCGAGATTTAGATTTGTTACGTATATGACAACGCGTCGAGTTGGTCTGAGGTGTTCTATTTTCAGGATAGTTATCTATCGACGTCATTATGTTTTGTTTTTTGAGCAGTCCGCAGGAAATGTATATTATGTTGGAGAACTACAAAGTTTGAGTTTAGTAACCATTGTATGAAGTCAGGATCTGCAACATTATTTTGTTTATTCAGAGATAAAATGGAGTTGATACGATTCTCGCAGCTATGGACATGTTAAACGATTGATTGCAAAATGGGTTGTTACATGGACATTTAGAGTAAACAATTTTTGGATTATACGTTGTCTATCGAGTTCAAAGTGATGTGTTTTATTAGTCCATGTATCAGACATATGTATGTGTGTATGTTTGTGTATGTATATGTATATATGTGTGTTACCATTTCCGTTGCCTCAAAGTAACATATACCAGAGATCGCTCTTTACGTACCATTTCATCCAAGCTATCAGACAATAAACTCTCTTTGATGATTTAGTCACTAGAGCTAGGGCATTATACACTGACTCAAATATGGTTAATAACGCTAAAACCCTATTTGTTAACCAACTTTGACTTCAATATGGAATTGGCTAGTTTGACTGATCAAGGTAAAATCCTTGACTGTTTAATTGGTTATAACAAATACATCGACTCCAACGTTTGCATCGTCATCGTCATCCCTTTCTTCTGATTGTGTTGGCTGTGTGTGTCTTGATTTTTTATTTATTGCTTGTGTATACCAGGTTAGGTTAAATTTGTTGTCTTCATACCGTTGTGTGAATTGTTACTAATTTATGATAATTTGTTTAGTCTTACATTTAAAAAATTTACAATAATAAACTGATTTATCATTTACTGCAACCTTGTAATCACACAAGTAAATATTTTTGGTGCTCTCAAAATGATTAAATAACTTATTTTTATTTTTAATTCTACTTTTATCTTTTATTCTTGTAAACATTGTATCTTTTCCGCATCAACTTTTATCATTTTCAATACAAACATTGAAAAATAATTTTTCTTAAAAAATAGACAAAAAGTTGTTGATTCATATAAAAAGTTATAAGAATTAGTATTTTTGCAAAAATATATATATATATATATATCAGATGTTCGTTTTTCTATTAGAAAAATTGACATTCATTTTTCTTAAATAAATCATATTTTTACTATATATGAAATGATAAGAAGTTTTTATTTTAAATGGAACAATATAATAATTTACCAAGTAATTTATCGTTATACTTTATCTTTTTATATTTGAAGATAAGTAATCATCAAATTATCATATATATATTTACCATTTTATTTTTACCATTTTAATTATGATAATATTACATTATCATTGTTGATTAAGTAATTTATTGTTTATCTTTTCAAATTTAAAGATAAGTGACAATTAGTTATTTATATTTTGTCTTGTATCATTTTAAAAATAAAAATATAATATTATATATATTTTTTGAAAATGATAGTGGTGATCATTTTCAGTATAACATATAAAAAGATAAATAAAACTATCGTCTTTTATGAAAATATTATAGGAATCGTCATTTTATATAAAGTTACTCCTACATCTTTTTATTGACTTTTTTTTATCGGCATGGGAGAATTTACTTTTATATATCTTTTTGACTGATAATTATGTATACAAAGATATTTTTTAATAAAAGATATAAAACACCTCAACTTTTACAAAAAGCTATAACAATTTACCACTTTAAACAAAAACATACAAGACTGCCATTTCATTTTTCATGCAAAGGTATAAAACAATATATTGTTCCGTATTTAAACATAAAACGATTTATTTTTTACATTGAATGAAAACATGAAGTTATACAAAGTATATGATGAAAGTGCCAATGCATATGCTTTAACATGGAGAAAATGGAAAACGTAGTTTAGAAGGAAAAAAAGATAATACAATATAGCGGTTTATTTAAAAATTGATTTACCATTTTCTTTATGAAATAAGGTAAAATATAGTGTTGACAAAACTATAAATTGTCATTCACTAAAAAGCTAATTATCATTTCAATTTTTCCAAACTATAATTTATTCGTCTTGTTGTTTAAAGTAAATGTGGATAAAATGAACAGATTAACATATTTAAATAAAAATATATAACATATAAAGTACTTTCGATAAAATTTATTTATAAGGTAGTGCTAAGGGTACCACGTTTTGTGCTTGGGGAAGCACGTTCGGTGGTTAATCGTTGAAAGGTTATTTTATACTGTAACTGGCGGTCAACCGCCAGCCAAACAGTGTTTGGCCGGCGCCAACCTTGCCCGTGGTGCCCCAAGCAACTAGGGCGACGCTCTTAGCATCACACTATTTATATTTTCAATAAAAACCAATTTTGTTTACCTTGAGAGCTAATTTATTCATATATTATTTAAAGTTTAATTTCTTGTAATGTAAAAGTTAAATGCAAACAAATAACCTATCATGCCTATTTATAATAAAATTTACAATAGCAGTTCTGACAAAAAAGATAGACTTATTTACCTTTTCGGTTAAATAAAAAAAATTATATTAAATAGTGTTGGGATACCTAGAAGCTGTAATCCGAAGAGATGGATGAGATCAATGATAAAGAATTAAATCAAACAACACAAGAAAAAATGTCTTCATCTCGTGAGGAAACATACACATGTCAAAGCTAGTAGATAAAGCATAGAGATACAAAGAGATGGTAAAGTTCATGAAAAAAGTAGTAAAATTAGTTGATACCGAAGAGCTTAGTGTTGAGGAGAGGATTTTTGGAAAGGATAAAGAAGCATTTCTATGACCTAACATCTAAAATTTGTGATTCGATTATTTTATGGAATATGATAGTGAATTTATCTTTCTTTAAAAAAAATTCAAATGAATATATCTCAATCTTGATAACAGAATTGGATTTATTAAATTTCCTATTATTATTTTATTAATAATTAAGTTTAATGAATTATCTTTGTGAACTTTACAATTAGTTTTTATGTGTTAATTACTCAACTTATCAAATTATAGGCATCGGTCGTGGAAAAAAAATCCCTAAACAAATTTAGCTTTCAAGCAAGTTGATTAAATTTATCTTTTTACAAACTATGTTTTAGAATTTACCTTTCTTACTACATATATGGTGGATAATTATGTCTTTGTATCAGGTTATAAAGAAAAAGGTTAGTGTTTGGACGGATTTTTTATCCGTTAGAAAACCGATGAATTTAATAATATAAAATACCGCAAACGCACAGCATACAATCGTAGCACGTATGCAATACGAGTCAATCCCACAATGAAAACACTAATTTCAAAATTACTCAATCAAATTATCCAAAGAGTTTGAAAATGTGTTGGCTAAAAAGTATAAAAAAACTAGAGAAATATTGGAATAAAGCAATTTAGAGGTAAATCCACTTTCACTTTCATATAAATCAACATAACATAAGTTTATAATCTCTTTTTTCTATCATATGTAGAATTAGTTGATGTATTTATTATAAGTATGGTCTATTTATGATATTAACTAACACAACGTAAACCATCAAACTTCAATACATGATCCAAACCCACTTGTCAAATCTAATGAAAATGATTATGGAATTAAAAATAAATTTTAATTTAAGCATGATCTATTTACCTTTTTTTATCAAGTAACATAGAATATCAAATTTTAATTCTATTTTCACTTTCATTATCAAAATCAATTAGCAAAATGAAAATGTAACTTATGTTTATATTTGATTAATTATGGCCTATTTGTAATTAACAACATAGGCTATAAGATTCACTACTAACAATAAACTTCCAATAACATCAAAATTTAAATTAAGCATCAAAGAAGAAATCATAAATGAAATTGTAACAACCCTAGATTTTTTTTGAATATAATTTAAATTTGACTTTATTTTTGTTTGAAATTATTTTAAATTTGTTTTATTGTAAGATTTCATTTCTAAATATTTTTAAATATTCGATTACATTTGAATCTGTAAAATGTATCACCATATTATATCTGCTATATTATGACCATATGATGTTCACCCATGTTTAAACACCTGTTATAACATTTGTTACTGTTATATAATGTTATTCTGTTATTTATATCAGTTTATCACACTGCAAGTTCCCTTTAGATTAGAATCACTATGGGTTGAAATGATACATACCCGAACGGACTTTAGAATAGGGAAAAATCGTTATGGGCTGAAATGATAGGCCTGAATGATTTTCAATTATTTCTTTTTACTTGGGACCGCTGGTTTGAAATGATAAAACCCGGGTTTTCTTTGTAAATTACGGGTTGAAATGATGTATTACCCGTATCACTTTACCTTGTGTAAAAAATGATATACAGACCCGTGGTTAAAATATATTTTTCTAAAATTTTTAAAACATTTTAGAAATGTAAATATTATAATATTTTGATTTAAAATTAATTAAAAATGATTTTTGTAAAGTATTTTGATTTTTCTGAGAATTTATAAGTGAAATAAATTAATGATAAAGTGGAAATTTGAAATATAAGTTATTTTGCAAATTTTGATTTAATTATAAATGGAATTTAAATTAAATATGAAAATATGATAAATTTATTATATTTTGAATTAAATGAATTTAAAATGATTGTATAATATATTAATGGATTTTGAATAAGTTAAAATGTGAAATAAATGAATATTGAGTTGAATTTTGAAATATAACTTAATTGGAAAATTGTGAATTTTGTTTAAAAGTGAATTTTGAAGTTAAATAAGTAAAATGAAAAATAAGTTATATTTTGAAATTTAAACTTAAGGGTTAAGTTAAAAATTTAATTATATGAATTGAAATTGAATGTTGGAATTTAATAGGTGAATTATTATTAAATATTGATTTTTGAATGGAAATTAACTTTATAAAATCATGAATTTAAGGAAAATTAAATGATGGTTATAAAAATGAAAAATATATGATTTTATAAGTTTGAAATGGTTTAAATAAAAATTTAATGGTTTGTGAAAGTATAGTGAATATTTGGAATTTAATTAACAGCATTTTGAAATGCTATTATTTCTAAAGTAAAGGATATTACAGCATTTGTAAATGCTGCAGTTAATATAAATGAACTAAAGGGCTAAATTGAATTAACGGCTATTATAGCACTTTGTAAGTGCTATAATTGTTGAATTTAACTAAGGTTTTATTTGAATTAATGTTACCCTATTACAGCATTTTGAATGTTATCTTTTATCAAATTAAATTGTTTTAAAAGTTACTTTCCGTAGCATTTTTCTAAATGCTGCGAAAGTTGAATTTTCATTGTTTTATTAAATTTAAGTGAATAAATGAATTTTGAAAAATTTAATAATTTAGTTATTAAATATAATAACTTCATTTTAATGATTTAAGATGAAGTAATTTGTTTTGAAATATAAACTATTTTGAAATGTGTGTTGAAATGGTATTTTAAATAAAAATGAACGTGGTTTTGAAAAGATATGATATTTTGAAATGGATTTTGAATGATATTGAATTTTGAAATGATATTTGATTTCGAAGTATAAATTATTACGTGGAAATTTTAACCACGGGATGAATTAAATTTATGGTTTAACTGATCCTTAGAGGATGGACAATCCCAAGCATTCTTTAAGTTATAGTGCATTACTACTACAGTTCACTTGAGTTGGTTTACATTATATAAGTATATATGTCCTGACTCGAGTGTTTTGTGTTTTACTTTCTGCTCGGGTCAGCCTGAATAGTTACAACTTAGCTTTGGATTTCTTTTCTGGAGCTAGGAATCGCTGGAGATTCTGCTTGTCTAGTTATCTGTTCCCTTTCAGTTTCAGTTGTTCTATTTCAGTTCTGGTATTTATAAACTTATATTTGGGATTTCTATTGTATATGTTTCAGACTGATATTATGTATAATGTTTTGAGAGTTTGTTATAGTAGCTTCATGAACTACTATGGTATTTTAATTTCCGCTGCGAGTTATTCTGATATTTCTGTTTCTGTGTTTCTATGATTGTATTTCATTTGCTCCCAATTTATTTACAATGTGGTATTTTGAGCAATTCAAGTCTGGCATGTGTGGATGCGAATGACTGAAAATATCGGGTTATTACAGTTGGTATCAGAGCTTTGGTTTTAGGCAAACCATAGCCTGCGGAGCAAATACTCATTAGAGATGGGGTAGAAATACCCTAGTATGAGTGAAATCAATCTCAGAGTCATTTCCTTGTGAGAGAACATATTTTTGAAGTATAAAATGATTTTCAAATTATTTTTAAAGGATTTTCAAAGATTATTTTGGTATAAAACTTTCCTTTTTTTGAAACCAAGATTTTTTAAACTTCATCTCTTCGGTATCCACCTTGTTAGAAATCTCTTGGTTAGGATTCTTATCGATTAGGATTCCTTGAACTTTGGAACGCTCCCACTTGTTCTAAAATCCAGTCTTGTCTTCCCTATTTTATCCTTTTGATTTTAGGGCATTCCATAACTCCACTTGGGAATGACCTCTCTAAAGATCAATGATTCCGCCAATCTTTGAATAATTTGTAAAGGGGTGAAACTCCTTTACAATTGGCATTGATTCACCAGAGATTCCTGTATCCTCGGTTTTCGATGCTCTCTATTTTTTGTTATATCTAGTTCTATCTCTGGCGATCGAATGTCTATTTGCCTTAGATTTCCGCATTGATTATATTCTTGAAGTCACGGTTGACTCGGTTAAGGTCGTCCGCGATTTATACAGGCTTATCATCTCCTATTTGGTAATTAAATTATCCTATCTTCGTTCGAGCTTATCCCCGAACCAGAATTCTATTTGATTAGAGTCATCTAAATTTGAATCTCTGTTTGTTTGAAATCTATCCTTGAATCGTTCTTTAGGAATTTGTGTATGGTTGTATTTTGGAATTTATGCATACATCGAAATTATTATTTTGATAAGGATGACCTTATTTTGTATATAAAAGTGAAATGTTTTCGATAAGGATTATATACCTTTTAAAATGAGAAATTTGAAGTTTCGAAAGGATTTGAATTTTTGAAAATTTTATAAGGATTTGACTTATATAAAATGATTTATAACTGAAGGGTTTTTGAATTTGAATTTCGAGGAATCGAACTTCGATGTTTTGAAATCGGTTTTAAGATTTTGGAAAATATATAATAATAATATGATTTAAAGGTATTTTCTAAATAAGAATGTTTCAAGTGTATTCGAATGAATTCCAATGATTTCAAAAGAGATTTCAAATAAGTTTCAAGAAAATAAAAGTCCAGAACCCACTTATGTCGTTGGAAAATGATTTCGGTGATGAATTCATGCATCATCGACATTGATTTTCGAATTTCTGAGTGGGGGAGAGGACACTCTAATACCTTTGCTATGCGAGTGATTTTGTGAAATCAAATTTTGAATTCAGATTTTTGAAGTATGGTTTGATATTCGAAAGATATGTGTGTGTGTGTGTGTGTGTGTGTGTGTTTATATATATTAGAAATGGTTATAGTAAGCTGGTGTTCAGTCCTTGAGATTCAGATTTGTTTTGGTATAACCCTATCTTTTGGAATTGGTTTACTGATTTGTTGGCGATTTCCAACTCTTGAATTGAAAATATGATTTCTTCGACTATTTTGAAGGTTCGAGCACTTCCAAATCAAGGTTAACTTTTCAAAGCTAAGCAATTCTGAAAGGTATAAGGTATTTGATAAAGAATATAAGTTTAGTTTGGAATGATTAAAGTATAAAGTAAATATTATATAAGTTTGAAACTGTTTTTTGAGTGAAATAAGTAGGACTATTTTGAATTATATTGGTATGAAATATAGATTTGAAATATTTTGAATAAAGTATATATATAGAATAAAAATCTTTCCAATGGTAAATTGGATTTTTCATACAGAAATAAATAATTTGAAGGTTTTAAAAGAGATGGTTTTAAACTTTGTAACCATTTTTGATATTTTGATGATTGAAATGGTTTGGAAATGATTTAATCTTTATTTTGATAAAGAATGTGAATTGAAATGATGATTGATTTTGATAAATGAATATTTGAAGTTTATATTTGTATGAAAGGATATTTGGTTTACTTGTAATTTGAGTTTATTTAAAAGTGATGGATTTATGAAATGAATATTTCAAAAAAAAGAAGGTAATAATGAAGTAAAATTTGAGATATATGAAATTATAAAATTTAGTTTTGGAATATGGTATATTTAAGCTTTGAAATATATTAAAGATTGAATAGTTTATTTTATGGATCAAATCTTTATTTGAAATTTGATAATATTTTGAAATGGTTTTGTTGGAAAACTAAATTGAACTGAAACTGATGGTTTGAATTGAATTAAAATTGAAAATTTTAGATTTGGGTTTAATTGAATAAATTTGTGAAATGTAAAGAATTAAAGGAATGTTTTAAGATTTCAAATGTATGATTTCGAAAGGTTATGATTTTCAAAGTGTAATGATTCAAGTATTTTGGTTTCGAAAGATTTATAACTTTGAAAATATTATGATTTTTGAAAGCGAATATATGTTTGAACGGAAATGAATTTATTTGACATAAATTTTGTTGATTTGGAAATTTGGGTTATTTTCTAAATCTATTGTTTTAAGAAACTTTGAAACTGAATATATGTAATTAGGAAGAAATGACTTGGCGAAATCATATATGATTTTGAAACTGAATTGATATTGAAAAGGAATTGAAATTGAGAACCTTGTCTTATTAAATACTATGATCTGGGAGTTATCAAACTTATATAAAATGGATTTGTGTAGGTATAAAATTGATTTGTAGAAGTATGAAATTGATTTGAAAACTGTTGATTCGAAAGGGTACTCATACTCAATTTGTAAATTGAAATCTTATATAATTAAAGTCTATATAAGTGTGACTTGATATACTATGGATTTGGAAAATTTTCGATTTGAAATGGAATCTTATATATAATGGACTTTATATAAGTATGATTTTTGAAAGTGATTTTGAAAGGTACTATATGATACATATTTTCGAAGTAAAGATATGGAAAGTGCCTTCTTCTTGATATCCGCTTTGTGACCACATTGTGGATTCGTTCTATCGATATCATTCTCTCTCTGATTTGGGTTTTCCGGATATGATGCTCGAGTGTCCATCGAATTCCATGGCGATCTCCATGGTCTTCTGTTTACGACTGCATAGCGTAATTCGCCTGGTTGAGATGGCCTGGGGGTACGGATGTTTCCTGAGGGATCCAGGCACAACCATTGTTATCCTGCGATCTATGTAGGTCGTAGTAGTAGCGAAATCCGCTGGCTGAGATAGCTTAAGGGTACGGATGTTTCCTGGGGGATTCAGGCATAACCATTGTGTATCTGCGATCCATGGTTAGACAAATGTTTGGTTTGGTTGATTTGTTTGGATTGTACTTTCCATATCTGTTGTTTTAAAATGTTTTTCAGTATTTTCACTGGGTGTTGAAACAAGTCTACCAAGTACCGAGAGAATTCTAGCTTTTCGCCTGATCAACGCATAGCCAGAGTCTACAGGAACGAAAGTAAACTTGTTAAGACATCGAGTTATAAAAGTATTTTGATAAAATATATTATATAAAGGATATTTTGATCATATATTTTATTTTTCTAAACAATTTATTTATTTTTAAATATTGTTTACTGTGAACTATCAAATTTGAATCAAATGACTATTCATCATATTATAAAATGTATATTATAAAACGTTTAAAATGTTAAATATAAAATTTTAAATTGAAACTTATATAGTTTTAAATATGGTTCATCCTTTTCTTTCAACCTATTCTCCCTTCTAGCTATTTGTACCTTCTTCTTCTTTGAGGGTCCTTTCTATATTGTGGAAAGAGTTGGTTCTTTGGCTTATCGTTTAGATTTGCCCGAGAAACTTTCTTGAGTGCATGATGTATTCCACGTCTCACATCTCCTTTAGTATCTGCTCGACCCATATCTTTTTATCCAGCCTTCTGCTCTTGATAGTTTGGATATTGAGCCAAATTTGACCGTTGAGAGGAAGCCACTTCGTATTGTCGATAGAGGTACGAAGTTGCTCAGAAGGAAATCTGTTAATTTGATCAAAGTACAGTGGAGTACTGACGATCGAGATTGTACATGGAAAACGGAGGAGAGCATTCGTGCATCGAATCCGGAATTGTTTGTTTCAGATACTATTTTGTTTTTCTATCTTGTTTCTCTTTATTTTCCTTATCCGTTCTTTTCGAGGACGAAAGATATGAGTGGGGGAGAGTGTAACAACCCTAGATTTTTTTGAATATAATTTAAATTTGACTTTATTTTTGTTTGAAATTATTTTAAATTTGTTTTATTTTAAGATTTCATTTCTAAATATTTTTAAAATGATAATAGGATTTTTTCCAAAATTTATTACATTTATTTTCTATTTTTAAAGGCTAGTTTCCTTTTTTCTGCTATTTTCTTCATTTAATTATATTTAATTAAAATTTATTTATTTATTTTTGTGCATGCATTTTATTTTTGTATTCTTATCTTTATTTATAAATATTTTTCAAGTACATAAATTTTTTCCAAAACTTGTTGCATTTATTTTCAAATTTTTAAGACTGGTTTGCAATTTTTGCTGTTTTTCTTACTTAAATTATATATAATTAATATATATTTATTTATTTTTGATTATTTGCTAAGTTTTAGTTTTTTTATCTGAATTTATATGCCTTTTTCAGATTTTTAAAAATTGCAAAAGAATTTGGTGGAAATTTGAAGAGTTTAGTGATCATTGATTTGCTTAGCCTTTTTATATTCTCACATTTTCAATTTCAACCAACACCTTTTCATATTTGCTGCCTTAACTCTCTTCTCTTCAGCTGGCTACCTCATTTCATCTCATGTGAATTTTATTTCTCAACTCACAAAAAAATTCGGCCATTCTTCTTTTCAAAAATTTTGGTAAACTTCTTTTCGTTTCCATTGTTTTATACTTTTTCATGTGAATTGCACTTATTTCTTCATCTCTTAGGTTTAGCCCCTGCCACCACCAGCACCTTGGCCGCCTCCACCATCACCTCAACCAATCTCCACCACCTCCAGTCCAACCCCAAGCCATGCCGTGGTCCCTAGGTTGAAGATCCACATGAAAATGCACTAAACTCCACTTGAATGTACATAGCCAAGCACCATGATGTTCCACCACCTCATACACCCCCTTGGCCGCCACCTACACCACCACCTCCAACCTGACCTGCACCCTCTGCCATGTCATCCCCTGACCCCATCAGACCTGGTCATGCCCATGATTGCTTTGGTCGAGCCTTTGTTTGCTTTGAACCATGTTGTGTTGCCTTGTTTTGTGTAGTTTCATGCCATACCTTTGCACCATCATTAAATCTATGCTAGGCCGACTCATGTGAACCCAAAGACCAGATCCTAACCCATGCTTATCCATGTGTTTCTGACCCTATACTGAAGCACAAGTGGTTGAAGCAAGTGCAAATACTTTGGTGATGTTTTGTGCATTCATTTCTAACATTGTTTTATTATATTCGGGTTGAAAACTTATGTAGATTGTTTTGTTTGTTTGAATGTATTCAAGGTGATTAATCTTTGGCTCTCCCAATATAAAATCTTATTCATGCTTTTGTGCCTTCGAAGATCTCAGTTTGTGTGTTTTAGTTTTCGTCTCCAGCTTATACCAGTGAGTTATTCTCACCAGACAGTTTTATACTTATATAACTAGTAAATCGATCACATTTAAATCTGTAAAATGCATCACCATATTATATCTGCTATATTATGACCATATGATGTTAACCCATGTTTAAACACCTGTTATAATATTTGTTACTGTTATATAATGTTATTCTGTTATTTATATCAGTTTATCACACTGCAAGTTTCCTTTAGATTAGAATCACTGTGGGTTGAAATGATACATACCCGAACGGACTTTAGAATGGGGGAAAATCGTTATGGGCTGAAATGATAGGCCTGAATGATTTTCAATTATTTCATTTTACTTGGGACTACGGGTTTGAAATGATAAAACCCGGGTTTTCTTTGTAAATTACGGGTTGAAATGATATATTACCCATATCACTTTACCGAGTGTAGAAAATGATATACAGACCCGTGCTTAAAATATATGTTTCTAAAAAATTTAAAATATTTTAGAAATGTAAATATTATAATATTTTGATTTAAACTTAATTAAAAATGATTTTTGTAAAGTATTTTTATTTTTCTGAGAATTTATAAGTGAAATAAATGATAAAGTGGAAATTTGAAATATAAGTTATTTTGGAAATTTTGATTTAATTATAAATGGAATCTAAATTAAATATGAAAATATGATAAATTTATGATATTTTGAATTAAATTAATTTAAAATGATTTTATAATATATTAATGGATTTTGAATAAGTTAAAATGTGAAACAAATGAATATTGAGTTGAATTTTGAAATTTAACTTAAATTGGAAAATTGTGAATTTTGTTTAAAAGTGAATTTTGAAGTTAAGTAAGTAAAATGAAAAATAAGTTATATTTTGAAATTTAAAATTAAGGGTTAAGTTAAAATTTTAATTATATGAATTGAAATTGAATGTTGGAATTTAATAAGTGAATTGTTATTAAATATTGATTTTTGAATGGAAATTTAACTTTATAAAATCATGAATTTAAGGAAAATTAAATGATGGTTATAAATATAAAAAATATATATGATTTTATAAGTTTGAAATGGTTTAAATAAAAATTTAATGGTTTGTGAAAGTATAGTGAATATTTGGAATTTAATTAACAGCATTTTGAAATGCTATTATTTCTAAAGTAAAGGATATTACAGCATTTGTAAATGCTGCAGTTAATATAAATGAACTAAAGGGCTAAATTGAATTAAAGGCTATTATAGCACTTTGTAAGTGCTATAATTGTTGAATTTAGCTAAGCCTTTATTTGAATTAATGTAACCCTATTACAGCATTTTGAATGCAGTCTTTTGTCAAACTAAATTGTTATAAAAGTAACTTTCCGTAGCATTTTTCCAAATGCTGCGAAAGTTGAATTTTCATTGTTTTAATAAATTTAAGTGAATAAATGAATTTTGAAAGATTAAAATTTTGGAAATTTAATAATTTAATTATTAAATATAATAACTTCATTTTAATGATTTAAAATGAAGTAATTTGTTTTGAAATATAAACTATTTTGAAATGTGTGTTGAAATGGTAATTTAAATAAAAATGAATGTGGTTTTGAAAAGATATGATATTTTGATATTTTGAAATGGATTTTTAAATGATATTGAATTTTGAAATGATATTTGATTTCGAAGTATAAATTACTATCTGGAAATTTTAACCACGGGATGTATTAAATTTATGGTTTAACTGATCCTTAGAGGATGGACGATCCCAAGCATCCTTTAAGTTATAGTGCATTACTACTACAGTTCACTTGAGTTGGTTTACATTATATAAGTATATATGTCCTAACTCGAGTGTATTGTGTTTTACTTTACGCTCGGGTCAGCCTGAGTATTTACAGCTTAGCTTTAGATTTCTTTTCTGGAGCTAGGAATCGCTGGAGATTCTGTTTGTCTAGTTATCTTTTCCCTTTCAGTTTCAGTTGTTCTATTTTAGTTCTGGTATTTATAAACTTCTATATATTTGGGATTTCTATTGTATATGTTTCAGACTTATATTATGTATAATGTTTTGGGAGTTTGTTATAGTAGCTTCATGGACTACTTTGGTATTTTAATTTCCGCTGCGAGTTATTCTGATATTTCTGTGTCTGTGATTCTATGATTGTATTTCATTTGCTCCAAATTTATTTACAATGCGGTATTTTGAGCAATTCATGCCTGGCATGTGTGGATGCGAATGGCTGAAAATATCGGATTGTTACAGAAATCGTCATGTTGATTTTATATGATTCATGAGAGCTTCATTGCCCTTAAATTGAAGAGGCTTAGCTTCTCATACTTGAATTCATTTCTACGTAAATTGATTTCAGAAGATGAAAGGAAAAACTAATAAAAAGGAAAAATAATTAATTAAAAAGAAGTAGAGAGCTAATTAATTGTGTGAAAATAAATCTACACTAATTGCATGAGATAAATCTAATCTACTAACATGAAATAAAATAGCATAGAAAAAGAGCATGAAATAAGAGTGCATAAAATAAAAGAGAAGGCTAAGAAGCCAATAAAGATAAAAGAACGTTTATTTCTACATAGTGGTTACAACTATGCATAAAAGATGAGATCCATTACACGAACACAAGAGAGTATTCATATAAGTCTATAACCCTAAATTCATTTTAGGGAGCTACCAAAAATGCTCTTGATTTTGTGTGGCCTTCAAGTTATCATTAATTTTTAATTAATCTCTTGCTAACATGTTTTTTGCTTTTAAATGTAGTCTATTAGCAAGTGGGTAAATGAGCTCCTTGATGTTGATTTAATTTCTTCTTTTCTTTATTCTTTTGGCTTCCACTATTATGCATGCATAAATACTGAATCATCTTCTAATTTGCACTTAATTTTCTACAAAACTAAATTAAATTATGCAAATAAATTTTCTCAAAACAAATGCACATACAAAAGAATTGTTTTTCCCAAATGTAGATGAGTGAATGGTGATTTGAAAACGCTTTTGTATTTTGGTTAAGCAATGTAAAAAAACCCTAATATGTCTTTTATTCTAATGATGATTAAGTATGAGAGTAAAAATATACATTTTTACATGCACATCTAATACCCCATCCTTATCTTTTTATCTGTTCGCAAATAAACTAAAACTAAGATAAATCCACTTTCATAGGAAGCACGATTACATTGAGCGTATGCAACAAAGCGTTAAATCTTTTGATGTCTTTAATAGGACCAGTATTGTCTCGTGAGGGTTTTCAGTAAATATTACCCATAAAATCCAAATGGATATGCAAAGTTCATATTGCAAGTTTTATTTACGAAGATATGAATGCAAGTTTTTATTTACAAAATGAAGAACTTACTTTTTAAATTCCCATGAAATAGTAATATATAAGTCTCGGTCATTATCAAGAAATTTCATTCTTTTACTAATCAAAACTTCCAACAAAAATTAAGTTATCGTACCAATTAGACTCTACCTTGGCTAGTTGTTTCGGTTGATGACATAGTACAACTATGAAATAAATTCTTTAATTCACTGTCAAAGTTTGCAAAGTGGTACCTTCATTTCCTTTTGAACAAGTCAAATTGGTCAAGTCAGGATAATGTTTTTCAACTGCTTACTCTCTCTTTATTTGAAAAAAAAATCAAAATTATTATTATTTACATAAATCTAACTCAAAAAACCAAAACCAGTTATATCATCCATGCACTACCTTGAGAGCTTATGTAAGAAGTGTACAAAGGATGCCGAGTGTACGCACTTATGTGTGAACATCTGACTCTAAGTGTTTATTATTATTGTTGTTGTTCTTGTTATTATTATGACTATATATAAATACACCTAACTTAGAAAACCGAGGCCAGATATACCATTTATGCACTACCTTTCGAGCTTACATAAAAAGAGTACAGAGCATGGATGGTGTACAATGACTCTAGGTGTTTTTTTCTTGTTTTTTTAAAGAGAAGAGAGAGTTATGCAAAATCATCTTAGCACTACTTAACTTTAAAAATTAAAAATGTTAACGCATTTACTTTAAATCAACCACTTTTTAAACGAAGACTGCACTTTAGAATAACTTCATAATCACCACTTATGAATCTCCCTATGTGCTAGTTACATCATAGTTGCTTGTAAATTAAACTTTTCTTTCTATTATTCATTTGAGTTAAGTAATTTTCCAAAAATTTCAATCTCATGACCAAAACTGTATGTTTACTTTATCGTGCCTATTCAAAAGTAAATTATGATGCAAAATTATTTTTTGGAATTTTTTTAAGAAAACTAAAATGCAATTTTTTGAGTTCTTTTTATAAAGAAAGAAAATGCAAAATCATAATATACATGAGACTCCCCCAGCTTGATTTTGACTGTGTCCCACACTCCGTGCATGATATAATTAGTGTAAAGAAGAAAAATATATACATATTTACAAGAAAGGGTTAAAATCCCTCATCAGTGGTAGTGTGGCTAATGAAAAATCATGAGTTCCTCCTATCGGCCACTTGCCAATTCAGAGTAGGGAATTAAACGATGACCATTAACCTTAAAAGTTGATCCATCCCTAAAGTTTTCTATTTCTATGGCACCGCGTAGAAAAACAGTACGCATGGTCCTGTCCATTCTGATTTTGATTTTCTAAGGAATAATTGAAGTCGAGAGTCAAACAAAATAACTTTCTGATTTGACAAAAACGTTTTTCTTAGGATTGACTTGTCAGAAAAAACTCTTGTTTTTGCTAGCCCTTTCAAGATCAAAGTTTATGTTCTTTATTGCCCATGACGCTTTATTTCAAGCTTGACTGGTAAGTGACATGCTTTACCATATACTAATCGAAAAGGAGACATCCCAAGATTAGTTTTAAAAGCAGTTCTCTAAGCCCAAAGCGCATATGTCAATTTTCAAAGCTAATCTTTTCGATTTTTATTAAAAGTTCTCCAAAATTTGTTTGATTTGTAGATTTGAAACTTTGACTTAGCTACAAGTTTGAGGATGATAAGGAGTGGATAACTGGATTATTGAGCATTCCTTCATTAAAGATTGAAAAGATTGATTACAAAAATAGGTTCTATTGTCACTTATTATCGTGTGAGGTGTGCCAGACCTAGCAAAGTTGTTTTCTTTTATGAATCTCGTAATTACATTATGATTATTTGTTTTACAAGAAACAACTTCAACTCATTTAGAAATGTAGTTGACGATAAGGAGAATGTAAAGATATCCGAAAGAGTTAGGAAACGGTCCCATAAAGTCAATTCCCCAAACGTCAAACATTTCGATGATAATGATGGAGGTTAAAGGCATCATGTTACGTTTTGTGATTTTCCTAACATTTGACAATAATCAAATACTTTACAAAACTCGAATGCGTCTTTGAAAAGTGTACGCGAACAAAAGCCACATTGAAGCACCATTTTATGGTTTTCTTAGGACTGAAATGTCCGCCACATGCTTGGTCATGACAAAACGAAAGAATACTCTTGATTTCGCTATTCGGGACACATCGTTGAATGATTTGGTTGGAACAATATTTAAACATTCTGGGGTGACGGATGGATCGTATCATTTGATCCTTTTTTTCATGCTTTTACTGGAGGTCGGTATGGATCATCCGAATAGAAGTATTTCACTTGGGAATTTTTTTTGCATTTTTCTTGTTTGGACCAAAATAAACGAGTTTCTTTAGTGACTAAATGGTTCACTATATCGACAAACCATGGATTGGTGGAAACTGAAAAGAGTTGTTCGTCGGAAAAGTTCTCGTTGGTAGGTGAAGAAGATGATGCGTTTGGAAGACGAGGTAAATGATCGATTATAACATTGTCGGATCCTTTTTATCTTTGACTGTAAGATCAAATTCTTGAAGTAATAGGATCCAACAAATCAAACGAGACTTAGCATCCTTTTTTCAAAATGGTACCTAAGAGCGAAATGGTCAGTGTAGAGTGTGATATATGAGCCTATTAAATAAAGTCGAAACTTTGCTAGTGCAAAAACGACGGCTAGAAGTTCTTTTTTGGTGGTTGTGTAGTTGAGTTGAGCATCATTCAAAGTAATACTAGCGTAGTAGATGACATGGAGGATTTTCTTGCTTTGTTATCCTAGGACAGCATTAACCGCAAAGTAAGAAGCATATCACGTTATTTCAAAAGGAAGATCCCAATTGGACGAGCAAATGATTGGAGCATAAATGAGTTCATTTCTAAGACGTTCAAAACAAGAGACTTAATCAGAACTGAAATTGAAAGGAACATATTTTCCCAAAAGAGTAGTCAAATGTCGAATAATTTTGCTAAAGTCTTTTACTAAGCATTGACAAAAGTCAGTGTGTCCTAGAAATGATCGAATGTCCTTAACGGATTTGGGAATGTGTAGATTTGAAATGACATCAATTTTTTCTTTATCAACCTCAATGCCTTTATTTGAAATGACATGTCCGAGGACTATACCTTGTTTGACCATAAAGTGATATTTTTTCCAGTTCAAATTTAAAGGTTTCTCTTTACATCAATTTAGAACCAGCTCGAGATGTTGTAAGAAATCGAAAAAGAATCTCCAAAGATAGAGAAATCGTCCATGAAAACTTCTAGAAAGTGTTCAATCGTGTCAAAAAAGACCCCAACCATGCATCGTTGGAAAGTTGCAGGGGCATTACAAAGTCCAAATAGCATACGCCAATAAGCAAAGGTTCCAAAAGGACATGTGAAAGTCATTTTTTCTTGATCTTCGTGAGCGACTGAATTTATTTAAAACTGGAATAATCATCAAGAAAACAATAGAATTCGTGACCGGCTAATCGTTCAAGCATTTGGTTGATAAAAGGAAGAGAGAAATTGACATGTTGTAGAATTTAATTTTTGATAATCAATTTTGATACGCCAACCGTTTGAGTACGAGTTAGAATGAGTTCATTAGCGTCATTCATGATAACGGTGAGTCTGGATTTTTTAGGCACAACATGAATTGGGGTAACCTATGAGCTGTTGAATATAGGATAAATGATAGCGTTATCAAGGAGCTTAAGAATTTCTTCTCGAACCACATCTTCCATTTTGGGGTTAAGCCTTCATTGTGCATTACGAGTAGGCTTGGCTTCGTCAATTAAGTGAATGTGATGTTGAACAATTGCAGGGCCGATTCTCTTATTATAGATAATGGACTACCCAATTGCTTCTTTGTTTTTTGAAAGAATTGAAGGAAGAGATGCTTCTAGAGTAACAAAAAGATCCAAAGAAATTATGATGGAAATTTTTTTGTTGTCATCTAAGCGTGTGTACTTAAGGTGAGATGGTAGAGGTTTGAGCTCTAATTTGGAAGATTGCTCAATCAAAGTAATCGGTTAAGTTTCGGACTCAATCGTGGAAGGTTCGAAGGAAAGCGTATCTATGATCTCCTTTGGCACGTCTTGAAACAATTGTTTGTACTCCACTTCATGTTCATTATTGAGGTCAATTGTCCCGTTTTCAAAGTTTTTTGTGAATTGCGCTAACTTCCAAGGTGTGGTCGAATGGTTCGTTTGATTTTTCTAAATTGGAGATGTTAAGATCTATGGTCATGTTACCAAAGGAAATTTTCATCAAACCATTTCGACAGTTGATCAAAGCATTCAAAGTGGCTAAAAAGGTCGTCCTAAAATCAAAGGAATTTGACTTGTGAGATTATATACTGGTTGTGTTTCTAAGATAATAAAATCGGCAGGGAATATGAAATCTCCAACTTTGATAACACATCCTCAATCTCACCTATTGGTTTTTCTACATAATGATCGACCAACTGAAGGTGATTTTTTTGGTTTAAGCTCACCTAGACCTAGTTGCTGGTAAAAGACATTTATTGATTTTCTTGTCTTGTTGCGGAAAATCCCTTCAGTTGATCAGTCTAAGGAATAAAAAACCCAAGTCAGTGGAAAACAACTGGATCGTGATTGTAGTGAGACGAAACAAACGAAAATAAACACTAGAACGGACAGTCATAGGTCTATGCAATGCAGAAAAAATAAATAACACCAGTATTTATAGTGATTCCACTACCGCGAGGCAGCGTACGTCTACTTAGGGAGAGGAGATTTTATTAATACTGAAAGATTAGAGTTACAAGATTGATTCACTTTTAGAGGCTATACAGAAGAAGATTTAACAATACAGATAAAATTCTACAGAGTTTCAGCTATCTAGGATGTCTGCCGTTGTTGTCCAGAAGCTCCACTATTTATCGAGTGAAGATATGAGGAGGGATAACTGCTATATAGCACTCCCGAGGTTTGGTTCGGCACATCTGGTTCGACATCGCTTTGATTTGACCAACTTGGTTCAATGTCCATCTGGTTCGGCATTCAATGATCGAACGAGAAATCTGAACTGGCACAAAGTTTGGTTTGGTGTGCACACATCTAGTTCGTCTACATTTTCGAGCAGCATTAGCATACCGAACGAAATATTTGGTTTGGTTATTCACTTCAACATTTGGACCGACAACTTCAAGAGTCTGGACCGGCATACTTTACCACACCGAAGGAAAATGATGGTTCGGCATCATCACCGCTCCACTTCATTCACCACTTCACTGCTCCAAACATGTAAATGTTTCCCCCAAATCATCATTGATTGAAATCATTGCATCTTTGTCGCTCCACTTCCAAACCAACCTTCTTATCGAACGAGATCATAACACCTTACCGGACCAAAAATTTGGTCTGTCAACTCCTCCAACTTTCACCGATCGAAGTCCCCACCACTTCAAAAATCTGGAGCGGCAAATCCAAGCAACGCCAGATCACTGATGTGGTCTGGCAAACCCTAGTTCTCAACGATGACAAGCCATCTCAACTTCCTCCCTGTTGTCACTTCAGCTAAGGGTTAGAGCTTCGGTGCTTCTTCACTTCTTCCTCGAGATCCTCCTCGAATTGAATTAAGGTATCAGATTCTAACATGTCTCCTATCGTACACGAAACTGTGGAGCAACACGGATCTTTGCATTTTACAAGAATGGATCGAGACAGGACTCTTAGATGGTTGCTAAGAAGACTTTTTTAGGTACTTAAGTGTGGCGTTTTTGAATGCATAGTTCCTTCAAAATTTGGCATAGGTTGGAACCTGTTGAATTATGTCTAAAAGAGGAATGTTGACCTTGACTTGCTTAAAAATTTCTAACACTTTTTCCATTTGTTCAAATGTTTCTTAGCGCGAAGTCTACAGAGAAATGGAGCTCACAACTTAGTAGGTCGGTATACTTGACTTGGTGAAATATGAGATTCAAAATCGGATTCAATATTCTAGATGGACTCAATCGAGGGATTGGAGGTTTGGAAGAAATTTCTAATAAGTCATTAGGATTGACAATTTGGTTATCAATTTGCTTATCGGATCGGACGGTGGTGATAAAGTTCATTTGATTCAAATTACTATCTGAATGGCATGAGCTTGATTTGAGCTTGTGTTTTGATTTCTAGGGTTTGAAATAGGTTGACTCAGGAATGTACCTCTTTCACGTTCACTCATAGAAGTGGCCAACTGACTCATTTTCATTTTGAGTTTAGCAATCGATTGACTCATATTTTGCATGTACGAAGTTAGAAAATTTAGCAAACTGTTGTTCAATTGAAGATTTTGAGTGGTTGCTTTAGCCAAAGTTTTCAAACTTTTCTCAAGTGATTTCATTCGTTTGTCATCTTAAGGAACAAAAGATTATTGCAATTGGTTTTGAAAAGGTGGCGCAAAGTTTTTTTGAACTTGATTTAGTTATAAAGGAGGATTTGAAGCATTGTTCAAAAATTCCTGGAAAGATGGTTGAACTAAATTCATGTTTGAATTGTTTTGGTTCCAAGCAAAGTTAGGATAATTTCTCCAACCAAGATTGTACGTTGGAGAGAACAGATCATTCCTTGCTTTGTTAAAAGTGTTGATTTGTTCTAACGAGTAAGGACATTGATCAACAATGTGATTTGGATCATTACATTTTTAACATGAGAGTTGGGAAGCTTGGTTCATTTGATTAGATGAAAGGATGTTACCACATTTGTTTATCATCGCATCGATTTTCGCTTCTAAAGCTAATAATGATCCTATCGAATGTGTGCTTAATCTTGAATAGATTGATTTCTCGTTAGATTGTTCCTATTAAGATGATTTTTTGGCTAGCTTTTTAAGAAATTTCCAAGCGGCATCGTAATATTTTGCTAAAAAGTTTCTTTAAACCATTGATTCAAGCATTGTTCGAGAGCTATTTTCAAGTCCATCATATAAAACTTGGCAAAGAGTCCATTTTTCAAAATTGTGATGTGGACATTTGATCAAAAGTTCTTTAACTTTTTCAAAATATTTTTCAAAGGATTCACCTCTAAACTGATGAAAATTTACAATTTCATTTCGCATTTTGGTTGTCTTTTCTAAGGGATAATTTATTTTTAAGAAAACTTTTACAAGTTTGTCCCAAGTTCTAATCGAATTTGAAAGCAAGCCGCATAACCATTTTTCGGCGTAGTCTGTAATTGCAAATAAAATTAACCTAAATTTTATTTTATCATTGCATAATTGTTGAAGTTTTATAATTGCACAAACTTATTTAAATTTTGTTAAAAAGATGTAAGGATCATCATTTTCAAAATTACCAAATTTTGGAAGCATGTTAATGTGACTTGAATGGATTTCAAAGTAATTACCCGTTGGGGCGGGTAAAGTAATGCAAGAAGGGACATAAACTCAATTAGGGAAAATTCTGTCCAAGAGAGTATGTGGTGGATTTTCATTCGCCATTGTAGAAAGACTGTTTGTTCAAGCTAAGCAGTTTATTGAATTGGCACGAATCCAAAAACTCATGCACAAGAAAAAGGTTTAAGGAGAGAAAGAGGTGAACAAAAATGGTAAGAAAATATGAGCGAAAGTTTTTTTTGAGAGAGAGGGAGATTTTTTTTGAAATTTAGCTTTTTTTCTACTGAAAAAATATGTTCTGTTTTGAATTTTTTTTACTTAAAAAAATATGTTGTTTTTTCCTTTTTTATGAATTTTTTTCTTTTTCTTTTTCTTTTTTTAAGAGTAAAGGTAAGTGAACTATTTTTTTCAAAGAAAATTGTTTTTCTTTTAGATTTTTTTATATATGCATGAAATTAATGCAACTAAATGAATACAAGGACTTAATTGGAATTTTCCATCCTTAGTAGCCCCTAACCCAAAGTTGTATAATCATACTTTGACTTAATTCAACAAATAGTTCTTAGCCAGGTAACGGACGAAGGTTATCAGTGCACTGTGAGTCACCGTAGCAATGCAGCTGAAGTTAAGCATCTTCAGAGAAACAATCACTAAAATATCTTACAAATTACCGTAATAATTATAAATGATTATTGCTCTGTCGTTGCCTTAGACACCAAGAAATAATTTGTTAAATGAAATCAACCTATAAAAGTATAAATTTTCCCTAGATGAACTTGCGACACCGTTAAGTCCAACATCTAATCTTTGTTACTTAATTGAAGTTTATATAATGAAATGTAATTTTTGGACCAAGGAAAGAGTAATGAAATCCCCACAGGCCAAGGAAAGAGTAATGAAATCCCCACCTTATGTGAAGCTGGGTGTTGCTTTTAGAAAATAAAAACAATATGACATGACGTAAAATTGAAATTAAATGTGCATTAACAATGCACTACAAAAGATTTTTTTTAATTGTAAGCAAAAAATAATGCAAGAAAAATAAAAACAAAAGATAAGAAAACGATACCAGAGCGTGCAGAATTATTGGCAAATTTATCTAAAACCAGCGAATTTTTTTAGCGCAATTCTTTTTTCTTGCCAAGCAAAGCAGGGCAATTCAGCAAACAATTTTTCTCCTTCTGAATTCCTGCAATTTGCAACCTGCAAAAGTATTGAAAATGATTTTTTGTTTTTTAATAAGGATAGAACAAAAGAAGAAGAAAAATTATTTATCATTTACCAATGCCTAACAAAAGCAAATATATTATTATTATTATTATTTGGAAATAAACAAAATAGAAATGTACAACATAACAAAAATGAAAATGAATAGAAATGAGGTTTGTTTTAAAGAAATGTAACAGTGAAAATAAGATGTAATGCACATAATGCAACAATAAGAATGCAAATGCAACGAACAGAATGTAAAGATTAAAACTGCAATGATTTTTTTTTTGGAACAAATGTAAAATGAAAAAACAAAATGTAATTTTTTTCTAATGAAAACTAAAGAAGAGAAAAACGAGTGAAGCAGAAGGCGAAAACAACAAAATGCATACAATAAAAGGCATAAAATGAAATGGAAACAAAAGTGGAAAAAATAGCATTTTTTTCTTTTCAATGAAAACTAGCACAAAATAAAAGGAAAAAAATTAATTCAAAGAGTAAAATTAAAATTAAATTGCTTTTCCCGGCAACGAGGCCAAAAACTTATTCGGCCAGACTTTCTATCAGTTAGAAATAGCCGAATATAATAAAATAAAATACCACAAGCGCATGACGTACAATCGTAGTACGTATGTGAGTACGGGTGATCCCACAAGGAAAGCACTGATTTCGAAATTATAGAATCAATTTACCTAAGAGTTTGAAAATGTGTTAATTAAAAAGAATAAAAAAATGGAGAAAACTTGGAATAAAAACTATGAGATTAAAAGGCAATTTAGAGGTAAATCCACTTTCACTTTCATATAAATCGACATAATATAAATTTATAATCTCTCTTTTCTATCATATTAGAATTAGTTGATGTATTTATTATAAATATGATGTATTTGTCATATTAATTAACACAACCTAAACCATCAAACTTTAATACATCATCCAAACCCACTTGCCAAATCTAATGAAAATGATTATGAAATTAAAAATAAAATCTAACTTAACCATGATCTATTTACCCTTTTTTATCATGTAACATTGAAAACCAACTTTTGATTCTATTTTCACTTTCATTATCAACATCAATTAGCTAGATGAAAATGCAACTTGTGTTTATATTTGATTAAGTTTAGCTATTTGTAATTCACAACATAGGCTATCAAATTCACTAATAAATAATAAACTTCCATTAACATCAAAATTTATATTAAGCATCAAAGAAGAGATCTTAAATGAATTCATCACGTTGATTTTATACGATTCATAAGAGCTTCATTACCCATAAATTGAAGAGATTTAGCTTTTTATACTTGAATTCATTTCAACGTAAATTAATTTCAACATTAAAATGAAAATGAAAGGAAAAACTATTAAAAAAGAGTGATAATTAAAAAAAAGTAGAGAGCTAACTAATTGTATAAAAATAAATTTACACTAATTGCATGAGATAAATCTAATCTGTGTACATGAGATATAAAGAGACATGAAATAAAATAGCACAGAAAAAAAGCATGAAACAAGAGTGCATAAAATAAAAGAGAAGGCTAAGAAGCCATTATATATAAGAGAACGTTTATTTCTATTTAGTGGCTACAACTATGCGTAAAAGATAAGATCCATTACATGATACATAAAAGGGTATTTATACAAGTCTAAAACTCTAATATCTTTTTAGGGAGCTACCAAAAACGCCCCTGACTTTGTGTGCCCTTCAAGTCATCACTAATGTTTAATTAATCTTCCACTAAAAAGTTATTTTGCTTTTAAATATGGTCCACCAGCAAGTGGATAAATGGGCTCCTCCATGTTGCTTTCATTCTTTCTTTTCTTCATTCTTTTGGCTTCCATTACTTATGCATGCGTATATCCTTGAATCCTTTTCTAATTTGCACTCAATTTCTTACAAAATTAAATTGTGCAAATAATTTTTTCCAAAATAAATGCACATACAAAATGACCATTCTGCCCAAATATAGATAAGTGAATAATGATTTAAAAACACTTTTGTATTTTGGTTAAAGCATGTAAAAATACCCTAATATATCCTTTATTTTTATAAATGAAGATTAAACATGAGAGTAAAAATATATTTTTTACATGCACATCAGTTAGTGTTATAATATATATATATAAATTATAAGGGTGGATATGCTAAATGTTACATGGGCATTATTGTAATCTTCATTTTACATGATAAGCTTATAAATATAGCTTCATTGTATTATATGTTGATATCTTAAATGAATGAAATATATCCACTCTCTTTCTCTAATGGCTTCTTGTCTACTTATATTTTCAGCACGTTATCAGCACAATCTTTAAATAAAAGTTATAGACACAAAGTTGTGATGATTAAGAGAATTAGATCAATCTGCATTCATTTAGATCCATCTCTTTCTTTTAATCTACTAATGAAATCAATTATGACTTCTGAAATTATTTATTCTATATTTCTTCTCATAAAAATAAGTATTGTTTATCCTTTCAAACTTAGTATTAGATCAATGGTTCATTTGAATTGATTCAAAATTTCTAACAACTGCCATTAAAGCGCGCATCATTGATTTCATTGAAGACTTTTATTTTATATATTTAAGTAAGCTTTGAATTAAACTTTATATATAAATCATTGAATTCATGTAATATCTTATTCAAATTATAGATCTACTTGATCCATGTATGATGGATTTTGTGTGTTTTAATTTTGGATTTGGTATGGTATTGAAGTTGTTTTTTCCTAAATTAAAAGGTTGAAATCTATTTTGATGAAGAAAGGTAGATCTAAATGATCTATATGTGGTTTACGAAATAAAATAAAATTTGATATAATTTTATTTTTTTAGGAAATAATCTTAATCCCCTAAATTCAAAAACAACTTCCATTGGTTTAAAGATCTACATGTCTAGTTCGATACATTTTGTAAAGAATTATGGAGTTATCTTTTTGGGAGAAACAATTTGGATCTTAGATGTATGCTTATTTTTATTTATTTTTATGAATGATATAAGTGGATCTAAATGGTTTGGAAACATTAGTGTAAGAGAATATAAAATCCTGATTTTACGATTAAATTGTTTTACTCTATTTTTGATTGAGCAATACGTGTATGTATGTGTGTGTTTGTGTGTGATAAAGTTAGAGGTATGCCCTAGGGGAAATTTTATAATTTATTGTAAATTATTAACTTTGTAATCAATTCTCGTTTGTAATAAAAAATGTGTTCTTTCTGTTATATGCTTATTATAACATGTTATAATTAATTAATTGTTTAATTTAAGAATATTTAACAGAAAATCCATAAATAGTGTATTCACGATAGTAATTACAAATAGTTGTAATCATGAGTATTTTATCACAATCTAATATACATATTATTTTAAATATTCCTAGTTAAGATGTATCAGGATTGGATATTGATGCATCCATTGAGACTAGAGTATGTAATGCTCTCTAAATGTTAGATGGTGTATTGCTCATGAAGGCTGTAGGCATCATGGGGTTACACACTAATGTTAGTGGATAACTATAGAATGTGTCACTCGATAGTTTTATGTTGGTTAATGTTAACTAGGTTTTTAACATAATAGAATTCAAAAGGAGTTAGAACATTCTGATTAAGTTAAACGACTCAAAACTTGACCCGAAGGCCTAAAAGTACAAGACAAAGAAACATAAGAAGTTTGGTGCAGAATTACGCCAACTCTTCCGATCGATACCGATCCGATCCAAAATGTTGGTTCATGGTTCCTTTTAGCCATTTGCATTGAACTTCTACGCCTTTACTAAGCTTGCCTATCAAGTTTGGCAACATTTGAAGCAAATTAGTTCAAGAAGTAAAGACTCATTCTAATACCTACCTGCTTTTGGACCGAAGAAACTTAAAATGGACCTATAGAATTCATATAGATTTGGATTAACTTGAAATTTGGTGGGGACATTAAGAAGACATAAAAGAAGGCCCATACCAAAAATGAATTTATTTTTCCACGCCAATTTGGATTGGCACTGATCCTAACTCATCGGATCATCCACTCTATTTAAGGTGGGTCCCACCACCTACAATCTATATTATAGGTCCCACACATCTTCTAGAAGCTACCTGTAAAGTTTCGTCCAATTCTGATAAGTATTAAGCAAGTTATGGATGAATATCCTCCAAATTGAGCTAGTTTGACGGATCAGGTCCGCCCACCTAGGATGGACCAACTCATGAGATTCGATCTGGAGGTTCTCCTACTCATGTACATTGCATATATGAAGTATTGTGTCATTTCCTTAAGAATTGAGTGAGTATGGATGGATCTCCTACGACCCAGAAGAAGATTCAAAAATAAGCTAAGGGTTTGGATCACCGCCGATCCAACTCAATTGGATCATCACCGATCCAAATACTTAGCTCGGATTCTTACAAGATCCGATTTGTAGGCTCTCCTACTTATGTACATTGCATATATGAAGTTTCGTATCATTTGGTTAAGTATTGAGTGAGTTATGGATGGATCTTCTACGAAGGGATGGATTGGATGATCTACATAGATGGATAACCAAACTAACTCCAAAGGACTTGATATTCAGACAAGACACTCAATTATGGGATATTAAGACAACCAAATTGAGAAGACTAAAAAATTGAACAACTTTTTGGATCCATACCGATCCGAAAAGTTAGCTCCAAGCACCCCCAAAACTTCTTGAGCGACCTCTGCATGATGACTACATGCTTTTAGTAAAGTAACTCTAGCCCAGATGCTCTCTAATATCCTATCTACAACAGTAGAGGGGATCTGATCTCTGCTAAAGCTCTATCATTATTTCTGCACTCTTCTTCCCCCATACAACAACCATGAAGGGACAATTGAGATCCTCCTTTTGTCTCTATTCTCTAACAATGGCGGCTTGATCTAATCTACGAAAGGAGAATTATATTGCAATCTAAACTACTTTGTAATAACAGTTGATCAACAAAAGAATCTATAAAGTGGACATAGGATTCATTAACAGCTGAACCACTATAAAAATCTCTTATCACTTTACCTTTTCAACTATTTAGTATTGCCTTTTCTATTTTATTTATCTTTATAAATAGGGCTGGTGCTTTCACACTCAAACCATGGTGTTGATCCATTTTTTAGGATAACATTTGGTGCTTTCACTGAGAACAAAGTTAGATCCGGAAATTTGAAGCTTAAATCTGAGATTTGGGGAAAATGAAGAGGCCTAACATTAGATCTAAAGCCGGAACAAGTCAACCAGAGCTTGGGGCAATCGGAAAGTATCCTCAAATTCTCACCAATCCAACTATGTAGCTTGAGAAGAAATGGAAAGGCCGATGAAGGAGATGCAGGATGGAATCTTGGCTAGGCAACAAGAAATGATGGAAGTATTCTTCCAAAAGATGGGACAATAAGGAACTGCAGGAGCTGCAAGAATTCAGACCCTAGGAAACAATACAGGAGCTGCTAGAGTTGGATTAGAACGAGATAGAACATTAGCTCCAGGCCCAGAGCAACCGATACTTAGGGGAAACATGGGAGTGTTGGATTAGAACGAGATAGAACATTACCTTCACGCCCAGAGCAACTGATACTTAGGGGAAACATGGGAGTCAACCTGGAAACGAACTTCGATGATGGGATCAATATTAGAGCTAGCACCGAAAAGGACAACAATGAAGTGACTATTGAAACTCCAATAACTGGTGGTATGGGGGCTAATCTGAATACTAGAGTGCAACTGGTAGAGGAATATTTGCTAGAGTTATCCCAAAGGAGCAAGGACAAAATGAGACTAGGAGTGTAGGGTTGAACACTAGTGTGCAACTAGTGGAGTATGCATCGTATTTCCCTTGTCAAGCCGAGGAGCAGAACATCGCTTTAGGATGAAGATCTTTATTGGATGATGAAAATTGAATTGCTGAATTAGTAATAAGGTTGGTTAGAGGAGGACCCATAGATCAGGGTTTGGAAGATGTGAACAGAAACCGGTTTACTGCTAATATCCGTAACGCAACTTGAAAAGTTATTTAACATGAATCAATGCAGCAGCAGCAGCTGCGGTTCATAGGCTGGACCCATCAGTGATTTTTATGGCAGCGGTGTTTGCAGTCGCGAGCAAGACCGAATGCAGAGCTGCACTTAAGAGGGTTCCACCAATGGATCTTGATGAGTTTTACTCTGAAGCCGAGAGATATTTACATCAGGAGGATGCTGACGTTGAAGATGAAGCCGAAGATGTCATAATTTATGCCGTGGATGGCAAGGGACCCTTTGGAGCCAGATTTGGAAAAGGAAAAGGGAAAAGAGAAGCTGATAATGATTCTAGGGAACCGAAATGACAAAGGAGGGAACCCAAATTCTTTTCCTACTCCGAGCTGACTGAAACCTGAAAAGGATATACCTAGATACTAAGGGGAAAATTCCCCTATCGGAAGCCTCCGAGAAGAGAGCCCACTAATAGAGAGAAAGGATCTAGAAAGTTTTGCACATTCCTTGAGCTGGACAGACATGAAACGAATGAGTGCCGAAGCCTTCGTGATTTGATAGAAGAATTGGTTCGGAACAACCAGCTGCCGCAGTACGTGAGGAACAAAGCTGTGATAGCACAACCGGAACAACCACCACCCGCAGCAGATGCTTCAAGGAATGCCTAAGGTTCTGGGCCAGGACAAATAATCCCCTAATCAGGATGGATGTGAAGTTATATCTGGCTATTACTCTTTGCTTTGGTTTTTTTTGCACTTTTCTTTTCGTATATTAGAGGTAAAAACAATAATGACCCCAGACTGCTTAGACGTGTGCTAAACCTAGAGTGGTTCCTAGTCGCGCTCTGAGTTGGATATTTAGGATGACTGCTCAAGATAATAATCTCAGACCACTTGGACGTACACAAAACCTAGATTGGTCCCTTGCCATGCTCTGAGTCGGATATCTGCGATAAACACTCAGGATTTCTTCTTATTTAATTTCTTCTTGTTTGATTTGAAGTATGAATTTTGTAAAATCCACATTCAATATGATGACTGATTTTGAATGCCATAAAGTCCCGACCAGAGTGACGGGATCGGAGTGCAAGGTGCAAATCCCCTTTCCAGAGGGCAAGTGGATGGACTAGTATGATATCGGACGCCATAAAGCTCCTACCGGTGAGACGAGCCCAGAGTGCAAGAAGTAATTCCCCTCGCCAGAGAGTGAGCGGATGGGCTTACTTACTAATCCTCCTTAACTTATTAAGTAAATGATCCAAAGAGATCACCCCCCTGAACATCGAATGCCATAGAGTCCCGATTGGAGAGATAGGATCGGAGTGCAAAAAGTAAGTCCCCTCACCGAAGAGTGAGCGGATGGGCTTACTTAATCCCCCTTAACTTAATAAGCAAATGATCCAGAGAAATCATCCCCCTGAACTGAAACAACAAACGATCCAAAGAGATCGTCCCCAAAGCTAAACATCAAACAACCTAGAGAGATCGCGTGTTAAAATCAAATGGCCCGGAGAGATCGAACCTTAAAACAGATTTGATTTTGCGAAAAGGGTTTGAATGCCTTAAAAATAGAATAAAATGGATAAATCTTGGATAGACACGGGATGATTTTGATACATGATGTGATATAATGTGATTTTGATATATGATGTGATATGGTTTCGATATATGATGTGATTTTAATATATGATATTATAACCCTAAGTTAAATATGAGTGGTAATGTTGTAAATCACGGATGAACACAGGATAAGTAGAGATGTGTAATGTAATTAGAGACATGTAATGTAATAACTCCGAATGAAACTGGAATGATTCTGATGTACAGATTACAGTTAAGTAGAGTCTAGAGTCTTAGGTTATAACTGGTTTGGAATGTCTTGTGATTGACAAAAGAATCTAAAGGAGCTGGATGGTTCGCCAAGGCTAAAAACCGCTGGAAAGCTCAATAATCGAAGACTTATTACTATTACTTGTTCTTGTTACTATAGTTCTAGAGTAAAGCACATCTTTCATTCAAAAGACATACTTTGTGTGGCAAATGTTAATTGGTTTTTTAACCCAACAGAATTCAAAAGAAGCCAGAACAATCTGATTAAGTCAGAATGACTCGAAACTTGATCCGAAGGCCTAAAAGTACAAGATAAAGAAACATAAGAAGTTTATCCAAGAATTGCACCAACTCTTCGGATCGATACCGATCTGATTTGAAACGTTGGGTCATGGTTCCTTCTAACCATTTGCATTGCACTCCTACACCTCTACTAAGCTCACTTATCAAGTTTGGTAACATTCCAAGCAACCAAGTTCAAGAAGTAAAGACTCATTTAAATACTTACCCGTTTTGGATTAAAGCGGCTTAAAATGGACTTACAGAACTCATACAGACCCAGATTAACATGAAATTTGGAAGGGGCACTTAAAAGACATAATGGAAGGCTCACACCTAAAACAAAGTCATTTGGCTTAGCAAATTTGGATCGGCACCGATCCAAACTCATCGGATCAACCGATCCATTTAAGTTTGGCCCCACCACCTATGATCCATAGTGTAGGTCCCATATACCCTCTAGAAGCTACCTGCAAATTTTTCGTCTGATTTTAATAATTATTCAACGAGTTATGAATGGATCTCCTTCAAATTGAGCTAGTTTGACGGATTAGGTCAGACCGACCTAGGATAGGCCCCACCTTATGAGATCCGACTTGGAGGCTCTCCTACTCATGTACATTACATGCATGAAGTTTCATGTCATTTGGTTAAGTATTGAGTGAGTTATGGCTATATCTCCTACGACGTAGAAGAAGATTCAAAAATATGCTAAGGGTTTGGATCACCGTAGATCTGACTAAATTGGATCATTGCCGATCCAAATACTTAGCACGGATCCTTATGAGATCTGATTTGAAGGCTCTCCCACTCATGTAAATTGCATGTATGAAGTTTCATATCATTTCGTTAAGTTTGAGTGAGTTATGGATGGATCTTCTACGAAGCAATGGATTGGATAATCTATTAAGACGGATAATCTAACTAACTCCAAATGACTTGATATTCAGACAAGGCACTCAATTATGGGATAGAAAGACAACTAAATTGAGAAGATTCAAAAATTGCACAACTTTTCATATCAGTATCGATCCGAAAGTTAGCTCCAAACACCCCCAAACTTCTTGAGTGACCTCTGCATGATAACTACAAGCTTTAGGTAAAGTGGCTCGGGCCCAAATGCACTCTAACTCCTATGAATACCATCATATCTGCAACAGTCGAGGGGATTTGATCTCTACTAAAGCTCTGCCATTATTTCTTCATTCTTCTTCTCCCACATAACAACCATGAAGGGACAATTGAGATCCTCCTTTTGTCTCTAACAATGGTGGCTTGGTCTAATATAGGAAAGGAGAATTATATCGTAATCTAAAATCCTTTGTAATAATAGTTGATCAACAAAAGAATATATAAAGTGGATGTAGGCTTCATTAACAACTGAACGACTATAAAAATCTCTTGTCTCTTTACATTTTCTGCTATTTACTATTGTTTTTTCTATTTTATTTGCCGTGATAAACAGGGCAGGTGCTTTCACACTCAAACCAGGGTGTTGATCAATTTTTTGGGTTATCAATTAGTATAACCAAGGTCAAATAGAAAATACCGATGTGATAAATTTACGCATTTCTTCTGACTTGAGAATGCTATTGATCTTCAATATGAAAACTCTATAGTCAAATTGTGGCACGATGTCCATCGAATAACTATAATTGGTTTGAGTGAATGTATTGGACGTGAAATACTATTCAAGAGAGGATTTGTCTCTTCGGTTATATGATGATAGTATCGCAATCAACTAAAGTCAACTCAAGTCGAAATCTCTAGTTAAAGTAGTTTGGTTAATAATAATTGTTACTGTTGAACCAAGAACATTATGTTTGGATTATAAAGTCAAATGTAGACAATATTCGAATTTTGACCATTACCAAATTCCATAAATCCTAAGTGATACAATTTTAACAAAGAGAATTGCTGTAAATAACTGTCGCTATCGGGTAACACTTAATAAAGCCAAATTGAAACACCCCACACCCCTTAATATAGCCAAAAGGACACATTAAAATGTGTGGTGCATTGTAGGTATTAAAAAACTAATAGAGACTAAGATTCACAAGATAAAAATAGGTAAAAACAGTGGAAACTAGAATAATAACTTATTTAAAATAAAACTTTCATAATTGCTTCATAAATAAATCAAATACTGAATATAACATCCATACTTAAAAAACCATCATGTCTTAAAAAAAATTCGTAGTCTCAAAATCAAAGTATATAATATCCCTCATAATAAGCCAGTACATAGAAAGAACAAAAGCTAAAAGAAAAGAAATGCATGGTAGCAAACTCCTCCAAGAAATTTCCCAGCAACTGCAATCTACCGACTTCTCCCTTGATTGCCTATGGGGGACAACGAGAAAATATAGGAGTGGGTCAGACTAAATGTCCGGTGAATGATAGTAATTACTAGTCTTTAAGCAAGATAAAAGTAATAGACTCTATAACAGTTCTAGCATAAAGAAGGATAATAAAAAAACAGGAAAGAGATAAATTGAAAATAAGTACGATTAAACATTGCTCAATTTATACGATAGGTTAACTTTGATTGTTTGCACTTGTTCCTGTTTTCTGCTTTGTTTAGGCCGAATTCCTAATATAGTAATTAAGATGTAACCCTAATTCTACCCTTTTTGATCGGTCTGCTACTCTATAATACTTTTATGTGGACCATTCGCTATATAACCCTCTACACAAAACGTTATTGTGACCAAGACGACATATATAGCTCCCTATACAGAAGGCAGTGGTGTCTACTAAAGACAACCATACTAAGCGCTTGGAACTCATACCTGCTACTGAGCACCCGCAAAGTCGCATGCGTAACTGCCACCATGCTTATGCTACATTTGGCTCCACCTATTGGGTCATCTTATTACCTCCAACGTCCAGCATAGCTTGCCCCTTATCTCACTTCTGGCTAATGTGAGATCACCGTGTGTCCATAGAAACTATAGAGGACATGTTATTGGTACTGGCCCTTCATCCAAACAATATCTTGTTGCGCCTCTTATCTAAATCCCTAGTGATTTGGACTTCTATTTGACCAAGTACTATAATTCTTAGCATAGGCGTGCCCTTATCTCACTTTAGACTAATGTGAGACACCATTTTGTCTAATGGGGAATGCTATTTGGTACAGGTTCTACTTTCATCTTTGCTTATTAACTTAAATAAATTATTTAAATAAGCCTTTATTATCATTTTTACTTTCTACGCTTATTATTTATTCCAAGTCTTAAAATAAGCCATATTCTATTATTTTTATTATAACCTAAGTTATAATCATGCTTATTACTTAACCCAAGGTCTAAGTGTGAAAATAAGCTCTTTCATCTTTTACTCTTTTTAATTATAATTCTACATTATAACTAAGCCAGTTAATTAATCCAATTCCAATCATAATTAGGCATAATTTTAGTCCAATTCTACTTATATTATAGTCTTTATAATTTACATCTCATAATTATAAATAGGCCAATCTTTAATTCTGTCCAATTAATATCATAATTAGGCAGTCTTAATTCCATTTTATTATAGTCTTGATAATTTACATCTTATATTCCCTTATTTCAGTTTTCTTACAATTTAATCCGTATTCATGTTAATCTTATTCTAATCCGTATGCGAAGAAGGAGGAGGAATAAAGGAAAACTGAAAATAGAAGAAAATCCAAAACGTATAAAGAAAATGTAAATAACTTATAAATAACAGTGAATAACTAAAATACTGTAAATAAACTGCAAATAATTGAAAAAGTATAATTAACAGAAATAAATTAAAATTACTGAAAAGAATAGCTGAAAGGAAATAGACTAAAAATAATTCTTAAAACTGTAATAAACTACTTAAAAGACTATTCCAAAAATCGTTGTAAAACTACAACTATTGGAAACCATATTATTTTAAATCACTTAAAGAAATCTTAAAATAATTACAATTACTCACCTTTGGTCCTTAGCTCTTCCTTTTAGGCCTTCACGGATCCACTTAGGGTTGTTAAATTATTTTTACTAAAAAGTTTCTCTCCTTGGAAAATTGTTCCTTTTAGGGTCCTTCCTTAAAAGGTGAATCCAAGCGGAGAAAATCTAGAATGAGAAAAAGTGTTAAGCTTAGGGTCTTATTTATAGGTGTAGAAGTGGATCTCAGACCGTTGGATTTAGGGATTGAATAAGATGCGACCATACCATAGGCCGAATAGAAGCCATCAGATGGAAGCACGGAAGGACCAGATGAAATAAAAGAATGCAAAACAACATGTATGAAACTTCTGCTGACTCATTATTGTGCTAAAACATACAACGCGCCTTATCAGCGCCTTATCTTATATTTAATTCAATTAATTACACCCTCAATAATATACAAACTATAAATAACATTTTCTTCTCCTCGATTAATTTCTAATCTGTGCATTTTATTTCAGATTAAATTTCCATGCGTCTCTCTTTATTCACATGTTTCATTTTCAGTTTTCAACATCCCATTTAATTTACATCTTTACGTCTAAAATAAATTAATAAACAACATATCAATATCTTTTCACATTTACATATGAATTAAATAAATTAACATGTGAATTATTATATCTACATTTTTTCCATATTCACATCTATTGTAATTAGATAGATAACATATGTCCGCTAACGTGTATATATATTGTGTTTTAGTTAGTAACCTTATTCTTTACCTTTAATTAATTAGCATAAATCTTTTTATATTCAAAAAACCAAACGGACTCTTATTCCTTACTAACAAAGAAATAACATACCTTATATTTTCTATAAGAAATGCAATCCTTCCATAATACACTCTTGCCTTTTCTTTTCAAAATATAATATTTATTTTATTAAATGCCATTTTTTTTATAAATATATGGTTACATTTTCTCTCATTTACAATGTAACAACCCACATATTTATCGATTTTATATTTAAATATTTTATTTAAATATTTAATCGTTCGTCGGATTTTGGTCTGAAAAGCTACTTTTTGCAAACAGCCGAATTTGGACACGAGACCACCCCCATTGAGTTCAAAATGACGTTTGCGACCTTTTTGAGTATAAGCTTCGATATGTTTGGAGAAAGTTGATTTTTGCTACTTTTCACTTAGGGTTTTGGTTTGGGCTGAGCCCACTTATGTATTCAGTTCCAACCGTCTCCTCTTCATTCACTTCTTTTCTATTTTCCTAATACTCAAGCTTTTATGTTAATGGGGGGAAAGGAAGAGGAAATAGAAACTCCCAAGCCCTAGTTTTCTTTTGCAAATCAAGCTCTTGCTCCAAACTAATAGAAGAACCCATTAGTAAGCTTCTCTTCTTCTTCTCCAACTCATTCTCTCTTTGATTTCAGAAAATTCCTAAACCTAATTTAGGAAATGTTTATCTTTTAAGCTTAGATTGAAGCTTCTTGAGTTGTTATTGAAGAGGAATTGATCTTAGCTTGCTTTCAAGCTTCTTCTTCTATTGTTTGGGTTCAAAGGTGAGATTTTTAATCTCACATCTATGCTTATAATTCTCTTCTATTGTTAGGTATGAATTCCTAACACTTATTCATGTGCATTTGATTTTGGTTTGGATTGCTTTTGTGAATATTCCAATTTTTAGTGTTTCGAGTTCAATCCTTAAAAATCATAGCTTTGATGTTCAAATGTGTTTTTGGTGGTGCATCGAGGAGCCAATAGGGCCGGGTAGCCGTTAGGCATAATTCCCTAGCGTCCGTGCTCGTTCGGTTGCGAATTGGAGGTTGCACATCAATTAAATGGGCATCAATTTGCAGATTATCAGATTCGGCCGACCGACCCCCTGGTCCGGTCGACCGACCTGCTTGTAAAAATGCAGTAGCACTTCTCTGTTTCTGGTTCGGCCGACCGACCCCCCTGGTTCGGTCGACCGACCTGTGCAATTTTGCCTATTTTCGCCTAATTGCTTGAATTTCCAACTCTAATCGATTTATGTTGTTTCCCCATTTGTTGTTGTCATTTATTATCGACTTTGATGACCTTTTCTTTGGGAATTTTAAATATATCCACTTTGATGGATTTTATATCGATTTCTTTGGATTTTATTCATGTCTCCGAATGTGAATTTTTGTGCCCGATTGTTTCTACAATCACTTCTATGATTTGTCACTTTAAAATATAAAGGTTTTCTATACTAGTAGTAAATATCAAAACTCTTTCTTCAAATGATTTCAACACTATTTTATTACAAAGCTCGTTTTCTCAAGCCGATTTCCAATCTATTAGTATATACAAACCTTTACCTCACTCGTATGAGAAATCTAATTAAACGACTTAGTAAAACGAGTGGTATGAAATGCTTGCGTTTACTTTGTCGGTTAATTCTTGGACTTGTTCGATTGAAACTCTTGTGACAATTTTCAAGTGGGGATCTACAATTTGTTCGTAAATATTTAAGTTAAGCTAGTGGTTATGGGACATGAAGCTAAGCTCATATATTTACTAGCTTACTGTAATTGACACTTCTCTTTGATCATGACGATCATTTATGGTTTAGACTAGCATTGTGCAATGTCTTTGTGTTTTGGTTCATCGGATGTCCCGCTGTACGACGTAGTTGTTCCCTTTGATTGTGATTTGGTTCATCTGATGTCCCGCTGTACGACGTCGTTGTTCCCTTTTTATTGTGATTTGGTTCATCGGATGTCCCGCTGTACGACATCGTTGTTGTAACGACCCAGAATTTTAAACAATTTAATTTGGAAATATTTAATTTATTTTAAATATTTGAATGATGGTTTAGATTGAGTTTCAATTTAACTTTGAAATTGACGATTAAATTATAGAATTTAATCTATCGGAGTTGAATAAAAATTTGAATCTTCAAATTTAAGCCAATTAAAAATATTTCAAAGGCTTGTAAAATTCATATTGATAATACTGAAGATTATAGAAGCTTCAGAATTGAATTTTAAAGTGATTTGTTCAGTTTTGAAATTTAATCGTTCGAATCGATATTTAAAAATAGCCGTCCGAGGCACAGTCTCGGAATTCGACGAAACGAGTTCCATTGGGTCCGTAATATTGAATTATTGCCGGATTTCAAATTTCATAATTTTTGGAGTTGATATGTGAACACACGGTGAGTAAACGCGTTGAAATTTGTATCGAAACGAATTTAATTTAAATTTAAATTTAAATTAAAATAAACAACAGCATCCCCTTTCTCACGCCTAAAATCACGCCGATAAATCACGAAATAAATCGTGCCAAGCATACTGCGTTAGATTTTAAATATCTCCCCCTTCATCTCGTTCAGAAAACAAGATCTTCGTTTCAAATAAAAACAATGGCGACCTAAAAATCGCGAAAGCAAACAAATCACGCGAGCCTCTCCTCTCGTCTTCTTTCCCCTTTCCCATTTAAAAACACCGAATCCCTCCTCTCAAAAAAATTCACTTCAAACAGGGAAAAAAAAAACCTAAACTAAATAATGGCCGAAGGAGGCGAGGCGAATCGCGCGTGGGGGAAGCAAGCGCGGCGCGCGACGTTGAAGGCGGCGCCGTGGGGTGGTTCGAATCATGGTGGAGGGCGCGCACGTACGCGTGGGGCGACGCAGTTTGGGGGCACGCGATTGGAGATGGAGAGTTCGATCGAGTTGAAGTGCGACGGCTATGGCGACGTGCTCGCGATGCAGTGGATTCACGGCGGCGATTGGGTTCGCGTGAGGATGGGGAAGCGCGCTCGAGCGCGAGACACGGCGGCGTTAGACTTTGGGGCTCGCGCAATGGGGGGGGGGGTACTCGAAGACGATGGGGTGTGGGCCGCGCGCGACAAGCGACGGCGTCGCAATGATGGCGGCACGATGTCATCGACGCGGGGTGGACACGATTTCGCCAGTAAGGTAATTTAATTTAATTTTGTTAAATTTTTAGTTAATATATATATATATAAAATAAATATAGAAAAAAAAAAAAAAACAAAAACAGCGAACAGAAAAAAATTTTAGGCAGTAAACAGCAAATTTTATTTGGAATATATATATATATATATATATAATTTGTAAAAGGAAGGATAATGTATTTAAGTAAATTTAGTTTAAATTTAAGTTTAATTAGATAAATGTATTAAAAAGAATTTGTTTTAAAATTTAGATTTTTAGTTAAAATAATCTATTAAAGAAGAAAAATTGTTTAAAATTAAATTTAATTGTTAAAACAAAATTATCAGTTAAATATAAAATTTAGTTTTAAATGAAAAATATTTTTGTAGAAGAAGATTTGGTTAAAAGTATAATGAGCATATAAATATATTTGCCATACTCATCAAATTTAAATTACTAAAGAAAAATTTAAAATAAAAGGGATTTAGTTTTAAAATTTAGATTTTAGTTAAAATAATTTATTAAGAAGAAATTTGTTAGACAATTAAATTTATTAAAGAAAATTTATTAAGAATTCAAATTTGATGATAAAATTTAAAAGTATTAGTTTAAAAATAAATAAATCATTTGTTTAGAACTAAATCGATAGTTATTTAAATTTATAAAAGGAAGATTGAAAATAAAAATAAATATTCAAGTGGATTTGATAAATTGTTGAAGTTAAAATTTTAAAGACAAGAATATTATTTTTAGAATGTGAAGAGTAGGTATAAAAAGGAAATTAGTATAAAAATTTAAATGTTAGGTTAATTTACTAAAAGGAATTGATTTAAAAATAAAGGCCACTGGTTAATTAAATTTATTTAAAAGAAAGAAAATTTAATAATTAGTTAAATAAATTTGTTTAAACGAGAAATTGGTTTAAAAATAAAACTATCAGTTAATTTAAACTATTAAAGGAGAAAACTGATGAATAAAAAAAATTTTAAATGAAAATTTAATTTATTCGATTGATTCGAATATTAATTGAATTGTATAAAATATTTATACTAGGTATAAATCAAGAAATCGAGTCAAGATGGGAAAGTGGATTGCTAATAAAAGCAAAGGTGAGAACTTCTCACTCAAAAGGAATTTCTGTTGTTAATTTTAAATTTTAAATAGCTAGATTTAAAATTGATTGACTGTGTTGATTGAATGCTTGAATGATGATTGTTATATATATATATATATATTGGATGTGAATAGACCCTATACGCCGTTAGTAAGCGGAGGTTATTTATTACACACATATACCGCGATATTCCACCTCGAAGTGGAATTGGTATTATATTATATATATAGCAATATATATATATATTGGCATATGTATATATTGCAGTTGATTGATTTCCCGCATTTCTTTTTTAGCGGATGAGACCCTATGCGCCGTTAGTAAGCGGATATATATTTATAAAATCCCATATACCGCGATATTCCGTCTTGAAACGGAATGGTATTGTGCTAATGTCTGTGGATGCAGGGAAACAGGTTGGAGGGATCCAACTGGATTCCTCACAAATATTTATTTGATTTCATATATTGTGATATTTGATTGTTTATCATGGATGATATATGATGTGTGAGAATCGTGATTGACTATTGATGTGTTACATCATCGGATCCAATTTTGAAGTTTAAAAATAACGATTTTTATTTTAAGGAATTTCTAAAGTGATATTTTGGAAATATACGTTTATATAATATTTTTGGAATTGATTTATTATAAATAAACGTTATAATTTTTATGTTATAAAAATTATGATTTTTGAGAAATGTAGTTAAAAGTTGATTTTTGAAAATATGGGATTAGTGGTTTTATAAAATAAATTGAACTGGGTTTTCTGAATTTATTATAAGAAGTTTAGAAATAGGATTTATAAAATTTTTATTTTATAAATCAGAATGATGAAATTTTAAAAGAGTTTAAAGATGTTTAAAGTAATAATATGAATTGATTAGTATTAAAATATTTATAAATTGATATTTATAAATTTAGAATATCTTGAATTATAAAACGAGCTTTTATAAGTGATAGAATGATTTGTAAATGAATTTCATAAATTGGAATTATAGAATTATAACGGTGAAGTTATAAATGGAATTTTATAAACAGTAGGTTTATAGAAATTTGTAAAGTTATTTAAAAGAATGGAATTTGGATAAATAAATGAATCTTATAAGTTATAAGATTTATAAAATTTATGAAGTTTAAAGGAATAATTTTGTAAATAGATAAATTATAAGTATTTGACTTATAATATGAATTTTTAGTATATCATTGTGATATGAATTGAGATAGGTTAACAAAGGAAGTTTATAAAAGGAAGTTGATATAAAATAAATAGAATAGAATTTATAAACGTTGTTTTATAAATTCAAAATGACTTATTTAATAAGTAAATTGATCTAATTTATTTATGGAGATATATTCATGTTTTAAACAATGAATAATTCCTTAAAATAAAGGCAATAAAGAAATGAAATTTATTAATAATATATATTCACGTTTTTGTATAGTGAATATTATGTTAAAGAATTATTTGGAATGTGATATTTTAAACAGAATTAAAACGATCTAACGATGTTTTAAAAATGTATTGAGATTCGAAATTATAGATTTCAACATTTATGATTGAAATAGATGTTTTCGAGAAATAGAAGGAAATAATAGATTATAACACTGTTGTTATAATAGATAATTTTCGAAAGGAAATGTTTTGTATAGTATTGGGATTTATATATCTATTTTATTTCGAATCCCTATACTAGTGATTTTGGGTTGTCGTAACGATGTTTTACGCAACATCGTTTTGGCCCAAATAAATACGGTTAAGTGAATGATTTCCTTAAAGAAAGAAATATATACTTAATTTCGATTTAAGTATATAGAATATTTTCTAAGTGTTGAAAATAAAAGATTGTGAATTACTTATTTAATAAGTATAGAAATGTTTTCCAATATAAAGTGAATATGTTGAGAATTTATCTTTTAGAAGATAAATTGAAAAATGGATATTTGAAATCATATATTCATAAATATTTTGGAAATATAAATTCAATATGGAATTTATAAAAGGAATTGGGAAAATAGGTTTAAAATAAATATTGATTTATTTTTGAAATATGGAAAGTTATATCTTCTAAAGATATTTTTTTGGAAATAAATAATTTGGAAAATTATTTGGAATCTGGTGATGTTGGCATATCTATTGATAGTTCAATGACCGACTATCAATATTTACCTTTAAATAGGTATTTGTTGTGAATTGTTTGAAATTGAATGCCACACTTATTTTTTTTTAAAAATAAGCGCTCACTATTCGGGTTAACCGGGAAAGGACCATGGGGTCGTATAACCCATTCCGAATATGTGATACGTCGTTATGAATTGCATTCGAAGAACGGTGTTGAAGACCGGATATTTTCGAAAGCGAAAGGATTTCTTGTTGATTGTCTCTGCACTGGCTGATCCCTGGTATAGAGATCTCCATAAGTGATGGGAAATCCGAACGTGATTAGAGATTATTCGGATTGTATGGACTTCTTTGTAAGTGCCTTCGGTTCTGTTCGAGCCCGGAACAGACTTGTATGGATTGCATGTCTGACATTACAAGTTGAGATATAAAGCCGATTTCTTTCAAATATATTTCTGAGGTGGCGGAGAATTTATTCTTTTAGCTTAACACCCTTCTCTGAGACGTACGAGCTCAGAGGTTATATAGTTGAAGTTATCAGCGATATATTCCCAGTTTGGTAATGTGACATGCTGAGTGATGCTGAAATGATCATTGTGTTGATTATTGTGATAGGATCATTTATTTGATCGTCTATCTTAGTGATCATTGTGTTGATCATTTGTTGACCCAAAGCACGGCTTTTTGTACAAAGTGTGTTTTTGTGGACGTGACTTCGTCGAGCCTCACATCTCGGAAATGGTCAAAACAGGAAAGATGCAGCAAGGTTATTAGGGGTTGCTGTAGCTCCCCTTAGGGTATGTACATTTCCTTCTGGATAGAGGTTGTATCATGGTATGGAGCCCAGATATTTAACCTATGTGGTTACTACGAGTTATTACTTTGTGGTTGTTGGTTATCGGGATCCCGTGAAAAAGGTCGTTTACGATCGGGGAATGGCGTGCTCGTGTCAGTAGTTACCCAGTTAAGGGGTAACCCGGCCTTGTGTTGGTAGAGTTCCGGTTTGGTTCTCGGGGATGTCTTTCCAGAGGCATTCTCAGTGGCAATGGGAAGTTCCTTGGCCTGACCATTTGTTGGAAATCCAAAGAAACAATACGAAACTTGTACGGTTTTAGTTGTAGAACCTGCTATTCACTTATGGTGGTCACCACTGTTTGGATAGTAGCTATAGTAGGCATACGATAATGGTCGTATGTTGGCTAAGATTTATATCTTTACTTTCGAAATGATTTGTTCTACACTATGCACTAATAATAATATCAAATGTTATTTTAAATGCGTATCAAGCATCTTTGACTATCATAAGGAGAAATCTCCTCCGATTCTGCGTTTGCATTGTGTGTGTGTGCGGGAGGCCTTATGGTAGTCTCATTTTTAAAAGCATTGCGAATTGAATTAAAAATATTCCTCTATTTTGATTTTAAAGATAAATAAACTGTTTTGAGTTCTCACACCAGTCACATGACTGACTCGGAGTTTATTGTTTTCCTTCCTAAACTCTGGGTGCCCACCAATTTCCACACGGGCAGTTAAGAGTTAGGTTTATCAGGATATTCTGGAGTTGCTGGAGGCAAGCTGGATGGCATGGCGTATTACTAGTTTATATAGTATTTCTTTTCCGCTGCACTGTTTATTGTTGTATGTTGTTGTACACTCTGATGATATGATAAGATGTAATGAAATATAATGTGATGTAATAACTGATATAGTTCTTTATTTAAAGATTATTCATTTATTACTATATGTTGTTCCGCTGCGAATTGTGAGATTCTGATGTGATTCTGTTGTTTTGTTTCCTTTCTGTCTTCTTCCATTTTAAAATATTCTACCTTCTTTTCTCTCTTCTCTCTTTTTTTTTCTATCTTCCTCTCCCTTTATTTTCTGTTATCTTCTTCTACTTCTCTCTTTTTCTTTTCTTAAAATTCTTTTTAAAACCCATAACTTCTCGGTTTTCGGACTTCGATATTCGGCAGTCGATAAAGTGAGTGTCGATGTTGAATTTTCGAAAGTCGAAAATTTCAGAATGTTACATTTGGTATCAGAGCCTGTTGGTTAAGCGACAACCATGGTTCTGATGGGTATTACTCGTTAGAGATAGAGTCAGCAGTACTCTAGAATGAGTTTGAGTGTAATAATAGATATGAGCGCGTATATGTTAGTGAATATAAAATTGTTTTTGAATCAGGTAAATAAGATATTTTGCCCAAAACTATTTTTGAATAGAAAAGAAATGATTTTCTATGAATTATTATAGTATATGGTTGCATGATTGTTAGAAGTGATAATATAGAATTATTATCATTAGTATATGGAATTAAATAAAATGGATTGAATTCAAGTAAATTAACTTGATAATTTATTCATTAGTAAAATAATTTCAAATGGAATGAATTAGTGAATGAAACTAATTGAAAGTAGTAATATGGATTACTGAATGAAAGTTAATCGTTAAAATTCAATATCTAGAATTGAGAATTGAATTCAAATGAAATTTAAAAATTGTGAATTGAATTCAAATGAAATTTAAATTGTGAATTGAATTGAAATGTAAAATTTGATGGAATTAGATATGTAACTTCAATAGTGAAGTAAAAACATATAAATAAACATATGTAGAAAATTTTGCAATAGAATTGGCAAAATGGTTTGAATATTGGATTTGGATGCTACTACTAGCAGATTATACAGGTTATACAGGTGTATAAAGAAATGGAAATTTTGATTTCAAAGATAAAAATTGAATTGCTCGACAAAAAGGTACGTATTTCAATTTTAATATGAGATTTGATGACTTTCTTCTCTAGCCACTTGGCTTTTCTCTTTTCTTTTTGATTCTGAGGGGCCGTGGTGCCATTTTGTAGTCGTATCGAGCTAGCCGCGCAAAGGAAACGCTGGCAAATTTTTTCGAAAATTTAGGGTGTTAGAAAATTTTTGAGAAAAATTTGAAAGTTTAAGATTTGAATTTGAATTTAAATTTGAATGATTAGTAAAACAATATTGTTTGAAACCTATAAATGAAGTTGAAAAGCTAGTTGAAATGATAGTGAATCTCTAGTAAAAAGATTTAGGTTAGTAAGTTGATAAAACTATTTGGATTGTGAAAAAAATATAGACGGGATAAGGGCATTCTTCTTAACTTGTAATTTCGGGACGAAATTCTTTTAAGAGGGAAAGATTGTAACGACCCAGAATTTTAAACAATTTAATTTGGAAATATTTAATTTATTTTAAATACTTGAATGATGGTTTAGATTGAGTTTCAATTTAACTTTGAAATTGACGATTAAATTATAGAATTTAATCTATCGGAGTTGAATAAAAATTTGAATCTTCAAATTTAAGCCAATTAAAAATATTTCAAAGGCTTGTAAAATTCATATTGATAATACTGAAGATTATAGAAGCTTCAGAATTGAATTTTAAAGTGATTTGTTCAGTTTTGAAATTTAATCGTTCGAATCGATATTTAAAAATAGCCGTCCGAGGCACAGTCTCGGAATTCGACGAAACGAGTTCCATTGGGTCCGTAATATTGAATTATTGCCGGATTTCAAATTTCATAATTTTTGGAGTTGATATGTGAACACACGGTGAGTAAACGCGTTGAAATTTGTATCGAAACGAATTTAATTTAAATTTAAATTTAAATTAAAATAAACAACAGCATCCCCTTTCTCACGCCTAAAATCACGCCGATAAATCACGAAATAAATCGTGCCAAGCATACTGCGTTAGATTTTAAATATCTCCCCCTTCATCTCGTTCAGAAAACAAGATCTTCGTTTCAAATAAAAACAATGGCGACCTAAAAATCGCGAAAGCAAACAAATCACGCGAGCCTCTCCTCTCGTCTTCTTTCCCCTTTCCCTTTTAAAAACACCGAATCCCTCCTCTCAAAAAAATTCACTTCAAACAGGGAAAAAAAAAACCTAAACTAAATAATGGCCGAAGGAGGCGAGGCGAATCGCGCGTGGGGGAAGCAAGCGCGGCGCGCGACGTTGAAGGCGGCGCCGTGGGGTGGTTCGAATCATGGTGGAGGGCGCGCACGTACGCGTGGGGCGACGCAGTTTGGGGGCACGCGATTGGAGATGGAGAGTTCGATCGAGTTGAAGTGCGACGGCTATGGCGACGTGCTCGCGATGCAGTGGATTCACGGCGGCGATTGGGTTCGCGTGAGGATGGGGAAGCGCGCTCGAGCGCGAGACACGGCGGCGTTAGACTTTGGGGCTCGCGCAATGGGGGGGGGGGGTACTCGAAGACGATGGGGTATGGGCCGCGCGCGACAAGCGACGGCGTCGCAATGATGGCGGCACGATGTCATCGACGCGGGGTGGACACGATTTCGCCAGTAAGGTAATTTAATTTAATTTTGTTAAATTTTTAGTTAATATATATATATATAAAATAAATATAGAAAAAAAAAAAAAACAAAAACAGCGAACAGAAAAAAAATTTAGGCAGTAAACAGCAAATTTTATTTGGAATATATATATATATATATATAATTTGTAAAAGGAAGGATAATGTATTTAAGTAAATTTAGTTTAAATTTAAGTTTAATTAGATAAATGTATTAAAAAGAATTTGTTTTAAAATTTAGATTTTTAGTTAAAATAATCTATTAAAGAAGAAAAATTGTTTAAAATTAAATTTAATTGTTAAAACAAAATTATCAGTTAAATATAAAATTTAGTTTTAAATGAAAAATATTTTTGTAGAAGAAGATTTGGTTAAAAGTATAATGAGCATATAAATATATTTGCCATACTCATCAAATTTAAATTACTAAAGAAAAATTTAAAATAAAAGGGATTTAGTTTTAAAATTTAGATTTTAGTTAAAATAATTTATTAAGAAGAAATTTGTTAGACAATTAAATTTATTAAAGAAAATTTATTAAGAATTCAAATTTGATGATAAAATTTAAAAGTATTAGTTTAAAAATAAATAAATCATTTGTTTAGAACTAAATCGATAGTTATTTAAATTTATAAAAGGAAGATTGAAAATAAAAATAAATATTCAAGTGGATTTGATAAATTGTTGAAGTTAAAATTTTAAAGACAAGAATATTATTTTTAGAATGTGAAGAGTAGGTATAAAAAGGAAATTAGTATAAAAATTTAAATGTTAGGTTAATTTACTAAAAGGAATTGATTTAAAAATAAAGGCCACTGGTTAATTAAATTTATTTAAAAGAAAGAAAATTTAATAATTAGTTAAATAAATTTGTTTAAACGAGAAATTGGTTTAAAAATAAAACTATCAGTTAATTTAAACTATTAAAGGAGAAAACTGATGAATAAAAAAATTTTAAATGAAAATTTAATTTATTCGATTGATTCGAATATTAATTGAATTGTATAAAATATTTATACTAGGTATAAATCAAGAAATCGAGTCAAGATGGGAAAGTGGATTGCTAATAAAAGCAAAGGTGAGAACTTCTCACTCAAAAGGAATTTCTGTTGTTAATTTTAAATTTTAAATAGCTAGATTTAAAATTGATTGACTGTGTTGATTGAATGCTTGAATGATGATTGTTATATATATATATATATATATATTGGATGTGAATAGACCCTATACGCCGTTAGTAAGCGGAGGTTATTTATTACACACATATACCGCGATATTCCACCTCGAAGTGGAATTGGTATTATATTATATATATAGCAATATATATATATTGGCATATGTATATATTGCAGTTGATTGATTTCCCGCATTTCTTTTTTAGCGGATGAGACCCTATGCGCCGTTAGTAAGCGGATATATATTTATAAAATCCCATATACCGCGATATTCCGTCTTGAAACGGAATGGTATTGTGCTAATGTCTGTGGATGCAGGGAAACAGGTTGGAGGGATCCAACTGGATTCCTCACAAATATTTATTTGATTTCATATATTGTGATATTTGATTGTTTATCATGGATGATATATGATGTGTGAGAATCGTGATTGACTATTGATGTGTTACATCATCGGATCCAATTTTGAAGTTTAAAAATAACGATTTTTATTTTAAGGAATTTCTAAAGTGATATTTTGGAAATATACGTTTATATAATATTTTTGGAATTGATTTATTATAAATAAACGTTATAATTTTTATGTTATAAAAATTATGATTTTTGAGAAATGTAGTTAAAAGTTGATTTTTGAAAATATGGGATTAGTGGTTTTATAAAATAAATTGAACTGGGTTTTCTGAATTTATTATAAGAAGTTTAGAAATAGGATTTATAAAATTTTTATTTTATAAATCAGAATGATGAAATTTTAAAAGAGTTTAAAGATGTTTAAAGTAATAATATGAATTGATTAGTATTAAAATATTTATAAATTGATATTTATAAATTTAGAATATCTTGAATTATAAAACGAGCTTTTATAAGTGATAGAATGATTTGTAAATGAATTTCATAAATTGGAATTATAGAATTATAACGGTGAAGTTATAAATGGAATTTTATAAACAGTAGGTTTATAGAAATTTGTAAAGTTATTTAAAAGAATGGAATTTGGATAAATAAATGAATCTTATAAGTTATAAGATTTATAAAATTTATGAAGTTTAAAGGAATAATTTTGTAAATAGATAAATTATAAGTATTTGACTTATAATATGAATTTTTAGTATATCATTGTGATATGAATTGAGATAGGTTAACAAAGGAAGTTTATAAAAGGAAGTTGATATAAAATAAATAGAATAGAATTTATAAACGTTGTTTTATAAATTCAAAATGACTTATTTAATAAGTAAATTGATCTAATTTATTTATGGAGATATATTCATGTTTTAAACAGTGAATAATTCCTTAAAATAAAGGCAATAAAGAAATGAAATTTATTAATAATATATATTCACGTTTTTGTATAGTGAATATTATGTTAAAGAATTATTTGGAATGTGATATTTTAAACAGAATTAAAACGATCTAACGATGTTTTAAAAATGTATTGAGATTCGAAATTATAGATTTCAACATTTATGATTGAAATAGATGTTTTCGAGAAATAGAAGGAAATAATAGATTATAACACTGTTGTTATAATAGATAATTTTCGAAAGGAAATGTTTTGTATAGTATTGGGATTTATATATCTATTTTATTTCGAATCCCTATACTAGTGATTTTGGGTTGTCGTAACGATGTTTTACGCAACATCGTTTTGGCCCAAATAAATACGGTTAAGTGAATGATTTCCTTAAAGAAAGAAATATATACTTAATTTCGATTTAAGTATATAGAATATTTTCTAAGTGTTGAAAATAAAAGATTGTGAATTACTTATTTAATAAGTATAGAAATGTTTTCCAATATAAAGTGAATATGTTGAGAATTTATCTTTTAGAAGATAAATTGAAAAATGGATATTTGAAATCATATATTCATAAATATTTTGGAAATATAAATTCAATATGGAATTTATAAAAGGAATTGGGAAAATAGGTTTAAAATAAATATTGATTTATTTTTGAAATATGGAAAGTTATATCTTCTAAAGATATTTTTTTGGAAATAAATAATTTGGAAAATTATTTGGAATCTGGTGATGTTGGCATATCTATTGATAGTTCAATGACCGACTATCAATATTTACCTTTAAATAGGTATTTGTTGTGAATTGTTTGAAATTGAATGCCACACTTATTTTTTTTTAAAAATAAGCGCTCACTATTCGGGTTAACCGGGAAAGGACCATGGGGTCGTATAACCCATTCCGAATATGTGATACGTCGTTATGAATTGCATTCGAAGAACGGTGTTGAAGACCGGATATTTTCGAAAGCGAAAGGATTTCTTGTTGATTGTCTCTGCACTGGCTGATCCCTGGTATAGAGATCTCCATAAGTGATGGGAAATCCGAACGTGATTAGAGATTATTCGGATTGCAAGGACTTCTTTGTAAGTGCCTTCGGTTCTGTTCGAGCCCGGAACAGACTTGTATGGATTGCATGTCTGACATTACAAGTTGAGATATAAAGCCGATTTCTTTCAAATATATTTCTGAGGTGGCGGAGAATTTATTCTTTTAGCTTAACACCCTTCTCTGAGACGTACGAGCTCAGAGGTTATATAGTTGAAGTTATCAGCGATATATTCCCAGTTTGGTAATGTGACATGCTGAGTGATGCTGAAATGATCATTGTGTTGATTATTGTGATAGGATCATTTATTTGATCGTCTATCTTAGTGATCATTGTGTTGATCATTTGTTGACCCAAAGCACGGCTTTTTGTACAAAGTGTGTTTTTGTGGACGTGACTTCGTCGAGCCTCACATCTCGGAAATGGTCAAAACAGGAAAGATGCAGCAAGGTTATTAGGGGTTGCTGTAGCTCCCCTTAGGGTATGTACATTTCCTTCTGGATAGAGGTTGTATCATGGTATGGAGCCCAGATATTTAACCTATGTGGTTACTACGAGTTATTACTTTGTGGTTGTTGGTTATCGGGATCCCGTGAAAAAGGTCGTTTACGATCGGGGAATGGCGTGCTCGTGTCAGTAGTTACCCAGTTAAGGGGTAACCCGGCCTTGTGTTGGTAGAGTTCCGGTTTGGTTCTCGGGGATGTCTTTCCAGAGGCATTCTCAGTGGCAATGGGAAGTTCCTTGGCCTGACCATTTGTTGGAAATCCAAAGAAACAATACGAAACTTGTACGGTTTTAGTTGTAGAACCTGCTATTCACTTATGGTGGTCACCACTGTTTGGATAGTAGCTATAGTAGGCATACGATAATGGTCGTATGTTGGCTAAGATTTATATCTTTACTTTCGAAATGATTTGTTCTACACTATGCACTAATAATAATATCAAATGTTATTTTAAATGCGTATCAAGCATCTTTGACTATCATAAGGAGAAATCTCCTCCGATTCTGCGTTTGCATTGTGTGTGTGTGCGGGAGGCCTTATGGTAGTCTCATTTTTAAAAGCATTGCGAATTGAATTAAAAATATTCCTCTATTTTGATTTTAAAGATAAATAAACTGTTTTGAGTTCTCACACCAGTCACATGACTGACTCGGAGTTTATTGTTTTCCTTCCTAAACTCTGGGTGCCCACCAATTTCCACACGGGCAGTTAAGAGTTAGGTTTATCAGGATATTCTGGAGTTGCTGGAGGCAAGCTGGATGGCATGGCGTATTACTAGTTTATATAGTATTTCTTTTCCGCTGCACTGTTTATTGTTGTATGTTGTTGTACACTCTGATGATATGATATGATGTAATGAAATATAATGTGATGTAATAACTGATATAGTTCTTTATTTAAAGATTATTCATTTATTACTATATGTTGTTCCGCTGCGAATTGTGAGATTCTGATGTGATTCTGTTGTTTTGTTTCCTTTCTGTCTTCTTCCATTTTAAAATATTCTACCTTCTTTTCTCTCTTCTCTCTTTTTTTTTCTATCTTCCTCTCCCTTTATTTTCTGTTATCTTCTTCTACTTCTCTCTTTTTCTTTTCTTAAAATTCTTTTTAAAACCCATAACTTCTCGGTTTTCGGACTTCGATATTCGGCAGTCGATAAAGTGAGTGTCGATGTTGAATTTTCGAAAGTCGAAAATTTCAGAATGTTACAGTTGTTCCCTTTGATTGTGATTTGGTTCATCGGATGTCCCGCTGTACGACGTCGTTGTTCCCTTTGATTGTGATTTCTGGATTTCGTGTGTTGAATTCTGGAATTTATGTTTCACCTACTTTTACGATTGGCATGAATATATATGTCATTTATTGTGGCTTGGTGAATGAAATTAGGAGTATGACATTCCTTTTTATCTTGAGTAGATTATTGTGGTATTGATTAATCTCTTGTTGATTTTCAATTACTTATTTATCACAGCTTTGTATTGTGATTATTATATGTTTATGTCATATCTCTTATTATATATCACTTCATCTGATATTTATAGCTAGACTGATCCGTTTATTATTTTCTTATTAAATAATACTCGGGTCAGACTGAGATATTACAGGTGCTTCCTCATGGCTTCCTATTTGGAACTATCTTCTGACTTTTGGCTAACTACTTTAGTTTAGTAGTTTTTTGTTGTATACATTTGAGATACAGACTCCTTGATGTATACATAATTTTGTCTAGCACTTGTATCTATTCCTTTGTATTATTGTGGATCTTTTTGACCACTACTTTGATGTACACTTTCATGTGTAATATTCATATCTATTTCCGCCTTTGTGATATGAATTATCTGTGACCGATTTGTGTTATGTTTATTTCTATATTTGTTTCCGAAGACCTTTATAGCCACTGTGTAGTAGCTTTGATTTTGGGTCGGTATGTCGGATTTCCTCTTGAGATGAAAAGTTATATTTTTATCTGGCATATCGGTGCTCGCACAAAGCAATTATACAGATGGTCGCTCCTCAACAGCCTTATTCTCCGTGCTAGTTGACAGCATTCACCGTAATGTTCTTGGCTAGCGTGGGTATAGAGGTGGGGCGTCACAGCTTGGTATCAGAGCCAAACTTCGGAACAATATGGAATATTATAACAAGGATCATCGTCCTAAGTCCATCTTAGGAGTCGTGCTTTAGGATTTGATTCGAGTCTTCGTACCGATTCACCCTATGTTCTTTATGATTCCTTGTTTATCTATCAAGATTGCTTGATATTCATTTTTGGAAATAACCTTTTTCTTCTTCTTTATTTCTTTCTAAAGGAAGAGAAATGGTTAGTTCTAGCAGTCCTAGCGCTGGTCAATCCAGTAGCCCTTCTCTGGATGGCGCATTCATGTCTGCCCAACAACTTTTGGATCTTGTAAAGAATTAAGAGTTTATCTATGCTTTGAGTAAGAACCCCGAAATGGTTCTACCTTTGAAACTTGAAGTTTCTTTCAATCAGCTTGTGGATGTTACTCTTCTTCATGGAGAGGTTGGTAAAGGGAGTGTTTGTGATATTAGGACTTCCAAGAAGAGGAATATTAAGTTCAAGAGCCTTAATCCCAATAAGAGAGTGAAGCAAACTACTTTTGTAGCAAAGACTCCAATCCCTAATCGTGGAGGATGCTACACTTGTAATTCTATGGAACACTATGCGAATATGTGCCCAAAACCCCATTCTTGTCGCTATTGCAAGAAACCGGGTCATCTTTTATCTGCGTGTCCCAAACTTTTGAACAAGGACATGAGAAAGCTAAATATTGTGCAAGCCCCTAGCAACTCTTCTCTTGGTCAAGGTATTTTCATTCAATCCTTGATGGCATTGTTTTATTTCGTGAACTTTCTATTTGAGTTCTTTTTGATATGGCTCACTATTTTATATCAAAAGAACTTGTCGATTCTTTTCTTTGAAAATATTTTGCGCTTGATGACTTCTTTGAGGATTGCGGATCCGGATGGTAGATCTGCAACACTCAATTCGCTTTTATTTGATGTCGAAATTATTTTATGTGATTTATCTTTCCGAGCCGATATTTTTACTTAGGCTTCGGAATTGATTTTTGTAAGGATTGGCTTAATCGTTGTGAAGCCCATATCCTATTTTTTCGAGTGGACTATTCATCTTCGACATTTTCTATCTGTTAAGCAGCTTCCTATTTTTCTTTGTGATTCCGATTTCAAATTTTTGGTGGAATCATTTTATTCCTTAAGCCCACTTATAAGGAAAGTGTTGTTTCTCTCATTCATGTAGTTTGAGATATTTTCCGGTATTTTTGAATTTGTCTTAGGACTGTCACCTAAGCAATCTTTTGAGTAGTGTTAAGGTCTTTTCAGTTTGACTTTACCACCGGTTTTCGTTTGCTACGAGTTGCGGAAATTAGCATTCCACTTACCGCATTCCGCACTCGTTATAATTCTTATGAATGACTTCTTATGTCATTCAAATTGTCCAGCTTATTTCATCCATTTTATAAATCGAATATTCTATGAATATTTCGATGAGACTATTCTTGTATTTACTGATTTTAGATGAAAATAGTAATTTAAAATTTTTCAAACCTTTTTCATAAGATTTATTTATAAGTAAAACTGGATTTTGTTCTTGAAACGAACAAAGAATATTCTTAAAACTTTTTAAGAGATTTATTTATCCTATAAAAGATGATTTTGTGATTGTATTGCCCGTTGAGTGCTTTAAGAATTTTGGTCGATGCGCTTGATCAACGTTATCGATAAGAATCTCCTAAACGCTTTGATGTGACAATCAGACACGATATATTGACTTGTAAAAATGTAAATTTTTGTAGAAAGATTATTACATAAAAATAAAAATGTAATTTTGAAAGTTTTAACTTTTCGGGAAAAGAGGATTATTTAAAAGAACTCTTTCTTTCGATACTCTTATTCTTGTGATTCCTGGAGGGGAACCAAGACTTTGCTATTTGTACCGATACTAGTCGTATTGATTTTGATGCCATTCTCTTGCAAAGGAGAACGTGCTATCACTTGTGCTTCTAAATCATTATAGCTTATCGAGACTAGGTATGCCACTCATGATCTAGTGCTCGCGGCTATTGTTTTTGCTTTTAAAGTTTGACATCATCATCTTTGGGGGAGAAATTTGTTCTCTGCCTCGATCATAAAACTTTGGAATATTTATTTTCTCATAAGGAACTTCATGTCGACTCGAGTTCCTGGAATCTTGTGATCTTGATATTCTTTTTATTCCCGGAAGGGAAATCGTGTTGCCAATGCGCTTTGTATTAAGCAACAAGTGGTTGATTCTTTGATGATGTCTGAATGGAATTATCTTTTTATTAATTTCATCGGACGTTTTGATATACTTTGTTTTATTGAGTTTTATCTCATTCCTTTTATGGACTAGTGTCCGATGTTCTTTTATGGTGTTTGATTCATTGGATGTACCGTTGTACTACATCAATGACTTTGCTTTTGATTCATTGGATATACCGTTGTACTACATCAATGACTTTGCTTTTGATTCATTGGATGTACCGTTTGTACTACATCAATGGCCTTCCTTTTGATTCATTGGATGTACCGTTTGTACTACCTCAATGACTTTGCTTTTGATTCATTGGATGTACCGTTGTACTACATCAATGATTTTGCTTTTGATTCATTGGATGTACAGTTGTACTACATCAATGACTTTGCTTTTGATTCATTGGATGTACCGTTGTACTACATCAATGACGTTGCTATTGATTCATTGGATGTACCGTTTGTACTACATCAATGACTTTCCTTTTGATTCATTGGATGTACCGTTTGTACTACATCAATGACTTTCCTTTTGATTCATTGGATGTACCATTGTACTACATCAATGACTTTGCTTTTGATTCATTGGATGTACCTTTGTACTACATCAATGACTTTGCTTTTGATTCATTGGATGTACCGTTTGTACTACATCAATGACTTTGCTTTTGATTCATTGGATGTACCGTTTGTACTACATCAATGACTTTCCTTTTGATTCATTGGATGTACCGTTTGTACTACATCAATGACTTTCCTTTTGATTCATTGGATGTACCATTGTACTACATCAATGACTTTGCTTTTGATTCATTGCATGTACCGTTGTACTACATCAATGACTTTGCTTTTGATTCATTGGATGTACCGTTATACTACATCAATGACTTTGCTTTTGATTCATTGGATGTACCGTTTGTACTACATCAATGACTTTCCTTTTGATTCATTGGATGTACTGTTTGTACTACATCAATGAATTTGCTTTTGATTCATTGGATGTACCGTTTGTACTACATCAATGACTTTTCTTTTGATTCATTGGATGTACCGTTGTACTACATCAATGAATTTGCTTTTGATTCATTGGATGCACCGTTGTACTACATCAATGACTTTGCTTTTGATTCATTGGATGTACCGTTGTACTACATCAATGACTTTGCTTTTGATTCATTGGATGTACCGTTTGTACTACATCAATGACTTTCCTTTTGATTCATTGGATGTACCGTTTGTACTACATCAACGACTTTGCTTTTGATTCATTGGATGTACCGTTTGTACTACATCAATGACTTTCCTTTTGATTCATTGGATGTACCGTTGTACTACATCAATGACTTTGCTTTTGATTCATTGGACCGTTGTACTACATCACTGACTTTGCTTTTGATTCATTGGATGTACCGTTGTACTACATCAATGACTTCGCTTTTGATTCATTGGATGTACCGTTGTACTACATCAATGACTTTGCTTTTGATTCATTGGATGTACCGTTTGTACTACATCAATGACTTTCCTTTTGATTCATTGGATGTACCGTTTGTACTACATCAATGACTTCGCTTTTGATTCATTGGATGTACCGGTTGTACTACATCAATGACATTGCTTTTGATTCATTGGATGTACGGTTGTACTACATCAATGACTTTGCTTTTGATTCATTGGATGTACCGTTGTACTACATCAATGACTTTGCTTTTGATTCATTGGATGTACCGTTGTACTACATCAATGACTTTGCTTTTGATTCATTGGATGTACCGTTTGTACTACATCAATGACTTTGCTTTTGATTCATTGGATGTACCGTTTGTACTACATCAATGACTTTGCTTTTGATTCATTGGATGTAACGTTTGTACTACATCAATGACTTTCCTTTTGATTCATTCGATGTACCGTTTGTACTACATCAATGACTTTCCTTTTGATTCATTGGATGTACCGTTTGTACTACATCAATGACTTTGCTTTTGATTCATTGGATGTACCGTTTGTACTACATCAATGACTTTGCTTTTGATTCATTGGATGTACCGTTGTACTACATCAATGACTTTGCTTTTGATTCATTGGATGTACCGTTTGTACTACATCAATGTCTTTGCTTTTGATTCATTGGATGTACCGTTGTACTACATCAATGTCTTTGCTTTTGATTCATTGGATGTACCGTTGTACTACATCAATGTCTTTGCTATTAGATTCATTGAATGTACCGTTTGTACTACATCAATGTCTCTCCTTATGATTCATTGGATGTACCGTTGTACTACATCAATGTCTTTCCTTTTGATTCATTGGATGTACCGTATGTACTACATCAATGTCTTTGCCTTTGGTTCATTGGGCGTACCGTTTTTGTACTACGCTGATGTCCCAAATTATTTGAGTTTCTAGTTCCTCGGGCGTACCGTTTTTGTACTACGCCGTTACACCGGATCAATTTTCTGCTATTCTTGACGTTCCCCACGTCTTTTAACTACGGAAATGTCTTAGGGATTCCGGTTTTCATTCTTGAGCCTGGTAATATTGTGGAAATTGAAGTTTCACCAGATTTCTTGCTAACTCTTTCGTGCTCTTTATGGTGAACTTCTAATTTCAATTTTCTTTTGTGTTGATATGCTTCCATGGTTGTTACTTCTTATTTTCCTCTTAAGTATTGCGAGGACGCAATTTCTTTAAGGAGGGGAGTCTGTAACAACCCACATATTTATCGATTTTATATTTAAATATTTTATTTAAATATTTTATCGTTCGTCGGATTTTGGTCCGAAAAGCTACTTTTTGCAAACAGCCGAATTAGGACTCGAGACCACCCCCATTGAGTTCAAAATGACGTTTGCGATCTTTTTGAGTATAAGCTTCGATATGTTTGGAGAAAGTTGATTTTTGCTACTTTTCACTTAGGGTTTTGGTTTGGGCTGAGCCCACTTATGTATTCAGTTCCAACCCTTTCCTCTTCATTCACTTCTTTTCTATTTTCCTAATACTCAAGCTTTTATGTTAATGGGGGAAAGGAAGAGGAAATAGAAACTCCCAAGCCCTAGTTTTCTTTTGCAAATCAAGCTCTTGCTCCAAACTAATAGAAGAACCCATTAGTAAGCTTCTCTTCTTCTTCTCCAACTCATTCTCTCTTTGATTTCAGAAAATTCCTAAACCTAATTTAGGAAATGTTTATCTTTTAAGCTTAGATTGAAGCTTCTTGAGTTGTTATTGAAGAGGAATTGATCTTAGCTTGCTTTCAAGCTTCTTCTTCTATTGTTTGGGTTCAAAGGTGAGATTTTTAATCTCACATCTATGCTTATAATTCTCTTCTATTGTTAGGTATGAATTCCTAACACTTATTCATGTGCATTTGATTTTAGTTTGGATTGTTTTTGTGAATATTCCAATTTTTAGTGTTTCGAGTTCAATCCTTAAAAATCATAGCTTTGATGTTCAAATGTGTTTTTGGTGGTGCATCGAGGAGCCAATAGGGCCGGGTAGCCGTTAGGCATAATTTCCCTAGCGTCCGTGCTCGTTCGGCTGTGAATTGGAGGTTGCACATCAATTAAATGGGCATCAATTTGCAGATTATCAGGTTCGGCCGACCAACCCCCTGGTCCGGTCGACCGACCTGCTTGTAAAAATGCAGTAGCACTTCTCTGTTTCTGGTTCGGCCGACCGACCCCCCTGGTTCGGTCGACCGACCTGTGCAATTTTGCCTATTTTCGCCTAATTGCTTGAATTTCCAACTCTAATCGATTTATGTTGTTTCCCTATTTTTTGTTGTCATATATTATCGACTTTGATGACCTTTTCTTTGGGAATTTTAGACATATCCACTTTGATGGATTTTATATCGATTTCTTTGGATTTTATTCACGTCTTCGAATGTGAATTTTTATGCCCGATTGTCTCTACAATCACTTCTATGATTTGTCACTTTAAAATATAAAGGTTTTCTATACTAGTAGTAAATATCAAAACTCTTTCTTTAAATGATTTCAACACTATTTTATTACAAAGCTCGTTTTCTCAAACCGATTTCCAATCTATTAGTATATACAAACTTTTACCTCACTCGTATGAGAAATCTAATTAAACGACTTAGTAAAACGAGTGGTATGAAACGCTTGCGTTTACTTTGTCGGTTAATTCTTGGACTTGTTCGATTGAAACTCTTGTGACAATTTTCAAGTGGAGATCTACAATTTGTTCGTAAATATTTAAGTTAAGCTAGTGGTTATGGGACATGAAGCTAAGCTCATATATTTACTAGCTTACTGTAATTGACACTTCTCTTTGATCATGACGATCATTTATGGTTTAGACTAGCATTGTGCAACGTCTTTGTGTTTTGGTTCATCGGATGTCCCGCTGTACGACGTAGTTGTTCCCTTTGATTGTGATTTGGTTCATCGGATGTCCCGCTGTACGACGTCGTTGTTCCCTTTTTATTGTGATTTGGTTCATCGGATGTCCCGCTGTACGAAATCGTTGTTCCCTTTGATTGTGATTTGGTTCATCGGATATCCCGCTGTACGACGTCGTTGTTCCCTTTGATTGTGATTTCTGGATTTCGTGTGTTGAATTCTGGAATTTATGTTTCACCTACTTTTACGATTGGCATGAATATATATGTCATTTATTGTGGCTTGGTGAATGAAATTAGGAGTATGACATTCCTTTTTATCTTGAGTAGATTATTGTGGTATTGATTAATCTCTTGTTGATTTTCAATTACTTATTTATCACAGCTTTGTATTGTGATTATTATATGTTTATGTCATATCTCTTATTATATATCACTTCATCTGATATTTATAGCTAGACTGATCCGTTTATTATTTTCTTATTAAATAATACTCGGGTCAGACTGAGATATTACAGGTGCTTCCTCATGGCTTCCTATCTGGAACTATCTTCTGACTTTTGGCTAACTACTTTAGTTTAGTAGTTTTTTATTGTATACATTTGAGATACAGACTCCTTGATGTATACATATTTTTGTCTAGCACTTGTATCTATTCCTTTGTATTATTGTGGATCTTTTTGACCACTACTCTGATGTACACTTTCATATGTAATATTCATATCTATTTCCGCCTTTGTGATATGAATTATCTGTGACCGATTTGTGTTATGTTTATTTCTATATTTGTTTCCGAAGACCTTTATAGCCACTGTGTTGTAGCTTTGAGTTTGGGTCGGTATGTCGGATTTCCTCTTGAGATGAAAAGTTATATTTTTATCTGGCATATCGGTGCTCGCACAAAGCAATTATACAGATGGTCGCTCCTCAACAGCCTTATTCTCCGTGCTAGTTGACAGCATTCACCGTAATGTTCTTGGCTAGCGTGGGTATAGAGGTGGGGCGTCACATACAAAATCTAGCTCATTTGAACATCATCATCTTCACTTTTCAAATTTATAAAAGTAGATGCCTTCTTTTTAAATATACTGTTATATATATTGTTATTTTTTCCTTTCTTTCTTTTTCAACAAAACAAACTCCATGTTTACAAAATCATATCTATATTCAAAAATGAAAAGTTTATTTCATCTATCTCAAAACATGCATTTATTTCTATTTAAAATGTTTCATTCCATTTTGATACAAATGCAAGTTCTTATATTAAACTTAATCATTACAATTTAATTCCTCTTTCCCATTCTAATTGAAACATTTCAATTAATCTACTACCAATTAATTTCAATACTAATTTGAATGAATTCTAATTATAAACACTATTTCTTTTCACTTATAATTATTTATTATTTTCTCCTTAAATTTTGGGTTGTTACATTCTCCCTTCTTTAGTGGATCTCGTCCCCGAAATCTCTAAGGATAGAAGAACAAAATAAATGTTTCGTCCAAGTACTACAACCAACTACTCAATCATCACCCATTACATGCATTGTCCTTGGTTTTTCTAATGCGATTTATGATACTTGTGTGAGAAATACGGATTACGAATCTTAAGGCTGGAATAACACTAGAGGTGGAGGGGTGAATAGTGTTTTGTGGATTTTCTAAATCTTTTTTAAACATATCTAATAAAATCACCAACAAATGCAATTCACAGACAGAGATATAATTACCGAATCAGACACAGATGCAAATACTAAATAAATGCAATAAAGGAAAGAACACACCAGGATTTTATACTGGTTCGGAGTTACCCTACATCTTGGCTCGTACAATCGTACAAATTTCTTATCAAAATAATCTCCCAGATTGCACCCTTGGTTTCAAGGCTACGAGATACACCCTTCTGTATTCGAGTCCAGGGCAAACTCTCTTGATTTAACCAGGCTACAAAATCACTTAATTGATTATTCAGTGCTACAATCACACCTAATTAATTTCAAGGCTCAACCGCACCTTTTACTTAATAGTTTGATTTACAAAAGATTCTATAACTCTGAATAGCACTAAGATCTTATGGAGAGAGTGAAAGAGAATCAAACAAGAGATAATCAAGTTTGATTCACTTGGTATTTCAGCAGAGTATAGTTTAGGATTATTTAGAATAAAGTGGAAGATGAAGAGGAGAGAAAATAAATGAAATTTGGTAAAAAAAATTCATTTAGAATTACTGGTATTTATAGTAGAGCAATAGCCATATCTCTTCGTGAATGGATACGACGAATAGACACTTCTTTTGAAATTTGAAATTTGAAAATAACGGACATCTTTTCAACATGGTGGTTGAGGGATGTCGACATGCTCAAGGCAAAATTGATGTTTTTGATTTTCTTATTAAAATTGGTTTCTATAATTTGTCAAAACAATTTCTAAACTTTGTAAATATATTTGAATATAGTTTAAACATATAAAAGAGTTTAGAAAGTAATTTTTAATATATAATCTTAATATATAAAATGATTTAAAATTCGCTTTATATAAATATTTTAAAGCTAAATATTTAAAACAAGCGATTGTTTAAAAGCAAGGATAATTTTGAAATCAAAATATTAAAATGATAAAAATAGTTTTGAGGCTAAAATATTTAAAACCAAGAGAGATGTCTTTTTTAAAAGAAATTTTTGAAAACATTTTTTTAAGAACAAGAGATATATATTTTTGAAAAGCATTTTTATAAAATTAGTGGATATCAAAATAGGACCACTATATGTTCCACTAGATATTGTTGTGGGTTCCATCCCACTAGGGTTCCATCCCTTTAACAGGCTCGAAGTGGACTCCATTCCAAGAATAAGTTTCGAATGAAGATGTAAGTGCTTTCAAGAAGTTTTGACATAATTCTAGACTTATCTTGTACTATTAAAATCTTAAACTTTTGATATCTTGATACTCATGAGTCTTTAATCTTGATATCTTCAGTCTTGAATCTCTATATTGTACAGTCTTCATTCTTGTACCTCATATTTGTATCCTGCATATACATATATATCTAAACTATAATGTTAGTATTTATATTTTATAACAAGTCCTAAGGTTGTTGTCATCAAAACTATCATCTCAAGGACTAACAATCTTTCCCTTTTTGTTGACGACAACCTATGTTTATAAAATGTACTTCACCTTCACTATAACTCCCCCTAAAACTAATAACCCCCCCTTAATCTAAGCCCAACTACTCTAACTACTCTATTTTATATTTCTCCCCCTTTGTCATCACAAAAATTTATCCTAAACTAATATAACTCCCGACATGACAAATATGAAAGTTTAAACCCAATAAATATATACTATGTTTCATGTAATGTTATACAATACATTCAAATCAAATCTATTCTAATCAAATCAAAGCAAATCAAATCACACAATTCAAAAACAAGCAATTCAAACCATAAAGAGATCAAATACTTCTAGGAACTTCAACTCATCCTTCTTCTCCAAAGATATGATCCTTTTTAATAACTTCCCAATCTTCACTGTCTTGAATTAAAGTTCCTACAGGATATGCATCGAGATCATCTTTGTTGAGGGCAGAAATCATCCAATGGAGGGCATCAAAATGCTTCTCTTGTTCTTTTATCATCTGCATTTGACTTAGTTCTAAGTGCCTTTGATTGTGGAGAATAAAAGTAAGTATATTCTTGAATGAATTGAGAGTTTCTTCAAAATTATCACTTAGATTTTGAGAAGAGGAAGCCATTTTTTATAAGTAGTGAAGAGATGCAAATAGAGACAAGCATAAATAAAAAGATTACAAATTTGTAGAAGAAACGGGTGTTTAAGTAGGCAGAAATTCGTTTAAAATGAATAAATATGAGTTAGTTATTTTAATTTCAAAATTTTAAAAATAACCAAATTTGACGGTTATATGTCGACGGGGGGAGAGGCTTGTCGACATGGGTCTATTAGTTTATATGTCTTATTTACTTTGTGAATAAGTATGTATGTATGTAAACTTATGTACTATACTAACATTTATTCCAGAGACACGATAAGATAGAAAAACATAAGATAGATGATTTTTATAAATAGACGAGATGATACATAAGATACTACATAATATTATAAAAAGAACAATATAAGCTCACACAAAACAAACTAATACATCACAACCTACTTCTTAGAATGTACTAGAGAATGAGGAGGATGATGATAAGCCAAGTTTCCGATCAACTTTAGCAAAGAATTTGTTCATATTAGTGGACATTTTATCCAATTTCTTACTAACGGATCTTTTGAGAATCCGTTGATTTTTCTATAATCTTTTGATTTTTGAGAAGAGTTTTGTTGGAAGGATTGTTAGTGTTGGTAGGATATGTTGGGGATGCGGATTAAGGATCCTAAGCCAGAAATAACACTAGAGGGGGGGGGTGAATAGTGTTTTAAAGAATATATGAACTATATGACTAAATTAAAACTTTCAACACAAATCTAAACAGAATTCTAACACGGAGTGATCACAGAACATATAACAAATGCAAATAGTAAAGTAAAGCAAGTAAAAGGAAAGAACACACCGGATTTTATACTGGTTCGGAATCCTCCTACATCCAGTCCTGCACCAAGGCAATATCCTTGTACAGATTTTTATAAGCCAATATCCAAATTACAACCCTCAATTTCTAAAGCCTTGAGGAACCCTCCTATCTCCGAGTCTGGGGTAAACTCTCTTGATTTACGGGACACAAGATCACCCTAATACTTTCTAATAACAATCCTTTTGAATGAATAGACTCTATGGACTTTTTGAATACAAATTAATCCTATGACTCTGAATAGCACTTTGATCTTTAGTAGAATGATGGAGAATCAAATAGAGAGAGTATCTAAATGATTTCCTATTGAGAATTTGGCAGAATGATGGCACGATCTTGAAAATATGAAGTTTTATGGATATGGAATGGTGGAGAAGAAAGAGTGAAGAAAAATAAGAAAGTAGTTGTTAAAAAATTCGTTTTGGAAGCCTTTATATAGATGCACAATAGTCATAACCATTGGCGAAAGGTTTTTGAACGAATGGACACTTCTTTTGAAATTTGAATTTTAAATCCAACTGTCACCATGTCGACATGGGGTATCCCCATATGTCGACATCCCTCAGTTCAAAATTGTAGAGATGTTGTTTTGTAAAAGCAATTGAATTTAAAACAAGTTAAAACTTCTCTGAAGCAAAATAAAGTGTTTAAAAAATATTTTGAGATAGAGAATGAATATAAAACATTATTTTAAATATATATATATATATATATATATATAATTGATATAGACCGTCAATTATATAAGTAATATTTAAAATCAGAATAAGTTTTGATGTTTTAAAAATAGAAGTTTTTAAAATCAGAATGGAGGAATATTTTAAGGCTAAAACAAAGTTTGAAAACATTTTTGAAAACATGATTTTGAAAGCTAAAACATTTTGAAAAATAGATTTAAAAACATTTTGAAAAATCTATTCAAACTGAAATTGCAAGAACCTTCCTACAGAGCTTCTCCATAGGACTCGAGAACTTGTATAAAGTAGTTTAAATGATTTTGATTTTCGTGGGTTTGTAAGCCACTTGTCGTAGGTTTGTAAGCTACTTGTCGTGGGTTTGTAAGCCACTGGTTTCGATAGAAATTGGGTTCCATTCCAAAAAAAAATTGGAAGAAAGATGAGAGTGCTATTATGAAGTTTTAACAAAATACTAGACACTTATCTTGAGATCTTGAAATCTTGATTCTCTAGAGTCTTGAATCTTGAATCTCTAATCTTCATCTTGATGCTTGAGTCTTTATACTGATCAGTCTTCGATAATACCTGCATATACTTCCTATGTACATATATATATATATATATATATATATATATATATATATATCTATCTATCTATATGAAAATGTTAGTATATATTTTATAAAGTAAAGTATAATAACTATATAAGGTTGTTGTCATCAAAACATCATCAACTCAGTTCCTAACAATCTCCCCCTTTTTGATGATGACAACCTTTATTTATAAAATATTCTTACCATACCATAGCTCCCCATAACTCCCCCTTACTCCGTGGCTTCTTCTTAAAACTACAACTCCCCTTTATTCCATGACTCCCCCTTACACCAAGCACATATATTTTTATAACTTTCTCCCCCTTTGTCATCAACAAAAAGGAATAAAAGATTTACCTGTTCTAAAGTATATATAGAATAAAAGTGTAAAGTGAACGTGTAAATGATCAAGTGTGTGTGCATATATATAAGTGTAACTTGACAATCAAATCAATATCATACATAGCAAACCAATCATGTATAGTATATTAAGTTATATACAAACCAAATCCAAATCAAACTTAAGTAAACAATTCAATCAAATCCTAATCAAATCTAAATCAAATCAAATCAAACAAACAAACAAACATACATAATGATCAGACGTTCCTTGGGACTTCCACCCATCCATCTTCTCCAAAGATAGGATCAGTTTTGATAACATCCCAATTATCTTTGTCGAGAGTGACAGGTGGATTTGCTTCGGGTTCGTCTTTGCTAAGGCTTGAGATCATCCAACGAAGTGCGTCGAAGTGTTTCTCTTGCTCTTTGATCATCTGCATTTGGCTTAATTCTAAGTGCCTTTGATTTCTAAGTATAAAAGAATGAATATTCTTGAAAGAAGTAAGAGTTTCTTCAAGATTTTCACTTAAATTCTTAATTGGAGAAGCCATAATTTAAGAAATAAGTTGAAGTATGAGAGGAGATGAATAGAAATGGAGGTAGAGAAGTTTTTCTGAAAGAAATAGGTATTTATAGCAAAATGAATTATCACTTGGTAGTTACAAGAATTTGAAATTAGAGATTGTAACTACTTTCTGACTGTTATATGTCGACATAGGGGGATGGGGCATGTCGACATGGTCTAGACAGAATGACCAAGTTGAGTTATTTTTGATTTCTAAGTTTATTTTTTTACTTGTGGACCTATATAAACTTAAAATAAATAACTAACAGAGATATATAAAGCTGGAAAACAGAGAATGAGATAGCATTACTTATATTAGTTAACATTACATAATCTTAACTAAAAAGGTAGAAAATACAAAGATAGATAAACGATAGCTAGAGAGATAATAGCTAGGATTAGTTTGATGAAGATGATGATGAAGACAAGCCAAGTTTCCTGCCTATCTTCCCAAAGAACTTGTCGATCTTGGTGGAGATTTTATCCATTTTCTTGCTAATAGATCTCTTAAGAACCTTTTGGTTTTGGGCAAGTATCTTTTGGTTCTTGAGTATGGTTTTGTTGGACGGATTGGCGGGGGTATGTGGATACTCTATACTTTCCAAAGATGTTTCTTCATCTTCCTCTTCTTCTTCAATTTCCATTCCTTCCCCTTCTTCTTCCTCTTCTTCTTCCTCTTCTTCCATCTCTTCATGAGCTAGTCTCTCTGTAACGACCCCAATTTTAAATTTAATTTAAATTGATAGTTATTGTAAATTTTGAACAAATTTTGGGATAAAATTTGAATTCGGCTTTGGAATTTGACTTTGGATTCTTGAAATTTAAATTCGAAATGTAAATTAAAACAATTAGCATTAAAGTTAAAATAAATATTTAAGTTAGAAAATAAATTTGACAAATCAAATAGATCCTTAGCAATTAATGTTGGGATCTTGAGTACACAACATATAAAAATTTCTCAGCATAGTCAAATACATAAGGAACAAATTAAATATATATTTGTACAAAGCTAATAAGTGTAGTCACCATTTTAAAAGCAAAAGTGAACAAAATACAAAACATGAACCACTTGCAAATGAAGATAATATGACATGTTTAAATTGAACAGCAGATGCATATTTAAGTATGAACAAAGAAACAAGTAAATGGAAAAAATAAAATAAGTATACAATGAAGCTTACAAAAGAAGCTAAGGGAAATATCTTTATCTTGTACAAATGAAATGAAAGAATATATGTGTATTGTACAACCGAAATGTGCATAGATAATAAAACAAAAGAAAAGTATGCAAGAAGATAGAAAAAATATCTACATACACAAGAAAATTAAATGAGATGATGATACATGTAGACTAAGTTAGAAACATATGTACTAACTACAATCATTTCAGCCAAAACAAGGGATATCATCTCAGTACATACAAAGAAAAAATCATTGCAGCCTCCATTTTTTTTTTAAAAAAAAAATCTTTAGTCAAAAAAAAAGAAGAAAACAAAAAGTAGACAAAGAAAACTGTGCTTACATAACAAGGTATAAGCTGTAAACAAAAGTAGAGACACATGCATTTATTACCCCATCTCCTCAGTACAAACTATATCATCCCAGCCGAGTAAGTAATGCAGGCAAGGAATAAACATAAACAAAGTAAAGTAAACATCTATTGTACAAGAAAATTTAAAAAAAAAAGTATAGACTTGATAGGAAAAAAAATATATCTAGTAGCTTGTAAAAGAAGCACAAAGTAATTAATGCCATATCCTATTTGCAGCCACCAAATGTCTACATAGTCACAAAAGAGAATAATATCTCTGGCTATTGTACAAGAGAATTAATTACCCTATACAAACACATCAACCAGTGATACTTGAGCCTGCAACTATCTTTTATATATACATATCTTCCCATTCAAGCTGAGCAAACCCCTAAAGTAATATCATCTCAAACGTAAACTTCAATTTAAACAACCTCAAACCAGAAACCAAAAAGCTTGAGTATTAATGAAAAACAAAACTACAACTTGAACAACAATCTACAATAAACAGAGATTAAAGGAAAGGAGAAGTTGAAGAAAATTCAAAACTGTTTGCAACAAGCAGGCCCTGTTTCATTTCTCTGGCGAAAAAAAAACACTGTGAGTAACACTTAACCATTTAATCTTAAGTATATGTATGTATGTATTGAAGAATGCTTTGTGTATATGCATGTATCCGTGGGTATTTCTTCTCTGTTGCTTTACAGGATATAGAACAACAATAAGAAAATTCAATCTCTTGTTTTCCAGTCAATATCATGTTTTGATTTCAAGACAAATTAGTTGTATTTAAGTTTAAGTTATAAACTAAAAATAGTTTCATGAAACAAAAATGCATATATATTGATAAATCAAGTTTTTACAGTGATAATTCCAAAATTTGGAAATTTTGAGTTTCATAAAACATTAATTCAGATATATCACTTGAATACTCGTAGAAAAATAGGACTTTTAAGGCGGGTTTGATGATTTATAGAGTTAGGCTTCGAGAGCAGTTTGAATTTGTTTGAAAATTGATTTTTGGCCAATTTCTGGTGATGGATCGACTCGTGGAGGTCGTATTCGTGGCTGGAGATGGAGGAGGCTACGGGGTGTCGGCTAAAAATGGTTGGAGGTGGCGAAAACATCGGAGGCGACAACGGCGACGAGAATTTGAAATATTTAAACCTAATTCTGGTAAGGCCAAGGTTTGCGCGTCGTGCATCATCCTCAGGCGACCGAGTTCGCCGTGGTTTGGGGGAATGAAAGAGGAGGAGGCGATGAAGCGATGGTCGTAGTTGTGGACTGGCTGATGGTCAGAGCTCGAAGGACATCGCGATGAAAGGTTTGAGGTTCGTATGGGTTCGAGTGTTCCAGGTTTTCAAGCTCGAATTTGAATCTCGAGATGATGAAGTGATTCGAATGATCGGAGTACGTACTGGAGTTTATGGTTGACTTGCTCGATGTCGTGACGATGACCGGCGTCGGTCGAACCTACTGTGCATGTGCACGAACCTGATCGTGTTGTGTTGCCTGAGTATTTGTATGCCTGGGAAGCACGAGTGAAATTTTCACGTGTGACTCGAGTGATTCGAGCAAATTACTCGAAGTAAATTCATGAAGGCTTGGGTCGAATCTTGTTCCAGTTTTCAACCTGGAAACCTGTTTTTTTTTCTTTCTGTTTTTGAATTTCGCTGAGTTCAAATTTAAAATGTCAATATAAATTCAAGTTGAATTGGGAGTTTAGGTTGAACATAAATAAGTTTATAAAAAAAAAGCAATTTAATATATAAAAGAGATTGAGTTTGAAATGGATTTGAAATTAAATTAAGCTTTATAACTTAAGTGTTGAAAGAAAAAAAAAATGAAATTTAAAATGAAATTTGAAATAATGTTCCAAACATATTGTGAGACATAATTAAATTGTAAATATGGTTGAACATTACTTTAAGTAAAGAAGTTTAATGACTTCTATTTCACTAATGAATGAATTTTCTAAAGTGAATCGATTTATAATTAAAAATGATTAATATAAGAAATTTTCTAAAAAAAAAAGAAAGAAATTTAATAGTTAATGAAATCATTAACTAAGATTATTTGAAAAATTAATTAATGTGATTTAATTTTAACAATAAATTGGATTAATTAATTTAATGATAATAAATTGTGGGACTATTAAGTAAAATTACTTAATGACAGTAATTGTGGAATTAATTATTCGGCATAATTAATTGAGTTAACTTAATTAGTTCAAATTAAAATTTCTTAAGTAAAATTTAGAATAATCACTTGATAATTTGGTAAAATAAAATTACTTCAAGAAGTAATTAATAGATAATTACTGAATGTAATTAATTGAGTGATGATTTGAAATTTGAGTAAATTATTTGTTAATAAATTAAAGGATTAATTAATAATGGAGACTAATTAAGATTAATGTACTAATTAAAGACTAATTGGTTCATTAATTATGAATGATTAATTAATAATTAAGGGTTAACTAATAAAATTTGAAAGGGAAATTATTTCAAATAAATTGTAATTAACTTAGGATAATGAACCTTGATTTATAATTATTACAGTTGATTTAAATTTATCAGTCAACTAATGAATTTTACTTGTGAATGTTTGAACTTGACTGAATAATTAAAATTGTTTGATATCCCTGATATTGATGCTTTGTGATATGTCTTGATTTGTGTTATGATCTTAAATGTAATTTATTTATCTGAGATAAATGTATTTACTATCTGTGATATATATATATATATATCTGTGTTCTGTGAATAAAAGATAAGTATTATGGTTTATACCGCTTATCAAATATAAGCGTTATAGTTTATACCGCTTATCAAATATATTTCTATATTTTGATCTGTGATGATTGAAGGATGTTGCACTATTGTGTTAAACCCCTGGACCACACTCATACACACACAAACATGGATTTCACGAGGAAATCGATTAAGTCACAGATTTTGAAAATGCTTTATAAAATTGAATATTTGAATTCAAATGTTTTGGAAATGAATTGGGTTTAAAGTGAAAAGCTTTTGAAAATGGAATTTCAAAGATGAAATTTATTCTGAATATCTTGATTGAGTTTTGAAATTTAAATATTCTGATTTAAATTTGGATTCAATATTTGAAATTGAATTCTATGATCTAGAAACTAGGGGCTAAAGATGTTATATCAGTTTATATAAGTTAAACTATTTTAAAGGTATTGATTTGGGAATTTAAATTTAAATTCAAAGGCTTTAACTCGTGTAAATATAATTGGATCTTTCTAACATGGAAACCATTTGTTTTCAAATAATAAAAGCTTTCATATAGGAAGTGAACTTCCAAATTGTGTTAAAGGGATTTCAAGTTAAACAATGAAAATAATTTTCCAAGTTATGGAAACGATTTGAAAGCTATAAGTTAAATCTTTAATTTAAAGATTTAAACGAATTAATCCAATTGAAATGGAAATTGATTTGAAATCCATAAATGGATCTTTGTGAAACTGGGTGAATTTTGTGAAATAAATCTTTTGTTTAAAAGATTTGGAAATGGTAATTGGTTTAAACCATTTGAAGGAATGTTTTGAATTATTAAGTTGTGACTTAATTGAAATCTAATATCCATATGTTTTTAAATATTGCGCTCGCTATTCGGTTTAACCGGGAGAGGACCTTTGTGTCATATAACCCATTCCGAATATGTTATACGACGTATATGGATAGCATTTGAAGACCGGTGGTAAAGACCGGGTATTTGTGAAAACGATAGGATGACCTATCGATTGTCTCTGCACCGAGTCGCGCCAGTATAGAGATTTCCTAAGTGATGGGAAGTCCAATCGGGATTGTGAATACCCGGATTGCAAGGGCTTCTTTGGAAGTGCCTTCGGTTCTGTTCGAACCCGGAACAGACTTGTATGGATTGTATGTCTGACACTACACTTTGAGATATAAAGCGGATTTTTTTCAAATACATATCTGTTGGTGGCGGAGAATTTATTCTCTTAGCTTAACACCCTTCTCTGAGACGTACGAGCTCAGAGGTTATGTAGTTGAAGGTTATCAGCGATATACTCCCAATTTGGTAGTGTGGCATGCTGAGTGCTGCTGTGTGTTAATGATCATTGTTTGATCATTTGTGACATGATCATTTGTTTGATCATTTATCTTTGTGATCATTACTTTGATCATTTGTTGACCCAAAGCATGGCTTTGTACCAAAGCGTAGCTTTGTGGACGAGACTGCATCAGGACCTCACACCCCAGAAATGGTCAAAACAGGAAAGATGCGGCAAGGTTACGAGGGTCGCGCCCTTTAGGGTGTGTCATTCCCTTCTGGTAAAGGGTGGTATCATGGTATGGAGCCCAGATATTTACCTATGTGGTAGCTCCAATCTCATTTACTGTGTGGTTGTTGCTTAGAGGCGCCTCGGATAAAGGTCCCAAAGGACCGGGGAGTGGCTTGCTCGAGTAGTAGTTACCTAGTTACAGAGGTAACCCGGCCTTGTGTTGGCAGAGATCCGGTTAGGTTCTCGGGACGTCCCACCAGAGGCGATCCCATGTGGCAGTAGGAAGTTCCTTAGCCTGACCATTTTTTGGAAAATCCAATCAAAACAATACGAGCCTTGTATGGTTTTAGTTATATTACCTGCCATTCACTTATGGTGGCGCCCCACTGTTTGGATGGTAGCTATAGTAGGCATAGTTCGGAATGTCTATGCTGGCTAAGATTAATATTCTACTTTCGAAATGTTTTCTGCACTTTGCACTTATATTAATAATATCAAAGAACTTTCTACATAGTAAGCATGTTTGACTATCATAAGAAGAAATCTCCTCCAATTCTGCGTTTGCATTGTGTGTGTGGCGGGAGGTCTTATGGTAGTTTCATTTTCAAAAAGCATTCCGAATTTACTTCAAAATTCTCTTTTTGTTTGTTTTCAAAGATAAACTATTTTTGTTACTCATATCAGTCCCATGGCTGACTCGGAGTTTATTGTTCCTTTCCTAAACTCTGGGTGCTCACTATTTTCCACACGAGCAGTCTAGAGTTGGGTTTTTCAGATAATAAGGTTCGGTAGATGATCTGAGGTTAGTTCAGTCTTTGGATATGGACGAGACTTGCTTGTCTTAGTGTTTTGTGATGATGATTCGAGCTGCTGTTGGAGTTCTCTCTTGAAGATTATATTGGAGTTATCTGTTCCGCTGCTGGTGTTAGCTATTTTCTTTTCCGCTGCTATTTTATTGTATCATATCTCTGATGTATATCGATATCTATTGTATCATCTGTTGTACCAGGATGTTGTATCAGATGTTGTATATTGATATTCATTATTTCTTCCGCTGTGTTGTTTACTTAATGGTGTTATAAGCTCCGGCGCACCAGGTTCGACGTTTGGATCTACGGCATTAGAATATGGGTGACATATTCGGTGCCGATTTTCGAAGGTCGAGTCAGGATCGTCACACTCTCTTCCTTTTCGGCAAGTGTTTCATATGGTTGAAACATGAGTGGGATTTTCATAAGAGAAATGTTCCCATGATTGAACACTTTTCTACTTACAAACTCTTCCTTTTTAACATCCGCACCAAAATAATTGAAAATCCGAGTAAGGTAAATTCCATGATAAAGAGTGTTTTCTCCTATATTAAATTTTTTGGGTCTTAACTCATCCAAAATAGTTTGTGCCCAATTAATATCATATTGTCCAAAAATAGCAAAAAGAGCTTTACACACTTTTGAGGTGGGATTATTGTAATTTCCCGACCTAGGAATAATTGTGTGTTGAATAAGAAGGTTGGCAATTCTTGCTTTTGGGCGGAAAAAGCGATTCTTAAAATCCATGTGGTCATCGCTTTCAAAAATGTGATGAAAAGTCTCTCGATCGGTTTCATTGATTTGAAATTTCGAGAGATTCATACCGGTAGATTTGCAACCCAAAATAGTACCCAAAATATGGGAATCCAAAACAATAAGTGTTCCTTTAACACTACTCCAAATTTGATCTTCATTTCCATTATAAAATCCACGATTTAGTTTGCATAAAACATTTTGACAAGGTTTGGATAACAAACGAAATCATTTTGCTTGTTATCAATCAAGCTAAGAATGGAGTTTTCTTCAAAAAGTTGATCGATTTCATAAGAAGAAAAATCATCAAAAATGGAAAATTTTCCCGTATTGACTTTACCATAGTTTACATAGTTTATGTAAGCTTTGATAGCCTCCGGGTCATTGAAAAGATCATTTTTGATGGATTTGGGCAGCCTTATAGTTGATGGGTTACTTGAGGAAGCCATTGATGAGTGGTTGAGAGGAGTAGAAGATAATGAAGAAAGTTTGAATTAGGAGAATAAAGTGAAAAGAGATGATAAGAGAAGTATATTAAATAGATTCTCTAAAGTCATGTTCTCTGGTCAAGAGGTGTCTTTTCAGAATTTTGAAGTAAGTGAAAAGGTGGAGGAAAACTCAAAAGTTTGAATTCAAATTTTGAAATCAAATTTCTGAGAGGCACGTCGACATGGGGTATCATGGCATGTCGACATGTGCCTGTTGAATTTGAAAGGAGGTGTCTATTTCTAAAATCTAATAAATTCCTAAAATCCTAAGAAAACTAATCTATATTCTATATCTATACTTAATTCAGTAATAATATTAAATATAATAATATTAAAATATTTTAATATTTAAAATATTATTAGAATAATATTATTTTGAATTTAAAAATTCAAATTTCAAAGGGTGATTTTAAATTTAAAAATTCAAGAAATTGCAAACAAAATCAAAGCAAGCAAGCATCAAATAAAATTAAAATAAATGTGTTCCTATTTTTAGATCCAAACTCTGATCGTCTTCTGATTCGAGAATAGCCATGAAGCACAGATTTGAATTATCAGTTTTCTTCTCGTCACACTGGATGAATCTGAATCGTCAAGAGTTGCTGCATATGCCTTCTTTCTTTTCTTTGGTTGCTTGTTGTTTGGTTGAAATGTCTGTTTGTCTGGATATGCACCATTATTGTTGCAGTTATAGCATCTATCACCATTATTGTTGTTGTTGTAGTAGTAGTAATTCTTGTTGTTCTCCGAAGTATTTCTGGAATTTCTATGATCATTTCTTTTAAAGTTATTCATCTTTCTATACTTCAGAAATTTCCTGAAATTTCTGGTCACGAAAGCAATTTCTTCATCACTCTCTTGTTCTGAATCTCCAGTTATTGCTTTGAATGCGATCGATTTCTTTTCCGTTGCCTTAGATTCTTTTCTCCCTTGTAGTTGAACTTCATAAGACATTAGATTACCGATTAACTCTTCGATCTTCATTTGACTAACATCATTTGCCTCTTCAATAGTAAGTGTCTTTTGATCCCATTCTGGAGTGAGTGAATTGAGTATTTTTCTGACTTGATCTTCTTCTGAGAAACCCTTTCCTAAAGCAATCAATGAGTGTACAATGTCTTGAAATCGACAATACATGTCGGAAATAGACTCATTTTCATGCATTTTAAACAATTGAAACTGGTTAGTTAAGATGGAAATTTTAGTCTGTTTAACTTTGCTTGTTCCTTCATGAGTTACTTGCAAAGTTTTCCAGATTTCAAATGCAGACTTACAAACAGAGACTCTATTAAACTCATTCCTATCTAGTGAACAAAATAGTATATTCATAGCCTTAGAATTGTTTTGTGCAACTGTCTTTTGCTCAGTAGTCCACTGGGAAAAATTCGTAGTTGGTTCAACATATTCAATTTGTGTCATATTCCAAGTATCTAAACTTATGGATTATAAATAAATTTTCATCCTACATGCCCAATATGCATAATTACTGTCATTAAAAAGTGGTGGTCTGACAATAGACTGACCCTCTACAAATGAACTAGTGTTAGTGCTTGTGTTGACAGAAGTAGTGGTGACAGGAGTGACATTATTAGTGTGTTGTGCCATTAAAACTTTTCAAAATTTCAGATTATGAAAATAATGAAAACCAATGCTCCGATACCAATTGTTGGGGATGCGGATTAAGGATCTTAAGGCAAAAATAACACTAGAGGGGGGGGGGGTTGAATAGTGTTTTAAAGAATATATGAACTATATGACTAAATTAAAACTTTCAACACAAATCTAAACAGAATTCTAACACAGAGTGATCACAGAACATATAACAAATGCAAATAGTAAAGTAAAGCAAGTAAAAGGAAAGAACACACCGGATTTTATACTGGTTCGGAATCCTCCCACATCCAGTCCTGCACCAAGGCAATATCCTTGTACAGATTTTTATAAACCAATATCCAAATTACAACCCTCAATTTCTAAGGCCTTGAGGAACCCTACTATCTCTGAGTTTGGGGTAAACTCTCTTGATTTACGGGACACAAGATCACCCTAATACTTTCTAATAACAATCCTTTTGAATGAATAGACTCTATGGACTTTTGAATACAAATTAATCCTATGACTCTGAATAGCACTTTGATCTTTAGTAGAATGATGGAGAATCAAATAGAGAGAGTATCTAAATGATTTCCTATTGAGAATTTGGCAGAATGATGGCACGATCTTGAAAATATGAAGTTTTATGGATATGGAATGGTGGAGAAGAAAGAGTGAAGAAAAATAAGAAAGTAGTTGTTAAAAAATTCGTTTTGGAAGCCTTTAAATAGATGCACAACAGTCATAACCATTGGCGAAAGGTTTTTGAACGAATGGACACTTCTTTAGAAATTTGAATTTTGAATCCAACTGTCACCATGTCGACATGGGGTATCCCCATATGTCGACATCCCTCAGTTCAAAATTGTAGAGATGTTGTTTTGTAAAAGCAATTGAATTTAAAACAAGTTGAAACTTCTCTGAAGCAAAATAAAGTGTTTAAACAATATTTTGAGATAAGAATGAATATAAAACATTGTTTTAAATATATATATGTAATTGATATAGACCGTCAATTATATAAGTAATATTTAAAATCAGAATAAGTTTTGATGTTTTAAAAATAGAAGTTTTTAAAATCAGAATGGAGGAATATTTTAAGGCTAAAACAAAGCTTGAAAACATTTTTGAAAACATGATTTTGAAAGCTAAAACATTTTGAAAAACAGATTTAAAAACATTTTGAAAAATCTATTCAAACTGAAATTGCAAGAACCTTCCTACAGAGCTCCTCCATAGGACTCGAGAACTTGCACAAAGTAGTTTAAATGATTTTGATTTTCGTTGGTTTGTAAGCCACTTGTCGTAGGTTTGTAAGCTACTTGTCGTGGGTTTGTAAGCCACTGGTTTCGATAGAAATTGGGTTCCATCCCAAAAGAAAATTGGAAGAAAGATGAGAATGCTATTATGAAGTTTTAACAAAATACTAGACACTTACCTTGAGATCTTAAAATCTTGATTCTCTAGAGTCTTGAATCTTGAATCTCTAATCTTCATCTTGATGCTTGAGTCTTTATACTAATCAGTCTTCGATAATACCTGCATATACTTCCTACACACACACACACACACACACACACACACATATCTATATGAAAATGTTAGTATATATTTTATAAAGTAAAGTATAGTAACTATATAAGGTTGTTGTCATCAAAACATCATCAACTCAGTTCCTAACAGGATATTCAATACTTTCTAAGAAGGTTTCTTCATTATCTTCTTCAATTTCCATTTCTCTCCTTCTTCTTCTTCTTCATCTTCTTTCTCCATATCTTCATGTGCCAATCTTTCATTCTTTTCGGCAAGAGATTTATATTGTTGAAATATGAAAGCAATTTTCATGGGAGAAATTTTAGCATGATTAAACACTTTTCTTGAAACAAATTCTTCCCTTTTGTAATCATCGCCAAAATAATTAAAAATCCAAGTGAGATAGATTCCATGATACAAGGTATTCTCACCCATTTCCAAATTCTTAGGATGAAGTTCATCCATAATAACTTGTGCCTAATTGATGTCATGATGACAAAAGATAGAAAAAAGAGCTTTACAAACTTTTAAAGTTGTATTATTGAAATTTTCCGATCTAGGAGTGATACTATGTTGGAAAAGAATATTGACAATACGTGCTTTCGGACAAAAGTTATGATTTTTAAATTCAAAGTTGTCATCTCCTTCGAAAATGTAATGAAATGTCTCACGATCATGTTCATCAAAAAGTAGAAAGATCTATTCTCGAATTCTTACAATTGAGAATGTTGTCCAAAATTTCACAATTTAAAACAATTTTAGTGCCTTTAACACTACTCCAAATTTCATCTTCATTTCCTTCATAAAAACCGCTATTCAAATTCGCATAAAACATTTTAACAAGATTAGGGCAACGAACAAAATCATTTTGAGAATTGTCAAAAAGACTAAGGATATGATTCTCTTCAAGAAGATTATTGATTTTATATGTAGAGAAATCTCTGAAGATAGCAAACTTTCCCATATGAACTTTTCTGAAATTAGCATAGCTTATATAAGCCTTGATTACTTCCGGATCATTATAGAGATACTCTTTAATGGTTTTATACAGCCTCATTGTGGATGGAGTGCTTAAAGAAGCCATTTTTGAAGAGAGTAGAAAGTTTGAAAGAGTGAAAGAGAGTTTGAATTTTAAAATGAAAGTGAAAATGTATGATAAGATAATGGAAATAAATAGATATTCAATAGACATGTTCTCTGGTTAAGAGGTACCTTTCCAGAACATTGGGTTTGGTGAAAAGGTGAAGGAAAATTCAAAGATTTGAAGCCAAATTTGAATTTCAAATTTCTGACAGGGACGTCGACATCATGGGTAGGGCCTTGTCGATATGGGTCAGAGAATTTTCCATCTTTTTCTATATTCGTATCTTCGAGATCATCGGAACCATGAATAGCCATAAAGCACATATTTGAATTTTCCGTCTTTTGATCATCATCGCTTGAGGATGAGTCTGAGTCTAAATTGTGACGATCGCGATTTTTCGTCCACGAAGGTCGACATCAATATGTCCACTGTATCAACTGCCGAGCAATCGAAGGCCAGAAAACCATATCGTTAGGGTTAAAGAAGAGGTAGAAGATAGAAGAAGGAAGAAAGAAAAAAAGAAAAAGCAACAGAACCAATATCAGAATCTCACAATCGCAGCGGAACAACATATAATAGATAAACGAATATCTTTAAAACAAAGAACTATATCGGTTATTACATTTCATCACATTACATTACATTATCAGAGTTTTCAACAACACACAGTGGAAACGAAATACTATATACTAATTGATATGCCAAGCCATCCAGCTTGCCTTCAAATCTCTACAGCAACTCCTGAATTCCTGAATATCCTGATAACCTGACTCTAGACTGCCCATGTGGAAATTGGTGGGAACCCAGAGTTTAGGAAGAGAACAATAAACTCCAAGTCAGTCATGTGACTGGGGTGAGAACTTAAAACAGTTATATCTTTAAAAACAAACAAAGAAATTTATTTTAAATAGATTCGCAATGCTTTTAGAAAATGAGACTACCATAAGGCCTCCCGCACACACACACAATGCCAACGCAGAATCAGAGGAGATTTCTCCTTATGATAGTCAAACATGCTCGATACGAGAAATTTTCTTTGATATTATTACTATAAGTGTAAGGTGTAGGAAAAAAACATTTCGAAAGTATAATATAAATCTTAGCCAACATACGACCAGTATCGTATGCCTACTATAGCTACCATGTTCAATAGCAGGTTACCGCCACATTCTATGGCAGGTTATACAACTAAAACCGTACAGAGCTCGTATTGTTTCTTTGGACTTCCAACAAATGGTCAGGCCAAGGAACTTCCCATTTCCATATGGAAACGTCTCTAGAAGGACGCCCGAGAACCTAACCGGATCTCTGCTAACACAAGGCCGGATTACCCCTAACTGCGTAACTACTGACACGAGTATGCCATCTCCCGGTTGTAACCAACCTTTATCCGGGGCCCCCGCAACAAATCACAAAGTAATATATATATATATATATATATATCTGCGATATCAACATAAGTTAAGCATCTGGGCTCCATACCATGATACCACTTTTATCCAGAAGGAAATGCACACACCCTAAGGGGCGCTACCCCCAATAACCTTGCCGCATCTTTCCTGTTTTGACCATTTCGGGGTGTGAGGTTCGATGAAGTCTCGTCCACAAAGCTACTCTTTTTACAAAGCCATGCTTTGATCAACAATGATCAGCAGCACTCAGCATGCCCCATTACCAAATTGGGAATATATCACTGATAACCTTCAACTACAAAACCTCTGAGCTCGTACGTCTCGGAGAAGGGTTTTAAGCTAAGAGAATAAATACTCTGCCACCAACAGAAATGTATTTGAAAGAAATCTGCTTTATATCTCAATTTGTAATGTCAGACATATAATCCATTCAAGTCTATTCTGGGTTCGAACAGAATCAAAGGCACTTCCAAAGAAGCCCTTGCAATCCGGGTATTCACAATCCCGATCGGACTTCCCATCACTTAGGGAATCTCTATACCGGCGCGACTCAGTGCAGAGACAATCAACGAGTTATCCTCTCGTTCTCGAAAATACCTGGTCTTCACCATCGGTCTTCAATGCTATCCATATACGTCGTATCACTATTCGGAATGGGATTTATGACACAAAGGTCCTCTCCCGGCTAAACCGAATAACGAGCGAAGTATTTTAAAAATAAGTGTAGCATTTAAATTCAAGAAAATGACCACAAATACCCATTTAAAGGTAAATATCGATAGTCGTTTATTTAACTATCAAAGCAAACCAACAAATATTCAACAGCATAACAATCGCTAGACCATTTTTATTAATCTTCCATAAATTAACGACTTGCCAAATATTCACTTCAATTTATCTTTGAACAAATATATTCTCTAAACCCTTTCAATTTCTACATTGGAAAACATTTCCAAATACTTATTTAACAATAAGTAGTTCACAAATCCATTTATTTTCAATACTTAGAAAATATTCGATATACTTAAAACACGATTAAGTATATATTTTATTCTTTTAAGGAAAATATTCTCTTAAACACATTTATTTGAGTCAAAACTAATGTTGCGTAAAACATCGTTACGACAACCCAAAATCACTAGTATAGGGATTAGAAATTTAGATAGATATATAAATCCCAATACTATACAAAACATTTCCTTTCGAAAATCATTTACTATAACAACAGTGTTATAGTCCACTATTTCCTTTTATTCCTCGAAAACGTCTATTTCAACAATGAATGTTGAAATATATGGTTTCGATCCTTAACACATTTGAAAACAACTTCAAATCGTTTTAATTCTATTTAAAAGATCACTCCCTAAAACATTTATTTAATATATTAGTCACCGTCCAAAAACGTGAATATACTTCGTTAACCAAATTCAACCTTCTACATATTTAATTTAAAGGATTATCCAACGTCAAAAATCTTGGATATATCTCCTTTAATAAGCTATAATAATTATCTTATCAAAATAAGTCATTTTCGGATTTATAAAACAATGTTTATCAATCCCATTTATATTTTATAACAACTTCAACTTATAAAAGCACTTTATTAACAAATTCTATCCATATCCCATTTACACGCCAAAATCCAATTTATAAGTTAATTATTTATAAATCTTTTATTTTACAAAATCTATTCATTTTATAACTTCACAATTTATAAATATATAAATTTCATTCACTTATGAAATCCATTTATACTTCATTTTATCACTTATAAAAACGCGTTTTATAATTCCAATATTTTAATTTATAAATATCAATTTTATAAATCTTTTATATAAACCGTTTATAATAATTTCAAAAATCTCTATTAAATCTATTTTATAAAATTCATTACTCCATATTTCAAAAATCACATTTTAACTATATTTTCTCAAAAATCATAAATTTTATAACAATAAAATTACCACGTTTATTTACTTAAAATGAATCAAGTCCAAAATTTAAATAAAACGTATACTTTCGAAAATCACTTTAAAAATCCTTCTAAATTTGAAATCGTTACTTTAAAATTTTTTAAACCCCAAAAATAGGCCCAATGTTGCAACAACACTAAATATAACAATCACGTCATCCAAAACATCATATATTATATGATACCAGAATATATCACAATATTTGTAAATAAATCAATATGGGTGAGGAATCCAGTTGGATCACTCCAACCTGTTTCCCTGCATCCACAGATGTTAGCACAATACCAATTCCGTGTCAATACGTAATATCGCGGTATATAGGATTTATAAAATATTATCCGCTATTATGCAGCGCAATAGGGTCTCATCCTCTATATAATGCGGGAAAATCAACCCCAAGTACATATATAATACCAATTCCAATCAAGATGGAATATCGCGGTATATGTTTTTAATAAATAACATCCGCTTAATATACGGCGTATAGGGTCTATTTAACTACAACAGATAATAATTTATCATTCAAACATACAATCAAGCAATTTTAAATTTAACTATTCAAAATTTAAATCGAAACAATTTCGATTGAGTGAGAAGTTCTCACCAGATTCCAATAGCGGTTTCAGTGTTTTATTTCGAATAAAATTAAACGCGTGTTTAATTTTATCCAAAATTTTCACTAGCTCTAATCATCTCCAATCTAGATCCATCGCGTAGTGTTCGACAATATGATTCCAACACAATTCGTTTCGTCCAAAACGGACCTCGTATGACAAAGTTATAGTGTTTTAAAGTTTACATGAATTTAAATATAAATAATATACAACTTTTTTTTAAAACCTAAATCATATCAGAGCCGTCCATTTCTTGAAACCACATCAGGGCCGTCCCCCCCCCCCCCCCTTCTTCCATCTACAGGTAGTTCACGCGCAAGAAACCCATATGGCCGCCTCCATCTCGAAATTTTCTGGCCACCATCGTCGACTTTGAAGACGATCAACTACCTCCATCACGCGTGCGCGCCTCTACTCTACCTACGACCCAAATCCGGTCGAGCTCGGTCAACTACAAGCCTCAAAAAGCGTATACATCTGTCGTGCCTTCATGCTCGAATTGCCGTCAATCTACTTCGTTAATTACGATCTTAATCGTTGGATAGCTAGATCTCACCTAGCTCTACAAGTTTGTAGTTGGAGATTTCTTGAATTAAGGTGTGGATTGGAAGATAATAGAAGAGGAATGATCGAAATTCTCGGCCATTAATGAAATTAGTGGCGGCTAGGGTTAGAGATATTGGGGTTTCTGTAAAAATGAAATATTGAGGTCCTTTTATAGAAAATTTCCGTGCACTATTCACCCGAAATTTTTCCGAACTCCAAACGAAGCGTGCCGCCTAGCGTTTATAATGTTTTACCCCCATTATGAATGCAATGGAATATATATCGGGAGCCAATTCGATCATATTTGAAAGATAAGTTTTTGAATCGACTATTTAAATTCAAAATTCACTTGAATCGATTTCTATGCTTTTTAGCTTGCCTCTGACAAACCGTAAGTCCGAATGACACGAAATTTGAAACCATACAATAATACAACATTACGGGTTCGATGAAACTAGTTTCGTCGAAATCCGAGACTGTTTGAAAAATGGCCATTTTAACTCGTCAATTAAATATTAAAATATTCAATTTTCACAAATTAACTTTTAATTCAATTTTAAAAGTTCCATAACATCATTCAAACTTCTATATGATATAAATAACTTTTCGAATCAATTTTAATCACATTAAACCCAATTTCCAATTATTTCTGTAATTTCACATATTAAATTATCGATTTAATTATCCAATTAAATCTAGATATTCAAAATTTAATTTATTCGACCTACAAATTTTACTTGTTAATGTTTAAAATCAATTAGATATATGAATTTCAATTGATAGAAATTCTGGGTCGTTACAAACTTCCCCCTTAAAAGAATTTCGTCCTCGAAATTACCAAGTAAGAAAAAGTTACAAAATCCATTAATTTTTTCAAAACCATTTGTTCAAATTTAAATTTAAAATTCACTTAAGTGTTTAACTTTTCCAAAATCCAATAGTTAAACTTCTTATAAAAACTTTACTAAGTTTTCAAATCATACTTATTTATTTTCTCAAAATTTTCCAATTTTCTCAAAAATATTCTAACGCCTTAAATTTTCAGAAAAATTCGCCATAGTCTCCTTTGCGCGATTCGATCCGAAAAAGACGGCAATATATATATCACAAATATACATCTCATAAAATTGTGAGGCATCCCCCAGGGAAAAAAAGTGTAAAAGTACGATATGTAATCCGAGATATGTACCTTATATATTATTAGCGAGCATATACGGCTAATATAGCGCGAAAGCGAGCTCCAAATGCGAAGCAAGCGCCGTACGCACCTACTAAACACTCAACAAATCATGAGAAACATGTGTATATGAAAGTAATATCGATATATAACATATATCAGAAGAAACAACAATATGTGCCAATATAGCAAATGCAATCCAAAGCAATAAATTCAACCATCAACCAACTGTCATCCAACTAACATCCATAACCAAATCAATATACATTCACTTCTCATTAATATTCAATGAATTGGTTTTTCATGCAATTACATTTGATTCATTAACGTTGGATGTTTTTACTAACATTCATTTATTCATATTCAATTAGTTTGCATTCACTAATTTATATTCAAGTTAGTTCACTTCCAAATCAAATTCAATTCTATTTTAAGATTCACTTAACTTCCAATTTGATTTCAATTACTTTAGCTTTCAAAATTCAATTTCATATGGATTTCTATACAATCAACCAACCATCATCTAACAATCAACGTATATTCAATACAACCAAATTCATTTTCTTTGCTTACATTCATTCAATTTGGTTCAACACTTTTAATTGACTTTAATTAAATTATTCAATCCTCGATTTCATTAGCTTTTAAATGAATTAACAACTACATCCACTATTCCATATCAATTCATTTACATTCAATTCATTCATTAATTCAATTGCTAATTCATTTAACAAATAAAGTTGAATTTCATTTATAAAACTCAAGTTCCCATCCATTTAATTCACTTTATTATGTTACTTCCATACCAAAATCAACTTCATTCAACATTACTCAAGTTATATTCCATTTCCAACATCATTTGTTTAACTTAACTTAAATTTCATATAATCACTTCAGTTTAATTTCCATTTTGATAGCTTATCTAATCCAAATCAATTTATTTAACTTTCCTTTAGTTAAATTTCACACCATATATTTACTACACTAACCCAAATCCTTTAACTTCACCAAAGCTAAATTTATTATCTCATATCATAAGTTCAAAACTTGATTACTTATATTCAATGATTACAACTTGGATTTTAATTTCATTTCCTTGCACTTGAAATTTTTATTTATTCATTCACAATTTATTTTCCAACTTAATAATTGTATTCCAATCATTTTATATAACATGCCAGAGTCTTTTTGATCTTTCGAAACCATTTTTTTTGAAACCAATTCAATTATCCTTTGAATTTTAAAACCCAAAGCCAAATTTTCCAAACAACTTCCATTTAAAACAACTTGGCAGCAATCCCGCTTTTGGAAAACCCGAAAATGCGCACCGATGATGTCGCGATCATTATCGGAATTTTTTTCTAGCGACCGAAAAGAGTTTAGTGCTTTCTTTCCTTCAGAACACTTTTCTAAAACCTTTGAAAATCATTTTCAAACTTAAAAAGGAATTTAATCTTTTCCAAATTGCAAACCCTTTCATAACATTTCCAAATATTCCTCCGGAGTTTTACTTCAAATTACAAATCACATTTACAAATCTTTTACTTATAAAATTTCACTATTTTCTCTTTACTTATATAAGATCATTTCACAATTGTAAATCATATTAATTATAATCCCATACTTATAATTCTTCGCTTATACAATTTATTCTTTTACAATTGTTTTTATTTAGATTATTCAAACATCCTTTAATTGACTTATATATATTCTTACATTTTCAACAACCAAACCATCGATTTATATACACTTTAATAATTCTGAAAAATTATCCCTTTATATATAAAATAAAATCGAGGTAAAATTGTTTCATTCACCCTATTTTAAAATGATATCGTGTCAAATTGTTCTATACAAGTGTTTAGAGATCCCTATCAACAACGTTAATTACTCTTATTGACCAGAATCCATATACCACTCAACAAACCAATCATCACAATATGAAACAATTTATATTCACTAACAAATACGCGCTCATATCTATTAATACACTCAAACTCATTCTAGAGCACTACCGACTCTATTTCTAATGAGTAATTCCCAACAGAGCCAACGTTGTCAATTAACCATATGCTCTGATACCAAATGTGACGAACGCAATTTTTCGTCCACGAAGGTCGACATCAATACGTCCACTATATCAACTGCCGAGCAATCGAAGGCCGAAAAACCGTACCGTTAGGGTTAAAGAAGAGGTAGAAGATAGAAGAAGGAAGACAGAAAAAATTAAAAAGCAATAGAAACAATATCAGAATCTCACAATCGCAGCGGAACAACATATAATATATAAATGAATATCTTTAAAACAAAGAACTATATCAGTTAGTACATTTCATCACATCACATTACATTATCAAAGTTTTCAACAACACACAGCGGAAAAGAAATACTATATACTAATTGATATGCCAAGCCATCCAGCTTGCCTCCGAATCTCTACAGCAACTCCTGAATTCCTGAATATCCTGATAACCCGACTCTAGACTGCCCGTGTGGAAATTGGTGGGCACCCAGAGTTTAGGAAGAGAACAATAAACTCCAAGTCAGTCATGTGACTGGGGTGAGAAATTAAAACAGTTATATATGTAAAAACAAACAATGAAATTTATTTTAAATAGATTCGCAATGCTTTTAGAAAATGAGACTACCATAAGGCCTCCCGCACACACACACACAATGCAAACGTAGAATCGGAGGAGATTTCTCCTTATGATAGTCAAACATGTTCGATGCGAGAAATTTTCTTTGATATTATTACTACAAGTGTAAGGTGTAGGAAAAAAAACATTTCGAAAGTATAATATAAATCTTAGCCAACATACGACCAATATCGTATGCCTACTATAGCTACCATGCTCAATAGCAGGTTACCGTCACATTCCATGGCAGGTTATACAACTAAAACCGTACAGAGCTCGTATTGTTTCTTTGGATTTTCAATAAATGGTCAGGCCAAGGAACTTCCCATTGCCATATGGAAACGTCTTTGGAAGGACGCCCCGAGAACCTAACCGGATCTCTGCCAACACAAGGCCGGGTTACCCCTAACTGGGTAAGTACTCACACGAGTATGCCATCCCCCGGTTGTAACCAACCTTTATCCGAGGCCACGGCAACAAATCACAAAGTAATATATATATATATATATATATATATATATATATATATATATCTGCGATATCAACATAAGTTAAGTATCTGGGCTCCATACCATGATACCACTTCTATCCAGAAGGAAATGCACATACCCTAAGGGGCGCTACCCCCAATAACCTTGCCGCATCTTTCCTGTTTTGACTATTTCGAGGTGTGAGGTTCGATGAAGTCTCGTCCACAAAGCTATGCTTTTTACAAAGCCATGCTTTGATCAACAATGATCAGCAGCACTCAGCATGCCACATTACCAAATTGGGAATATATCGCTGATAACCTTCAACTACAAAACCTCTGAGCTCGTACGTCTCCGAGAAGGGTGTTAAGCTAAGAGAATAAATTCTCCGCCACCAACAGAAATGTAATTGAAAGAAATCTGCTTTATATATCAATTTGTAATGTCTGACATACAATCCATTCAAGTCTACTGGGTTTGAACAGAACCGAAGGCACTTCCAAAGAAGCCCTTGCAATCCAGGTATTCACAATCCCGATCGGACGTCCCATCACTTAGGGAATCTCTATACTGGCGCGACTCAGTGTAGAGACAATCAACGAGTTATCCTCTCGTTCCCGAAAATACCCGGTCTTCACCACCGGTCTTCAATGCTATCCATATACGTCGTATCACTATTCGGAATGGGATTTATGACACAAAGGTCCTCTCCCGGCTAAACCGAATAACGAGCGAAATATTTTAAAAATAAGTGTAGCATTCAAATTCAAGAAAATGACCACAAATACCCATTTAAAGGTAAATATCGATAGTCAGTTATTTAACTATCAAAACAAACCAACAAATATTCAGCACCATAACAATCGCTAGGCTATTTTTATTAATCTTCCATAAATTAACAACTTACCAAATATTCACTTCAATTTATCTTTGAACAGATATATTCTCTAAACCCTTTCAATTTCTACATTGGAAAACATTTCCAAATACTTATTTAAAAATAAGTAATTCACAAATCCATTTATTTTCAATACTTAGAAAATATTCGATATACTTAAAACACGATTAAGTATATATTTTATTCTTTTAAGGAAAATATTCTCTTAAACACATTTATTTGAGTCAAAACGAATGTTGCGTAAAACATCGTTATGAAAACCCAAAATCACTAGTATAGGGATTCGAAATTTAGATAGATATATAAATCCCAATACTATACAAAACATTTCCTTTCGAAAATCATTTACTATAACAACAGTATTATAGTCCACTATTTCCTTTTAGTCCTCGAAAACGTCTATTTCAACAATGAATGTTGAAATCTATGGTTTCGATCCTTAACACATTTGAAAACAACTTCTAATCGTTTTAATTCTATTTAAAAGATCACTCCCTAAAACATTTCTTTAATATATTATTCACCGTCCAAAAACGTGAATATACTTCGTTAACCAAATTCAACCTTCTACATATTTAATTTAAAGGATTATCCACCGTCAAAAATCATGGATATATTTCCTTTAATAAGCTATAATAATTATCTTATCAAAATAAGTCGTTTTCGGATTTATAAAACAATGTTTATAAATCCCATTTATATTTTACAACAACTTCAACTTATAAAAGCACTTTATTAACAAATTCTATCCATATCCCATTTACACGCCAAAATCCAATTTATAAGTTAATTATTTATAAATCTTTTATTTTAAAAAATCTATTCATTTTATAACTTCACAATTTATAAATCTATAAATTTCATTCACTTATGAAATCCATTTATACTTCATTTTATCACTTATAAAAACCCGTTTTGTAATTCCAATATTTTAATTTATAAATATCAATTGTATAAATCTTTTATATAAACCGTTTATAATAATTTCAAAAATCTCTATTAAATCTATTTTATAAAATTCATTACTCCATATTTCAAAAATCACATTTTAACTATATTTTCTCAAAAATCATAAATTTTATAACATTAAAATTACCACGTTTATTTATTTAAAATGAATCAATTCCAAAATTTAAATAAAACGTATACTTTCGAAAATCACTTTAAAAATCCTTTTAAATTTGAAATCGTTACTTTAAAATTTTTAAAACTCCAAAAATAGGCCCAATGCTGCAACAACACTAAATATAACAATCACGACATCCAAAACATCATATATCATATGATAACAGAATATATCACAATATCTGTAAATAAATCAATACGGGTGAGGAATCCAGTTGGATTCCTCCAACCTGTTTCCCTGCATCCACAGATGTTAGCACAATACCAATTCCATGTCAATACGGAATATCGCGGTATATAGGATTTATAAAATATTATGCGCTATTATGCGGCGCAATAGGGTCTCATCTTCTATATAATGTGGGAAAATCAACTCCAAGTACATATATAATACCAATTCTAATCAAGATGGAATATCACGGTATATGTTTTTAATAAATAACATCCGCTTAATATGCGACGTATAGGGTCTATTTAACTACAATAGATAATAATTTATCATTCAAATATACAATCAAGCAATTTTAAATTTAACTATTCAAAATTTAAATCGAAACAATTTCGATCGAGTGAGAAGTTCTCACCAGATTCCAATAGTTGTTTCAGTGTTTTATTTCGAATAAAATTAAACGCACGTTTAATTTTACCCAAAATTTTCACTAGCTCCAATCAACTCCAATCTAGCTCCGTCGCGTAGTTTTCGACAATACGATTCCAAAGCAATTCGTTTCGTCCAAAACGGACCTCGTATGACAAAGTTACAGTGTTTTAAAGTTTACACGAATTTAAATATAAATAATATACAACTTTTTTTTAAAACCTAAATCATATCAAAGCCGTCCATTTCCTAAAACCACATCAAGGCCGTCCCCTCCCCCCTCTTCTTCCATCTACAGGTAGTTCACGCGCAAGAAACCCATATAGTCGCCTCCATCTCGAAATTTTCTGGCCACCATCGTCGACTTTGAAGACAATCAACTACCTCCATCACGCGTGCGCGCCTCTACTCCACCCACGACCCAAATCCGGTCGAGCTCGGTCAATCACAAGCCTCGAAAAACGTGTACAACTGACGTGCCTTCATGCTCGAATTGTCGTCAATCTACTTCGTTAATTACGACCTTAACCGTTGGATAGCTAGATCTCACCTTGCTCTACAAGTTTGTAGTTGGAGATTTCTTGAATTAAGGTGTGGATTGGTAGATAATAGAAGAGGAACGATCGAAATTCTCGGCCATTAATGAAATAAGTGGCGGCCAGGGTTAAAGATATTAGGGTTTTTTGTAAAAATGAAATATTGAGGTCCTTTTATAGAAAATTTCCGTGCACTATTCACCCGAAATTTTTCCATACGCCAGACGAAGCGTGCCGCCTGGGGTTTATAATGTTTTACCCCCATTCCGAACGCAATGGAATATATATCGGGAGCCAATTCGATCATATTTGAAAGATAAGTTTTTGAATCGACTATTTAAATTCAAAATTCACTCGAATCGATTTCTACGCGTTTTAGCTTGCCCCGGACAAACCGTAAGTCCGATTGACACGAAATTTGAAACCATACAATAATACAACATTACGGATTCGATGAAACTGGTTTCGTCCAAATCCGAGACTGTTTGAAAAATGACTATTTTAACTCGTCAATTAAATATTAAATTATTCAATTTTCACAAATTAACTTTTAATTCAATTTTAAAAGTTCCATAACATCATTCTAACTTCTATATGATATGATATAACTTTTCGAATCAATTTTAATCACATTAAACCCAATTTCCAATTATTTTTGTAATTTGCATATTATATTATCGATTAAATTATCCAATTAAATCTAGATATTCAAAATTTAATTTATTCGACCTATAAATTTTACTTGTTAATATTTAAAATCAATTGAATATATGAATTTCAATTGACAGAAATTTTGGGCCGTTACATAAATCGTCTAGTGTAGTGGTATACGCTCTTTTCCTTTTCTTTGTAAAATCATTGCTTGTTGGAAAAATTTTCTTATCAGGATGCGGACGGCCTCTTTTGAGATGGCCTGGTTCATCACAGTTGAAACATTTGACGTGGTTTGGTACTTCATTATGATTTCTAGAATTCCTATGATCATTCTTTTTGAAGTTGTTCATCTTTCTATATTTCAGAAACTTCCAAATTTTTTTTGTCATGAAAGTTATTTCTTCATCATCATCACTTCCTGAGTCCGATCCATCTGTTAATGCATTGAATGAAATTGCTTCTTTTCGAATGCCTTGCTATCTCTTCTTCCTTGCATTTGTGCTTTGAGTGACATTAGATTTTCTATCAATTCTTAAATCTTCAAAGTACTGATATCATTTTCTTCTTCGATTGCAAGAGTTTTCTGATCCCATTCCGTAGTAAGAGAATTTATAATTTTTCTGACTTGATCTTTCTTTGGAAAAACTTTTTCCCAATTATATTAGAGAATGCACAATATCCTGAAATCTACTATACATATCTGAAATGGACTCACTGGAATTCATTTTGAATAATTGAAACTTATTTGTGAGTATAGATATTTTGGTCTGTTTGACTTTGCTTGTTCCTTCATGAGTAACTTGCAAAGTTTTCCAGATATCATATGCAGACTTACAAACAGATACTCTATTGAATTCATTCCTATCAAGTGAACAAAATAAAATATTCATGGCTTTGGAATTATTTTGTGCAATATTCTTTTGCTCAGCAGTCCACTGTGCAAAACTAGTTCTGGGTTCAGAATATTCAGTTTGTGTGATTTTCCAAGCGTCTAATCCTGTTGACTGTAAATATATTTTCATTTTATGTACCCAACGTGCGTAGTTACTGCCATTAAAAAGTGATGGTCTGGCAGTAGACTGACCCTCTACAAATGAACCTGTGATAGTGTTAACAGAACTAGTGTTGGTAGCCATTTTTTAAAACTTTTCAAAATTCAGATTACGAAAACATTGAAAACTAATGCTTTGATACCAAATGTGAGAAATGCAGATTATGAATCCTAAGGCTGGAATAACACTAGAGGGGGGTGAATAGTGTTTTGTGGATTTTCTAAATCTTTTTGAAACTTATGTAATTAAATCACCAACAAACGCAATTCACATACACAGATATAATCACAGAATCAGACACAGATGCAAATACTAAATAAAAGCAGTAAAGGAAAGAACACACCAGGATTTATACTAGCTCAGAGTTTCCCTACATCCAGTCCCGTACAATCGTATGGATTTCTTATCAAAATAATCTCCTAGAATACACCCTCGGTTTCAAGGCTACGAGATACATTCTCCTGTATTCGAGTCCAGGGAAAACTCCCTTGATTTACCCGGGCTATAAGACCACCTAATTGATTTTCGGGGCTACAATCACACCCAATTGATTTCAAGGCTCAACCACACCTTTTACTTAACAGTTTGATTTACAAAAGATTCTATAACTCTAAATAGCACCGAGATCTTATGGAGAGAGTGATAGAGAATCAAACAAGAGATAATCAAGTTTGATTCACTTGGTATTTCGATAGAGTATAGTTTAGGATTCTTTAGAATAAATGTGGAAGATGAAGAGGAGAGAAAATCTGGTAAAAAATTCGTTTAGAACTTACTGATATTTATAGTAGAGCAACAACCATATCTATTTGTGAAAGGATACGACGAATAGACACTTCTTTTGAAAATTAAAATTTGAAAATAACGGACACTAGTTGACATGGGGGGTTGAAGGATGTCGACATGCTCAAGGCAAAATTGATGTTTTTGATTTTCTTATTAAAATTGGTTTCTATAGTTTATCAAAACAATTTCTAAACTTTGTAAATATATTTGAATATAGTTTAAACATATAAAAGAGTTTAGAAAGTAATTTTTAATATATAATCTTAATATATAAAGTGATTTAAAATCCGAGTATATAAATATTTTAAAGCTAAATATTTAAAACAGGAGATGGTTTAAAAACAAGGACAATTTTGAAATCAAAATATTAAAATGATAAAAATAGTTTTGAGGCTAAAATATTTAAAACCAAGAGAGATGTCTTTTTTGAAAAGAAATTTTTGAAAACAAATTTTAAAAACAAGAGATATAAATTTTTGAAAAGTATTTTTTTATAAAATTAGTGGATATCAAAATAGGACGATTATATGTTCCACTAAATATTGTCGTGGGTTCCATCCCACTAGGGTGACAGTAGCTTTGCTCCGATACCAAATGAAAGTGTGCGTGCTATAGGATCGCGTAATATGGAAAAACTACTTATGCAAAATAAGAAAGTGAATAGTAAAAGCAATAAAGTAAAAGACACCAGAGATTTTTATACTTGTTCGAACTCCGTTCTACGTCCAGTCCCAAAATCCATTTGGAATAAAAATTAGCAACCCTCACTTAACCCAAAGGAATAGGTTTACACCGCATAAGCGATCGAACGTGACTTCTACAGCCTAAGCAACCCAATAGGACTTGACCGCCTGAGCAACATAACACGACTTCTACCGCTTGAGTAATCGAACAGGACTTCTTTACAAATAACAAATGTATCCGACTGTAGTGTATTCTTGAATAATACTGATAAGCCAGTTAACTACAATCTTCATATAATCTTCTCCTTTATGATATATAGTGTGTTGTGCTTTGAGAATTGTGGAAGATAAAGTGATCAGCGATCAGTGAATGTAAGCAGTTTGAGTGCAGTTTGAAAATAGAGAATAGATAAGAATTCAAGAATATTAAAAATAGATTCCGTTAATTATTTGTTGAATTCTGTAATCTATTTATAGTGTATAAAGAATGAAAGTGTTTATCGGCTTTGAGGACTGCATTTCAATGCTTCATCGGCTAAATGAACCATAAGGTGGATGCTGATGTCAAAAAATGCAGGTGGAAAATATTTTTCAAACATACAAATTGCTTCTACTAAACTAGTCTTTGCTTTTAAAAGATGTTCTCTGTTAATCACCTTTGAGCATAAAATGTTAAAAAATAGACTTATACGATGTATAACATTACGTAGATCCTTATGTTGTGGATAAGAATGCTGAAGCAATACCGGAAGTAATTGCTGCATTATGACGTGGTAATCATGAGACTTCATATTTGTTAGTTCAGGAGGATTGATGTTCACATTGTTATTGAAATTGGAAGAGAATTTGCTAGGCACTTTTAGGCTTTTCAAAATGGTGCAAAATCGTAGCCTTTCGTCTTTGCTCAAGGTGAAAGTTGCATCTGGTATGATTACTTTATTTCTTTCAGGATCTTCACTCACCCACAATTTTTGTTTTATACCCATGTTTTTCAAATCCTTACGTGCATTGATGCCATCTTTTGACTTGTCTTTATGACCCATAATTGTGCTAATGAGATGCTCAGTGACATTCTTCTCTGTATGCATAACATCAATATTATGTCGGACCAAATTTGCTTTCCAATATGGAAAATCAAAGAGGATCGACCTTCTATACCACGCAGGAACATTCTCAACTTCATCTTCATCGGTTTTCTTTTTTCGTTTTCGACCGATTTCTAATTTGTCTTTACCAACTTTCATCTTGATATTAGCTACCTTCCCTTCAACTTGATAACCAGTCAATGGCCGTGGAGGACGACGATATTCTTGTTTGTTATCAAAGTTTGTTTTTTCGTCTCGAAACTTATGTTTGAAAGGAAGAAATCTTTGATGTCCCATGTAACACATCTTCTTACTTGCACGAAGATAGTAAGAACAAGTGTCTTCCCCACATGTAGGACATGCAAAATAGCCATGAGTTGTGCATCCCGATAAAGTCCCAAGTGCAGGATGATCATGAATTGCCCACAACAGCCTAGCTCTCAATGTAAACTCAGAATTATGAAATGAGTCAAATGCAGCGACTCCTTCCCATAACAGTTGTAACTCATCTATTAACGGTTGCAAATAAACATCAATATCCTTTCTTGGTTGTTTTGGTCCAGAAACCAACAATGTCAACATTGAAAACTCTCTTTTCATGCACATGGATGGAGGAAGATTATATGGTTCATTTAGCCGATGGAGGAAGATTATATGGTTCATTTAATCTTATAGCTTTGAGCCGTTGCGAAATGGGCAGTGGTAAAAATTTAGCAACGGCCCTTAGCCGTTGCAAAATATATATTTGCAACGGCTAAGGGCCGTTGCGAAATATACTTTAGCAACGGCTTGTAACCGTTCCGGATTTTATTTTGCAACGGCTTAAAACCGTTGCGAAATGTAGACGTATAACTGATGATTTCAATACTAGCAACAGCTTTAATCCGTTGCTAATTAATATTTTATTTTTTTAAAAACATATTTGCAAAATTAACAGTATCACAGAAGAAAGATTATTACATCAAATATTTTTCATAGATTAAACACAAAAACCAAACATAACAAACGTTTGAATTATAATGTTCAACATCAACACATACCACAATATAGTTCAACAAGTATACATAACATACATAGTACAACAACATCATCATTACATAATACAACTTACGGTACATAACGTCTTCCTCCAATCATCTAACGCTTGTTGGAGACTGAAATATTGACATAAAATACTTATTTAGAATATCCTGCATACACTGGTATATCTAGCCGCAGTATATCCTGCAAACACAAAATCAAATAATGTATTAGAATATCAACTAGCAAATATTGTTGTCTCTATAGTCATAGGAACTTAAGTGTTCGGATACACTTGCTTATCAACAACACATTAATTTGGTAACATAAGCACATGCTTTTCAGTAAGGCAAATGAAAATTTGACAACATCGAAACGTACCAGACAGTTTGCAAGTACATGACAGATAATTAGAAAAGTGACCGTCACATGTATTTGCAAGAGCAGTTGATTTATTAAGGAAAAAGAGGAAAAGATAAAGTATAGATCAAAATAAACTGCTATGTAACTTCTCATCGTTCAGGTCAAGTTGTGATTAATATGTAAAAATCACTCAGGAAACAAAATCATCATCACATCACATATACCAAATAAATACATCAATGTAAAAAATTAAGAAAAATAAAATTAAAAAATCAGTTGCAGCGGGCCGTAAAATGATCTAGTTAGTTATGCATAGTACATAACCAGTATCATATTTATAGATGAAGTGATCTAAGAAGAAAAAGGCCAAGGAAAAAAGCAATCCAAGTCCTGATCAACGATCATCTCATTTTGCATTATATTCTCTTCGGCCAAACAATCTAAAACAATTAGTCTACTTTCATAATCAATGACACAAAATATTTTTAAACTGCTACGTTTTATGTCATAAAGGGGTGGTCATGTCCACACTTTTTCAGTATTAGATTTAATGTGACATTATATCCCAACCAACACTGCATATTAGAAATAAATTATCCGTGATGCAATATATATCCAAGAACTGATCTTATTTTATTGGATGTTAGTTGCTGTAGATAATTACTTTGATTGGGAAGTTTTTAAAGAACAGATCATAACCAGATTTAGCACAGTTGAATTTAGAGAAAATTTGAGGCTTTATCATCTATTAAAGAAACTACTAACATGAGAGAATATTTGAGTAGGTTTGAACTGATCATAAGTCTTCTTGAAAAGGTACCACCTAAATACTTGTTTAAGAGATACAATTACCTTAGCTAAAATCAGTGAAGAGAGGTTCAGCCTTTTGAAAAACCCATTCAAACAGCCTTATCAATTCCCTTATAAGTCGTACTCTCCTCATCTACAAAATTCAACTTCACCTTCAAATCAAACTACATCCAAACCATTTTCTAAAATGACCAAAAATTTCCTATCAATTCTCAACCAAGGAAACTCAGTTCAACTGAAATAATGAAAAGAAGAATTCAAGAACTATATTATACATGTGATGAAAAATGGGTTCCAGGTCATAAATGGAAAGACAAACATGTTTTTGTTTTGGAAGGTATACTTCATGGTCATCAGTCAATTCCAGTTGGTGACAATTATGTTCAAACCGATATTACTTTACAGGAATATAACTAACCTGAAGATATTCAACTCTCTATATCTCTTGAAGCATTGTATGGAGTAACTACAAATCATACTATTTGACATCAAGGTAGTATTAACGGTCACACAATTAATACGTTAATTGACTCAGGTTCTACACACAATTTTATTAATTCTGATTTAGCCAGAAAATTGGGATTACATATTGATTACACTAAAAAAATTGAAGTGTACATTGCTAGTGGTTAAAAGTTACAAGGACAGGGTATTTGTTCCTCTGTAGAAATTTCATGTCAAGGAACAAAAATACAACTGTGCTACTTAGGCTATTTTGGGCCTAATTGGATCCTCGTAACAAAATAAGTTAGATTCCATGTTAACAAAAGAAAATGTAATCTTTCTCCTTTATAATATATAATGTAGAACTTATAAACTTAGGATTTTAAACATCGTAAATCGCATTTATTTTTCTTCAATCATTACAAATTTATTTACTACATTTAATTTGGAATAAGATGCAATTTATTAATCTTCATTTTTAATAGTATAATTCATATATACTCTTAAGCTCCAAAATTACAAATCAGCTTTATTTCTAACAAACATAATGTGAAGAGGTGGAGTAACCGTGATCAGTTACTATCTTTGTTACGCAATATAATGTGAAGTTATCTTTGTTACCCTTGTTGTTGACTCGTCAATGAAAAAAATTAGTTTACTTTCACTAAGTAGATGCATGCAACCAAATAGTGCTTGACATTAGTTTACTTTCATAAACTTATTAAACAATGCTTCCAACATAAGAATGTATTGCAATTAACTATGCCAACAGTTATACAAAAACATTATACAAAAAAATGTTACCTCACGGATCAAGCTTTTCTAAATCAGAAAGGTACACAGAGAAAGCATCTTCAACCTAAAACAAATGTTAAAAACCTGAAACAAAGAACAGATCAGAGAATTATCCGATTTTGTAGAATTTTCAGTTTTGATATTAAGATCGGAGGATTCTGATATTAAGAACAAATCAGAGAACATATATAGGTTTCCATTCAGATTGAATTTATTGGATAATAATAATGTATACCTGCTCCTGCGTCTAAAGATATCGAATTGAACTCTTTGGATGACAGACATAACCACCGACTCCAACATCATTAAAGATCATAGTAAGAGGATGATTTTGTTTGGCTGTGGGCTCATCTGGTAATAGTATATTGTCCACAATCAATTTCTCATGTGTAGGAGGTACAGGTTTTCCATGTATTATGGATGCCGTCGAATCTCTGCATACAAAACCTGTTGCAATGACTTCTAGATCAAAGTTCAACACTTCACATTTTTGATTTTCCTGAACATGCGAAATAAGCGGGTTAGCAGCATCGTCATTTTTCGACGTTCTTCCAACACTTTCATGATGTGTCCCACCACTTCCTCCTTCGTTGGAAGCATTGTCTGGCATCTGTTTCACATATCCTTTTAATATGTCGACCAATGTGTTCAATGTCCCCTTCACATTCTCCAAAGAACCCTCCACCTTCTCCATCCTTGTTTCCAATCTATCTGAGTCTTGTTTACTCCTTCTGAGTTTTTTACGTGGAATAGTAGATGCTTTAACTTGTGTCTTTGGTATTATAGTTCCAACACTTCGAGTCCGACCCCTTTTATCTTTGCCGAACGTTTGTGACAAGATGTCTTCATCCAATGGCATATCTTGTTCCTCGTCGTCATTGATTGTTTCCCTTTCTTTTGCAATTTTACCCTAAAATATGATAATACTTGAGATATTTAATTTCGTGCATATAAGTTATAGGCCGATAAACCATGTAAACATATATGTCATAACAGTAAATGATTTTTAATTTATCATCTAAAACAATATATTGTTTAACTTACAAAGTATGAAGAATTTGAATCCGATATTGTGCCATCCTTTTTTGTATGAGTTTTCTCCCACACTTCCCGGCGTATGATTTCTTTTCCTGGATTTTCAATTGCCTGCAACCGAAACATCGATTATCAAACTAACCGATTCTTATTCGAAGAGTTTATTTCTTACTGATACAATCTCATTCAATGAAATGGTAAAATGCAATGAAATAACAAAAAATTAAAACTGTACCATTTTATGTTCTACTACGGCATGACTTCTACGACCACTGTGATGGGTATAACTGTATTGTGATCTATTGTTTTTTGCCTAGCTCTCTTCTTTCGCGTGCGCCGGGTTTTGCTTCATTTTTTAAGAATCCGTCCCAATCTTCTACGCTAACTTTTGGCGGAAAGTTTTTCCTTCTAGCTTCATCATTATCAAATTTGTCGTAGTACCCTGTCCTCAATTCACTTTTGTATCTTCTAAATGATTCACACATTTTTTTAAAATACAACTCTTTTGTATCCGACTCTAGCTCATAAAATGTCTGTATATATTGAAGATAAAAAATACGTTAAAAAGGAAATACAAGAAAATTAAAAGAGGTTGTATACACCTTAGGTGACATTCCCTTTTAAACAATAACCTGAAATGAAATGAAGTGGTGATAGAAGTCTGGTTTTGTGGACCAGAGGGTTGGCTTTTTCCATTTGTGTCACTTGTGCTATTTGTGCCATTTGTGCTTTTCAACAGGTTAACAGTGAAAAAAAAATGACTTACCCGCAATTCAGCCCAAACGTCATCTTTACATTTGTTTGGTACTTTATCCCAACTTTCATATGATATCGGCACATGCGTTCGTACCAATTTACCAAGTCTACTGCCTATTTTCCTAGCATTATCAGAAACTGGAACACCATATGCATTTGTCTCAACTTTCTCGGGTTGTGAAGATGACGAATTCGCGACTGAATTGATCGACGTTTCTGCGGCTTCTGAAATTGTTGCTGCAAGTATTCAGAAATAAACATATATGAGTTCCCAACATAATTGTACACAACACATAATTGTACAGCATAATTGTACTTGCAAAATAGTTGTATGAGTGAAACCTGCAGAAAAAGCCCAATTTTTTACAGGATGTCTAATAAAAGCAAGCAAGGATTATTACCTGAAAATTGATCAATCAGATGGTAAAAGCAAGGATGTCTAATAAAAGCAAGGATGTCTAATAAAAACAATTGATAAATCAGTTGTTAAATTACAGGATGTCTAATAAAAGCAAGGATGTCTAATAAAACCGGGTATGTCGCTCCAAATTCCATATGGTAAAAGACATATTGAAAATTGATCAATCAGATTTCATGAATTTAGAGTAGTAATTAAATAGTGATACATGAAAAATTCTAAATTCATAATCAAAAAATTCTAAATTCATCCACATTTGAAATTCAACTCAATTAAATTAAGAAATACATCTTATATTAACATATGCATTTGGTAAGATCTTCTAATTTTTTGTTATCTTCAAAGGCTGATTGATAGACGGTAGGAAACTCAAGATCATCCACAGTTGTAGTCAAGCGCTTAGGTGTGTGTAAAACCACAAACCATCCGCTATTTTTTAAATCTTTTGAGTAGACACTTGATTCGCTTCTGACGCAAGAATAAATGGCTCATCGTTCATCCTATCTTTGGTTTTCAATTTCCCTAAATTAACTGTAATCAAGTTTGAAACAGGATCAATCTTGCAACCATTGACCTTGTCTTCGACTTTTACCTAATCATAATAAAAAACCGTTTGTTTGAAGTCTATATAATCCAACTCAATTATCTCCTGAATAACTCCATAATACAGTGTTTCAGCTTCTGCATAATTTTTATCTTTCCCACTGGCTCTAAATTTTGTGATTGCTTTCATACATACACCGCTGTCTTGTGTTACCATCCGCTCTTCGTATTTTTTCGGGGAAAATGTAAACCCATTTACTTGGTACTTCATATAACTGCGCGCCTTGAACTTCGGCCCATTCACAAGGCGCCAAAGAGTTGAATCAACATCGTTTGTTTTTACCAACTAAAAAAATGAAATATGTGAAAAGTTTGATTAATAAGGTGTATAATACCTTTAAGTACGCGTGAAATATTAAATAAGCTTTAATATACCTCGCCACGTAACCATAGAGTAAAACTTTGACAATCTTCCACGGATGAAACCCCATTTTGAGATTGAGATTTAGTACTTTTCACATAGATGTTATACCTCCTGCAAAAATCACATTTCAAAAAATTTATATACTTACAATGGTGGAGATTCAGGAGTTATTTGTGAACTTACTTCTCCCATTCATCCAACCCATCATACTTATTGAGGACCCATCTACGAACTTGTTCAAACTGCACCGAGGTTAAGGTTATGTCTTTACCATTATTTAGAGGCATCTCACCAGCAAACTCATCATCCTCGTCTAAGAAAGCCTCACGAGTATGTTTATGTGTGCCATCGCCTCCTTTTGGCATATACTCCATGCAGTAAAGACTAGCTTCCTGTACGATATATCCTTCTGCAATACATCCTTCAATATATCTTTTGTTGCGGACGTATCCTTTATATGTTTTCATCAACCTATGAATATAAATCGATTACAAATAACTAGTACCAATTTAAATCGAACGATGATGAACGAAATAGAGATTAGTAAATTACCGTTCAAAAGGATACATCTACTTATATCTAACAGGACCGCATTTCAATGCTTCATCGGCTAAATGAACCATAAGGTGGATGCTGATGTCAAAAAATGCAGGTGGAAAATATTTTTCAAACATACAAATTGCTTCTACCAAACTAGTCTTTGCTTTTAAAAGATGTTCTCTGTTAATCACCTTTGAGCATAAAATGTTAAAAAATAGACTTATACGATGTATAGCATTACGTAGATCCTTATGTTGTGGATAAGAATGCTGAAGCAATACCGGAAGTAATTGCTGCATTATGACGTGGTAATCATGAGACTTCATATTTGTTAGTTCAGGAGGATTGATGTTCACATTGTTATTGAAATTGGAAGAGAATTTGCTAGGCACTTTTAGGCTTTTCAAAATGGTGCAAAATCGTAGCCTTTCGTCTTTGCTCAAGGTGAAAGTTGCATCTGGTATGATTACTTTATTTCTTTCAGGATCTTCACTCACCCACAATTTTTGTTTTATACCCATGTTTTTCAAATCCTTACGTGCATTGATGCCATCTTTTGACTTGTCTTTATGACCCATAATTGTGCTAATGAGATGCTCAGTGACATTCTTCTCTGTATGCATAACATCAATATTATGTCGGACCAAATTTGCTTTCCAATATGGAAAATCAAAGAGGATCGACCTTCTATACCACGCAGGAACATTCTCAACTTCATCTTCATCGGTTTTCTTTTTTCGTTTTCGACCGATTTCTAATTTGTCTTTACCAACTTTCATCTTGATATTAGCTACCTTCCCTTCAACTTGATAACCAGTCAATGGCCGTGGAGGACGACGATATTCTTGTTTGTTATCAAAGTTTGTTTTTTCGTCTCGAAACTTATGTTTGAAAGGAAGAAATCTTTGATGTCCCATGTAACACATCTTCTTACTTGCACGAAGATAGTAAGAACAAGTGTCTTCCCCACATGTAGGACATGCAAAATAGCCATGAGTTGTGCATCCCGATAAAGTCCCAAGTGCAGGATGATCATGAATTGCCCACAACAGCCTAGCTCTCAATGTAAACTCAGAATTATGAAATGAGTCAAATGCAACGACTCCTTCCCATAACAGTTGTAACTCATCTATTAACGGTTGCAAATAAACATCAATATCCTTTCCTGATTGTTTTGGTCCAGAAATCAACAATGTCAACATTGAAAACTCTCTTTTCATGCACACAGATGGAGGAAGATTATATGGTACTATAACTACTGGCCAACAACTGTAACGGTTACTTAGAGATGCATGTGGATTGAAACCATCCGTTGCTAATCCAAGCGTGACATTTCTTGGTTCAACAGCAAATGTTTTGTCAAAAGCATCTGCAGCTCGCCATTGAGAAGTATCACATGGGTGGCGCATTACGTCTGAATTAGACTTGGCACGACCATGCCAAGTCATAGCATCTGCTATCCATGGTATAGTTTACAACCTCCTCAGCCTAGGAATTAGAGGGAAATGTCTCAACGTCTTCTGAGGTACTTTTGCAACTCTTTTCTCTTCGTTGAATGTTGTTTTATATCTTGATTGTTTGCAAACTGGACAAAAAACTCTATTTGCATCATCCTTCCAATACAAAATGCAGTCATTAATGCACGCATCGTAAGTTTTGTAATCCATACCAACTTGCTTAATCATCTTCTTCATGTCGTGATACTTTGTTGGCAGTGTGATACCTTCAGGAAGTAATTCCTTTATGAATTCTAGGAGTGCTGTCACACCATTGTCGGAAAAGCCATACTGGATTTTCAAGTTATTCAGCTTGACGACGAAATACAATTTTGTTATCCCTTTTGGACATGAAGGATACAATGGCTCTTTTGCATTATCAAAAAGTGATTTATACTTCTTGCTTTGATTGGCCTGCCAATCAACATCAACCGTGGGCGAATCCTCAATATTATCTGGCAACAAACTTGTAGGTTGAAATTGATGAAATCTATTAGCATCATTGACCAGATCTTCCATCCTAGGAAGTTCAGAGTCATCGGTACTTATGGCTTGACTAACAGGTTGTTTTTTGTTCATTGCTGACTCTTCCCCATGAAAATGCCAAACAGTATATGATTGGACAAATTCCCCATCTAAGCAGATGAAAATGAATTTCATCTAATTTAATTTTCATTTTCATATTTTTGCACTGTGTACAAGGACAAGAATAGATTTCCTTATTGCCACCATTTTCTACAACAAAATCAATAAACTTCTGCACTCCTTCCATATATCGTGGGGTTCTTTGATCGGCTTCTTTCATCCACTCTTTATCTATAATTGAAGACATATTGATCTGCCAACCAAAATATATACAACATTTTATAAACTTGAAAGTATGAACAACTTAAAGAATAATTACATGCACAAACTTTACTATAATTACATTGCATTTGCAGGAAAATAAAATAAAAAATCCTTCTATTGAAACAGTTATTGTTTTTCTTTGACCATCCACTTTAGAAAGCTTGACATAAAATTTAAGCCTTGATAGCCCATTGTTCGTAGACAAATCTGTGAGCTCCAAACTTACAAAACTTCCCCATATGTGTATGTGTATACCCACCTTATCCTATCCATATAATTGAAACAATACACACACGCATTTAAATAGCCTCACTGACTAGTAAACCTTCGTCTATAGTTTTACAACAATGTTTACAAATACAAAACAAGAACCAACGAGCCCCATTCAATCATTCTTCTCTACTCTCTTTTTAAACCTTTCACCGAACAACACACCGACAAAAAATAATTCAGATTCAAATTCCATAACCATGTATGAGAGGATCTTCAAACAATATGATGAAGATGGCGATGGAAAATTATCGGCCTCCGAGTCAAGAAAATGTATCGGTTTTGACAACTTATCAGCTGAAGATGCTGCAGTGTTGTTCCAGTTCGATACCATACAACTTAGCAGCAACAACATTCAGCATCAATTCAACCTGCAAACTTCATCTCCAAATCACTGCCTCTCCACTCCATACCACTCCACAGTCATCTTCTACAGTTACTTCAGTTCAATTACAACCTGCCTACCACCTCAGCCAACAGTTACAAATCATCAGCCTCACCACAAACAACTGTTGTCGCCGACTGTCCACATTACCAAACAACTACAAAGCAACAGCCCATTTCAACTTCTCAACCACTGTCACACCAGACAGTGAACCACACCATCACAACTTACAAGTGCAAACCCCATATCACAAACATACGCAAAATCTCCCAAACTTCTTCAACAACAACCTCTGCCTTCTTGCTTCACCACATCAATTTTCCGCTGTACAAACTTTCACTTCCACTCACAATCCTCTGCCATGACAACCCTCACCTGAAACCATTGCTTCCACATCCTCCTTTTACTCTACAGTCAACAACGACATACCCCAGTAACATACAGCTACACCAACCTCTACGAACCATCGATACATCTGCCAGTACATTGCCTGGCCTTTAACATTCCATCCACCATCAACTGCAGAAGTTCACTCCATACCCTCTACACTCCCTTCTATTTGGCGATGTTTCTGCAGAAGTTTTTTCGATGAGGAGATCTGTACAGAGAGTTCAAAATGAAAAAAATGGTATATTTGAAGAGACCAAACTTCTCTCCACTTGCTGCCAACGTCTCAAATAACTACACCCTTCAAAACTACAACAACTCTTGCTGTCTTCGCAAGCCTGCCACCAATATTGCAAACCCATCCACATCACACTTTCTCTTATTGAACTGTGCAAACCACTTGCATATCACCCAGCAATAAATTTGAATCTCACATACCACTTCACTGTCTATTCAATCACTCACAACGTCGCATTACCACGAACTTCAGCTGCCTCGTCAACACTCTTCTACCAAATTCACATAACAACACTTCAAACCATCACTGCCATTTTCCACTTCACACATACAAGTGCATTCATGTGCACATCATAACTGCTGCATATCCCCATCATCATTACTGTGCACCATCTCTCTGTGCATATTACTGTGCACCATCTCTCTGTTACTCTGTTGTATTGCGCACATCATCCCAGTGCATCGTGCACATATTAAACTGCCTTCCACTGCCACTCCTTCCCACTTCATTCACCTGAAACCATACAACGTACATAAATCAGTAGCAGCATATCATCCCCACCACACTTCAAACAACTTACAACCAGACATCCCCTGGCTACTGCTAACCAACTGCCTTCCCTCCACGAACCATATCTCGACCATAACTGCTCCTCTGTTTGACTACTTCAGTTCACTGCTCATTGCTGCATACTCAACTTTATATATCACCATCAACTTTACATACCACGGTCCAACAAGTCCACTGTCACACATCTCGCCTTCTCAAATACAAAAAACACTCCGGCCTTGCTGCTTTCCCCTCTTCCTGCCATCACACAGTAGTCTCCAGACCACAGCAATTACTGATCAACAGCTACACCTTGACCAGACCAAAGCAACTATGATTCCACATCCTCACTGTCACAGTCACAGTCCCACCATCATCCAACATTCACAGAACATTGCTGAACCACCACTTCATTTACATCATTCAAACCATTATAACACTATTTCGACCATCACCTCTGCCCACATCACACATACAACACTGCCACCATCTTCCTGCAGACATACATTTACACCATTCAAACCAACATAACACTGTTTCGACCATTTTCCCACTCCAACAAAGCTCTGCACAGATGCGTTTCTGCCACTATCTCTGCTCCAGAGTGTCCACCATATATCAATAGTTCCTACTTTCATCTACAACCAACTTCCTTCCATACATCAATAGTTCAGTGCACTTTACCACTTAATATTACTGCACAACAAACTCCAGCCCACCATATCTATCTTAGCATACATAAAAAAACTAAAGCCTTAAACGAGCTCCATAGAATGTTTGATGACGACGACCTTAGAGACTCGGTTGTTGTTTTTGCTAATAAACGAAATCTTTCTAGTGCAATACATAATGCTGAAATCACTAATAATGCATGCCTTGTAAGTTGTGAGAGTAGATAAATGGATTTTGTTATAAACGGAAATGTCATATAACTATTGGTTTGGGACATCGAGACGAGATGGTCTATTCCTAATCCATAAAGACAATATTAATGGTAAAAAAATTATATGTAAAATCATTAAGTGATCATAACAAAATTATTCTATAAAAAAATGATTGTTGTTTTATAGATGGTTTGTTTACCAATATGAAAAAATGCTAAAAATATTCATAAATTGTACTAACTTTAAATTTGAGAAAAAATGCAACAAAAATTAAACAACATTAAAATATATATTTTCTTTTATAGGACAGTAGAGCTACAATATAATTTAATGATTAGTCTGCAAACTGAAATATTATTCTTAATCTTCTGACTGTTCCAACAAAACATCTTCAGAGAATATACTATCATCAAAACTAACTCCAGTGCTAACACCATAGACAACTTTACTATCACATACTAGTTTAAAATGTTTTGCAACAGAACAATCTAATAAGGAATGAGAATCTACTCTACAGTTAACTCTAGGCCTCTCATCACAAAAGTATAAGTCTGTCAATGAATCGAGGCACACAAATCTATTAGCAGTTGATAATTCAAAATTACCCGATACACGCAAATTTGAATTAGCTCTTTTGCTGCTAAGTTGAATGAATAAACCACTCTACTCAGTATCTATTCCAAGATCAACCAAAGACGAGACAGAACAATCGAAAACCTTTGATGGATGCAAATCTCCTATACAATGAGCAACAGTAGAATCTAGAATATAGGATCGAACTCAAAAACTATATCTTCATACACTCAAAACAGAACAACCGCATCCCCATATTAGCATAAATCTTATTTATCAATTAATAAAAAAGGCATCTCAAACTAGCTCATCTACATATATTCAGGTCACAGTTAACAAGACCCTTAATAAACCTAAAATCAGTCTGAATTTAGGTTAAAAAATATCCATTAGAAGCAAACTGCACATGCTAATGTATGTGATATATCCAAAGCTCAAAACAATTCTAGTTCAGTTACTTCCAAAATCAGTAGTAATGGTTGAATTCAATGCAAGCAACGAGAATTAGTCTATGAAGATTGGATACGGCCCAATCAAGGAATAATAAATTAAACATACACGAATGTAAATTGACAAAAATTCATTTTTATTAATTTTAAAATACATCAACCGCATTCCGTATGCTTTCACGTTTATTGATCTTATTAAAAAACCAATGAAAACAAAGTCAATGGGTAATCTTACAGTTATCACTTAATTATACCTAATAAACTTTCAAACCCCTAAACAGAATGACCTGAGCACGACGGCGGACGTACAGGAGAGCGAAGAGCTTCCAAGTCGACTGAGAAGATGTGAGCACGAGGCGGACGAAGCACGTAAATGATGGGCGAAGTGGATCTGGATCTCGTTTTTTTCTTCTTCTTTTGATCGAAGTGGATAATGATAGAATAGGGCATAGCTAGTTGGGAACGGGGGTTATTGAAGGCTGTACTATAATGTATTATGAGCAAGAGCCGTTGCATAATTTAGAACGGCTATAAGCCGTATTAAAATATTTTGCAACGGACTTTAACCGTTGCTTAATAGCAACGGCTAAGAGCCGTTGCAAATTTTCCGCCTCTGGGGGTTGCTAAACTGCTGGTATGGTGTAGTGATATACACACTTTCATTCTTTTTTGTACTGTGTATCTTCATTTTGAACGTATTTGATTATTTTTTTTGATGCTCATGTACTTGCAAATTAGCTTAGAGATTCTTTGACATAATTGTATAGTTGTTGTCATTAAAATCCAACAATTGAGGTTCTAACATTCTCCCCCTTTTTGATGATGACAACTATACAATTTAAAAAAAATTCATTCTATATAAAAAAATAATATTAATATGTTTAAAGCTCCCCCTAAGTATAACATCTCCCCTTAAGTATAATATCTCCCTCTATTAATATGCATATGAATTTCTTCCCCTTTGTCATTATAAAAAAGAATGAGGAAATATAATAAATTATATAAAATATCTTGTAAATAGTGGGATAAACTCATTATTAATTATGAAGGAAATATAAAATAGATTTTACCATATTTGCTGAAGTCCATATTTCATTGTAAGCACGTAATTCTAATAAACGTATGTAACATTCTTTAAAATTCCAAAATCTATCCTTTTCCTTTTGTTCCTCTACGTACTTACAATACATAATAATTATTTTTGGTACCCACTTACTATGTTAAGGTCCGGAGGGGTTAGGTCTTAGGAAACCATACCCAATTGGGTGTGGTTGAACCTTTATAAATATAATTTTCATTATTAACTACCATATCAAAATAATCATTAATGTATTTTTCTCTATTTTTCCAATTAACAGGAACCCAAATACTTAGATAATTTTTATTCATATTTCCAGTCAATGATATTGTACTTCTAGAGAAATTATAAACATTATTGGTCACAACAATATTTGAATTTCTCTAAAAATTGGATTTAGACTGTACTCGAAATTTAGTACTAGCACTAACAACTAGCACTAACATTTTTACTATACATGAAAGCATATCTAATGTTATTTCTACGATCAATTTTATTATATCCTAAACCACTTTTATCATATAAAGGTCTAGAACTAGATAAAATCATGTTTAAATCGTTTTGATCTTTATTAAATTTTGTGACTTCAGTGTTAAGTATATCAAATTTAGCTTTAAAGTCACAATTATTATTTTCAAAAGAAATATTACTATTATTCAAAATAACAATTTTCTCATTTAATTCAGAATTCTCGTTTTTTAACGTACGGTTCTCATTTTTGAGAAGAAAATTTTGAGATTCTGAATTATCTAAAAAGGATTGAAATATCTCATTTTGTCTTTCCAGACTAAAAATTTCTTTTGAAATTTTTTCTCTCGCCTTTTCAAATATAGGGTTTTATTCATCTAGAAAATCTTTAACACGTATAAAATTATCCTTTAAAACACCAAGTTGATTTCCTAAATTTAACTTCTCATTTTTCAATTTCTCATTTTCAAGTTCAACAGATTTTATCTTTTCTAAAATAATAAAATTAAGCTTTGAAATCTTATTGCTTATACTAACTAATTCATTATTATTACTGAAATTTGTAAATCAGAAAGTACCTTTTTGTAGTCCTCACTGGTGGCTTTGATAGGGATTTTTCCTGTTGTATTTCGACTGGATCGTTTTCTAGTCATTATTCTACGATGTTGTGACGATCGATAGAATCCAGGCCCTGATACCAATTGACAGTAGTTATGCTCTGATACCAAATGAATGTGTGCGTGCTATAGGATCGTGTAATATGGAAAAACTACTTGTGCAGAATAAGAAAGTGAATAGTAAAAGTAATAAAGTAAATGACACTAGAGATTTTTATACTGGTTCGAACTCCCGTTCTACGTCCAGTCCCAGACTCCATCTGGAATAAAAACTAGCAACCCTCACTTAACCCGGAGGAATAGGTTTACACCGCCTGAGTGACCGAACAGGACTTCTACCGCCTAAGCAACCGAATAGGACTTGACCGCCTGAGCAACAGAACATGACTTCTACCGCCTGAGCAACCGAACAGGACTTCTTTACAAATGACAAATGTATCTGCTGTAGTGTGTTCTTGGATAACACTGATAAGTCAATTAAGTACAATCTTCCTATAATCTTCTCCTTTATGATATGTAATGTGATGTGCTTTGAGAATTGTAGAAGATAAAGTGATCAGAGAATTTAAGCAGTTTGAGTATAGTTTGAAAATAGAGAATAGATAAGAATTCAAGAATATTAAAAATAGATCCCGTTAATTGTTTGTTGATTCTGTAATCTATTTATAGTGTATAAAGAGTTGCAACTATAGATGAAAAGTTATATTGAAAAGAACAGGTGCAACCATTGATTTTGAAAACGTTTCTCTTCGGTGAAGAGAAACGTCTATTCATGAAAATAGCTGTTAAGAATATTCAGACTTCTGAATTAAGTTGAAGCGCAAACATCAAGGAAATAGGCTGTTTCTGGCCTTATTCAGCTGTCTGAATATTTTCATCCAGACATTTGAATATTTTGGAACCATAATTTTTTTTCAGCATTCAGACGTCTGAATGACATTATTCAGAAGTCTGAATTTAGTTTGTAACAAAAATTACCATAGCTCAAATGGTTAGAGCACTTGCCTTCTAAACTAGTGACCCGGGTTTGAGTCCCGCTCCATGCAATTTTTTAAAACTTGATTTTTCATTTAAAATATGAATGTATATATATATATATATATATATATATATATATGCATACCATTTGGAGAAGATTTTAACATCTGTGAACTTTAGACACGACACTGTATGACTAGTAAACTTTGATTGTCACCTTTGTTTTGTCTCTATCGTGTATATCTCTTCTTATATCTCCATATATATACTTTCATCCTTTTTTGTACCGTGTATCTTCATTTTGAATGTATTTGATTATCTCTTTTTGATGCTCATGTACCTGCAAATTAGCTTAGAGATTCTTTGACATAATTGTATAGTTGTTGTCATTAAAATCCAACAATTGGGGTTTTAACATAGGGTTCCATCCCTTTAACAGGCTCAAAGTGGATTCCATTGCAAGAATAAATTTTGAATGGATATGTAAGTGCTTTCAAGAAGTTTCAACATAATTCCAGACTCAATACTTATCTTGTAAGTGCGTCCATTAACATCCACTAGCAAACACTTGCAACCACTAGCGTATATCATTCATAACATGTTCTATCAACATGTTTACGTCAAATCCTACCATCCATAGGTTAAATCCTAAGTTCTACCCTCCCAAAGAATAATAATGGAAAGAACTTATTCGAAACTAAATATGAAAATAGAAAATTCTAAAACTTACTATCGAAGAAATGCGGATATGAGATATGAATTTTCTCCTAAGCAAATCAATTTTATCCGAAATCTTTTAACTATGTCGGAACCAAGGCAATCCTTCTGTAGACTCTATTCAACGCGAAGGCGACTTGCGCGGTCTTCCATAAAAAGGTTCGAATGGTGCCACTCCAATGCTAGCTTGAAAACTACTACCATATGAATTCCACTAATTTCATTTTACTATTCTTCATGAACAACGCTCCTAGGTTCTTACTAGTGTCTTATACACTTTGTGAAAACTTCCATTCTTACTTCTAAAAGTAATTATTGCTATCTCCTTACACCTTTTCCGTTACTCCTAGGAAATGATTCTTACCTACTCCATATTTAAGAGTTTGGTTTGGTATTTATTACCTTGTTTTAAAAATTAAGGTTTCTAAAAATTTTAAAACATCAAATCCCAAAATCTTTGTCTTTAAAAGTTTTATCTTTTCAGTTTCTATTAAATTCAAAAATACTTGACTACTCAATGTTTTATTTTTCTTAACTTGCATCCTAATAGGTTTTTGAATTTACATCGATCACCAAACCTAGAGGGGGAACTTTTTAAATCCAAAACTTATTCCTCGTTTTCTTTTAAAGAACTTTACAATTTTCTACAAAAATTGGAATTTTTAAATTCAACCGTTATTAAGCCTTTTGCTTTCAAAAACTTACTTACTTTTTCATTAAACCATTTCTCTTTTAAAATATCTTCAAACTGTCCCTTCAAATCATCTTATTATTGTACCTAATAGCCTCATACCTTAAGGTATTGGATCTACTTTCTCTAATGAGAAATTCTTAACGCTAAAATCTTCTACATACCTTTTAAAAGATGACTTCATGCTTATGTGGAGTTATATGGAATTTATTCTATATTTTCGAAATAGACTATATAAAATATGGTGCTTCCCATACCTCGTACATCTCATTCATATATTCCTTGTGGCTTGCACAAAACATTCTCATTGGTTTCATAGAAAATTATACCATTATTTTTTTCATTCCGATAGATTAAAGCATGTTTAATCCATATTTTCCTATGAGAAACATTTTCTTATACTTATTTAAATAACAAGTGTATTCACAAATTACTTTATTTCTAATCTTAGAAATTACTTTTTTAAAATAGGTCTTTATTTGGGTTAAAATAGATGTTGCATAAAACACCATTACTTCAACCCAAAAATACTATTGTATGAATTTAATTGAAAATAAATATAATAAACCTCACATATTACGTAAAAACATTCCTCTTGGGAGTCATCTACTATAACAATAGCGTTATAGTCTATGCTCCTTTTATTTTTCACAAAAACATCTACTACAACAACAAATGTTGTAACCTATATTTCGATACTTAATACACTTTATGTTTTTATATTTGAAATTTTTGTTTACTTACAAAGAAGCCAGTGAGCTATATACGCTTTATAATTCTTCAAAAAATATTTCACCTTTTCAACAAAATTTACATCACATAAAAACCAATTTTAAATTTCATGCCATTTTTCAAAAAGATCCAATATTTACTTTAAAAACATTGACAGTTATACTTTTCAACTTTTCAAATTCTAACAATTTTATTAGGCTAGATATAAAGTGGGTTTTCATCTCATTACCCTAGGAGCATCCTTTCTAAATTTTGTAATCTCATTTCCTTACCAAAGTCTTTTACTTCAATTCCTCTTCGATGCTTATATTTTTACTCTAAGGCACTACCATTAAATCAACTTATATGAAACAATTGTTATTTCTGTAATTATCTACACATGGGCTTTCTTCCTTTCTTATCAAGTAAATCTATTGTACATCTCCAACCTTTTCCTATCTCTCTTTGGATTACCATAATCTGAACCTAAAAAACCATTTCTCAAACTTTTTCTATGTATAGACCTTCTCTATGCCCCGAGAAAAGCACCTCTTTAAAGATGTCTGGAAAATTTATGAAGACTGGAACTGAATCTAACTCTGCCGATGATGATTGAGGGGATAAAAGAAGCTCAACATGACTGACATCTATGGGTTGCAAGAAACCTTGAGAGTCCTACAACTGCATGTCTCTTGTCTAACGACTCTCCTCGTAGCCTAATATCGTTCCATAAGTGGATAGACAATCCATTCCCAAAATCATCCCATACCCCAAAAATCCCAATTCATAGGCGTCGCAGTCAAACTCTATGCCTAGGATAAAACTTTACAAACCCCTACAATTCATAGATAAGTGTGTCGATCCTCCTATGGGGTTTGAAATAACAATGGGGTCTACTACTAAAGAGATGTCTGAGTGCAAAAAAATCAAATAAAGAACTCGAGATGAAAGGGTGTGATGCTCCAGAATCGAAAAGAGTCCGAATGGGAAAATCAAAAATAGAAATCAAAAATTTCCATGGTGACTTTCCTTCCTCTATTTGGTCCACTACTATAAGGTGATGCATTCAAAGCTTATACTTGTGTTGTAGGTGCGCCTGCTCTCTGCCCCTTATTGTGGGACAATTCCTACTCATGTGATCGAGTTGTACACAACTATAGCACTCTCCCTTCATCTTGCAGTCTTTTGCGTAATGAACAGTTACCCCATAACTATGACACTTCGCTCCTTGCTTGATTTTCTTCCAAGGGCCTTCCCTTTTTGACTTAGGAACCTCATTGAGCTCTCCATTCGGTTACGAAGATACAGGCTGAATTCTCTGTTGGTCTTCCAAGTCTAACAGCCTAAAATTTTGCTCCATATCTTCGAACCTAGCTCGTGTCTCCCCAAAATCCTCCACGCCAGAAAATATTCTGCCTCCTATACTAGCGAAGTCCTTTCATAGCTTAGAAAAATCGGCTGTTGTAGGTGGATTAAAGGGGTTTCCACTGACCGGTGTTGAATTTGGGCATTTGCCCTTGCACCTATGGCACCATAACTTTACGGAACAAATCAACCATACTATGCAAAGAAAACGAAACTTAGGCTTGAAAGAATTGAAAGAAGGTTGAACTGGACTTTGAGGGAATTTTTATAAAACTCTTTTGTACTTGAAAGTTATTTCTAAGAGTTCCTTGAAAATACTTTTAAAACAAGTTATTTTTGGAGAAATACTTTACTTTTAAAATAAATTTTACGGAATCATGTAATCTTAGGCTCTGATACCAAGCGAAACACCCCACACCCCTTAATATACCCAAAAGGACACATTAAAAGGCGTGGTGCGTTGTAATATAAAAAAATTAATATAGACTAAGATTCACAAGACAAAAATAGGTAAAAACAGCGGAAACTAGAATAATAACTTATTTAAAATAAAACCTTCATAATTGCTTCGTAAATAAGTCAAATACCGAATACAACATCCATATCTTAAAAACCATCATGTCTTAAAAAAATTCATAGTCTCAAAATCAGAGTACATAATATCCCTTATAATAAGCCAATACATAGAAAGACAAAAGCTGAAAGGAAAGAAACACATGGTTGCAAAATCCTCCAAGAAATCTCCAAGCAACTACAATATATTGACTTCTCCCTTGATTGCCTATAGGGGGAAAGGGAAAAATAGAGGAATGGGTCAGACTAAAAGTCTGGTGAATGATAGTAATTACAAGAGTCTTTAAGCAAGATAAAAGTAATAGACTCTGCAATAGTTTTAGCATAAAGAAGGACAATAAAAAGAAATAGGAAAGAGGTAAATTGAAAATAAGTACGATTAAATATTGCTCAATTTATACGATAGGTTAACTTTGATTGTTTGCACTTGTTTCTATTTTCTGCTTTGATTAGGCTGAATTCCTAATCCTGTAATTAGGATGTAACCCTAATTATACCTTTTTTGATCAGCCTGCTAGTCTATAATACCTTTCTATGGACCAGCCGCTATATAACTCTCTACATAAAATGTTACTGTGGCCAAGATGACATATATTATAACGACCCAATTTTTCGACGCCCGAAAATAGACATCAATACGTCCACTGCATCAAATGCCGAAACAATCGAATGCCGGAAAATCGAACCATTAGGGTTTAAAGAAGAAGAAGGTAGAAGAAGAAATAGAGAACAATATCAGAATCTCACAATCGCAGGGGAATAAATATAATATATAACAACAGCTTTAAAACACAAAGAGATCTGTACTGATTTATACATTGCATCATCAGAGTACAACTCAAATTAACAACACAATCAATAGAAAAATACTAGACAATTATAATAACTTGTCCCCACAAAGCTGACTATACACAGCTTATACTACATAGCGGAATATTAATCAAGTATGTGTAATATGTCTCGCTTTCCAGCTCGTCTCTTGAATTCCACAGCATCCTATCCTATATTCTATAATACTCGGTCTGACCCGGGTATTATAGTTAAATAACACCCGAGTAAGTCTGGAAAACCAGAGTGAAAAAACACAAACAATTGGATTATAAAAGTTTCCAAAATCCTTTGAAATCAAAGGTATCTCGTTAGACCACGCCACAAATAAACATGCTGGGTTTTTACCTTACGATAACCGAAGCATTTTCATATCAAATCCACTGATATTATAGTAGTGTCTACATATAAATACTTCTTCAAATAGACGAAATTGTTACCATTATTTAATTCCAGCAATATTAGGTTCTACAATCAAAACTGTAAAGGACGTAGGGAGAATGGATTGCCATCAATGGCAGGGCTATTGGGGTACCGCCCGTCACAGTATGTGGCCTAGATCACCGTACCGAGGATCCACCCTAATCCCCTACAACACAAGACCGGAGCTACCCCTTACTGGATAGTCCGAATAAGATCACCCCACAGTTGGGATCAGCAACCGCCCACACAGCCGAATAAAAAGAGACGTCTAGATAGGGATGACCTTACCCTAATTGGTTTCTACCACTTAGCCTTGAGTGCACCTCCCCTGTTTTAGCCATTCCTGGTTGATGAGGCTCGAGGCTATGCGTTACCTTTATAGCACACATTTACTTAGAATGCTCATCATCCTTCTAACGATGTTCTGATAGCATTCATCCATACAAGTCCGTTCTGGGTCCGAACGGAACCGAAGGCGCCACTTCCACTACATCCATTTTGGAATCACCCTCAGGAGTAGTAGCGATTAGCCCTTGCACTTCATTGTTCCATCTTCGACTCCCAGCTCTTGTCTTCCTCACAAAAACGTTCAAACCGGATTGAAGTGGTTTTCGAGAAATTAACATCCACAAACAACCATCAGGCTTTAATAATTTTCCAAATTATTTATTTCAAAGTATCTTCGCAAGATATTTTTCCACTCTTCAACCCTTTGAAAAATAGTTTTCAAATCACTTTCTCTCACGGAATAAATTTCGACCCGATTGTTTTATTCCACGAAATTTTCCAAGTCTTAATACTTTAGATTTTAAAATAATTTAATCACTTCATCCAAAAATATATACTTTAAACACTTAAAATAAAAACTATCTAAAATACTTAAAATAAAAACTATTTAAAATACTTAAAATAAAACTATGTAAAGCACTTATTTAAAATACTATATGAAATTTTATAATAATTTCTCATGTAAAACTTAGGCCAAATAAATTTAAAAATAAATGTTATGCAATTCTAGACCAAATTTTCAAATAAAAACTTTTATCGAACTTCCTTTAAATAAAACTACTTTATAAAATATAAATATTTAATAATTATCTTTTAAATCATAATTCTAGTTAAACCTTTAAAATAATTTACTTATATAATTAACTTAATAAATATTTACCTCTAAATTTTTTAAAACTAATAGATAATAATTTCTTTCAAAAACATTCTTTTAAAGCCACTTTAAACATTCTAATTTTTACTTTGAAATCTTTCTTTGAAAATATACTTGGCTTTTCATGGAAACACACTTCCCATTTAAATAGCCATCAAATCATTTATAAACCCTTCTCGATTTATTCCAATTTAATTTATGTCCCAATTCCGTACATTTCCTTTCCACGGTTTTAAAAATAAAAACACTATTTATTTTTAAAACAAATTACCCATCCTTTACAAATTCCCACCGTGAATTTATACTTTCAAATATCCACTGATATCTTATTTCACTTTATAAACCTAGTTTATAAATTCCATAGTCTCTTCTCCTTTTTTAAACATAGTTTCAAATACTAAATCGATTTCCAAATCGATTTCCAAAATTTACTCCATTTTAAAAATACACTCCTTTACTTACTCAATTTATTTCGAAACCCATTAATTCCATATTCACTTCTATATTTATGGCTTAAAATCTTATTTAAAATCTGAAATATTAATTTCATACTTAATTTTTAAGTACTTCCTTTATTTCTCCTAAACCATTTTAAATCCTGAATTTAAAATATATTCTTCAATATTTAAACAATACTACTTAAGTTCTCAAAATCCATTTATTTCCATTTATTAAAAATCTTTTTCCCCATACTTGGAATTGATTCTACAGGATTTCGAAAATCAACATTTGTTCTTTCCCAAATTCCTTCTTTTAATTTATCCAATTATCTAAAATTATTTTAATTAAAATTCTTTACTTTAATTTCCTTCCAAAAATCCAATTTTTATACTTCTAATATCTAAAAATACCAAAATATATTCGGCCAAACCATAACATTCAATAATTTCTATTACCAATATAATCAATAATAGATTATCAGTAAATCATATCATAGAATATGAAATAAATTCAAACATTAGAGGAATCCAGTTGGATCCCTCCAACCTGTTTCCCTACATCCAGAGATTTTAGCACAACAATTTAATATACCAATCCCTCTTCAAGGTGGGATATCACGGTATAAAGGGTCATCCACTATTATGCGGGGCGCATAGGGTCTCATCTGCTATATAATGCGGGAAATCAATCACTCCAATACACACATACACACACACGCTATATATATATATATATATAATATATCACATCCAAGCTGATAATAAGTTATCAATTCAAGCAAACAACTAATAATTTAAATTTAACTATTTAAATTTAAAAGTAATCCAAATGAGTGAGATTAACTCACCTTTATTTTTGTTTTGCAATCCACTCCCATCTCGACTTGTTTCTCTATGATTTTAGACCTTGTATAAATATTTATACAGTTTATTAATACTCGAACAATTAGAACAATCAATTTCCTTTTTAATAAATTAATTAACTGATAATTTAATTTAAACCAATTTTCCTTTTAAAATATCTTTTAGTAACTAAATAATTTAAACAAGTTTACTAACCACATTATCACCTTAGTAAATTATTTTTAATCTAAACTAGCAAATTAAAATGGATATAGGTATATATATACTTTATTTCTCATTTAGAACTACATGTATATATGTTTATAAATAAAATCAACTTCTTTTATATAAACTTTACAACATTTATAATTCCTATTTATTTTCCAAAATCTTATATACATATATTTTCTGTTTACTTATATATATCGATTAAATTCTAAGAAAATAAAAAATCCCTTTCTAGCTTATGTACACATTTAAATTTCAAAATAGAACTGTCTTTGAAATCTCACTGCAAATTTAAAATCTCAACTGTATACTTTTACCTACATGCATATATATATTTCATTAAGTTTAAATTGGAAAGGAAAAATCGAGAATACCTCACGTCAGTGCCGCCGCCTTCACCTCACCATTTCGGTCATCGCGACTCCAATGACTAGCACGTCGTCGCCACCGCCTCGAGAATGAGGTCTCCATCGCCATTCCCCCAAATCATCACGCCATATGATCCTTGATCGACCCCATCGGCCTTACTTCCGAAACGACCCCTAGTTCCTTTCGCACTCACTCGCGATTCCGAGCAAGCCGAGGGGAAAACTTACGGCTTCCCTGATTCGATACTCGATTCAAATGTTGAGGATTTCTTTTGAACGAGAAGGGTTTAATTTCTCTTACAAGAACAAATTCAATTTCGAATTCGTTCCGCCATTTTTTCGAACAGATTTGATTTAGAAATGAAGCGGAGAGAAAGGTTTTCGATTTCAAGTTAAAAGGGATGAAGAGAGAGCCTAGGTTTGATTTGAATTGAAAGAGAAGAGTGGCCATTCTCTTTTTTTTCGTTTGCTCAATTTTATATCTGCTGCTTGCTTTTTACAAGAAGAATGAGGGGGGACAAGTGGAGATGTTGGCGTGAAAGAGTGGTCTTGCTACAGTGATACGAAGTGAATAAAAAAATAGTTGATGGCTGACTGGAGAATATATATAATATGTATATATATATATATATAATTTGAATTTAAATTCAAATTATCTCGATAAATGCAACTTAAATTTTCACACTCCTATCGAGACGTGCCATTAGGCGTTTATAATGTTATACCCTTATTTTGAGCATAATGGAAAAGGTTTCGAAGCTTAACTCGATCATATGGAGAAGATATCTTTTTGGACCAGTAATTTATATTTAATTTTCGATAAAGATTTCAGCGCGTTTATATATCGTACGACCTCGCGATAACTTCAAACACTACTAAAATTGAAATCCGATAATAACTCATTATTACGGATCCAATGGAACTAGTTTTGTCGAATTCTGAGACTGTGCCTCGGAAGGCTATTTTTAAATGTCAATTGAAACGATACATTTTTAAAACTGAAAAAACACTTCAAATTTCAATTTTAAAGCTTCCATCATCTTCAGTACTCTAAATATAAATCTTATAAGCTTTTGAAATATTTTTAACAAGCATAAAACTGAAGATTCAATATTTTACCCAACTTTCAATAATTAAATTCAATAATTTATTTGCCAAATAAATAGTGATATTTGAATTCAAGTTAAACTAACTTTCAAATATTTAAAATCAATTAATTATTTCAATTTCAAATGTCCAAAATTCTGGGTCGTCACATTCCTCACCGTTAAAAGAATTTCTTTCCCGAAATTACTTGTTAAAGAGAATGTACAAAACCCATTACTATTTTCCCAAAAAACACACAGTTCCAACAACCCCAAAACACTTCTCCAAAATAATCTTTTTAGTAAAGATTCACTATCCCTCTTACTAACTTTCAAAACTCATCCATAACTTCCAACAATATTATTTATTCAACAATTCAAATTTAAATTTCGATTATCAAAATTTGCTCAAAATTTTCTAACTCCCTAAATTTTCGAAAAATTTCGCCAGCGTCTCCTTTGCGCGGTCAGATCGGTACAACTACAAAATGCCTCTACGGCCCCACAGATTTCAAAAGAAAACAAAAGGCCATGCGGTTAGATCAGAAAACCATCAAATTTCATATAGAAATTTAAATACATACCTTTTGTCGAGCAAATTTCATTTATTTTCTGAAATCAAAATTCTCAATTTCCTTTTGCTATTTAAAACACTTGTATACTACTTAGCAATAATATCCATCAGATCATTCAAAATCATTTTATTCACTTTTTTAACAAAATTTTCAATATCTATTTCATTCAAGTTTGTACGATGTACACATATCATTCGTACGCAATATCCAATCTGATCGCTCACTCGATCACACAATTTCACTTCCGAACTAGTACCGTCCACCCGACATCCAAGTGCGGATTAAGATCTGCTTTCTTGATCAGAAACCGTTCTTCTCTTGCATAGCCATATATTATGATAGAGAATTTTCGAAATCAATCAAAAATCCATATCCAGGTTCGCCATCGAAAATCGAGTGAAAAATCCTAACTCGGATCGATATAAATACCTCTTAATCCTGTGCTCGAATCTGGATCAAATTGTTATGCGAATAGAAAAATATATGTACATCCTACATATTTTTCTCCATTGATTATTAGCTAAATCAATTTTTATTCACATTAATTTTGATTTCTAACCACTTATTCATAATTTTCCCATTTCACACACCTTATTAAATCTTTATTCACGTATTAACTTAGAATATTTCATCAATACCAAATTTTACTTAAGAATTTCACCATTTCTTAAGTCAATATAAATATTTTACCCTTTAATATTTATTTTCACTTCACCACTTAAGCTTTCATATCTATTTCATTTAACTTAAATTTAAATTCCATTTTGAATTCAATTTACCTTCAATTCTTGATTTATTTCCAAATCAAATTAATATTGAATTCTATTCACCTTAACTCAATCCATATTTAATAAATCATTTGATTAGCTTCCTCTACTAATTTATGTTAAATTTTAATAAAAAGTTTACTTCCAACCTTTACCTTTTTTAGTTCCCTCGAACAAATTCTACAATTTCAATTTACTTAACACAATCCCAATGTTTAATTCAATTCATTTGCCTACCAATTTAAATCAATTTGTTCATTCCCAAATTTATTTCCAACTTAATATATTTTATTTTATTAACCATTCGATTTAGCTTACTAAGATTCATTTCCTCAAAATTTACTTTATTTAACTTAACTCAGTTACCTTCCAATTCAAATTTTAAATATCTATAAGTTTCCCAATTTATTTACATTTCACACTAATTTTAATTTAACTCTTCTTTAAGTTAAATTTTGTCCCAACCAATTTTTTTAAATTTTTATAAGTTATCAAACTCATTTATAAACATTTTTAATTAAACTTCCAGAGTTTTAAACAATTGCTTAAACATTCAAAATATTTTTGAAATCATATATACCAAAACCAAATTCATTGCATTCCAAAATAAAATCCAATTTTTGAAAAAAAATATACCAAATTCAAAATATTTTGGCAGCAATTCCTTCCTTGGAAACTCGAAAATGAACATCAATGATGTCGCGATTATCATCGGAATTATTTTCCAACGACCGAAAAGAGTTCGATGCTTTTATTCTTTCCATAAACATTTTCAAATATTTTTAATTCCATATCCCACAAGATTTCATATCCAATTCAAAAATATTACCCAAATAATACCATCATTATTTCTCGAAAACCTTTGAAAATCATTTTCAAACTCAAAGGAATTTTAATTTCCAAAACTTTGAATTCCAAATCCTTTCAATTCATATTCAAAAATTACTCTAGAAATTTTTTGTTTCATTTCCAATTATAAACCACATTTATAATTGACATTTCGAATTCCATTCTGTTATGTAATTTATTCCTTAGCTTTGGTTATAACATTATTTTCAATTTCCACACAACAATGATAATATTTTAATATTATCACTTCCTAACAAATAAGCAACCATATATAACTATAATAATTTACGGAAAATTATTTCTTTTATATGCAAAAATAATTTGGGTAAAATTATTTCATCTACCCTATTTTAAAACAATACGGTGTTGGTTTATCTTGTTTAAGAGTTTAGAAACCCCTGTCAATGACATGGCGTCCCACACATCGACCAGAATCCATAAACACTCAACTGATAAGTCAAGACAATATATAAAAACAATTTTTATATTCACTAACAAATACGCGCTCATATCTATTAATACACTCATACTCATTCTAGAGTACTACGGGCTCTATTTTTAATGAGTAATCCCCACCAGAGCCAAGGTTCTCTCTTAACCTTCTGCTCTGATACCCGATTTCCGAATCCTAAAATCGACATCAATACGTCCACTGCATCAAATGACAAAACAATCGAATGCCAAAAAACCGAACCATTAGGGGTTAAAGAAGAAGAAGGTAGAAGAAGAAATAAAAAACAATATTAGAGTCTCACAATCGCAGTGGAATAAATATAATATATAACAACAACTTTAAAACACAAAGAGATCTGTACTGATTATACATTCCATCATCAGAGTACAACTCAAATCAACAACACAATCAACAGCAAAATACTGGACAGTTATAATAACTTATCCCCGCAAAGCTGACAATACACAGCTTATGCTACATAGCGGAATATCCATCAAGTACGTGTAATACGTCTCGCCATCCAACTCATCTCTTGAACTCCACAGCATCTTATCATGTATTCTATGATACTCGGTCTGACCCGAGCATTATAGTTAAATAACACCTGAGTCAGTCTGGAAAACCGGAGTGAGAAAACACACACAATTGGATTATTAAAGTTTCCAAAATCCTTTGAAATCAAAGGTATCTCGTAAGACCACGCCACAAATAAACATGCCGGGTTTTTACCTTACGATAACCAAAACATTTTCATATCAAATCCTCTAATATTATAGAAGTGTCTATATACAAATACTTATTCAAATAGCGGAAATTGTTACCATTATTAAATTCCATCAATACTAGGTTCTACAATCAAAATCGTAAAGGACCCGATTCTTCAACTTCCGAAAACTGACATCAATACGTCCACTGTATCAACTGCCGAGAAATCGAATGCCGAAAAACCGAACACTTAGGGTTTTAAGAAAAAGAAAGAGATATAAGAAGAGATAAGAAAATAGAAAATAGGGAGGAAAGAAAAAAAAAATGGAGAGAACAGAAAACAACAAAACAACATCAGAATCTCACAATTCGCAGCGGAACAACATATAATAATAAATGAATAATCTTTAAACAAAGAACTATATCAGTTATTACATCACATTACATTTCATTACATCATATCATCAGAGTGTACAACAACAACAAACAGTGCAGCGGAAAAAGAAATATTATATACAAGTAATACGCCATGCCATCCATCTTGCCTCCAGCAACTCCAGAATATCCAGAATATCCTGATAAACCTTAACTCTTGACTGCCCGTGTGGAAATTGGTGGGCACCCAGAGTTTAGGAAGGAAAACAATAAACTCCGAGTCAGTCATGTGACTGGTGTGGGAACTCAAAACAGTTTATTTATCTTTAAAATCAAAATAGAGGAATATTTTTAAAGTCAATTCGCAATGCTTTTAAAAATGAGACTACCATAAGGCCTCCCGCACACACACACACAATGCAAACGCAGAATCGGAGGAGATTTCTCCTTATGATAGTCAAAGATGCTTGATACGCATTTAAAAGAACATTTGATATTATTACTAGTGCATAGTGTAGGAAAAATTTATTTCGAAAGTAGAATATAAATCTTAGCCAACATACGACCATTATCGTATGCCTACTATAGCTACCATCCAAACAGTGGGGCGCCACCATAAGTGAATGATAGGTTCTACAACTAATACCGTACAAGATCGTATTGTTTCTTTGGATTTCCAACGAATGATCAGGCCAAGGAACTTCCCATTGCCACATGAGAATGCCTCTGGATGGACATCCCCGAGAACCAAACCGGATCTCTACCAACACAAGGCCGGGTTACCCCTAACTGAGTAACAATTGACCGAATATGCCATCCCCCGGTCCTTTGGGACCTTTCACCGAGCGCTCGCAATCAATTCACACAATCATAAAGTGTTTTCAACATGAGTAAGTATCTAGGCTCCATACCATGATACCACCCTTTTCCAGAAGGAAATGCACACATCCTAAAGGGCGCTACCCCTCATAACCTTGCTGCATCTTTCCTGTTTTGACCATTCCCGAGGTGTGAGGCTCGACGAAGTCACGTCCACAAAAACATACTTTATACAAAAGCCATGCTTTGGGCCAACAAATGATCATAGAAATGATCACCAAGATAGACGATCAAATAAACGATCCTATCACAAATAATCAACACAATGATCATTTCACAGCAACACTCAGCATGTCACATTACCAAATTGGGAATATATCGCTGATAACATTCAACTACATAACCTCTGAGCTCGTACGTCTCAGAGAAGGGTGTTAAGCTAAAAGAATAAATTCTCCGCCACCAACATAAATATATTTGAAAGAAATCGGCTTTATATCTCAATTTGTAACGTCAGACATACAATCCATACAAGTCTGTTCCGGGATCGAACAAAACCGAAGGCACTTACAAAGAAGTCTTTGCAATCCGGATATCCACAATCCTGATCGGATTTCCCATCACATATGGAGAACTCAATACCGGAGCAACTCGGTGCAGAGTCAATCGACAGGTCATCCTATCGCTCTCGCAAATACCGGGTCTTCAACACCGATCTTCAAATGCAATTCATAACGACGTATCACATATTCGGAATGGGTTATACGACCCCATGGTCCTTTCCCGGTTAACCCGAATAGTGAGCCTTATTCAAAAATAAGTGTGGCATTCAAATTCAAACAAATCACATCAATTACCCATTCAAAGGGAAATATTGATAGTCGGTTATTGAACTATCAATTGATATGCACACATCACCAGTTTCCAAATAATTTTCCAAATTATTTATTTTCCAAAATAAAATATCTTTACAAGATATATAATTTCCAATTCTTTAAAAATAAATCAACATTTATTTTTAAACAAATTCCACTTTATTTTATAAATTCCATAGTGAATTTATATTCCAAAATATCTATGAATATACGACTTCAATTATTCATTTCAATATTCCTTTTCAATTTATCTTCAAAAAGATAAATTCTCAAAATATTCACTTTATATTGGAAAACATTTCCATACTTATTTAACAAGTAATTCACAAGTCTTTTTATTTTCAACTCTTGGAAAATATTCAATATACTTAAATCGAAATTAAGTATATATTTCATTCTTTAAGGAAATCATTCTCTTAAACATATTTATTTGGGCCAAAACGAATGTTGCGTAAAACATCGTTACAACAACCCAAAATCACCAGTATAGGGATTTGAACTTAAAATATATATATAAATCCCAATACTATACAAAACATTTCCTTTCGGAAATCATTTACTATAACAACAGTGTTATAGTCCACCATTTCCTTTTATTTCTCGAAAACGTCTATTTCAACAATAAATGTTGAAATCTATGGTTTCGAATCTCAACACATTTTAAAACATCGTTAGATCGTTTTAATTCAATTTAAAACATCGTTAGATCGTTTTAATTCTATTTAAAACATCACATTCAAAACAATTTCTTTAACATATTATTCACTATTCAAAAACGTGAATATACTACGTTAACAAATTTCATCCTTTTATTCATTTTATTTCAAAGGATTATTCACAGTCAAAACGTGAATATAACTCCATTAATAAGTTTCAACAATTTACTTATCAAAATAAGTCATTTGCGAATTTATAAAACAACGTTTATAAATTCCTTTTCTATTTATTTTATAACAACTTTCTTTTATAAATTCCTTTATTAACCTATTCCAGTTTATGACTCAATTATAAACTAAAAGTTCATATTATAAGTTAAATACTTATAATTTATTCGTTTACAAAAACCGTTCCTTGGAGCTTCATAATTATAAATCCTATAACTTATAAGATTCAATGATTTATTCAAAACTATTCTTTTAATAATTTTATAAAATTTATAAATCTTACTATTTATAAATTTCATTTATAACTTCACCATTTTTAATTTTTATAAATTCCATTCATTTACAAAATTCATTTTCACTTCATTCAACACTTATAGAAACTCGTTTTATAATGTCAATATTTCAATTTATAAATATCCATTTATAAATCTCTTAATATAAATCAATTGATATTATTCTTTAAAACGTCTTTAAACTCCTTTATTATTTCACCATTTTGATTCATAAAATAATTAAATTTTATAAATCCTATATTTAAACTTTTCACAATAAATTCTAAAATCCCAATTTAACTATTTTATAAAATCATTAGCATCATATTCTCAAAAATCAGTTTTTAACTATATTTCTCAAAAATCATAATTTTTATAACATTAAAATTATACGTTTATTTATTTAAAATGGATCAATTCCAAACATATAGTATATTTTCCAAAAATCACTTTAAAAATCATTTTAAAGTTCCAAATTTGGTCCAATGATGCTACATACCAAATAGTCAATCACGACAACAACGATATCATATATCGATATGATAATCAATGAATATCAAGATATCCATAATCAAATAAATACTGTTGAGGAATCCAGTTGGATCCCTCCAACCTGTTTTCCTGCATCCAAAAACATTAGCACAATACCAATTCCGCTCCAGTACGGAATTATCGCGGTATATGGGATTTAAAATATTATCCGCTTAATAGACGGCGCAATAGGATCTCATCCGCTATACAAATGCGGGAAATCAATAACTCCAATATATACATATGCCAATATATATATATATAGTGCTATTATATATAATACCAATTTCACTGTTTATGTAATATTCGCGGTATATGTTTTTAATAAATAACATCCGCTTACTAACGGCGCATAATGTCTATTTTAACAATCAATAGATAACAATCATCACTCAAACATGCATTCAAATATTTTAAATCTAACTATTTAAAATAAAATCGAAACTGATTCGATTGAGTGAGAAGTTCTCACCTTGATTTCAATTTCGTTTTAGCGATTTATTTCGAATAAAATTAAACGGACGTTTAATTTTACCTAAAATTATCACTAACTCCAAACGACTCCAATCTAATTTCATCGCGTAGTGCTCGTCCATACGATTCCAACGCTTCCTGTTTCGCGCGTTTTCGACCTCGTATGAAAAAGTTATGCATTTTATAAGTTTACACGATTTTAATTAACTAAATTACAACAATTTATAAAATTTATAACCTAATCTATCCCAAGCCGTTAGATCTCACCCTGATGAATCCTGGCCGCTCCATCTTTCTTCTCCCTCATCTCACTCACGTACAGGAACACACGCACGCACATACAAACCAATACCATCAAATTAGGGTTTCAATTTTCGATCTCCACGTTGAACTTGAACGCGATCAGGAACTTGCATCTCGAAGCTCATCTCCTCCTCTACCCACGCCTGCCACCATAGCAAGCTCGGCCACCCCCTTTTCATTGAAATGCGTGCGCAAGCCCCAGGCCGTCGGCCCCCCTATCTCCCTCCACGCGACGCTAAACTCCATCATATCCGTATGGATCTGAAGCCCTCGACGTTAGCTACAACTTTGCAGTTGAGCACTTCGTGAATTGATTGATGGATTGAGAAATATTAAGAGGAGAAGATTGGAAGTTTTCAGCCCTTGATAAATGATGGTGGCGGCTGGTCAATGAGCTAGGGTTTAATTTTTTTTTTATTTTTTTTTTATTTTTGTGATGGTGGTGGTCTATTTATAGGAAATAAAAACGACACTATTCATCCGGGAATTCCGAACTCCGATTTACGCGCCGAAACTGACGTTCTTAGGGTTTATCCCGCGTTCCGGACACAATGGAACAGGTTTCGAAAGCTAATTCGGTCATCTGTGCGAGTTATGGCAATAAACGTTCGATTTGAATTAAACCGATTTAAACGATTTTCTAGGCGTTTTAATTTGTACCGGACAAACGGTAAATCCAATTGACACGAAATTTGAAACCATACAATAATATCACATTACGGATCCGATGAAACTGGTTTCGTCGAAATCCGAGACTTTTTGAAAAATGGCTATTTTAACTCGCCAAGTTAAAATTAAAAATAATTCGATGCGTTTTGACCTTCTACGATCAAACGATAACTCCGATTGACACGAAAATTGAAATACGGTAATAACTAACTATTACGGATCCAATGGAACTGGTTTCGTTCAATTCTGAGACTGTTCAAAAATTGACTATTTTTCACTAGTCGATTTAATATTAAAATATTCAATTTTCACAAATTAACTTTTAATTCGATTTTAAAAGTTCTAAAATATCATTCTAACTCCAATATGATAAAATAAAATTTTACAAATCATTTTCAATCATATTTAACTCAATTTTCAATTTTTTCCATAATTCAACATATTAAATTATCCATTTAATTATCCAATTAAATCCAATTATTCAAAATAAAATTTATTCGACTTATAAATTCATTTATTAATATTTAAAATTAATTAAATATTCAAATTTTAATTAATAAAAATTCGGGGTCGTTACAATCTTTCCCCCTTAAAAGAATTTCGTCCTCGAAATTAACAAGTAAGAAAAGTTACAGAATCTATTAATTTTCCCAAAATTCATAGTTAAACTTCTTACAATTCTTTACTAAGTTTTCAAATCATACTTAGTTATCTTTTCAAACCAACTACTATAGTTTAACTTTCAATTCCAAAATCAAAGTTAAAGTTTTCAAAACTTTCTAAATTTTCTCAAATTTTTTCTAAAGCCTTAAATTTTCGGAAAAATTCGCCATAGTCTCCTTTGCGCGGCTCGATCCGAAAAAAAATATGACAGTATATATATCACAAATATACATCTCATCAAGTGATGAGGCATCCCGAAGGGAAAAAAGTATAAAAGTACGGTATGTAATCCGAGATATGTACCTTATATTTTATTAGCGAGCATATACGGCTAATATAGCGCGAAAGTGAGCTCCAAATGCGAAGCAAACGCGATCCGCACCTACTAAACACTCAACAACAACATGAGAATCATGCATATAGACAATAGTATCAATATACAACATATAGCAACATAATAACTATACATGTCAACATAGCAATTGAAACAAAAGCAATATATTCAACCATCAACCAACTAGCATTCATAACCAACATATATTCATTCATATTCTCATTAATATTAATGAATTGGTTTTCAATTTAATCACATTTGATTCATTAATAGTGGATGTTTACTAACATTCATTTTCAATTAGTTTATATTCACTAATTCATATTCAAGTTGGTTCACTTCCGATTCAAATTCAATTCTATTTAAGATTCACTTAACTTCCAATTGAATTTCAATTACTTTAACTTCCAATTTCATTAACTCAATTTCATTAACACTTAATGAATTATATACAATCAACTAACAACCATATACCAACCAATTTATATCAATTACAACCAAATTCCTTTGCTTATCAATTGGTTTAATTAAATTGATTTTCATTCAATTATTCAACTTCTAATAACATTAGATTTTAATGAATTAACACTTTCATTCATTATTCCATATCAATTATTCACATTCAATCGATTAACATTTAATCCATTTCATTTTCATTTACAACTCATATTCAAAAATATATTCATATAGTTTCACTTCTTATATATATATAAGTTTATTTCACAATTGTAAATCACTTTAATTATAATTCAATTCTTATAATTCTTTTTACTTATACAATTATTCTTTTACTTAGATTATTCAAATAACCAAACAATCAACTTATATACACTTTAATAATTCTGAAAAATTATTTCTTTATATATAAAAATATAATCAAGGTAAAATTATTCCATTTACCCAATTTAAAAACAATATTATGTCGAATTGTTCTATTCAAGTGTTTAGAGATCCCTATCAACAACGTTAATTACTCGTATTAACCAGAATCTATATACCACTCAACAAACCAATCATCACAATATAAAAGAATTTTATATTCACTAACAATTACGCACTCATAGCTATTAATACACTCAAACTCATTCTAGAGTACTACTGACTCTATCTCTAATGAGTAATACCCAACAGAACCATGGTTGTCGCTTAACCATATGCTCTGATACCAGATGTAAGGAACGTACCGTCAGCGGTCACAACCGGTAGGCTTTTCAACCATCCCAGCCCCACCGTGGCTCACAAAGGTATCCCAAACTTGCTTTTACGGCTACCCTTTCGAATGTCACGGCTTCGCCTAACCAATCCCGTAAAGAGGACGTGTGGGGGTAAGAGTCTCCCGTTCGCCACCAAACCGGAAATTTTCGACTTTCGAAAATTCAACATCGATACTCACTTTATCGACTGCCGAGAAATCGAAGGCCGGAAACCCGAAATGTTATGGTTTAAGAAAAAGATAAGAGAGAAGAAGAGAGAAAAGATAGAAAAATAGAAGATAGTAGAAAATAGAAAATAGAACGGAACAGAAAACAACAGAACAACATCAGAATCTCACAATTCGCAGCGGAACAACATATAATAATAAATAAATGAATAATCTTTAAACAAAGAACTATATCAGTTATTACATTACATCACATTTCATTACGTCATCATCAGAGTGTACAACATCATACAACATCAAACAGCGGAAAAGAAATACTATATACTAATAATACGCCATGTCATCCATCTTGCCTCCAGCAACTCCTGAATATCCTGATAAACCTTAACTCTTGACTGCCCGTGTGGAAATTGGTGGGCACCCAGAGTTTAGGAAGGAAAACAATAAACTCCGAGTCAGTCATGTGACTGGTGTGAGAACTCAAAACAGTTTATTTATCTTTAAAATCAAAATAGAGGAATATTTTTAAAGTCAATTCGCAATGCTTTTAAAAATGAGACTACCATAAGGCCTCCCGCACACACACACAATGCAAACGCAGAATCGGAGGAGATTTCTCCTTATGATAGTCAAAGATGCTTGATACGTATTAAAAAGAACATTTGATATTATTATTAGTGCATAGTGTAGGAAAAATTCATTTCGAAAGTAGAATATAAATCTTAGCCAGCATAGACATTCCGCACTTATGCCTACTATAGCTACCATGTTCAATAGCAGGTTACCGCCACATTCCATGGCAGGTTATACAACTAAAACCGTACAAGTCTCGTATTGTTTCTTTGGATTTCCAACGAATGATCAGGCCAAGGAACTTCTCATTGCCACATGAGAATGCCTCTAGATGGACATCCCCGAGAACCAAACCGGATCTCTACCAACACAAGGCCGGGTTACCCCTAACTGAGTAACAACTGACCGAATATGCCATCCCCCGGTCCTTTGGGACCTTTCAACCAAGCGCTCGTAATCAATTCACACAATCATAAAGTGTTTTCAACATAAGTAAATATCTGGGCTCCATACCATGATACCACCCTTTTCCAGAAGGAAATGCACATATCCTAAAGGGCGCTACCCCTCATAACCTTGCCGCATCTTTCCTGTTTTGACCATTCCCGAGGTGTGAGGCTCGACGAAGTCACATCCACAAAAACATACTTTATACAAAAGCCATGCTTTGGGTCAACAAATGATCATAGAAATGATCACCAAGATAGACGATCAAATAAATGATCCTATCACAAATAATCAACACAATGATCATTTACAGCAACACTCAGCATGTCACATTACCAAATTGGGAATATATCACTGATAACCTTCAACTACATAACCTCTGAGCTCGTACGTCTCAGAGAAGGGTGTTAAGCTAAAAGAATAAATTCTCCGCCACCAACAGAAATATATTTGAAAGAAATCTGCTTTATATCTCAATTTGTAATGTCAGACATACAATCCATACAAGTCTGTTCCGGGCTCGAACAAAACCGAAGGCACTTACAAAGAAGTCCTTGCAATCCGGATAATCTCTAATCACGTCCGGACTTCCCATCACATAGGGAGTCTCTATACCGTAGCTACTCGGTGCAAAGACAATCGACGAGTTGTCCTTTCGCTTTCAAAAAGATCCGGTCTTCAACACCGGTCTTCAAATGCAATTCATAACGACGTATCACATATTCGGAATGGGTTATACGACCCCATGGTCCTTTCCCGGTTAACCCGAATAGTGAGCGCTTATTCAAAAATATGTGTGGCATTCAGATTCAAACAAATCACATCAATTACCCATTCAAAGGGAAATATTGATAGTCGGTTATTGAACTATCAATGGATATGCACAACATCACCGGATTCCAAATAATTTTCCAAATTATTTATTTTCCAAAATATCTTTACAAGATATATTATTTTCAATACTTCAAAAATAAATCAATATTTATTTTTAGACAAATTCCCCTTTCCTTTATAAATTCCTTAGTGAATTTATAATCCAAAATATCTATGAATATTCGATTTCAATTATTCATTTCAATTTATCTTCAAAAAGATAAATTCTCAAAATATTCACTTTATATTGGAAAACATTCCCATGCTTATTTATTCATAAGTACTTCACAAATTTTATTTATTTTCAACACTTGGAAAATATTCAATATACTTAAATCGAAATTAAGTATATATTTCATTCTTTAAGGAAATCATTCTCTTAAACATATTTATTTGGGTCTAAACGAATGTTGCGTAAAACATCGTTACGATGTCCCAAAATCACTAGTATAGGGATTCGAAATTAAAACAGATATATAAATCCCAATACTATACAAAACATTTCCTTTCGGAAACCATTTACTATAACAATAGTGTTATAGTCCACCATTTCCTTCTATTTCTCGAAAACGTCTATTTCAACAACAGATGTTGAAATCTATGGTTTCGAATCTCAACACATTTTAAAACATCGTTAGATCGTTTTAATTCAATTTAAAATATCACATTCTAAACATTTTCTTTAACATATTATTCACTATTCAAAAACGTGAATATACTACGTTAACAATTTTCATCCTTTTATTCATTTTTATTTCAAAGGATCATTCACAGTCAAAAATGTGAATATAACTCCATAAATAAATTATAACAATTTTACTTATCAAAATAAGTCGTTTGCGAATTTATAAAACAACGTTTATAAATTCCTTTTATTAACCTATAATCAATTCATAACTCAATTATAAACTAAAAGTCCATATTATAAGTTAAATGCTTATAAAACGATTATTTTACAAAATCGTTCTTTTAAAGACTTTCCAAATCATAAATCTTATAACTTATAAGATTCATTTATTTAACCAAATCTATTCTTTAAATAACTTCACAAAATTTATAAATCTTACTATTTATAAATTTCATTTATAACTTCACCATTTATAATTCTATAAATTTCATTCATTTATGGAATTCATTTACAATTCATTCTAACACTTATAAAAACTCGTTTTGTAATTCAAATCTTTTAATTTATAAATTATCAATTTATAAATCTTTTATATAAATCAATTTATATTATTCTTTTAAAACATCTTTAATCTCCTTTATAATTTCATCATTCTGATTTATAAAATAATTAAATTTCATAATTCCTATATTTAAACTTTTCACAATAATTTCAAAAATCCCGATTTTACTATTTTATAAAATCATCAGCATCATATTCTCAAAAATCAGTTTTTAACTATATTTCTCAAAAATCATAATTTTTATAACTTTAAAAATTATAACGTTTATTTATTTAAAATGGATCAATTCCAAAATTATTTTATAAAACGTATACTTTTCAAAAATCACTTTAAAAATCATTTTAAAGTTTCAAAATTTGGTCCAATGATGCTACATACCAAATAGTCAATCACGACAACAACGATATCATATGTCGTATATGATAATCAACGAATATCAAAATATCCATAATCAAATAAGTACTGTTGAGGAATCCAGTTGGATCCCTCCAACCTGTTTTCCTGCATCCACAAACATTAGCATAATACCAATTCTGCTCCAGTACGGAATTATCGCGGTATATGGGATTTAAAATATTATCCGCTTAATAGACGGCGCGATAAGGTCTCATCCGCTATACAAATGCGGGAAATCAATAACTCCAATATATACATATGCCAATATATATATATTGCTATTATATATAATACCAATTTCACTGTTTATGAAATATTCGCGGTATATGTTTTTAATAAATAACATCCGCTTACTAACGGCGCATAATGTCTATTTTAACAATCAATAGATATCAATCAACATTCAAACATGCATTCAAATATTTTAAATCTAACTATTTAAAATAAAATCGAAACTGATTCGATTGAGTGAGAAGTTCTCACCTTGATTTCAATTTCGTTTTAGCGATTTATTTCGAATAAAATTAAACGGACGTTTCATTTTACCCAAAATTCTCACTAACTCTAAACGACTCCAATCCAATTCCATCGCGTAGTGCTCGTCCATACGATTCCAACGCAACTGGTTTCGCGCGTTTTCGACCTCGTATGAAAAAGTTATGAATATTTGAAGTTTACTCGAATTTTTAACTATAATTTACAACATAAATATATATTTATAAACCCACATCTAATCTGGACCGTAGGATCCACCTCCTTGCATCAAGACCGTTGCCATGCTTCTCTTCCCCCTCACGTAAATACCCAGGCACACTCACGCAAGCAAGAACCCATCAACACCTAATTAGGTTTTAAATTTGCAACTCCTATACTTGATTAAACTTCATCAAACTACCCTCACTGCAAAGCTCGTCACGAGCTCCATGCTCGGCCATAAGCTCATGGAGCTCGGCCCCCTATTGCTCCTTGAAAACCGTGCGCAACTTGCCACAATCGGCCCCCCCCCAGCTCCCCCTCCGACGCTCCAAACAAGATCATATCCGTATAGAATCGTAGAGCTCTCCTTCCTCTTCAATGTTGTAGTTAATAATTTTGGCTAAAACTTCACGGATTGGAAGTAATTGAGGAAAGAAAATCGAATGTTTTCAGCCCTTGGTTTGTAAGAGGCGGCTGGCTAGGGTTAGGTTTAGAGATATTTTTATTTTATTTTATTTTGTGAGGGTTATTGGTCTATTTATAGAAGAACGAGCGACACTATTCATTCCGGAAATTCCGAACTCCGATTCACGCACCGTAACCAGCGTTTCTAGGGTTTACCCCGCGTTTCGGACAAAATGAAATAGGTTTCGGAAGCTAATTCTGACATCTGTGCGAGTTATGGCTATAAACGTTCAATTTAAATTAAACCGATTTAAGCGATTTTCTAGGCGTTTTAATTTGTACCGGACAAACGGTAAATCCAATTGACACGAAATTTGAAACCTTACAATAATATCACATTACGGATCTGATGAAATTGGTTTCGTCGAAATCCGACACTGTTTGAAAAATGGCTATTTTAACTCGCCAAATTAATATTAAAAATAATTCGATGCGTTTCGAGCTGCCACGATCAAACGATAACTCCGATTGACACGAAAATTAAAATCCGGTAATAACTAACTATTACGGATCCAATGGAACTGGTTTTGTTCAATTCTGAGACTGTTCAAAAATTGACTATTTCACTAGTCGATTTAATATTAAAATATTCAATTTTCAAAAATAAACTTTTAATTCGATTTTTAAAAGTTCTAAAATATCGTTCTAACTTCAACATGATAAAAAAAATTTTACAAATCATTTTCAATCATATTTAACTCGATTTTCAATTAATTCCATAATTTAACATATTAAATTATCGATTTAATTATCCAATTAAATCCAATTATTCGAAATAAAATTTATTCGACTTATAAATCCACTTATTAATATTTAAAATTAATTAAATGTTCAAATTTTAATTTAATTAAAATCCTGGGTCGTTACAATCTTCCCCCCTTAAAAGAATTTCGTCCTCGAAATTATTAAGTAAGAAAAGTTACAGAATTTATTAACTTTCCAAAATCCATAGTCAAACTTCTTACAATAACTTTACTAAGTTTTCAAATCACACTTAGTTATCTTTTCAAAAACAATTACTATTGTTTAACTTTCAATTCCAAATCAAAGTTAAAATTTTCAGAACTTTCCAATTTTTCTCAAATTTTTTCTAACGCCTTAAATTTTCGGAAAAATTCGCCATAGTCTCCTTTGCGCGGCTCGATCCGAAAAAAAAATGACAGTATATATATCACAAATATACATCTCATCAAGTAATGAGGCATCCCGAAGGGAAAAAAAGTATAAAAGTACGATATTTAATCCGAGATATGTACCTTATATTTTATTAGCGAGCATATACGGCTAATATAGCGCGAAAGCGAGCTCCAAATGCGAAGCAAACGCGATCCGCACCTACTAAACACTCAACAAACAACATGAGAATCATGCATATAGATAATAGTATCGATATACATCATATAGCAACATAATAACTATATATGTTAACATAGCAAATGCAACTAAAGCAACAAATGCAAACATCAACCAACTATCATCCAACTAACATACATAACCAATAAATATTCATTCATATTCTCATTAATATTCAATAAAACGGTTTTCAATTTAATCATATTTGATTCATTAACAGTGGATGTTTTTACAAACATTCATTTTCAATTAGTTTATATTCACTAATTCATATTCAAGTTGGTTCACTTCCAAATCAAATTCAATTCTATTTAAGATTCACTTAACTTCCAATTGGGTTTCAATTACTTTAACTTCCAATTTCATTAATACTTAATGAATTATATATAATCAACTAACAATCATATATCAACCAATGTATATTTATTACAACCAAATTACTTTGCTTTCAATTGGTTTAATTAAATTGATTTTCATTCAACTATTCAACTTTCCAATAACATTAGATTTTAATGAATTAACACTTACATTCATTATCTAATATCAACTTAATTCACATTCAATTGATTAACATTCAATCCATTAATTCAATTCAATTCAATTTCTAAAGTTGAATTTCATTTATAAAACTCAAGTTCACATTTATCACTTAACTTTAATAATTTACTTTGATACCAATATCAATTTCATTCAACATCTCTTAAGTTATACTTCATTTACAAACATCACTTGTTTTTACTTAACTTAAATTCCAATTTATAAATCAATTCAGCTTCCAAATTCTAAAGTAAATTTCCATTTAACTTTAAATTCATTTTTTTATTTCAACTCATATTTATAAATATATTCATATAGTTTCACTTCTTATATATATAAGTTTATTTCACAATTGTAAATCACTTTAATTATAATTCAATTCTTATAATTCATTTTACTTATACAATTATTCTTTTATTTAGATTATTCAAACAACTAAACAATCAACTTATATACACATTAATAATTCTGAAAAATTATCCCTTTATATATAAAAATATAACCAAGGCAAAATTATTTCATTTACCCAATTTAAAACAATACTGTGTCGAATTGTTCTATTCAAGTGTTTAGAAACCCCTTCGGCATAGTTGTCGAGACCGTGCTGACGAAGGTTCATATGCCACCCAATAAACCAATCATCACAATATAAAACAATTTTATATTCACTAACAAATACGCTCTCATAGCTATTATTACTCTCAAACTCAATCTAGAGTACTACTGACTCTATCTCTAATGAGTAATACCCAACAGAACCATGGTTGTCGCTTAACCATAAGCTCTGATACCAAATGTAACGTCCCGGAAATTTTCGACTTTCGAAAATTTAACATCGATACTCACTTTATCGACTGCCGAGAAATCGAAGGCCGGAAACCCGAAATGTTATGGTTTAAGAAAAAGATAAGAGAGAAGAAGAGAGAAAAGATAGAAAAATAGAAGATAGTAGAAAATAGAACGGAACAGAAAACAACAGAACAACATCAGAATCTCACAATTCACAGCGGAACAACATATAATAATAAATAAATGAATAATCTTTAAACAAAGAACTATATCAGTTATTACATTACATCACATTTCATTACATCATCATCAGAGTGTACAACATCATACAACATCAAACAGCGGAAAAGAAATACTATATACTAATAATACGCCATGTCATCCATCTTGCCTCCAGCAACTCCTGAATATCCTGATAAACCTTAACTCTTGACTGTCCGTGTGGAAATTGGTGGGCACCCAGAGTTTAGGAAGGAAAACAATAAACTCCGAGTCAGTCATGTGACTGGTGTGAGAACTCAAAACAGTTTATTTATCTTTAAAATCAAAATAGAGGAATATTTTTAAAGTCAATTCGCAATGCTTTTAAAAATGAGACTACCATAAGGCCTCCCGCACACACACACAATGCAAACGCAGAATCGGAGGAGATTTCTCCTTATGATAGTCAAAGATGCTTGATACGTATTAAAAAGAACATTTGATATTATTATTAGTGCATAGTGTAGGAAAAATTCATTTCGAAAGTAGAATATAAATCTTAGCCAGCATAGACATTCCGCACTTATGCCTACTATAGCTATCACGTTCAATAGCAGGTTACTGCCACATTCCATGGCAGGTTATACAACTAAAACCGTACAAGTCTCGTATTGTTTCTTTGGATTTCCAACGAATGATCAGGCCAAGGAACTTCCCATTGCCACATGAGAATGCCTCTGGATGGACATCCCCGAGAACCAAACCGGATCTCTACCAACACAAGGCCGGGTTACCCCTAACCGAGTAACAACTGACCGAATATGCCATCCCCCGGTCCTTTGGGACCTTTCAACCGAGCGCTCGTAATCAATTCACACAATCATAAAGTGTTTTCAACATGAGTAAGTATCTGGGCTCCATACCATGATACCACCCTTTTCCAGAAGGAAATGCACATATCCTAAAGGGCGCTACCCCTCATAACCTTGCCGCATCTTTCCTGTTTTGACCATTCCCGAGGTGTGAGGCTCGACGAAGTCACGTCCACAAAAACATACTTTATACGAAAGCCATGCTTTGGGTCAACAAATGATCATAGAAATGATCACCAAGATAGACGATCAAATAAATGATCCTATCACAAATAATCAACACAATGATCATTTACAGCAACACTCAGCATGTCACATTACCAAATTGGGAATATATCGCTGATAACCTTCAACTACATAACCTCTGAGCTCGTACGTCTCAGAGAAGGGTGTTAAGCTAAAAGAATAAATTCTCCTCCACCAACAGAAATATATTTGAAAGAAATCTGCTTTATATCTCAATTTGTAATGTCAGACATACAATCCATACAAGTCTGTTCCGGGCTCGAACAAAACCGAAGGCACTTACAAAGAAGTCCTTGCAATCCGGATAATCTCTAATCACGTCCGGACTTCCCATCACATAGGGAGTCTCTATACCGTAGCTACTCGGTGCAAAGACAATCGACGAGTTGTCCTTTCGCTTTCAAAAAGATCCGGTCTTCAACACCGGTCTTCAAATGCAATTCATAACGACGTATCACATATTCGGAATGGGTTATACGACCCCATGGTCCTTTCCCGGTTAACCCGAATAGTGAGCGCTTATTCAAAAATAGGTGTGGCATTCAAATTCAAACAAATCACATCAATTACCCATTCAAAGGGAAATATTGATAGTCGGTTATTGAACTATCAATGGATATGCACAACATCACCAGATTCCAAATAATTTTCCAAATTATTTATTTTCCAAAATATCTTTACAAGATATATTATTTTCAATACTTCAAAAATAAATCAATATTTATTTTTAGACAAATTTCCCTTTCCTTTATAAATTCCTTAGTGAATTTATAATCCAAAATATCTATGAATATTCGATTTCAATTATTCATTTCAATTTATCTTCAAAAAGATAAATTCTCAAAATATTCACTTTATATTGGAAAACATTCCCATACTTATTTATTCATAAGTACTTCACAAATTTTATTTATTTTCAACACTTGGAAAATATTCAATATAATTAAATCGAAATTAAGTATATATTTCATTCTTTAAGGAAATCATTCTCTTAAACATATTTATTTGGGTCTAAACGAATGTTGCGTAAAACATCGTTACGACGTCCCAAAATCACTAGTATAGGGATTCAAAATTAAAACAGATATATAAATCCCAATACTATACAAAACATTTCCTTTCGGAAACCATTTACTATAACAACAGTGTTATAGTCCACCATTTCCTTCTATTTCTCGAAAACGTCTATTTCAACAATAGATGTTGAAATCTATGGTTTCGAATCTCAACACATTTTAAAACATCGTTAGATCGTTTTAATTCAATTTAAAATATCACATTCTAAACATTTTCTTTAACATATTATTCACTATTCAAAAACGTGAATATACTACGTTAACAATTTTCATCCTTTTATTCATTTTTATTTCAAAGGATCATTCACAGTCAAAAATGTGAATATAACTCCATAAATAAATTACAACAATTTTACTTATCAAAATAAGTCGTTTGCGAATTTATAAAACAACGTTTATAAATTCCTTTTATTAACCTATATTCAATTCATAACTCAATTATAAACTAAAAGTCCATATTATAAGTTAAATGCTTATAAAACGATTATTTTACAAAATCGTTCTTTTAAAGACTTTCCAAATCATAAATCTTATAACTTATAAGATTCATTTATTTAACCAAATCTATTCTTCAAATAACTTCACAAAATTTATAAATCTTACTATTTATAAATTTCATTTATAACTTCACCATTTATAATTCTATAAATTTCATTCATTTATGGAATTCATTTACAATTCATTCTAACACTTATAAAAACTCGTTTTATAATTCAAATCTTTTAATTTATAAATTATCAATTTATAAATCTTTTATATAAATCAATTTATATTATTCTTTTAAAACATCTTTAATCTCCTTTATAATTTCATCATTCTGATTTATAAAATAATTAAATTTCATAAATCCTATATTTAAACTTTTCACAATAATTTCAAAAATCCCGATTTTACTATTTTATAAAATCATCAGCATCATATTCTCAAAAATCAGTTTTTAACTATATTTCTCAAAAATCATAATTTTTATAACTTTAAAAATTATAACGTTTATTTATTTAAAATGGATCAATTCCAAAATTATTTTATAAAACGTATACTTTTCAAAAATCACTTTAAAAATCATTTTAAAGTTTCAAAATTTGGTCCAATGATGCTACATACCAAATAGTCAATCACGACAACAACGATATCATATGTCGTAAATGATAATCAACGAATATCAAAATATCCATAATCAAATAAGTACTGTTGAGGAATCCAGTTGGATCCCTCCAACCTGTTTTCCTGCATCCACAAACATTAGCACAATACCAATTCCGCTCCAGTACGGAATTATCGCGGTATATGGGATTTAAAATATTATCCGCTTAATAGACAGAGCAATAGGGTCTCATCCGCTACACAAATGCGGGAAATCAATAACTCCAATATATACATATGCCAATATATATATATTGCTATTATATATAATACCAATTTCACTGTTTATGAAATATTCGCGGTATATGTTTTTAATAAATAACATCCGCTTACTAACGGCGCATAATGTCTATTTTAACAATCAATAGATATTAATCAGCATTCAAACATGCATTCAAATATTTTAAATCTAACTATTTAAAATAAAATCGAAACTGATTCGATTGAGTGAGAAGTTCTCACCTTGATTTCAATTTCGTTTTAGCGATTTATTTCGAATAAAATTAAACGGACGTTTAATTTTACCCGAAATTCTCACTAACTCCAAACGACTCCAATCCAATTCCATCGCGTAATGCTCGTCCATACGATTCCAACGCAACTGGTTTCACGCGTTTTCGACCTCGTATGAAAAAGTTATGAATATTTGAAGTTTACTCGAATTTTTAACTATAATTTACAACATAAATATATATTTATAAACCCACATCTAATCTGGACCGTAGGATCCACCTCCTTGCATCAAGACCGTTGCCATGCTTCTCTTCCCCCTCACGTAAATACCCAGGCACACTCACGCAAGCAAGAACCCATCAACACCTAATTAGGTTTTAAATTTGCAACTCCTATACTTGATTAAACTTCATCAAACTACCCTCACTGCAAAGCTCGTCACGAGCTCCATGCTCGGCCATAAGCTCATGGAGCTCGGCCCCCTATTGCTCCTTGAAAACCGTGCGCAACTTGCCACAATCGGCCACCCCAGCTCCCCCTTCGACGCTCCAAACAAGATCATATCCGTATAGAATCGTAGAGCTCTCCTTCCTCTTCAATGTTGTAGTTAATAATTTTGGCTAAAACTTCACGGATTGGAAGTAATTGAGGAAAGAAAATCGAATGTTTTCAGCCCTTGGTTTGTAAGAGGCGGCTGGCTAGGGTTAGGTTTAGAGATATTATTTTTTATTTTTATTTTGTGAGGGTTATTGGTCTATTTATAGAAGAACGAGCGACACTATTCATTCCGGAAATTCCGAACTCCGATTCACGCGCCGTAACCAGCGTTTCTAGGGTTTACCCCGCGTTCCGGACACAATGAAATAGGTTTCGGAAGCTAATTCGGACATCTAGGCGAGTTATGGTTATAAACGTTCAATTTAAATTAAACCGATTTAAGCGATTTTCTAGGCGTTTTAATTTGTACCGGACAAACGGTAAATCCAATTTACACGAAATTTGAAACCTTACAATAATATCACATTACGGATCCGATGAAACTGGTTTCGTCGAAATCCGACACTGTTTGAAAAATGGCTATTTTAACTCGCCAAATTAATATTAAAAATAATTCGATGCGTTTCGAGCTGCCACGATCAAACGATAACTCCGATTGACACGAAAATTGAAATACGATAATAACTAACTATTACGGATCCAATGGAATGGGTCTCGTTCAATTCTGAGACTGTTCAAAAATTGACTATTTCACTAGTCGATTTAATATTAAAATATTCAATTTTCACAAATAAACTTTTAATTCGATTTTTAAAAGTTCTAAAATATCGTTCTAACTTCAACATGATAAAATAAAATTTTACAAATCATTTTCAATCATATTTAACTCGATTTTCAATTATTTTCATAATTTAACATATTAAATTATCGATTTAATTATCCAATTAAATCCAATTATTCGAAATAAAATTTATTCGACTTATAAATCCACTTATTAATATTTAAAATTAATTAAATATTCAAATTTTAATTTAATTAAAATCCTGGGTCGTTACAGAAGGGCTATTAGGGTACCGCCCGTCACAGTACGTGGTCTAGATCACCGTACCGAGGATCCACCCTGATCTCCTGCAACACAAGACCAGAGCTACCCCTTACTGGATAGTCCGAATAAGATAACCCCGTGGTTGGATCAGCAACCACCACACTGCCGAATAAAAAGGGACATCTAGACAGGAATGACGTTACCCTAATTGGTTGCTAGCCCCTTAGCCTTGTGTGCACCTCCCCTGTTTTAGCCATTCCCGGTTGATGAGGCTCGAGTCTATGCGTTACCTTTTTAGCACAATATTCACTTAGAATGCTCACCGTCCTCCGACGATGTTCTGATAGCATTCAACCATACAAGTCTGTTCCGGGCTCGAACGGAACTGAAGGCACTACTCCTACTACATCCATTTCCGAACCACCCTTAGGATTAGTAGCGATTAGTCCTTGCACTTCACTGCTTCATCTTCGACTCCCGGCTCTTATTTTCCTCAAGAAAACGTTCAAACTGGATCGAAGGGGTTTTCAGGAAATTAATCCCGATCCCGGTCTCTTCGAAACGATCGACGCATTGTCCAATATTGATAGTCGGTTATTTAACCATCACATAACATCCACAAACAACCATCGGGCTTTAATAATTTTCCAAATTATTTATTTCAAAGTATCTTCACAAGATATTTTTCCACTCTTCAACCCTTTGAAAAATAGTTTTCAAATCACTTTCTCTCACGGAATAAATTTCCGCCGAACTGTTTTATTTCCATTGAAAATTTGCCAAGTCTTAATACTTAAGATTTTAAAATAATTCAAATCACTTATCCAAAAATATGTACTTTAAACACTTAAAATAAAACTATTTAAAATACTTAAAATAAAACTATTTAAAATACTTAGAATAAAAACTATTTAAAGCACTTATTTAAAATACTAGTTATGAAATTTTATAATAATTTCTTATGTAAAACTTAAGCCAAACAAATTTAAAAATAAAAGCTATGAAATTCTATACCAACTTTTCAAATAAAAACTTTTGCCGAACTTCCTTTAAATAAAACTACTTTATAAAATATAAATATTTAATAATTATGTTTTAAATCATAATTCTAGTTAAACCTTTAAAATAATTTACTTATATAATTAACTTAATAAATATTTACCTTTAAATTTTTTAAAATACTAAACAATAATTTCTTTCAAAAACATTCTTTTAAAGCCACTTTAAAGATTCTAACTTATACTTTGAAACCTTTCTTTGAAAATATAGTTGCCTTTTAAGGGAAATACACTTTCCATTTAAATATAGCCATCAAATCATTTAATAAATCCTTCTTGATTTATTCCAATTTAATTTATGTCCCAATTCCGTAAATTTCCCTTACACACTTTTAAAAATAAAACCAGTATTTATTTTTAAAACAAATTGCCCATCCTATACAAATCCCCGCCGTGAATTTATACTTCCAAATATCCACTGATATCTTATTTCACTTCATAAACCTAGTTTATAAATTCCATAGTCTCATTCTTCTTTTTTAAACACGGTTTCAAATACTAAATTGATTTCCAAAATTTACTCCATTTTAAAAATAAATTCCTTTACTTACTCAATTTATTTCAAAACCCATTAATTCCATATTCACTTCTATATTTATGACTTAAAATCTTATTTAAAATATGAAATATTTATTTCATACTTAATTTTAAAATTCTCCCTTTATTTCTCCCAAACCATTTTAAATCCTGAATTTGAAATAAATTTTTCAATATTTAAACAATACTACTTAAGTTCTCAAAATCCATTTATTTCCATTTATTAAAAATCTTTTTCCCTATACTTGGAATTGATTCGATAAGATTTCAAAAATCAACTTTTATTCTTTTTCAAATTCCTTCTTTTGATTTATCCAGTTCTCTAAAATTATTTTACTTAAAATTATCCACTTTAATTTCCTTTCAAAAATCCAATTTTTATACTTCTGATATTTAAAAATACTTACTCGGCTAAACCATAACATTCAATAATTTCAATTACCAAAATAATCAATCAAAGATTATCAATAAATTATATCAAAGAATATGAAATAAATTCAAACATTTGAGGAATCAAGTTGGATCCCTCCAACCTATTTTCCTGCATCCACAGATGTTAGCACAACAACTTAAAATACCAATCCCGCTTCAAGGTGGGATATCACGGTATAAAGGGTCATTCACTATTATGCGGGGCCCATAGGGTCTCATTCGCTATATAATGCGGGAAATCAATTACTCCAATATATATATATACACAAACTATATATGACGTATCACATCCAAGCTGATAATAAGTTACCAATTCAAGCAAACAACCAATAATTTAAATTTAACTACGTAAATTTAAAAGGTAACCCAAATGAGTGAGATTAACTCACCTTTATTTTTGTTTTGCAATCCACTCCCATCTCGACTTGTTTCTCTATGATTTTAGACCTTGTATAACTATTTATATAGTTTATTAATACTCGAATAAATCAAACAATCAATTTCCTTTTTAATAAATTAATTAACTCATAATTTAGTTTAAACCAATTTTCCCTTTAAAATATCTTTTTGTAACTAAATAATTTAAATAAGTTTATTTCCACATTAATCACCTTAATAAATTATTTTTAATCTAAACTAGTAAAGTAAAATGGATACAGGTATATATATACTTTATTTCTCATTTAGAACTACATGTATATATGTTTATAAAAAAATCATTTTCTTTTATATAAACTTTACAACATTTAAAATTCCTATTTATTTTCCAAAATCTTATATACATATATTTTCTGTTTACTTATATATATATCGACTAAATTCTAACAAAATAAAAATCCCTTTCTAGCCTATATACACATTTAAATTTCAAAACAAAACTGTCTTTGAAATCTCACTGCAAATTTAAAATCTCAACTATATACTTTACCTGCATGCATATATATATATATATATATATATATATATATATATATATTTCATTAAGTTTAAATTGGAAAGGAAAAATCGAGAATACCTCACGTCGGTGTCGCTGCCTTCGCCTCACCATTATGGTCATCGCGACTCCAATGACCAGCACGTCTTCGCCACTGCCTCGAGAACGAGGTCTCCATCGCCATTTCCCCAAATCATCACGCCACCTGATCCTCGATCGACCACATCAGCCTTACTTCCGACACGACCTCTAATTCCTTCCGCGCTCGCTCGCGATTCCAGGCAAGATGAGGGGAAAACTCGCGACTCCCCTGATTCGATACTCGATTCGAACGTTGATGATTTCTTTTGAATTAGAAGGGTTTAATTTTTCTTATACGAACGAATTCGTTCTGCCATTTTTTTGAACAAATTTGATTTTGAAATGAAGCGGAGAGAAAGGTTTTCGATTTCACGTGAAAAGGGATGAAGAGAGAGCCTGAGTTTGATTTGAATTGAAAGAGAAGAGTGGCCATTCTCTTTTTTTTCATATGCTTAATTTTATATCTGCTGCGTGCTTTTTACAAGAAGAATGAGGGGCGACAAGTGGAGATGTTGGCATGAAAGAGTGGTCTTGCTACAGTGATACGAAGTGAAAAATAAAAAAATAGCTGATAGCTGACTGGAGTGTATATATATATTTAATTTAAATTCATTCAAATTATCTCAATAAATGCAACTTAAATTTTCGAACTCCTATCGAGGCATGCTGCTAGGCGTTTATAATGTTATACTCCTATTTTGAGCACAATGGAAAAGGTTTCGAGGCCTAACTCGATCGTATGGAGAATTCGAGGCCTAACTCGATCGTATGGAGAAGATAGCTTTTTAGACAAGTAATTTATATTTAATTTTCGATAAAGATTTCAGCGCGTTTATATATCGTATGACCTCATGACAACTCCAAACACTACAAAAAATGAAATTCGATAATAATACACTATTACCGATCCAATGAAACTGGTTGCTTCGAATTCCGAGACTGTGCCTCAGAAGGCTATTTTTAAATGTCAATTGTAACGATAATTTTTAAAACCGAATAAAACACTTCAAATTTCAATTTTAAAGCTTCCATTATCTTCAGTACTCTAAATATAAATCTTATAAGCTTTTGAAATATTTTTAACAAGCATAAAACTGAATATTTAATATTTTACCCAACTTTCAATAATTAAATTCAATAATTTAATTGCCAAATAAATAGTGATATTTGAAATTCAAGTTAAACTAACTTTCAAATATTTAAAATCAATTAAATATTTCAATTTCAAATATCCAAAATTCCGGGTCGTCACATATATAGCTCCCTACATAGAGGGCAATGGTGTCTACTAAAGGCACCTATACTAAAGGCTTGGAACTCATAGCTGTTACTGAGCACCCACAAATGGATCGCATGCTTAACTGCCACCATGCTCATACTACCTTTTCCTCCACCTATGACTACAACGTCCAGCAAAGCGTGTCCCTCATCTCACTTCAGGTTAATGTAAGATCATCGTGTGTCCATAGAAACTATAGAGAAAATGCTATTGGTACTGGCCCTTCATCCAAACCTTATCTAGTTGCGCTCCTTATCCTAATCTTCTGTGATTTGGACTTCTATTTGACCAATTACTACCATTCTTAGCATAAGCGTGCCCTCATATCACTTCAGACTAATGTGAGACACTGTTTTGTCTAATAGGGAATGCTATTTGGTACATGTCCTACTTTCATCTTTGCCTGTTAACTTAGATATATTATTTAAATAAGCCTTTAGTATCATTTGTACTTTCTACACTTATTAATTATTCCAAGTCTTAAAATAAACCCCATTCTACTCTTTTTATTATAACCTACACTATAATTATGCTTATTATTTAACCCAAGGTCTAAGTGAGAAAATAAGCTCTTTCATCTTTTACATTTTTTAGTTATAATTCTACATTACAACCATGCCAATTAATTAATCCAATTCTAATCATAATTTGACATAATTTCAGTCCAATTCTACTTATATTATAGTCTTTATAATTTACATCTCATAATTATAAATAGGCTAATCTTTTTAATTCAGTCCAATTAATATCATAATTAGGCATAATTTCAGTCTTAATTCCATTATTTCAATTTTCTTACAATTTAATCTGTATTCACGTTAATCTATTCTAATCTATACGCGAAGAAGAAGGATGAATAATAGAAAACTGAAAATAGAAAAAAATCCAAAACGTATAAAGAAGTTGTAAACAACTTATAAATAATAGTAAATAACTAAAATATTGTAAATAAACTTTAAATAATTGGAAAAACTATAATTAACAGAAATAAATTAAAATTACTGAAAAGAATAGCTGAAAGGAAATAGACTGAGAATAATACTAAAAACTACAAATAAACTACTGAAAAGGCTATTCCAAAAATCGTAGTAATACTACAACTATTGAAAACCCTATTAATTTAAATTACTTAAATAAATCTTAAAATAATTTCAATCACCCACCTCTTATCCTTAGCTCTTCCCTTTAGGCCTTCACGGATCCACTTGGGGTTGTTAAAATATTTTTATTAAAAAGATTCTCTCCTTGAAAAATTATTCCTTTTAGGTCCTTCCTGAAAAGGTGAACCCAAGCGGAGAAAATCTAGAACGAGAAAAAGTGTTAAACTTAGGGTCTTATTTATAGGTATTGAAGTGGATCTCGAACCGTTGGATTTGGGGATTGAATACGATACGACCACACCATAGGCTGAATAAGAGCCATCGGATGGAAGCACTGAAGGGCCAGATTAAAAAAAAGAATGCAAAACAACGTGTATGAAACTTCTGCTGACCCATTGCTGTGTCAAATCTTATAATGCGCCGTGTTAGCGCCTTGTCTTATATTTAATTCAATTAATTACACCCACAATAATATACAAACTATAAATAACGTTTTCTTTTCCTCGATTAATTTCTAATTTATGCGTTTTATTTCAGGTTAAATTTCCATGCGTTTCTCTTTATTTGCGTGTTTCATTTTCAGTTTTCAACATCCCATTTAATGTACGTGTTTACATCTAAAATAAATAAATAAAAAACATATTAATATCTTTCCCCATTTACATCCAAGTTAAATAAATTAACATGTGAATTATTATATCCACATTTTTTTTCCATATTCACATCTGTTGTGATTAGATAGATAACATATGTCCACAAACGCGTATGTATGTTGTATATTAATTAGTAACCTTATTCTTTATTTTTAAATTAAACAATCAATTGTATTAATTAATTGGTATAAATGTTTTAATGTTCAAAAAACCCGACAGACCCTTATTCCTTATTAAAAATGAAATAACATACCTTATATTTCATGTAAGAAATGCAATCTTTCCATAATACACTTTTTCCTTTTCTTTTTCCAAAATATAACATTTATTTTATTAAATGCCTTCTTTTTTAAAAATATATGGTTACATTTTCTCTCATTTACAATAACCCAGCTCATTTGAACATCGCCATCTTCACTTTTCAAATTTATAAAAGTAGATGTCTTATTTTTAAATACCAATATATTATTATTATTTTCCTTTTTTTCAACAAAACAAACTCCCTGTTTATAAAATCATACGTATATTCAAAAATGAAAAGTTTATTTCATTTATCTCAAAACATGCATTTGTTTCTATTTAAAATGTTCATTCCATTTTGACATAAATGCAAGTTCTTTTATTAAACTTAATCATTACAATTTAATTCCTCTTTCCTTTTCTAATTGAAATATTTTAATAAATCTACTGCCAATTAATTTCAATAATAAGTTCAACGAATTCTAATTATAAACACTTTTTTTTCACTTATAATTATTTATTAATTTAAGCTTAAATTTCAAGTTGTTACACAAATTAAGTACAATTCGATTATCAGTGGTTGAGTATTCGAGAGCTAGCAACTTCTGGATTCAAAATTGGATTCAAGGAACTTAATTCTTCGTTTCAAGGTACGAATTCTAGGCATAAGGCAAAGGTAATTTTACTTAATTACAATTACATAAATACTTATCAAATTTAGTGTATCATGTATTAGTGTAGATATAATCCTTTATCATGAATGTCCATATCTTTGTGCTGTCACATATTGGATGGTTATATACATATATATATATATATATATATATATATATATATATATATATGTATGTATGTTTATTGAAAAGCAGAGAGCTATAAGCTCATTTTATTGACTTAAACCAAATTACAACTCACACTGACAAAACCCAAGGTACAAACACCAATACTACACAACCTGCATCCACCTTAAACAAAAAGAAAAACACACACATTACAACACTCAATTACTACCAGTCACATTACAACTGACTACCTATATCACAACCACATATACTCAAACAGCATGATACTTAAAGTTTTCAGTAACAACTACATCTGAACCAACAATCAATTACAACCTCTGACTGAAGACAGACTTCAATATTATCTCATGCTAGGAAAATAGCAATCCATCAAACTTCAAAATCCAACAGAGCACTTTAATTTGGGATTCAGGGAGGAAACAAAGAGCAAATCATCAAATACAACCTGATTTCATATCAGAAAGAAAACTGCAATGTATCATGTTATAGAGTTGAGAAGCATTCTTAACATCAAAGCCAAAAACTCTATTGTTTCTTTCAGTCCAAACAGCATGTATCAACTTCTTGAGCAACTTTAGGAGCATAAAAGTCCTTCTAGTTTTCCATCTAGTAGCTTTAAACACATTAAACCACTCAATAGCACTAATAGTTGATGGTTTGTAGTATCCACCATTGGCCAAAAGCTTAAACCAAATTTGATATACATATGTACATTCAAAAAACAGATTAGTATTAGTTTCCAGTTCAGCTCTGCATAAAACACAGGTATCCTCTGATAATAAACCCAATCTACATAGCTTATCTTTAGTATTCAATGCATTTGCCATCACCTTCCATAGAAGTAAATTTTCCTTAGCACTTCCACCACATTTCCAAATTCTTGAATACCAAGGAAAATTATAACCAACTCCACAGAGAGATTTGTAAACAAGTTTAATAGAATGAGGCTTTCCTTTATCAGACCAAATAAGAAAATTATCATTATTGGTAATTTGATTGTTAGTAATAACATTCCAGAGCTTCCTGAGTAGACAAGAACTAGAGTATGGTAAAACAATATTCTCATCATGAATAAACTCATCAACTAAAGCTGAATCAGAGATGCCAGAGTTACTTCTGAGATTATAATCCACTACATTACTTAAAATTAAACCTTTCCTAGCCCAAGGAGAATGCCAGAATGAGAGGCCTTTAATTTGTGTATAGTTACATTGTAAAAAAGGAATAAATGTTTGCCTTAGCTTAAGAATACTTCTCCAGCTCCAACTGCAATTCTGTGGAATTTCCATAGTCCAAAAATTCTTATGACCAATCAAGTAATGATTAACCCATTGAGACCATAAGCTTTTATTAGATTCAAAAATTTTATTGAAGTATACTGATATTGCAGCCTTATTCCAAAGAAAAATATTAGTTATACCAAGACCACCATTTTTCTTAGTTTCAAACAGTTTGTAAAATGAAATTGGTATTAATTTTCTGGAAAAAGGGTCTCCATGCCATAAAAATTTATTAAGAGCACTAGATATCATTTGAATCAGCTTTACAGGAAGAATGTAATGCCTTGTCCAATAATTGGTCATAGCAACAGCAATGGATTGAATAATTGTTAATCTACCTGCTTGAGAAAGCTTGTCAATGGGCCAAACAGTAAGCTTTTGAATGATCTTCTCAAAAAGAGGTAAGCAGTTATGCATTGTAATTCTTGAACTCAAGATAGGCAAACCCAAATAAAAGGAATTCTTTGGTAATTCAAGCAAGCCTGAAAATTCTATAATTTCTTTCTTCTTAGAAGAATTTAATCCAGCAATGTAGATATTTGATTTCTGAAGATTTATTTGTAAACCAGTAATAGAGTGGAAAAGATCCAGCGATGAAGTAATAGATTGAATATTATGAAAAGTGGGTTTTGTGAAGATAATAAGGTCATCAGCAAAAAGCAAATGAGTGATCAATGGATTATTACATTTAGGATGAAGCTGTAACTTTTTTTTAACTACCAGATCTTTCAATATGGAATTTAAAAGCTCCATGACTATTATGAACAAGTAAGCTGATATTGGATCACCTTGTCTTACACCTTGCTTTCCTTTGAAATAACCATACAAACCACCCTCTCTAGAAATAGAATACCTAGGTGATGAAATACATGTGTAGATCCATGCTAAAAAAGGTTTGGGGAAATTCATTCTGGACATGATAGCCAAAATAGAAGGCCAAGTAATGGAATCAAATGCTTTTTTAATATCAAGTTTAAGCATGCATCTTGGAGAAATATTTGCTCTCTCATATCCATACAACAATTCTTGAGTCAAAAGAATATTATCACTTATTGATCTATCAGAAATATAAGCAGCTTGATTATTTGAGATGATAGAAGGTAAAACAGTTTGCAATCTATTTGACAAAATTTTTGAAATTATTTTGTAGATAATATTGCAACAAGCTATAGGCCTGAAATCTGAAACAGAAGATGGATTATTATTTTTGGGAATGAGGGTAATTGCTGTTGCAGCAAGACAATCAGGAAGTTTATTATGGAGGAAAAAATATTGAATGGCTTTAATAATATCAGATCCTATTATATTCCAACTTTTTTGAACAAAATGAGCATTAAATCCATCTGGTCCTCCACAACTATTAGTATCCAGGCTAAAAACAGCAGATTGAATTTCATTTTCAGAAATTGCAGTAATCAAAACATTTGATTGAGAGGTAGTAATTGTAGGGAGATTAATATGAAAAAGAGGATTAATATCTGGTTTGAATAAATTGGATGGAGCCAGAATGGATTTGAAGTACTGAACAAAAGCCTCATTAATTCCATCAAAAGTATTAACCATGTCACCAAACATATTGTTGATCTGATGAATACATTCATGATTCCTTTTAACTTTAAGAAAATTATGATAGTACCTCGTATTCCTATCAGCCTCCTTCACCATTCTCAAGTGAATCTTTTGCCTAAGTGAAGAGACTTCCTTTTGAATAGCATTGTCCAGAGAATTTCTTAATTGTGATTCCAAATGAATTAAGGAAATATCAAGTGGTCTCTCAGTCAACATAGTCTGAATTCTATGAAGCTCATTTCTAATTTGTGTGGAAAGATTAAAATCCTTTCCAAAAATGGTAGCATACCACTTCCTAAGATGAAATTTCAGGGCCTTCATTTTAAAAGTGATATTTGACATAGGATCCCTTCCAAATTGTAAGTTCCACACCTGCTTCAAAATAACAAAATATTCATCTTGCTTAGTCCAGAAATTAAAAAATTTAAAAGAGTGTTTTGTACCATGTATATCATCCATTCCACAATGAAATAATAATGGGCAGTGATCTGACAAAGAGGGATTTAAGATTTTATAAAAAGATTTTGGCCAGTGTTGAAGAAAAGAAATATTTAAGAAGATATGATCAAGCTTACATAAAGTAGGATTACCATTCCTATTATTATTAGACCAAGTGAAGTCAGGACCAATACTAAATGCAGAGAAAAGATTAGATTGAATAAGTGCACTGTTTAATGGAGAAATGTCTTTAAGAGATAAAGGGCAGCCACCAAATTTTTGATTACTAGCATACATAGAATTGAAATCACCACCAATTATCCATGCAGTAGAATCTGATTTTAAAGAAGGAAGGAAATTAAGAAAATCTTGTCTTAAAGATAATGAGTTATGAGCATAGACAGAAGTAAGATGAAAAGAAAATTTTGAAGGCAAGTGCAAACATAGGTAGTGAATGAATTGATCAGAAGCATTTAATCTGGACAGTTTGAAAAAAATTGGATTCCATAAGGTAAGCAATCTTCCATGTTTGGCTTCAAGGAAATTATGATCATAAGACCAGGATGGTGCAATCAAATTCCTAGCCTTCAAAGAGGCATGTGTATCAAGCTTTGTTTCAGAAATACACATTATTTGAATATTGTTACCAAGAATAAGATTTTTAATGTCAACTTGCTTAGAAGATAAATTAGCCCCTCTTATATTCCAAAAGGCAATATTATTCATTTAGTAGGAAGGAGGAAATATAGTGGAAGGATTTTTCCTAGTATGTCTATGATGAGAGTTATTTTTGGAAGAGGACAAAGGTAAGACTTCATGTGGCTTAAAGTTTTTGCCTTTATTGAGATCATCAGAATTAACTACAATGTTTTTAACAGACTGTGATTCAGAAGTCTCAAAAGAAACAGAGGGTGGTGGTAACACAATATTATTTGGAGGGGACAAATGAAGATAAGGTGAATTAGGATTATGGATGGGAGATTTTGTGCTAAACTGAGAGGAACAAGAAGCTGTTGTAGAGATTGATGAATTTGGAAGATCAGAAGAAGCTGATAAACTAGCAGATGAGGATGATTTTCCATCTACCATGAATGAACTAGATGGTTCAGAGACAAAAGACACATCATTAATAGCTGAGTGATTATTAAGAACAGAAGCAGATGAGCTAATGGAATGAAATAGAGTAGATTTAGAAGAGAGAATTTCACTGACACTATTATTGAGTGAAGTATCATTCAAAACTGCAAAGGAATTAATATTTGCAGAAGGATATGAATTATTATTATCAAGTATTACAGTTTCAACTGCTTTGCCTATTTCCAACTGATTGACTGAAGTATCATTAGGAATTTTATCTTTATCTATTGAATCCACTTTCTTCTGTTTCCAAGCTCCTTTATTCTTTTTATTAACAATTCTCCAATTAAGATCAACTGTACTACCATCCTTATTACGACCTTGATTATAATCTTCCTTCATACTCACCACATGATTATTATTTCCAGCAGTTACACCATCAACACTCCCAACACTCTGCTTGTTCACAAATTCACATGATAAAGTATTGTGCCCAAAGACTTTATAATGAGTGCATATGCTAGGTTTCCAGTCATAAGACAGTTGTACATCAGGGCAATTACTTCCTAATTGCGGAATATGAATAGAACTTGGTAAATCACAATCAGGAGAAATCTCCACAAGTGCCTTAGCATACTTAAATCTTTGCAATTTTTCAGTGGTACTATCAAAACAAATCAATCTACCAACATGACATGCAAGCCAATTAATACCAACTAAGGTCCAAAGAATGATGGGTATCTTGTGAAAATGTATCCAAATAGGTACCTTCTTAATCTGGGCTTGCGTTAAACCTATGGATGGATCCCATTTTGTTATAATGAACATTCGACCTCTAATGAAAATTGGATCTGACTCAAGAACAAGATCTCTATCTTCTTGACAAGAAAACTTAAAGTAAAAATTATAACCATCTGATTTAAAATCAACATCACCTTTGAGTTTCCAGAATCTCTTCAAGAAATTAACCACAGATAAAAAAGAGAGAGTACCATCCAGAAAGAATCCAACCAGGTGATCATTCCAATACTTAATACCTTCTTCCTTGACTACAGCTGGTAAATCAGTGGTAGGCTTGTCACGAGAGATATCAAAATGAATCGGTTTATAAGAACCAGCATTCCTAGGCAAAGATTTAAAGAGCGAAGACCAATTCGGATTTAAACAAGTAGGTTCAACTGGATCAGAAGAATTCAAAGCAATAGGAAACTCTGAAGCAAAATTGAGAGCAGAAGAAGAAGAAAGAGCAGAAGATGAGGAAGTCGAAGCGGAAGGGTGAGAAGAAACAAGAGGTGGAAACGAGGCGGAATCAAGAGAGAAAGAGGAGGAAGAAAGATCGGGCGCCATTAAAATTTCAAAAAGGAATGGATTCTGTTCAATTTCATGTATGTATGTTTGTATATGTATATGTATTTGTATATCTATTTGTGTTTGCATGTGTGCATATATAATATATATTTTTTGTAATCATGCATAGATGCTTATGGCCTTGATTAATTGTTTTTTTTAAAGATGAAATATATATTATTAAATGTTTTTGTTTAATTAAAAAAATTAATTCATAAGAAGCAATATTATATTAAGTACATTCTATATTTCATAAATTTTTACTTATTCATATGATTTTGGAAATTAGAAAATATTATATGTATATTTATTTATTTAATTCGCATTCATATTATACATACTTATTTTATTTTATTAAAATTAATTTATACAAATAATAGATAAACACATATATAAATATATGTATATATGTATTTATTCAATTATATATAATGTAAAATGTAAGTACATAATTGTAATAAAAAATATGCTATCATTTTATTTTCGAAAATTATTAAGAATAATTATTTTAACCTTATTCCGTATGGAAACAAAAAAGCATTTTTTTCATTGTTAAATAAACTGAAACAAAAAAACAAATTTTCATGCCAAAACATTTATTATATGTATACACATATTTAATTATTTTTATTTACATTAATATAATATACATATATATATATAAAAGTATATATTTAAATATATGTATTCTACATATAATATTTTAAAATTCATATAATATATATATATATAATTCGAATTATATGTAATATTACATATGTTTATTCAAAACTACTTTGTGTATTTATATATTCAAAATATTTGACAATCTATATATGTATATATATTTATGCTAGTATATTATGTAAGTTTTATTTGTAACCAGTACCTTATAATATAAACAATTATACATACACGCACATATATATTATTTATATGTGTGTGTCTATATATATATATATATATATATATATATATATATATATATATATATAAACAGCACACATCTATACAGATGGGCTAACATGCTCTTTGTGGTGTAAATTTCGATATCTATACAGGCGTATGTCAGACTACGTACACCTTATTATGTTGCAAGTGCACATATACACATATATGTATATGATATACATATCTTATAATATAATACAAATAAAATTATAAATAAATTTTATTTACAAAATTAAATAAAATATCGATTTTATCTGAAATAAATTTAGATAAGATCTGAATAAAATTAGATTTTCTAGGCCGAAGAAGTTCCAAATTAGGCTTCACAAGCCCAGTTCCAATAATGTATCAGAGGCCAATAGCCTATGTGGTCTGGATTAGTCATGTTATGGTTAAATGGTTAAGCTTACAACCCAATTAGTATGGTGTTTAGAAAGGTAGTGTCAAAGGATTGAGTTTGGATAATCAAGTACCTACGCTGCCTGGCTATCGGCCTGGCCTGAAATGTTATGTAAACCAAAGGTTGTCCTTAATAGAAAATGGCCAATTTGAATTAGGCCTTTGACTAATTTTGAAAATTGTTTTGAAATTAAATAAATTAAAAAGAAGTAAATTTAAAATAAGAAATATATTATAAATGTTATAATATCATTTTCAAAAATGTTTTGAAAGTAAAATAAATAAAATTTCGAAACTTACAAATATTAATAAGATTAATAAAGTAAATAAATTAATTAAAAGCATAATTAATTAAAAATATGTATACATGTAATATATAATTTTATATAAGAGATATATATAATATATGTTATGTTTTTTTTCTATTCTTAGTGCTGCTTTGTACTTTTTTCTTTTATGGGGCTACGCTCATTAAAGCCTTTTTTAACTATTTAATAAAACTGGAAAGGGCCCAACCAACCTAATTAGTTTTCCTAAAATGTTTAAGACAATATAAGTATATAAGTGTATAAAAGAATTTTCAAAATTAATACAATTTAATTAAAATATTTTAATTAGATAAATTAATTAAAAGTTAATTGATAATAAAATACATACATATATATATACATACATATATATAAAGATATACGTCTATAACTATAAATGGAATGGTATACATTTAAATATAAAATGTTATAACCGAATAATATAAAATTAATCAAAATGTTAATTAATTAAATAAGATTTAATTAATATAATATTATTGTAACACCCCATAAAAATCAATAAGAAATTAATTATTAATGGTAAGGTTAAAAACGAAAAATTTATAAATGTTGGAATTTGGAAATGAAAGTTACATCATTGCATTTGTGGCGATTTTCTGATCAAGTTTCGTATATAAAGTTTTGTAGCTGGAGCTCAAATGGAAAAGTTATTAATGTTTGAAATTTTCGATTTTAAAGTAACTGAATGAATTTAAATTTAAAAATCTAATTAAGGTTACCATTTGAAATTAAAAATGTTAATAAATATTCTAATGTTGAAAGAAAGCTTAGGGTATAAACAAATGCTAAATAAATATTAATGATGGGACTTAAAATAGGCAAGAAATCAAAAGAAATGGTAGCAATTAATATTCGCCTAATTTAATAGGGCCGACTAACCGCCAGCGATGGACCGCAAAGGGAGGAGCGGTCGATAGATGGGTGTATTGCGGTTAGGGTTTTGTTAGGCATGAATGGGCAAGATATTGTTATTTTAAACCAATTTTAATCGTACGGTCCTGACATGTTCCAATCACTATAAATAAGTAGCTAGCTCCCTCACTTTTATTCACAAATTATTTGGGACGCTAGGGAAACCGCCTCGGTCTTCTTCCATGATTAGATTAAAGAATTCAATCCAAGGGAAGGAAGTAATAGATTTATGTATGTACTAATGTTTTTCTATTCTTATCCTTCCCTAAACTCTAAATTCCGAATCTAATGTATATATAATTGAATGGTTGTATATTCTACAATGAAGAAACATGAAGGAGGAGTTAGATAAGGGCGTGGATCAAATCCAAAGGAAGTTGGAAACAATCCATGAGTGGAAATCTTAGGTTTTCATGTTTTTAATAATTATATAGTAGAAATTTGGATTTGTTTTATGTCTTGGGGAATTTTATATACAAAAACCCAAAAACTGAAATTCTAAATTTCCCCAAACGGAATGTCAATTTTAAGATTTATTGGAATCTCTATTGTTTTATATTATAATATTAGAATATATTACATTATCACGGTTTGGATAGTTTATATTCTATTCTACTTCAACTTTTCTCCATTGTTGTGCTAAAGGTTCTAAAAAGAAAATAAGCTAGAAAATGGTGTGTAAATTATGAATTACCCTATTTGTAGTTTGGACTGCCTATTTTCGTAGTTTAAATATGAATTCCATTTTCATTATATATGTAAAGTTGAATAGAATATAAAGGGTTTAAATATAAGTTTTATTCTTTGAAATAGAGGCACTGTATCTATTTTGTTAATGAACTCTATTATTTGGCTAAGGATATTAGCTATTTTGTAAGTTATTAAATGGAGTTAGACTTATATGAATTGGAAGTTTAGACATTTTAAATGATTAGTATAGAAAGCAAAAAACCCTCACACGCTTAGGAATATTTAGTTAGCTTAAATTACGTATGTATAGGTATATTAGAGCACACATATATTAATAACGTATTAACCGCATAATATAGAATAAATAGGTTAGTTAATAATGTTAAACCCTTAGGAAGGAATTAAGGATAATGAAATTAGTCCATAATTAAAGGGAAAATAAAGAGTTTTCCTTATATGGCCTTAGCATGTAAATTCAGATAAGATATACTATATATACATCATTATGATAGTATGTTAAGAGAGTGAGAAAATGGCTAAGTTATAGGGAAACGAGGTTAGTCAAAATTGCATAGAAGTCTGCCTAGCTAATCTTAATACCAACAGTGCGACTTTGGAACTTATGTGAGATATCGTGTATAATAACTACCCACGGTGGATGCAAGGTTAGTCTCAATTTTGTAGGGAAAATTTACCCATTCAATTGGCTACCAGTTCCTACGAATATGCGGACTAACTTGAGATGTCACTTTTTGGATATGGGATATAATACAGATTATTTATTAGGTGCGGTAGTGGAAACTCTTGAAGTGGGCCCGCTTCAGGGTTAAGATATTAAGTGGCTATTGTAGGGTCCGCCTATTTCAATAAATGGTTGTATGGGATTTCTTACGTGTCAGTTAGGAAGTAACATGGAGGGGTCTGCCTTGGGTTTAGGTATTAAACGACGGGGATCCTCTTAGAGTATAGGTATTAAATGGTCAAAGGTTATCTAATTCCATTTAAAGAGGTATTAAGTGACACAGGTATTTTCTCTTACATTGTTAGGACATGATTGACGGTAGTTGCATTGGACTGGAAAGGCCTTTGGCCTACAGTTGAAGGTATGCTATGGAGTCAAACTGGAAGAGGCTTCGGCTTATAATTGGAGGTGTTCTTGGTAGGATAGTATAGGATGTGTAAGAAATATTGCTATCTAAATAATATTGTCCAAATATTATTATGATAAGACTTGATATTTTTATTCACTAGACATTGCTGTTTTGACCCTCTCTTAATTACAACATGTAGGTTAAGGAAATAATGTTGATGGAGGAGACGAAGGCAGTGGCAAAGACTTGTGGCAATTTATCTACCTATTTATGTTTTTGATATATTTTGATGTATCCAGTTTCGAACATGTTAATGTTGTTTTTGGGATATTGTATTTTGGATATTTGGGATGATATGTTGTGTGACGACCCGCCTTTCTAACCCCAGAAAGACGTATCATCATTAAGAAAGAAAGGGATAGAAATAGAAAAGAATAGAAAGAAAGAATAACAACATCAAAATCTCGCATCGGAATGGAACAAAATATAATACATCACATAACTATTACATAGTTATACATACATCAGAGTTATACAATATCATACAATAGGACTGTCATATACATATATGTCCATACATACATCCAAAATACAACACACACTAACTACACAGCGGTACTACATATATAGGTACATACGCCTGGTCTACTTTCCCAAAAGCTTCTCTAGAAAATCAACACTCCCAAATACCTATCACTTGGCTACTCATAAAAATTTGAGTACCCAAGAGTTTATGAAAAACAAAATATAAACTCCGGGTCAGACATGAGTCTGGTATGAGTAAACAGGTTAAAATTGCTTAACTTTGAAAATCATTTGAAATAAAGGTATCACGTAAGACTTCCCACAAATAAATACGGGTAAGTTTTTACCTTACGCTAACCAAACCATTTTATAGGAAATTCAGTGATATTATAATAGGGTCTAGGGTTTTCAAGTAAATAGAAAATAGCCGAAATTGTTACATGATTAAATTCCAGCTACTAGCCACGAAAGTGGGTAATACAAATCAAAACCGTAGGGTCTCGTAGGGAAAATAGGTTTCCAACAATGGCAGGGATACTGGGGTACCGCCCGTCACAGTACGGGGCCTAGATCACCGTACCGAGGATCACTCCCGACCCCCTACAACACAAGGCCGGAACCATTCCTTACTGAACAGTCCCGAACAAGATAACCCCGCAGTTGTGGCCAACAACTGCTCACACAGCCGAAATAAAAAGGGACATCTAGACGGGGGTATATCTTGTCCTGCTTGGGCATGACCCACCTAACCTTGCTGCATCTCCCCTGTTTTAGCCATTCCCGGTTGATGAGGCTTGAGGCTGCGATTACCTTATTGAACATTATTCTTAGAATGCTCATCGTCCGCCTGACGATGTGCTGAAAGCATTCAATCCATACAAGTTCGTTCCGGGTTCGAACGAAACCGAAGGCATTATCTCATTATACTCATTTTGGAATCACCCTAAGAGTTAACGACGATAACCCTTGCATTCTGAAACGCCATCTCGATCACCAAATGACAAGCCACGAACTATCGTTTAATTTGGATTGATGTGGTTTTCGGAGAATCAAAATTGATTCTTCCGATCCCGGTCTCATCGGAATCCAAACGCCATTTTAAGGGCCAAGTTGTCTATTTAACTTAACAGTTCAATTTAATATTAAGAATTCACATAACAGATATCACAGATAAATCATACATAGTCATCACAGATATATCCAGAATATATCACAACGTATCACAGAAATATCATCAACAGATATCAAAGTCAATCAAATAGAATTACCAATTCATACCAACACAGTTCGGTTTTACTTAACTTAATTATTTGTCTAAGAATAACTACTTAATTTAATTTAATTAATTACTGATTAATTAAATTATTAATGGTCAATTAATTACTTAGTTAATCATTAATTGTTAATTTATTAATCATTTAATCTTAAATTAATTATTCAATTAATTAACTTTTATTCATTTATTAATTATTACTTAATTACCGGTATAATTAATTGATTCTTATCATTAATTGATAACTTTAATAATTAGTTAATACGATTTAATTACTTATTTAATTATCACAGATTACTTTAATTAATCAATTATTAACAATTTATTAATCATATAATCCTTAATTAATCACCTAAATTAATTACCATTTATTAATCCTTTAATTAAAATTTCTTAAGTTGAATAGATTAAACACAAGATTAAATTTTTACTTACAAATTTAATTTTAAAGTTTTTAATTTAATTACAAGTATTTTATATTCTCAATTACCCTAAACTTTACCATTAATCATCTTTTTATTTATAAGTCTTCCTTTAAATGAATTTTAAACAAATATTAACTTAAAACAACTAATGTTATTTACTAAATTAAATGTTAATCTTTGTTAATTCATACTTAAAGTACTTAGGTAAGACATTAAGGCGAGAACTCGAGACAGGCCCCCATTCCACTCGAGTAACTTTCGAGCCATCCCTCTCCTTTCCCGCATCTCTCTCTCTCACTCCATCCTGTTCTTTTTCTTCCTGCTTCTTTTCTTCTTCTCATTTTATATTCTTTTTAAGTATCAGTCATAAATCGAACTGCAGTAGCCCACTCACGCAAACGACCCGAAGACAACCCCGAAGCAAACCTTCAAATTTCACGAGTACGAGCACGCGTCACTCTCAGCAACTCGCCACGCACCTCATTACCACCGTGCACGTGCACGGTGGTTCGCTTCGCCTCCGGCGACCCACGTCAACCCCCACAAACTCAAATTCGACCATACACTCGAATTCAAGAACCAACTCGAAGCAAAGATCACGAAATCGAAAAATACCCCTCTGGGTGAACTGAAACTCGAATAGCAGAAACGAAAACCCCTCTTCCTCCTAGCGCCGATCACCGTTTGAGTCGCGCTTCCTGCCACGTGTCGCCGACGTCACCCTCCTTCACCCCTCAAAAACACTCCCAGCTCGGTAGTTCCTTGATGAAGAAATCATCGAGCAAAACAGACCCATCAGAAAACGTGAACTAACCCTTTCTTTACCTCAAACTAACAATCTATACATTCGAAAATTATTTTGACATTTTTCTTGCGTCAATACAACTTCAACCTTGCTTCATACTAAATTTCAGAAATCAAAATTAATTCAATCAATGGATATTGACAAAAATCAATTTCGGCTTTCTTTAAAAACTGCTCTTATTATCGTTGCTTAAAAATCATAATTTTTATGTTAAAAAACCTAACTATGTATATGAAATCAGAATATGTTATTAAATTTACAAATTTAAACATTCAAATTTTGACCTCTTAATTCTTTTACCTGTAATTGGAAATAACAGTATTTATAAAATACTGTAAAACTCTAAACAAGTTGCATGCCTATGTTTTAAGGTAAACAGCTTGAATTAGCAACAATACCAAAGTTCAAAACAATTATGTAAAGAGGTGTTTATAAATTTCTTTGCTTTGCTTGTTCAGATACTCAAATATTTCTGAAGAACAACTTCATATATTACAGAGCAACAGGAAGTACTCAAGACAACATGTTTAAAGCAGACATCAAAGCACATATCTTTGTAAGTCAAATATACAATTTTAAATTGAAAATAATAAGTTTACTCACCAGGAACTTTAAAACAGAAAGTAAGGTGTTGATGAAACTGCATAAGAAATTTCCTGAAGCCTTTCTTTAGTTTCCTGTTTTGAATTAATTTTAAGTTTACAAAGCAACAAATGTTTATCTTCCCTCCTTCTTTGATTCTCAGGTTTGCTTTTAGGTTTAGTTAAGTTTTTATGAACGAATTTAAAAGTATGATAGATATATACAGAAGTACTGAATAATATAGGTTGTATCTAGGCAGCCTATATTTGTAATACCATGCTCTCTTCTTTTCTCTTTTTTTTATTGGCTAAGTATTATGTTCCGTAGTATGAAGTGATATAGAGATTTCGGCTGTAGTACTTTGCTTGAACAAGAAGTTGGGCTAATTTAATGTATGTGCTCATATTTGTTTACATCTAATTAATGCTTATGCTTCATTTATGCTAACAGGTAATTAATGTTTCAGATTTTTGTTTATTTTGTACAAGACACAAACCTGTTCCATTTATATTGAAGTGAAAACTTTGTTTCTTATGCCTATAAACTTACAGCAGCACCTAAGTTTTATTTTTAGTTTTTTTTTTTTTGGACAAAGACACTTGATTGTTGTACATATGTGTACACAGATTATGCATAAATACATTTAATTCTTTCTTTTTCTCTTGCATACTTAATTTACAAAGCATCTTTGTTATAATTTTTTTTCTTCAAGATTTTGTGTTGTACAATTGAATTTTACAGGTTATTGTTTGACTATATTACTTGTATATTATTTATACTTCAGATTTTTCAAGCCTTTGATTCACAACATTGTGTTTGTATTTTTATATTACAAGTTATAACTTATATTTGTATATTTATATTTTTAGTGACATATTATAATTTATAATTATGTTTTATATTTACATTCCCATACTTATGTTATGGATGTTTATGCTTCTACCCATTTACATTGTTTTATACTTAAGTTTCATATTTATGTTTAGTATTACTATGTTTGTTTATTTTTAAGCTTTATCATTTAAAAAACTAAAATTGTATTCAGATGTATATTATCAAAGAATAAAAACACAGAGTCTTATATTTTTATTTTTATTTTTTATTGAATAAGAGAGATTTTGTTATAAACAATTTTAAAGATTACATTTTAAATTTTCAAATCCAAAATTCCTTTACAGTCACATATATACTGGTAAATAATTAAGATCTCATAAGTTTAAAATTTTTGAAACTTGTATTTAATTTAAATTAGATTAAATATTCATTAAAATATGCTGTCAAAAATTCCGGGTTGTTACATTCCTCCCTCCTTAAAAGAATTTCGTCCCCGAAATTTAAAACAACAGTTAATTCAAAAGCTTTTTTATTAACGATCCAAACATACATATCATTCATACAATAGCAAACAATCAAACAGTCTACCCTAACAAACATCACTAGTTATCGGAACATAAATTCGGATAAGAATTCTTAAAACTATCGAGAGTTTCCCAGGTACAATCTCTGGGATCCTCACTCCACTGCACCTTGACGAGTTTCACCACTTTGTTCTTGAGTTTCTTCTAGTCTCGATCCACAATCTGAACTGGATTTCTGACCACAGTTAAATTGGGTTCCACTTCCAAATCTTCATGAATTACCGGTTCTACAACCAGTGATGGATCATGAACAAATTTCCTCAAATGTGATACATGAAACACATTATAAATCCCAGACATCCGCTCTGGCAATTCAATCATGTAGGCTACAGCTCCAGTTCTTTCCAACACTCGAAATGGTCCAATGTATCTCGAAGCCAGTTTTCCCGTCTTTCCGAATCTTATAGCACCTTTAATTAGGGAAACTTTAACAAAAACCAAGTCTCCGATCTCAAATTCCAATGGTCTTCGTCTTCTATCAGCATATTTCTTCTAACGATCTTGAGCAGCTTTCATCCTTTTCTTGATAAGCTCAACCTTCGCAGAAGCTTCTCGAATAAGATCGGGTCTGAGCACAAAACGATCCTTCGATTCAATCCAACAAGATGGGGATCTACACGGTCTTCCGTATAAAGCTTCATAAGGAGCCATCTTAATACTCGCTTGATAACTGTTATTATAAGAGAATTCTACTAAATGAAGATGGTCCTCCCAAGATCCTCCAAAATCTAAAACATAAGCCCGTAGCATATCCTCAAGAATACGATTAAGCCTCTCCATCTGTCCGTCCGTTTGAGGATGATAGGCTGTACTCAACCTCAAATATGTACCCATTGCTGATTGCAGAGCTTCCCAGAATTTGCTGGTGAAAATAGGATCACGGTCGCTTACTATACTGACTGGAACACCATGCAATCTAACTATCTCCTTCAAGAAAATTTCTGCCAGAGAAACTGCAGTACGGGTTGCCTTAAGTGGTATAAAATGGGCACTCTTAGTTAAACGATCCATAATAACTCATATACCGTCATTCCCTTTCCTGGTTCTAGGCAAACCATCGATAAAATCCATCGAGATCATCTCCCATTTCCAATTCGGAATTTCCAGAGGCTGCAATAACCCGACAGATTTCTGTTGATCACCTTTAACTTGTTGGCAGATGGCACAACTGTTCACAAAAGCAGCTACATCTTCCTTCATGCCCTTCCACCAAAAGGCTCTCCTCGTATCTTTGTACATCTTCGAAATTCTAGGATGAATATTCAATTTGGAGCGATGACTTTCAGACAACACTTCCTCCCTCAACTCCTTATCATTCGGAACACAGATTCTCCCGTTGATCCTTAATGTTCCTTGGCCATCAATTTCAAAACTGGGACACTGACCTTTCCTGACTCTTTTGATGATCCTCCTTAACATCTTATCAAATTCTTGCTTACTTGAAATCCTTTCAATAAGAGATGGAACCACTTCCAGAAGAGATAGAACCGCGTTCCTGCTGAGAGCATCAGCTACGACATTCGCTTTACCCGGAGTGTACAGAATATCCAAATCATAGGATGCAAGAAATTCAACCCACCGCTGCTGTCTCAGATTAAGATCTTTTTTAGAGAAGAGATATTTCAACGGTTTGTGATCCATGAAAAATTCGAATTTCTCTCCCAAAAGATAATGTCTCCAAATTTTCAAAGCAAAAACAATGGCTAGCAATTCAAGATCATGCGTAGCATAGTTCTTCTCGTGAGGCTTCAACTGCCGACTAGCATACGCGATAACCCTTCCGTTCTGCATCAGAACTGCTCCCAAACCCACCATACAAGCACAGTGTAAACCTTGAATTTGCTCTTCCCATCCGGAATAGCAAGCACTGGTGCACTAGTTAACCTTATCTTTAATTCCTGAAAAGCTTCTTCACATTGGGGTGTCCATTTGAATTTCGCTCCTTTCCTAGTCAGCTTAGTCAGATGTGAAGAAATCTTGGAATAATCCCTGATAAATTTCCTGTAGTAGCCAGCCAATACCAGAAAACTGCGAACCTCTGTCGGTGTCTCTGGCTGTTTCCATTCCAGAATAGTTTCAACTTTCGCTGGGTCTACAGAAATGCCTTCACCAGAAACAATGTGCCCTAAAAATTTAACTTCTGATTTCCAAAAATGGCACTTCGAAAACTTCGCCTTCAACACATGCTTCCTCAGAGTTTCCAATACAATCCACAAATGCTCCTTGTGCTCTTCTTCAGATTTGGAGTAGACCAAGATATCATCAATGAATACCAACACAAACTTATTCAACACATCCCTAAAGACTCGGTTCATGAGATCAACGAAGTAGGCAGGAGCGTTGGTTAATCCAAACGGCATAACTAACCACTCATAGAAACAATTCGGTCCCCTAAATGCAGTCAAGGGAATATTGTCTTCAGCTACCCTCAACTGATGGAAACCTGAAGCTAGATCTAGTTGAGAAAAGATAGAAGCACCATGTAACTGGTCAAAAAGATCATCGATGCGAGGAAGAGGATATTTATTACGGATAGTCATTTTGTTCAATTCTCTATAATCCACACAGGACCTCAATGATTCATCCGAATTGGTCACAAACACTGCCGCCGAACCCCAACAAGACAAACTGGGTCTAATCAACCTCTTCTCTAAAAGATCCTGCGTCTGCTTAATCAACTCTTCTCTCTCCCTAGGAGCCATTCTCCTACTGGGCTGAATCACCGGCACTGCTCCTGGAATCAAATCAATACGGAACTCTATTTCTCGATGTGGTGGCAGACACTTAACTTCTTCAAATACATCAGCAAAATCTTGAACCACATCGATGTCTTCAATTCTCTCTTCAGAAGTCTCAATTCCATGCAAAAGACCGCTCAAATGAATCCCAGAATTATCACACAACACTCTGGCAATTCTACCCAGATCAGTTTCCAACGAAACTGTTCTTTCATCACAATTCAAAACGGCCTTATACTTATCCAGCCAATCCATTCCCAAAATAAGATCAAATCCCTTAAAATTCAACACATACGGGTAACAAGAAAAACTGTGGGATAGATAAGAGATCTTCAAGTCCTTACAGATAGTGTCTAATTTGGTCACCTGAACAGGTAACTCAACAAATTTAGATAGATATATATAATTATATGAAAATACAAATACGCAGTCTCAAGATAAATATAACACAAGAGCCTAGGTACTCGCTCGACCTAGAGCTCTGATACCAACTGTGACGACCCGCCTTTCTAACCCCAGAAAGACGTATCATCATTAAGAAAGAAAGGGAAAGAAATAGAAAAGAATAGAAAGAATAACAACATCAGAATCTCACAGCGGAATGGGACAAAATATAATACATCACATAACTATTACATAGTTATACATACATCAGAGTTATACAATATCATACAATAGGACTGTCATATACATATATGTCCATACATACATCCAAAATACAGCACACACTACTACACAGCAGTACTACATATATAGGTACATACGCCTTGTCTTCTTTCCCAAAAGCTTCTCTAGAAAATCAACACTCCCAAATACCTATCACTTGGCTACTCATAAAAATTTGAGTACCCAAGAGTTTATGAAAAACAAAATATAAACTCCAGGTCAGACATGGGTCTGGTATGAGTAAACAGGTTAAAATTGCTTAACTTTGAAAATCATTTGAAATAAAGGTATCACGTAAGACTTACCACAAATAAATACGGGTAAGTTTTTACCTTACACTAACCAAACCATTTTATAGGAAATTCAGTGATATTATAATAGGGTCTAGGTTTTTCAAGTAAATAGAAAATAGCCGAAATTGTTACATGATTAAATTCCAGCTACTAGCCACGAAAGTGGGTAATACAAATCAAAACCGTAGGGTCTCGTAGGGAAAATGGGTTTCCAACAATGGCAGCGGTATTGGGGTACCGCCCGTCACAGTACGGGGCCTAGATCACCGTACCGAGGATCACTCCCGACCCCCTACAACACAAGGCCGGAACCATTCCTTACTGAACAGTCCCGAACAAGATAACCCCGCAGTTGTGGCCAACAACTGCTCACACAGCCGAAATAAAAAGGGACATCTAGACGGGGGTATATCTTGTCCTGCTTGGGCATGACCCACCTAACCTTGCTGCATCTCCCCTGTTTTAGCCATTCCCGGTTGATGAGGCTTGAGGATGCGATTACCTTATTGAACATTATTCTTAGAATGCTCATCGTCCGCCTGACGATGTGCTAAAAGCATTCAATCCATACAAGTTCGTTCCGGGTTCGAACGAAACCGAAGGCATTATCTCGTTACACTCATTTTGGAATCACCCTCAGAGTTAACGACGATAACCCTTGCATTCTGAAACACCATCTCGATCACCAAATGATAAGCCACGACCTATCGTTTAATTTGGATTGATGTGGTTTTCGGAGAATCAAAATTGATTCTTCCGATCTCGGTCTCATCGGAATCCAAACGTCATTTTAAGGGCCAAGTTGTCTATTTAACTTAACAGTTCAATTTAATATTAAGAATTCACATAACAGAGATCACGGATAAATCATACATAGTCATCACAGATATATCCAGAATATATCACAACATATCACAGAAACATCATCAACAGATATCAGAGTCAATCAAACAGAATTACCAATTCATACCAACACAGTTCGGTTTTACTTAACTTAATTATTTGTCTAAGAATAACTACTTTATTTTATTTAATTAATTACCGATTAATTAAATTATTAATGGTCAATTAATTACTTAGTTAATCATTGATTATTAATTTATTAATCATTTAATCTTAAATTAATTATTCAATTAATTAACTTTTATTCATTTATTAATTATTACTTAATCACCGGTATAATTAATTGATTCTTATCATTAATTGATAACTTTAATTATTAGTTAACAAGATTTAATTACTTATTTAATTATCACAGATTACTTTAATTAATCAATTATTAACAATTTATTAATCATATAATCCTTAATTAATCACCTAAATTAATTACCATTTATTAATCCTTTAATTAAAATTTCTTAAGTTGAATAGATTAAACACAAGATTAAATTTTTAATTACAAATTTAATTTTAAAGTTTTTAATTTAATTACAAGTATTTTATATTCTTAATTACCCTAAACTTTACCATTAATCATCTTTTTATTTATAAGCCTTCCTTTAAATGAATTTTAAACAAATATTGACTTAAAACTACTAATGTTATTTACTAAATTAAATGTTAATCTTTGTTAATTCATGCTTAAAGTACTTAGGTAAGACATTAGGGCGAGAACTCGAGACATGACCCTATTCCACTCGAGTAACTTTCGAGCCATCCCACTCCTTTCCTGCGTCTCTCTCTTTCACTCCATCCTGTTCTTTTTCTTCCTGCTTCTTTTCTTCTTCTCATTTTTTTTAAGTATCATTTATAAATCGAACTGCAGTAGCCCACTCACGCAAACGACCCGAAGACAACCCCGAAGCAAACCTTCAAATTTCACGAGTACGAGCACGCGTCACTCCCAGCAACTCGCCAGGCACCTCTTCACCACCGTGCACGTGCACGGTGGTTCGCTTCGCCTCCGGCGGCGACCCACGTCACGTCAACCCCCACAAACTCCAATTCGACCACACACTCGAATTCAAGAACCAACTCGAAGCAAAGATCACGAAAACGAAAAATACCCCTCTGGGTGAACTGAAACTCGAACAGCAGAAACGAAACCCCTCTTCCTCCTAGCGCCGATCACCATTTGAGTCGCGCTTCCTGCCACGTGTCACCGACGTCACCCTCCTTCATCCCTCAAAAACACTCCCAGCTCGGTCGTTCCTTGATGAAGAAATCATCGAGCAAAACAGACCCATCAGAAAACGTGAACAAACCCTATCTTTACCTCAAACTAACAATCTATACATTCGCAAATTATTTTGACATTTTCTTGTGTCAATACAACTTCAACCTTGCTTCATACTAAATTTCAGAAATCAAAATTAATTCAATCAATAGATATTGACAAAAATCAATTTCGGCTTTCTTTAAAAACTGCTCTTATTATCTTTGCTTAAAAATCATAATTTTTATGTTAAAAATCCTAACCATGTATATGAAATCAGAATATGTTATTAAATTTACAAATTTAAACATTCAAATTTTGACCTTTTAATTCTTTTACCTATAATTGGAAATAACAGTATTTATAAAATACTGTAAAACTCTAAACAAGTTGCATGCCTATGTTTTAAGGTAAACAGCTTGAATTAGCAACAATACCAAAGTTCAAAACAATTATGTGAAGAGGTGTTTATAAATTTCTTTGCTTTGCTTGTTCAGATACTCAAATATTTCTGAAGAACAACTTCATATATTACAGAGCAACATAAAGTACTCAAGACAACATGTTTAAAGCAGACATCAAAGCACATATCTTTGTAAGTTAAATATACAATTTTAAATTGAAAATAATAAGTTTACTCACTAGGTAAACTTTAAAATAGAAAGTAAGGTGTTGATGAAACTGCATAAGAAATTTCCTGAAGCCTTTCTTTAGTTTCCCGTTTTGAATTAATTTTAAGTTTACAAAGCAACAAATGTTTATCTTCCCTCCTTCTTTGATTCTCAGGTTTGCTTTTAGGTTTAGTTAAGTTTTTATGAACGAACTTAAAAGTATGATAGATATATATAGAAGTACTGAATAATATAGGTTGTATCTAGGTAGCCTTTATTTGTAATACCATGCTCTCTTCTTTTCTCTTTTTTTTTATTGGCTAAGTATTATGTTCTACAGTATGAAGTGATATAGAGATTTCGACTGTAGTACTTTGCTTGAACAAGAAGTTGGGCTAATTTAATGTATGTGCTCATATTTGTTTACATCTAATTAATGCTTATGCTTCATTTATTCTAACAGGTAATTAATGTTTCAGATTTTTGTTTATTTTGTACAAGACACAGACCTGTTCCATTTATATTGAAGTGAAAACTTTGTTTCTTATGCCTATAAACTTAGAGCAACACCTAAGTTTTATTTTTAGTTTATTTTTTTTCTGGACAAAGACACTTGATTGTTGTACATATGTGTATACAGATTATGCATAAATACATTTAATTTGTTTCTTTGTCTCTTGCATACTTAATTTACAAAGCATCTTTGTTATAAATTTTTTTCAAGATTTTGTGTTTTACAATTGAAGTTTACAGGTTATTGTTTGACTATATTACTTGTATACTATTTATACTTCAGATTTTCCAAGCCATTGATTCACAACATTGTGTTTGTATTTTTATATTTCAAGTTATAACTTATATTTGTATATTTATATTTTTAGTTACATCTTATAATTTATAATTATGTTTTATATTTACATTCCCATACTTATGTTATAGATGTTTATGCTTCTACCCATTTACATTGTTTTATACTTAAGTTTCATATTTATGTTTAATATTACTATGTTTGTTTATTTTTAAGCTTTATCATTTAAAAAACTACAATTGTATTCATATGTATATTATCAAAGAATAAAAACACAGAGTCTTAGATTTTTATTGTTATTTTTATTTTTTATTGAATAAGAGAGATTTTGTTATAAACAATTTTAAAGATTACATTTTAAATTTTCAAATCCGAAATTCCTTTACAGTCACATATATACTGGTAAATAACTAAGATCTCATTAGCTTAAAATTTTAGAAACTTGTATTTAATTTAAATTAGATTAAATATTTATTAAAATATGCTGTCAAAAATTCCGGGTTGTTACATGTTGTTTTTCTGAGATTTGAATTTTTTATGAAATGGGTACTTATTTGTGCTATTATATTTTATCATTTCCACCATGAGATTCTAGAAGCATAGATAGATAGCTATGTATATTGTTTATTGTATCAATTTTATCAACGACCATCTTAGGTATGGGACTAAGGTTTGATAGGCTTTTATTGGGTCGAAAATTAAGCCTGTTTCGGAGAGGGTTGTTACATTTGGTATTAGAGCTTAGGTTACTCGATCAACGAGAATAGAAATACATAAGAATGTGTATTTGTTATTTTGAAAGTATTTTTCAAAACCAAACTATATTTACACTTTTGTGAACATATGCAAACATAGTAGGCAAATCTTTATTTTAGCAAATAATACTGCTTAGGAAGTTGTGACTAAAAGATTAAACCTATTGATAGTTGATTATAGCTGAAAACCATTCCTTTGAGGCTAGAAACCCCTCCACTTAAGAGATATCCACAATTGGGGGATGCCAAAATGGTTCAAGCAGTACTTATGGCACGTAGTGCAAGTTCACATTCCTTAACAAGCTGCATCAGCGGCACTTGCTACTCCACCTGATGAAGCATCACATTGCCCACTAGACTTCCCTAAATTGTGTAAGGACTTCAAGATTTTAGGAAGATGGGTGTATCAGGAGCTAAAGGTTTTGTAGAAACAAAGGCTTAGATTAACAACTGTGAATGTATATTTCAGGAGTTTGGATAGGAAGACCGGATCAAGAGGAGGATAGCTACATGGATTTAAAAGAGGAGGCACTAGAATGGTGGACTATAATGGATAAGGAGAATGCTGAGGAGGGAATCACTTGGGCTGATTCATAACTCCTTTTAGTTGCTATTTAGGTCCGGAGCTGAAGTAAGTTTGCAATTAGAAAAGTTTATACAATTTAGGCAGGGAGACTCCATGTTGAAGGATTATATCAGTAAGTTAATAGAATTAACTAAGTTGGGTTGAGTTTGATCGACACTCCATGAAGAATGCTATAAAGTTTGGTAAAGGCCTAAATTCTCCACTTAGGGAGATGCTTTAGACCTAAGTACCCACGAATGCCACTTATGAGATGATAGTTGAGATGGTCGTGCTGTAGACTACTAACATTGAGGAGAAGGAGAAGGTGGGACCGATGCAACATCAAGGTGAAGCTAAGAAATGAGGATTTTGGAAGGACAAGAAGGCCAAGGGAAAGACCAAGAAAGGAGGCGTGACATGCCATAGATGATCAGATGAAGGGACATGTTGCTAGCGGTTGCAAGGTGAGCTTGATGAGGAAGGTGTTCAAAGGGATATGTTACCACTAACATGAAATGGGACACTACATGAATTGGTGTGCAAAGCTAGCAAAGGAAGGACAAAGTGGACAAGCTTATGCCTTTGAGGTTGTACCAATCTCAAGTAGATCTCCTCCTAGAGTCCAAGGAAAGGCTGTAATTGAAAATATAATTATTATTTTTAGGAATACCGTAACATTCCTGGATTTTAGCCAGAATTAATTTGATAATTAATTTAATTTTGGAAATTAGATTATGAATTTAATAGAGAATTAATTTAAATATTTAGGAATAAATATATATAGTAGATTGTGAAAGATAATTTGGATTGGAAATTGAAGAATAAAAATAAAGTTTGTAAAAAGAATTTTTAATCTGGGAATTCTAAAATAAAATATATATTGTAAATAGAATTTTAATTTAAAATTCAAGGATAAGTATCTTATAAATAGAAATTGGATTTGTTAACTTTGCATTTTGAAAAATTAAAGTATGTACATAAGATTTTTTTTATTTATGTATAATTGATTTTCAAATCATTTTTCTTTATATAAGTACAAATATAAATATTAATTCATTTAAACTATAAATTTTAAAATTTAAATAAGAGAAATATAAGTGAGATTCAAAAAAAATTAAAATACTTTTCTTTTATATACTTGAGAATAAATATAAAGGCTTTGATATGAATTGACCTTTTGAAAATATAAGTATAAGATTTAAGGTACATAACATACATAAAACATGTTTTCATAAATAAAGCAAAGCAAAGGATTTTAACAAAAGTTATAAATAAATTTAAAAAAAGGATTTAAATACAATTTTAATCACATATGACATTTGTAAAATAAATTTTAACATATAATAACAAGTGTAAAGAAAGAGATACAAATATTAACAAGTGTTAATATACAAAGACAAGTGGCAACATCATTTCTTCTTTTGAAATTTAAATTATACAAATATGAATTAAATAAAGAAATCAGATTAATCATTTTCATTCTCTATTCAAACTTTTCTCTTCATTTTCAAATCTGAAAACAAAACAAAACAAAACGTAGATCGAAAATAAAGGAGAATTAAAAGTTCAAAACAAAGTCACCTCAAAATTTTCAAACTGGAAATCAACCTGAAACAACAAAACTAGAAAACAAAACAAAGATAAGGTCTGGAAAAGAAATCTCAAACCCGAAAATGCAGATTAAAATCAAAAACCTAGGAATCAAAATACAAATCAGAGAAAAAGATTCAAATAAAGGATTCTTTCAAAACTTGAAGCTGTAGATCACCTCAAAACAAAATCAAAGCAAACAGGATCAGTTTCGAAAAAAATTTAAAAGAACCATTATCAAAGTTTTAAGCAACTTCCAGATCTATGGAGGAAGGCCTGGCTGGCTCTGTTCTTTGTTGAACAAGGTGAGCAAATTTTTGAACCTGTATATATGAATTTTGGTTTCCTGTGATAATGCATGTGTGCGATAATATTTTACTTATAAATACAAACACATATGTATAAATTTAAAAGATGCCTGTGCATGTCTGTAATACATCAGTATATATACCCCGTTCTTATTTTACAGGGTTTAAAACAAAGCTAAAATTCAAATCTTTTCATTTAAATTCTGATAGCCTGTGTATTCAAATAAATTATAATTGTTTAATCATAAACGAAGATTTAAAATTATTTTTAAGCATTACAAGTTTGAGTTTATCTGGAAAATAAAAATTTACAGTGGAAATTTGAAAACATGCCAAATTCACGTGTCAAGATTGCAAATCGCAATCACATCATCTGGTTTAACTTCGAAAAACATGATTTCTAAAAATAAAATTAAGATTTTTAATGGTTTTTTTGGGGGAGCATTCATGGGTTGAACGGAAATCATACTTTGGGCAAATTCGGGCGAACGAAGGATGATGAAGGCTCGGGGTCGCTGCTGAAATATGTTGGAGGGTCAGGGACCTTGGCAAAAATAATCGATGAATTTATCGATCATCGTGGTCGCTGTACGTCGACGTTTTAGGGTTTAAGGACATTTTCGAGTCGGCAAGGTTTGTGAGGCGATTGCGAAGGCGTGGATGCATCGGTCTTGACCGGACATGGGGGAAACAGAGTGTGGGTCTGAGGCAAAGCTTTGGTTGGAGTGGTGTAATTTCTAGTGGCCGGAGGTGGTGGGTGAAGTAGTTCTTGGATGAATGGTTTTGTCCAAGTGAAGTCGATATGCTCGATTTCGATTTGGTGGGTATTTTGAAGATCTGGGTGGTCGTATAGGCTGAGAGGGTCATTGATGATTTGCCGACGATGGCAGCGGTGATCAGAGTTATGGCAGCGGTGATTGGAGCAATGGAAATCGATCGTGCATGTGCACGTTCGTTCTTGTGTATTTGGATTTATAGCGGTTTTGGAAAGAAGATGAAGATACTCGAGGATGGTCATGGGAAAGCGTAGGATTTTCTCAAAGTAATGAAGCGCGAAGTAATCTCGATGTTAGGCTCGTGAATTTTCAATTATAGCCTGGTTTAGAGTAGTTTTACACAAAACAGTTTTTAACCTTTAAACAAATCAAGTTTATTTAATTTTTTTTTTGTAAAAGTCGATTTTTTTCTAATCCTTAATCCAACTTAAAGATTTTATGTTAATTAAGGTATTGATGATGATTCATTTCCAAAGGTTATTAATAAGGATTAAATGATAATTAAATCTAAGTAATTTATTTTGTTAATGAAAATTAATTACATGGGTTATCAAATAAAGATTTTTAATGATAATTAAAGTAATTAATTTAAGATAAAAGGATTATCTTTTAATTTAAATTTAAAGTCTTAAGTGAGTAAAAGAATTAATTATTTGATTTAAGTTATTAAAGATAATTACTTAATGAAAATAATTAAGGATAATTAATTAATGGTTAAAGTTAATTAATCAAGTGACTTAAAAAAAATTACTCAATGTAATTAATTTGTGATTTATTAATATAAGTGATTAGGGATAATCACTTATTGTAATTAATTAATTAAATGGTAATTAATTAAGGGTTAATTAATTAATTAAGGAAGAATAATTTAAAGGATAATTAAATAATTATGGGTTAATTATTTAATGATTAAAGGTTAATTGATTTATTAAGGTTAATTAATAAATAATTAAGAATAATTAATTTGAGTGATTAATTAATTAAGGTTGATTAATTAATAATTAAATGTTAGTTAAAATATTAAAGGTTAATTAATAAATGATTAAAAGATAACTAACTTGAATGATTTGTAATTAATTAATGTTAATTAATTTGGATTAGTTATTAATCTGATTTAAATTAATCAGATTATTAATCAATCTTACTTATGGATGTTTGGATCGTGTGGAATGTTGTGAATAGTTTGATATCCCTGATATGTGATGCTCTGTTTTGATTTAAGCTATGATGAATGTAATTTATTTATCTGTGATATATGTAATTTATTTATCTGTGATGAATTTATATTATTTATCTATGAATCTGTGGATGAAGATAAGCGTTATAAGATTATACCGCTTATCGATATTGATGTGCTTGAATCTGTGATGATTGATGTTGTTGCACTATTGTGTAAAACCCCTGGACTACACCATACACACACAAATATGGATTGCACGAGGAAATCGGTTAAGTCACAGATATTTGAATTTAATGAAAAGGTTTTAAAGTTGAATTTTGAATTCAAATGGTTTTGGAAATGGAATTGGGTTAAATATGAAAAGCTTTTGAAAAAAGTTTTGAAGATAAAAGTTATTTTGAATAACTTGGCAAAGTTTTGAAATTTAAATAATTTAATTTGAATTTGAATTCAAGATTTGAAATCGAATTCTATGTTTGGAAATTATGGTTTAAAAAGGTTATAAAAGTTACAAATGTGTTTATATGGGTTTTAAACCATTTTAAAAATATTATTTTGGAAATTTGAATTTAACCCAAGTTTTATACTTGAAGGGCTTTAACTTGTGCAAATGTAATCGGATTTTTCCGTAACGAAAACTATATGTTTTCAAATAATAATAGCTTTCATATAAAGAAAGGATTTCCAATTTGTGTTGAAAGATTTCAAGTTTGAAATGGAATTGAAATAGTTTTGAAAGCTATGAATGAATCTTTGTGAAAGATGGTTGAACCTTGTTTTGAAATTGAAGAGGATCTTAAAGGTATCTTTTGCATAAAAGATTTGAAATGGAATTGTCTTTGAAAGCTATGAATCTTTGGAAATGGTTTTGAAAGCTATGAACTGAGTATTTGATGCAAGGATTTGATGAGCTAATCTAATTTGAAAGGGAAAGTGTTTTGAAAGGCTATGAATGAATCTTTGTGAAAGATTGGTGTACTTTGTGAAATGAATATTTTTGTTTAAAAGATTAGAAATGGTAATATTTTTAAACCATTTGAAGAAAGGTTTTGGATTTTAAAGTTGTGACTTAATTAAGATTCCAATATCCATATGCTTTTTAAATTAAGCGCTTATTATTCGGTTTAGCCGGGAGAGGACTTTATGTCATAAAACCCATTCCGAATAATGATACGACGATACGGATAGCATTTGAAGACCGGTGGTGAAGATCGGATATTTTCAAAAGCGAAAGGTTTACTTGTCGAATGTCTGTGCATCGACTGTCCCCCGATATAGTGACTTGATCACCCTTTGTGATGGGGAGTCCGGACATGATTAGGGATTATTCGGATTGCAAGCTCTTCTTTTGAAGTGCCTTCGGTTCTGTTCGAACCCGAAATAGACTTGTATGGATGTGCGTCTGACATTACACTTTGAGATGTAAAGCTGGTTTCTATCAAATACATTTCTGTTTGGTGGCGGAGAATTTATTCTCATAGCTTAACACCCTTCTCTGAGACGTATGAGCTCAGAGGTTATGTAGTTGATGGTTACTAATGATAAATTCCTAATTTGGTAATGTGGCCTACAAAGTGCTTCTGATCATGTGTTGATCAAAGCATGGCTTTTGTGAAAAGCGTAGCTTTGTGGACGAGACTTCGTCGAGCCTCACAACCCGGAAATGGTCGAAACAGGAATGTTGCAGCAAGGTTTTTAGGGGTCGCGCCCTTAGGGTATGTCCATGTCTTCTAGATAGAGGTAGTATCATGGTATGGAGCCTAGATATTTAACCTATGTGGTTACTGTAAATAAATTTCTTTATGGTTGTTGGTATCGAGCGCTAGGATAAAGGGTGGTTACGGCCAAGGATGGCATACTTGTAGGCGTTACTTTCGGACAGGGGTAACCCGACCTTGTGTTTGCAGAGATTCGGGTAGGTTCTCGGGGCATCCCTCCAGAGGCATACCCATGTGGCAGTAGGAAGTCCCTTAGCCTGACCATTTGTTGGAAATCCAATCTCCAATATGTGCCTTGTATGGTTTTAGTTGTATAACCTGTCATTTACTTATGATGGTGCTCCACTATTTAGATGGTAGCTATAGTAGGCATAGTTCGAAATGTCTATGCTGGCTAAGATTAATATTATACTTGCAAATGTTTTCCACTATGCACTAATAATAATATCAAAATGGTTTTCGCGTATCAAGCATGTTTGACTATCATAAGGAGAAATCTCCTCCAATTCTGCATTTGCATGGTGTGTGTGGCGGGAGGCCTTATGGTAGTTTCATTTTCCCAAAAGCATTGCGGATTTCAATCATAAATTCTTTTGTTGTTTGTTTTTGTTTAAAACTATTTTTGTTTGTTCATACCAGTCCCATGACTGACCTGGAGTTTATTGTTTCCTATCTAAAATCTGGGTGCCCACAATTTTCCACATGGGCAATCTAGAGTTTGGTTTTTCAGATAATCAAAAAGTAAGTGTAGATTCAATAGCCTTCGAAGTATTTGGTTTGGTAATCACGTTGCGGATCGAGTTTGCTTAATTCAACTTGATGAGGGTTCAAGCTAGCTTTGGATTGGAGCATTTGATATGGAGATGCAAGTGTTGGAGTTCTCTCTTAGAAGTTCAAGTTAGGATATCATTTTTAGTCGTTGTTCTACTGCTGGTGTTTTGTATTCCGCTGTAGCATTGTATTTGTGCTTTGATATTTGTTGGTGATCAGTTATGTATCATATTTGGATATTCTATTCATTAGAGGCATATGATACATTCATTCTTTTTCCGCTGTGTTATGTTATACTTAATGTGTTATAAGCTCTGGCGAATCGGATTTGAACGGTCGAATCTGCGACATTCGAATGCAAGTGAAGTATGGATGTCGATTTTCCAACGCGAAAATTTGGGCCGTCACATTTGGTATCAGAGATAAAGGTTGAAATTTAGCTTTGGAATATAACACATTAGGTAACTCATTATAGATAAGGTGAAGTATCCCCTAGAATGAGTATATCCCTAAGATATCGGTCTGTATGCCTCAGTAAATTCTCTTACTATCCACTGATAGTGAGTATGAGTGCAAGAAGAGGACGAGATAGGAGACATGGGAGTACCATTGCAAATGGTAAATACCCTGTAACAACAAGGAAACATTTTCTCTATCGATCTCTTTATTGATCATCCAATATCAATTCTTTCATAGTTCTTGGCAGCTCCAGGAAGAAGCTTTGGAGAGAGATCACTATTTTGGCTGAGTCAAAGAATGAGTGGGCATGGGACAAAACTCCATATAGGTCAGAATTGTTTTCTTTAGATACTATGGTTGATAGGTATACTTTGCTTAAAACTAAAAAGTTTTGGGATTGTCCTCAGTTTCAAATTTCGAGGACGAAATTTTCTTAAGGAGGGAAATCTGTAACATTCCTTGATTTTAGCCAGAATTAATTTGGTAATTAATTTAATTTTTGGAATTAGATTATGAATTTAATAGAGAATTAATTTGAATATTTGCGAATAAATATATATAATAGATTGTGAAAGATAATTTGGATTGGAAATTGAAGAATAAAAATAAAGTTTGTAAAAAGAATTCTTAATCTGGGAATTCTAAAATAAAATATATATTGTAAACAAAATTTTAATTTAAAATTCAAGGATAAGTATATTGTAAATAAAAATTGGATTTGTTAACTTTGTATTTTGAAAAATTAAAGCATATATGCGTATAAGATTATTTATTTGCGTATAATTGATTTTCAAATCATTTTTCTTTATATAAGTGCGAATATAAACATTAATTCATTTAAACTATAAATTTTAAAATTTAAATAAGAGATATATAAGTGAGATTTAATAAAAAAATTAAAATACTTTTCTTTTATATACTTGAGAATAAATATAAAGGCTTTGATATGAATTGACCTTTTGAAAATATAAGTATAAGATTTAAGGTACATAACATACATAAAACATGTTTTCATAAATAAAACAAAGTAAAGGATTTTAACAAAAGTTATAAATAAATTTAACAAAAGGATTTAAATACAATTTTAATCACATATGACATTTGTAAAATAAATTTTAAGATATAATAACAAGTGTAAAGAAAGAGATACAAATATTAAGAAGTGTTACTATACGAAGACAAGTGGCAACATCATTTCTTCTTTTGAAATTTAAATTATACAAATATGAATTAAAGAAATCAGATTAATCATTTTCATTCTCTATTCAAACTTCTCTCTTCATTTTCAAATCTAAAAAAAAAACAGATTGAAAATAAAGGACAATCAAAAGTTCAAAACAAAATCAACTCAAAATTTTCAAACTGGAAACCAACCTGAAATAACAAAACTGGAAAACAAAACAAAGATCAAGTTTGGAAAATAAATCTCAAACCTAGAAATGCAGATTAAAATCAAAAACCTAGGAATCAAAATACAAATAAGAGAATAGGATTCAAATAAAGGCTTCTTTCAAAACTTGAAGCTGTAGATCACCTCAAAACAAAATCAAAGCAAAGAGGATCAGTTTCGATAAAAAATTAAAAGAATCAATATCAAAGTTTTAAGCAACTTCCAGATCAATGGAGCAAGGCCTGGCTGTCTCTGTTCTTTTTTGAACAAGGTAAGAAAATTTTTGAACCTGTATATATGAATTTTGGTTTGCCTGTGATAATGCATGTGTGTGATAATATTTTAGTTATAAATACAAATACATATGTGTAAATTTAAAAGATGCCTGTGCATGTCTGTAATACATCAATATATATATACCCTGTTCTTATTTTACAGGGTTTAAAACAAAGCTAAAATTCAAATCTTTTCATTTAAATTCTGATAGGTTGTGGTATTCAGATAAATTTTGATTGTTTAATCATAAACGAAGATTTAAAATTATTTTAAAGCATAACAAGTTTGAGTTTATCTGGAAAATAAAATTTACAGTGGAAACTTGAAAGCATGTCAAATTCAAGTGTCAAGATTACAAATTGCAATTATATCATCTGGTTCAACTTTGAAAAACATGATTTTAAAAATAAAAGTAAGATTTTTAGTGGTGTTTTCGGGGAGCATTCATGGGTTGAACGGAAATCATACTTTGGGCAAATTCTGGCGAACGATGGGTGATGAAGGCTCGGGGTCGCTGCTGAAAAATGTTAGAGGGTCAGGGACCTTGGCAAAAATAATCAATGAATTTATCGATCATCGTGGTTGTTGTACGTCGATGTTTTAGGGTTTAAGGACATTTTCAAGTCGACAAGGTTTGTGGGGCGATTGCAAAGGCGTGGGTGCATCGGTCGTGACCGGACATGGGGGAAACAGTGTGTGGGTCTGAGGCAAAGCTTTGGTCGGAGTGGTGTAATTTCTGATGGCCGAAGGTGGTCGGGTGAAGTAGTTCTTGGACGAATGGTTTTGTTCCAGGTGAAGTCGATATGCTCGATTTCGATTTAGTGGGTGTTTGAAGATCTGGTAGTCGTTTGGGTTGAGAGGGTCATTGATGATTTGCCGGCGATGGCAGCAGTGATCGGAGCTATGGCAATCGATCGTGCACGTGCACGTTCGTTCTTGTGTATTTGGGTTTAAAGCGGTTTTGGGAAGAAGATGAAGATACTCGGGGATGGTCACGGAAAAGCGTAGGATTTTCTCGAAGTAATGAAGCGTGAAGTAATCTCGATGTTGGGCTCGTGAATTTTCAAATATAGCCTGGGTTCGAGTAGTTTTACACAAAATAGTTTTTATCCTTTAAACAAATCAATTTTATTTAAAACAAATTTTTTTAGAAGTCGGTTTTTTTATAATCCTTAATCCAACTTAAAGATTTTAAGTTAATTAAGGTATTGATGATGATTCATTTCCAAAGGTTATTAATAAGGATTAAATGATAATTAAATCTAAGTAATTTATTTTGTTAATGAAAATTAATTACATGGGTTATCAAATAAAGATTTGTAATGTTAATTAAAGTAATTAATTTAAGATAAAAGGATTATCTTTTAATTTAAATTTAAAGTCTTAAGTGAGTAAAAGAATTAATTATTTGATTTAAGTTATTAAAGATAATTACTTAATGAAAATAATTAAGGATAATTAATTAATGGTTAAAGTTAATTAATCAGGTGACTTAAAAAAAATTAGTCAATGTAATTAATTTGTTGATTTATTAATATAAGTGATTAGGGATATTACTTATTGTAATTAATTAATTAAGTGGTAATTAATTAAGGGTTAATTAATTAATTAAGGAAGAATAATTTATAGGATAATTAAATAATTAGGGGTTAATTATTTAATGATTAAAGGTTAATTGATTTATTAAGGTTAATTAATAAATAATTAAGAATAATTAATTTGAGTGATTAATTAATTAAGGTTGATTAATTAATAATTAAATGTTAGTTAAATTATTAAAGGTTAATTAATAAATAATTAAAGGATAATTGATTCGAATGATTTGTAATTAATTAATGTTAATTAACCTGGATTAGTGATTAATCTGATTTGAGTTAATCAGATGATTAATCAATCTTACTTATGGATGTTTGGATCGTATGGAATGTTGTGAATAGTTTGGTATCCCTGATATGTGATGCTCTATTTTGATTTAAGCTGTGATGAATGTAATTTATTTATCTGTGATATATGTAATTTATTTACCTGTGATGAATTTATATTATTTATCTGTGAATCTGTGTATCAAGATAAGCGTTATAAGATTATATCGCATATCGATATTGATGTGCTTGAATCTGTGATGATTGATGATGTTGCACTATTGTGTAAAACTCCTAGACTACACCATACACACACAAATATGGATTGCACGAGGAAATCGGTTAAGTCACAGATATTTGAGTTTAATGAAATGGTTTTAAAGTTGAATTTTGAATTCAAATGGTTATGGAAATGGAATTGGGTTAAATATGTAAAGCTTTTGAAAAAAAAGTTTTGAAGATAAAAGTTATTTTAAATAACTTGATAAACTTTGAAATTTAAATAATTTGATTTAAATTTGAATTCAAGATTTGAAATTGAATTCTATGTTTGGAAATTATGGTTTAAAAAGGTTATACAAGTTACAAATGTGTTTATATGAGTTTTAAACCATTTTAGAAATATTATTTTGGAAATTTGAATTTAACCAAGTTTTATACTTGAAGGGCTTTAACTTGTGAAAATGTAATCGGATTTTTCCAAAACGAAAACTATTTGTTTTCAAATAATAATAGCTTTCATATAAAGAAAAGATTTCCAATTTGTGTTGAAAGATTTCAAGTTTGAAATGGAATTGAAATAGTTTTGAAAGCTATGAGTGAATCTTTGTGAAAGATGGTTGACCTTGTTCTGAAATTGAAGAGGATCTTAAAGGTATCTTTTCTATAAAAGATTTGAAATGGAATTGTCTTTGAAATCTATGAATCTTTGGAAATGGTTTTGAAAGCTATGAACTGAGTATTTGATGTAAGGATTGGATGAGTTAATCTAATTTGAAAGGGAAAGTGTTTTGAAAGGCTATGAATGAATCTTTGTGAAAGATTGGTGTACTTTGTGAAATAAATCTTTTTGTTTAAAAGATTTGAAATTGTAATTTATTTAAACCATTTGAAGAAAGGTTTTGGGTTTTAAAGTTGTGACTTAATTAAGATCCCAATGTCCATATGATTTTTAAATTAAGCGCTCATTATTCGGTTTAGCTAGGAGAAGACTTTATGTCAGAAAACCCATTCCGAATAATGATACGACGATATGGATAGCATTTGTAGATCGGTGGTGAAGGCCAGATATTTTCGAAAGTGAAAAGATTACCTATCGAATGTCTCTGCACCGACTGGTCTCCGGTATAGAGACTTGATCACCCTTTGTGATGGGGAGGCCGTACGTGATCAGGAATTATCTGGATTGCAAGGGCTTCTTTTGAAGTGCCTTTGGTTCTGTTCGAATCCGGAACAGACTTGTATGGATATGTGTCTAATGTTACACTTTGAGATATAAAGCTGGTTTCTATCTAATACATTTCTGTTTGGTGGTGGATAATTTGTTCTCTTAGCTTAACACCCTTCTCTCAGACGTACGAGCTCAGAGGTTATATAGTTGATGGTTACTAGTGATACATTCCCAATTTGGTCAAATGGCATACGAAGTGCTGCCGATCATGTGTTGATCGAAGCATGGCCTTTGTGAAAAGCTTAGTTTTGTGGACGAGACTTCGTCGAGCCTCACAACTCGAAAATGGTCGAAACGGGAATGTTATAGCAAGGTTTCAAGGGATCGCGCCCCTAGGGTATGTCCGTTTCTTCTAAATAGAGGTGGTATCATGGTATGGAGCCCAGATATTTAACCTATGTGGTTACTGCAAATTCATTGCTTTGTGGTTGTTGGTATCGAGCGCTCGGATAAAGGTTGGTTACGACCGAGGATGGCATACTTGTAGGTGTTACTTCCGAGCAGGAGTAACCTGACCTTGTGTTGGAAGAGATCCGGGTAGGTTCTCGGGGCATCCCTCTGGAGGCGTACCCTTGTGGCAATATGAAGTTCCTTAGCCTGACCAATTGTTGAAAATCCAATCTCTAATACACGCCTTGTACGGTTTTAGTTGTATAACCTGCCATTTACTTAGGTGCCCCACTGTTTAGATGGTAGCTATAGTAGGCATAGTTCGAAATGTCTATGTTGGCAAAGATTAATATTATACTTGCAAATGTTTTCCACTGTGCACTAATAATAATATCAAAATGGTTTTTGCGCATCAAGCATGTTTGACTATCACAAGGAGAAATCTCCTCCAATTCTACGTTTGCATGGTGTGTGCGGCGTGAGGCCTTATGGTAGTTTCATTTTCCAAAAAGCATTGCGGATTTCAATCTTAAATTCTTTTGTTGTTTTTGTTTAAAACAGTTTTTGTTTGCTCATACCAGTCCCATGACTGACCTAGAGTTTATTGTTCCCTATCTAAACTTTGGGTGCCCACAATTTTCCACACGGGCAGTCTAGAATATGGTTTTTCAGATAATCAAATAGTAAGTGTAGATTCAATAGCCTTCGAAGTCTTTGGTTTGGCAATCGCGTTGTGGATCGAGTTTGCTTAATTCAACTTGATGGGGGTTCAAGCTAGCTTTGGATTGGAGCATTTGATATGAAGATGCAATTATTGGGGTTCTCTCTTAGAAGTTCAAGTTAGGATATCATTTTGGCTGTTGTTCCGCTGTTGGTGTTTTGTATTCCTCTGTAGCATTGTATTTGTGCTCTGATATTTGTTTGTGATCAGTGTTGTATCATATTTGGATATTGTATACATTGGAGATATATGATACATTCATTCTTTTTCCGCTGTGTTTTGTTATACTTAATGTGTTATAAGCTCTAGCGAATCAGATTTGAACGGTCGAATCTGCGGCATTCGAATACAAGTGAAGTATGGATGTCGATTTTCGAACGCGAAAATTCAGGCCGTCACAAATACTATTCGCACCTTATTTGACTGCGAAGCATCATATTCATTCATAGCTAGAAATATAGTGAACTCCTTGAGTCTAAAACCCAAATTGCCACCAACCCAATAGCCTTGTCAAATCCTATTAACTGGTCAACACACTTTTTTTAATTTGTATATACGTAGTTGTAGATGTACGTAATATCAATTTTATATATAATGCATATGTTCTTTGTTTTGAGGTGTAACGACAAGTGTTTTATGTATCAAAAAATCGTAAAATATTTTTATTTTATCCATATGAGGTCGCATGACTCTAAAATTTTGAAAAGTGACTTTTAGGGGCATTTTCCACATCTGCGATTTTTGCTGATTTTCTATGTGACCATATTAACCCTGAAAACCTTGTTTTGACTATAACTCTCGATAGGAACTCAATTAGGGTCTCAAACCACTTCCATTGCTTCAGGATGATGGTTTCACGTTCCGTAAGTAGTCATGATAGAAAAGGGGACTTATTATTTGAAAGTTATAGCTATTTTAATTTTTGGCTGTTGTTGCCAGTTTTAGTGGGTAATTAACTCAGCCTGTGCTTAAGCCGATTAACCCATCTATAGAACTTGGAAATTAAAGTATTAGGTTGGGGTCTAGCTATGGTTCGGGGTCTAAAGTACATGGGAAAGGAAGTATTAAGGGCATGGGAGAAGGCTTGACCAAAATTGGCCAAGTATATAGCTCGGTGTTAAGCTATGAGCCTATAATAGCTCGATGTCAGTTATCTCGGTTGATAGGATAGAATGAAAATTCCTAGAGGGGAAATATAAGCTATGCGGATCGTGTTGAAGGTGTTTGTTTGCTCGCTAAAGGTTTGATGGCGACATAAAGGCAATGATAATTTCATGACTTTGGTGATAACTCGATGATGAAAGCAGTTTGGCTCTGATGATGGTAGCTCGATGTCGAATGGAATCGTAAGAATGGTTATCCACAAATAGGTCGGTTCTGAGAAAGGTGGCCTACATATAGAACGGCTGAATGGTTCTAATCATGGAATGAACGAATGTAGAATGGTTTCTTGAGGATAATGGAAATTGTATGGGGCAAGGAAAGGGCTCGATACGCATGCTAAGGGATCGTTGATACTCAGAGTGTTTTCTGATGTACTCAAAGTAGAGGTATTGTAAAGATGCTCATGGGCATGTTGAGAGGCTACCTCGGATTGGTTGAATGGATTTGTGTACCCTGGACTGGTTGAATGAGTTTACTACTAGCTTCGAGCTAAAGAGTTGTTAACTGGGTTTTCGACCCATCAAAATTCAATAAGAATTAGCACATTCAGACTACGCCAAAATAACTCAAGAATCAACCAAAAAGACCAAAAAAAGAGAAAGATTCAAGTGGAAAGATGCCAAAATAAGATAAGGTGAAGGATCACTAGTTATCCATCACATATGGATCGGCAGCAATCCATAAGGCTTGCTCATGGACCCTCCAAACCTCTTGCATCATGATTCATTACCATCCCAAGCACGCTTTCCAAGTTTCATAGCATGCCAAACAATCTAGCTCGAGAAGTGAAGACTCGTCTGATTTAAACTGTTTGGCCAAAATTAGCTAACTTAAAATGTAATTATAGAACTCATATGAAGTCTCATTGACTTGAAATTTTGGGAGAACATTTAAAAAACATAAGAGAAGGCTAAAAAATGAAGTCAATCAAAGTTGTTTTGATGGATTGCTAGCGATCCATCTAAATGGATCACTAGCGACCCATCTAGGATTGGCCCCACCACCTTAAAATTTTATGATAGGTCCCTAACACCCTCTAGAGTATTCCTGCAAGGTTTAGTTTGATTTCGTTAAAATTTGAGTGAGATATGGATGATTCTTCTGGACCAGACGACCCATGAAGATGGATGATCAGACTAACTCCAAACGACTTGATATTTGAACAAGGCACTTAAATAGAAAATAGAAAGACAAATAGAAAAAGATCACTCAAAAATATGCTAAGTGGATGGAAAACCAGCGATCCATCCCTTATGGATAGCTAGCGATCCATCCCCTATGGATAGCCAGCGATCCATAAAAATGACTCTGATCGACTTGAAATTTTTGGTGATGGCTTGGCAAGCAACAGGACTCTTCTGCACCTAGACTTCTGGCCTAATACTCACTGAACTTCCCTATAAATACTTACCTACCTGCAACTAGAGATGGTTCTTTTCCGGATAAAGAGCTGCCATTACTCGATTAGAATTCCTTTACTTCTTCAACTTTTTTCTCTCTCACAACAATCATCAAGGCGGTTACTGTGATTCTCCTATCAACCCTTGAACTTGTAACTTATTCTAATTCATTGTAATTTAGATCTAAGGACTAACTGGTTGATATCTAGAGAGATTCAATTAGTATAATCATAATAAAGACTGATTAAAGTGGATGTAGGCCAGAGTCGGACGAACCACTATAAAAATTATATGTCTCTTTTCTTACTTCTGCTCTTTATTTGTTGTTTTTTTGAGATTTGTGCTGTTGATTATCTACATTGGTGCTTTCACACTTGATCTAAGGTGTTGATCCATTTTTGGGTTAACATTTTGGTGCTTTCACTAAGAACCTTGAATGAGATTTAAAGATTTGAAGCTTGAAACTAAGATTTAGAGAAGATGAGTAGGCCTATTACTTGATCTAGAGCTGTAGCAGGTCAACCAGAGCCTGGAGGCAGTCAGAAGGTGTCCTTAAATTCTCACCAACCCAAATATGTGATTAGAGAAGAGATGGAAAAGATGATGAAAGAGATGCAGGATGGAATCTTAGCTAGATAATAGGAGATGATGGACGACTTCTTCCAAAGGATGGAGCAGCAAGGGATGGCTAGATCAGCAGGGAATAAGAATCAAACATCAGGGGGAAATGTTGGAATCAACATGGAAATCAATCCCAATGCCAGAGTTACTATTGGAATGCCATGAACCAGTGGTACTCGAGTTAATCCAAATACTATGATGTAATCGACAGAAGAATATGTACCACAACTTCCTCGAAGGAACGTTGGTCTGAACGAAGCTAGAGTTATGAATCAGAACACAGGCATGCGACCGAAAGAGTGCATCCCAGGGCACCCCCACTAGAACAAGGGGCAAGGTATTGCTTTAGGACGGAGACCTTTATTGGATGGCGAGAACCGAATTGCTAAATTTTTACAATGGTTCATTAGAGGAGGACTCCTACATCAGAGTTTGGAAGACGTCAATAGGAATCCATTTACAGCTAATATCTGGAATGTGAGAAATCCTCCAGATTTCAAACTTACGACATTGGAAATGTACGAGGGGAACACAGATCCGACAATTCATTCGATGAGACACATATAACATATGGAGGTGTTGGTGCTTCTGAGGAGGCAATAGGGGCGATGCTTCCCATTATACTTAACAGATTTAGCTACAATGTGGTTCAGACAATTGGACAATGGATCCATAAGCACATGGACCGACTTAGTGAGCAAGTTCTTGAGACAGTTCAGAGTTCATGTCTCACAATCGAGGAATGTACTTATGCTCTCAAATGTAAAATAAAAGCTTGGGGAGTCCTTAAGGAGTTATTTAACAAGATTCAATGCAACGGCAGCGGCGGTTGACAAGCTGGATCCATCAATTATACTAATGGTAGTAGTATCTGGGGTTGCGAGTAAGACTAATTTCAAAGCTGCATTGAAAAGGGATCCACCGAAGGATCTTGTAGAATTCTTCTATGAAGTTGAGAGATATTTGCGTCAGGAAGACACTAAAGACGAAGATGAGGATGCGGATGCTGAAATAAATGTCATGGAGAACAAGGGACCATCCAGAGATAGAATTGGAAAAGGAAAAGGGAAAAGAATAACCGAATACGACTTCAGGGAGCCGAAACGACAAAGGAAGGAGCTGATATTGTCTTGGTACATTGACTTGACTGAAATCGCGAAGAGGATATACTTGGATACCGCGGGCAGAACCTCTACCGGAGGACGCCTAGGAAGTCTCCCACTGATCGAGAGAAAAGATCTAGAAAGTTTTACATCTTCCATAAGTTGATTAGGAATGAAATGAACGAGTGCCGACACTTTCGTGATCTGATAGAAGAACTGGTTTAGAACAACCAGCTGCCACAGTACATGAGGAACAAAACTGTGGTAGAATTGCAAGAAAACCACCATTCGTGGTAAATGCATCAAGAAACACCCAAGGATTTGAGCCAAGACAAATTATCCCATGATTAGGGTAAATAAGAACCGGATCAGGCTCTTATGCTTTTCTTTTTCATTTATTTTTCTTCACTTTTCTTTTGGTATTTAGAAAACAATAACCTTCGACCGCTTACACGTGTACGAGATCCTAAACAGTCCCTAGCCACGCTCTGAGTCGAGTGCCTGAGATGACTATTTAGGACAATAATGACCTTAGCCCGCTTACATGTGTACGAGACCCAGATTGGTCTCTAAGCATGCTCTGAGTCGGATCTCCAAGGCGAAAATTTAGGATTTCTACTTGTTTTGGTTCCTGCTTATTTGATCTCTGCTTCTTTGTTTTGATTTGAATATTTGAGTTTTGAAAAATCCACATTGATTATGACGACTGATATTGATCGCCTTAGAATCCTGCCATGGGACCGGAGTGCAGGGTATAAGTCCCCTTACCAGAGAGCGAACGGAAGGACTTGTAAAATATTGATCGCCTTAGAGTCCCTACCAGAGAGATGGGACTAGAGTGCAAGAAGTAATTCCCCTCTTCGGAGAGTGAGCGGATAGGCTTACTTAATCCCTATTGATTTAACAAACAAACGATCTGGAGAGATCGTCCACTTAATTTAAAACATTAAACGATCTGGAGAGATCGCGCATTAAACTTAAATGATCAAGAGAGATCAAGCCTTAAAACAAATTCGATTTAATAAAAGGATTTGAGTGCCTTATAAATAGAATAAAATCGATAAATCCTGGATGAACACAGGATGATCTCGATATGTGATATGATTTTTGATATATAATTGATTTGATATATGATATGACAACTCTGAATGAGAAGCAAAATGATAATGATGTAAGTCTCGAATGAACATGGGATAATTAGAGATATGTGATGTAAATGGAGATATGTGATGTATTTGGAAATATGCAATCTAATTGGAAGCATGTGATTTAACTAGAGATATGTGATGTAATAATTCCGAATGAAATCAGAATAAATGTGACGTATAGATCACACTTGGGTAGAGTCTAGAGTCTTCAGATGTAACTAGTATAGAACGACTTGTGGTTGCAAAAGAATCCGAAGTAATTGGATGATTCACCAAGGCTAAAGCAGCTAAAAAGCTCAATTATCGAAGATTGGAGATAGGAACTTGTTCTTGAACAAAGCACAACTTTCATTCAAAAGGCATATTTTAGGGGGCAAGTGTTAACTGGGTTTTCAATCCATCAAAATTCAATAAGAATTAGAACATTCAGACTACGCCAGAATAACTCAAGAATCAACCAAGTAGACAAGAAAAAGAAGTAGGGAAAGACCCAAGAGGAAAGATGCCAAAATAAGCTAAGGTGAAGGATCGCTAGCGGTCTATAAAGCTTGCTCCTGGACCCTCCAAACCTCTTGCATCATGATTCTCTACCATTTCTAAGCACGCATGCCAAGTTTCATAGCATGCCAAATAATCTGCTAGAGAAGTGAAGATTCATCTGATTCAAACTGTTTGGATATAATTTGCTAACTTAAAATGGACCGACAGAACTCATACGAAGTCAGATTGACTTGAAATTTTGAAGAACATTTAGAAAACATAGGAGAAGGCTCATAAAAAATGAATTCATTCAGAGTTGATTTGATGGATCACTAGCATCTCATCTAGAGTGGGCCCTGCCACCTCAAGTTTTTCTGGTAGGTACCTAACACCCTCTAGAGTGTTCCTGCAAGGTTTTGTTCGACTTCGTTAAAATTTGAGCGAGATATGGATGATTCTTTTAGACCAGATGATCCATGAAAACACATGATCGAACTAACTCCAAATGGTTTGACACTTTGGCAAGGAACTTTAATAGAAGATAGGAAGACAACTAGACAAAGTTCACTCAAAAATATGCTAAGCGGGTGGATAGCTAGCGATCTATCTCTTATGGATTGCTAGCGATCCATCCCCCATGGATAACTAACGCTCCATCAAGATAAGTCGAATCGCCCTCAAACTTTCCAAGCTCCTTTGTAGCACTAAGTAAAGGCTTGTTGTAGAAAAATATGCTAAGTTGATGGATAGCTAGCAATCCATCCCCTAGATAGCCAGCGATCCATAAAAATGACTCAGATCAATTTGAGATTTTTGGCGATGACTTGGCATAACAACTGGACTTTTCTGCACCTGGACTTCTGGCCCAATACTCATTGAACTTACCTATAAATACTCACCTACCTGCAACTAGAGATATATCTTTTATGGATAGAGAGCTTCCATTACTCGATTGGAATTCCTTCACTTTTTCAACTTTCTTCTCCCTCATAACAGTCATCAAGGGGTCGCTGTGATTCTCCAATCAACCCTTGAACTTGTGACTTATTCTAACTCATTGTAACTTAGATCTAAGGACTAACTAGTTGATATCCAAAGAGATTCAACTAGTGTAATCATAATAAAGATTGAATAAAGTGGACGTAGGATAGAGTCAGCCAAACCACTATAAAAATTCTATGTCTCTTTTCTTACTTCTGCTCTTTATTTGTTGTTTATCTGATATTTGTGCTATTGATTATCTGCACTGGTGCTCACACTTGATCCAGGGTGTTGATCCATTTTTTGGGTTAACAAGAGTGTAAGCTAAAAATCAGGATTTCCATCAGTCCCTGGCAGTTGAATGGTCATATGAGTTATCATATATTCAGAGCACACTAAGTAATAGTGAGGATTGTTTGATGGATGGTATGCTATCTTGATTGTTTTTCCATAGGCTATCATTCTAGGGATGTCATTATAGATAGGTATTGGAGATAAGGGTACCGGGACACCCATCATCACACTTGGTTTGCAATGTACCTTTACTATATTTGTAGAGTAGCATATTATGTTCATTATGTGCTAAATCTTTGGTTGCAGGGATAGATTAGGTATGATTCATATACCCTTGCTCCTTACTATATCAACTTATATTGCATTTTGAGATTCATTTACCACTCACACCAGGCTTCTGTCTGACTCGATGTTCTATACTTTGCTTCTTATCATCTCCGGTACTCTTAATTGAGTAGATTAGATAGCCGGTCTAGGTGCAACGCAGGGGCTGTGCAGCGGACGAATTAGAGGGAGTTATTTCGTATTATATATAAATATCTATGCTTATTCTGCTGTACAGTACCATGGAGGCTTAACAGTACTTGTTTATTATTACAAGACAGTTATTTGAGTTTATTCCCGTTGTACAAACTCTATTACTTATTGTATAAGTCTATAAATCTATACTCTAATATTTGGATCACTTAGTTAAAACTGTCTCTCCTATGTTATACCTGTGATGTATATTATATTTATTCCATGCGATGTGAGATATACGACAGGTTCTATGTTGTTTACTTCATTTTAAAACCTTGTTGATCATTCTACGTCGGTCGGGCACGTTAGCAGCACACTATCTTATGTACATTGGGTGTTGAGGGTGTAGAGCGGTCATCACATTTGGTATCAGAGTTTAGATTACATGATTAACCTGAGTTGATACCATGGTCTAGTAGAGATAGGGAAGGAGTTATCATCCTAAACAGGACCCATATATATACATATACACACACATATATGAGAGAGAGAGAGTGTACTTGTTATATATTTTGGTTTTCTAATGTATATAATAGTATATATGGTATATAATTCAAATGCACACACGAGTATCATTGACACGAGTATCTCCAAAGTTGAGGAAGGAGCAGGCTTGGGGGCTACTAGCCATAACTTGCAAGCTATGTTCAATGTGGTGATGTCGAACATGCTTCAAAATGCCCAAGCGACCACTCCAAGTATTGTAGTTGGTGGTGCTGCTCAAGTGCAGGTGCTAAGAGCTGACTTTGCCAACCTATGCAAAGATTACTCCACTTTGGGAGACAAACTATTCCTTAAGATGGAGCCGGCTATTGAAATGCAGGATTGGTTGGACACCTAAGCATATCTTTGGTGATATGGAAATAGATGATGCCATGAAGAGGAAGATGGCCTCTAGACAAATTTAAGGATGGGCTATGAATGGGTGGAATTTCATTACCGTTGCTATACCCGAGGATCAGTTTACTTGGGACTAGTTCAAGGCTAACTTTGAAAAGAGTTCGTTCCAGCTGCTCAAAAGTCAGTGTTATTCTAGAAATTTGTTGATTTAAAGAAAAGAGATATATCCGTCTCCGAATATATTTCCAAATTTGATGCTTTGTCAAAGTATGAGATGTCTTTTATTGACACTCCATTGAGAAGGAACAAGAAGTTCATTACAGGTTTGGACGACTACTTGGGGTAGAAGTTGGTTAGTCATATCGATGAGCCATTTGATAGACTTGTCAAGTAAGCTCTTCACCAAGAGAGTTTATTCCCCAAGTCCAAATCAGCTGTTATTTCTAAGGAAGATCCGAAACTGCAACACAACGGTGGAGGCAAGAAGAAATGTAATGGAAAGTTGAAGTAGTCTCAGGGAAGGAGCACTCAGAATAAGGCTAAATTGGGTCCTATTTGTTATGAGATAAGGGTCACCTATTCAGAGACTACAAGACTGATGGGAAGAAGAAGTATTATACCTGTAGTAAACCCTAACACATACTTAAGAATTTTTCAAAACCACCACAACAAAAATAGGTTGTGAAGGTATATGCTTTGGACGTCGTTCCGACTTCGTCGAGTGCTCCCTTAGGAAAGAGAAAGGAAGGGCATTGTTATTCAAGGTATGCTTTTCATTTATGATGTTCCCATTGTTTTATTCAATAGCGGGGCTTCACATTCCTTTATATCTAGTGATTTGGAAAATAGGCTGGGATTGAAACCTGAAATAGTTGACCGACCCTTATTTGTGATGAACCCTATTGAAGGCTTCACTAGCTCGTGCAAGGTTTGTTATGGTTTGACCTTCTCAAGTCATGAATGCTCTTTTGTTTGCGATTTCTTTGTTTTGAATATTGTTGGGTTTGGTATTATCTTGGGAATGGATTGGCTATGAAAATTTGCGGTAGTAGTGGATTGCAAGAAGCTATTAGTGACGATTGGGGGTGGAGGAGTGGATGGTAGTTATTGGTTGCCTGCCAAAGGATGAGATTATGGTTAGCTTTCTATGTTCGTTTGAGACTCCACATGATGGATTATCATCTGTGCCTATCATGGAGAGTATTCAGATGTCTTTGAGGAAGTGACTGGATTACCACCATATAAAGAGATTGGGTTTTAGATAGAGTTAGCAAGGATGTCAAGCCGATAGTTATGCCTTTGAGGTGTATGGCACCTAGAAAGTAAGAGGAGTTGGAGGTACAAGTAACTGACCTATTAAAGAGGGGGTTCATTCGTAGAGATATATCTGAGTAGGGTGCACTGGTAATATTTGCCACTAAGGCTTATGGCTCTTTGAGGTTGTCTATAGATTATCGTGAACTGAATAAGATGATGAATAAGAATAAGTATCTACTCCCACATATTGATGACTTGTTCGATCAGCTACATGGTGAAAAGATGTTCTCTCAATTAGATCTTCCGATAAGACTTCACTAGTTAAGAGTAGCGAAGATGAGTGTGTCGATCACCATGTTTTATACGCCGCCTAGTTTCTATGAGTGGTTGATTATGCCTTTCGGGCTAACCAGTGCTCCAACATACTTTGTTGATCTCTTGAACCGTATCTTTAGAGACCACTTAAACAAGTTCATGCTTGTGTTCATGGATGATAGTCTGATCTATTCTAGACTGAGGAGGAACATAAGACACACTTAAGAATTGTGCTTGAAGCGTTGTGAAAGAACAAGTTGAAAATGAAGTTTTCAGAATGTCACTTATAGAGGAGCGAAGTGGGATTCTTGGGTCATGTCATCTCAGAGCAGAGCATCATAGTAGATCTATCTAATCTGGCAACAGTTTAGGATTGGAACTAACTCAAGAATGCTACGGATGTGATGAGTTTCCTAGGATTGGTAGGATATTATAGACGTTTTATCAACAAATTCTTGAAGATAATAGCACCTTTGACCAATTTGACGAAGAAGAATCAAACTTTTGTTTGGGATGAGAAGTGTGAGCATGCGTTTGTAAGTCTAATAGAGAGGTTGATGAGTGCACCAATATTGATCATTCCGAACGGGAATAAGTAGATGACAGTATAAACAAACACATGTGGTACTGGACTAGGTGTGGTATTGATGCAGAAAGGAAAAGTTGTCAGCTACGCTAGTCGATCGCTGAAACCGCACGAGAGGAAGTATCTAACTCATGATTTGGAGCTAGCGGCTATAGGGTTTGCCTCGAAGATTTGGAGGCACTACCTATTAGGAGAAAAGTTCGAGCTGTTAACGGACCATAAATCCTTGAAGTACCTTTTCTCCCAAAAGGATCTCAACCTTCACGAACAGCGATGGTTGAAATTCTTGGCCTCCTATGATTTTAGCATTCTTATACACCTGGTAAAGGAAATGCGATCGTCGATGCATTGAGTAAAATATATGCCAGTTTGGGAGCGGTGTTTATGGAGTTAAAACAGTTGGGGTATATTGCTGGCTATGACATCAGACCTCATTGCATATTGGAACTAGAAATGTTGGCAAATTTGAATAGGCCTACTATGATTGAGCAGATCAGTAGTAGTTAGAGGAGAGATGTTAAACTAGCAGAAACATGGTGAAAATAGGAGGAGTGGACACTAAAAATATGAAGCAATACAAACTCGATCAAAATGGTTGGCTCCATAAGGATGAGAGACTGTTTATTCCCGATGTTGATGGGTTGCGAGACAAAATGCTACGAGAATGCCACCATTCTCAGTTGACCATACATCCTGGCGGTAACAAGATGTATCGTGATATGAAGCAGAACCATTATTGAGAAGGGATGAAAAAGGATGTCGGGACATTCATCTCGAAATGTTGGTAAAGGCAAAGCAAAATAAGCCAAGTGGGTTGTTGCAACCGCTTGAAATTCCTGAATGGAAGTGGACGCAAGTATTGATGGACTTCGTCGATGGACTACCAAGGACTTGAGCAAGGTACGATAGCATTTGGGTCAAAGTCAATCGATTAACCAAAAGCACTCGATTTATACCTATCAAATCAAGTAGGATGGCAGCCAAACTGGGCGATTCGTATGTGAAATGGGTCGTACAATCTCATGGTGTGCCAAAGAGCATTGTGGGAAACCGAGGCTCATTGTTCATTAGTGGGTTTTGGAAGAGCTTATTAGAGGCTTGTCATCCACAAACTAGTCCACAAACGAATGAGTAGACTAATACTTCTGCAAGTGAGAAACGTGGAAGACATTGTACGATCTCAGTACGGCTTGTCATCCACAAACGAATGAGTAGACTAAGAGAGTGAATCATATATTAGAGAATCTCTTGCGAGCTTGCATTATCGATTTCGAAGGCTTGTGGGATGATCACTTGCATTTGGTATAGTTCGCACACAATTATAGTTATCAATCTAGTATCAGTATGGCACCATTTGAAGCATCATATGGCTGACTGTGTAAACCCCTTTATGTTGGTGGGAGGTATGCGAGAAACCGATACTTGGGCTAGATATGATCAAAGAAACTTCGAAGAAGATAGAGATCATTCGATAACGAATGAAAGATGCTTAGGATAGGAAGAAGAGCTACAATGATAGGAGACATAGAGATTTGGAATTCTCCACCGGTGATGTGGCATCTGTAAAGATTTCTCCTTTGAAGAATGATATGTCAATCGATAGTAAGGGGAAGTTGGCATCAAGATTCATAGGTCCTTTTCCAATCACAAAAAGGATTAGGAACCTAGCATATAGGGTTGACTTACCTTAAAAGATGGTGGGCGTGCACAATGTCTTCCACGTTTCTCACTTGCAGAAGTTTGTGCACGACTCAGGCATGATGATTACACCAAATCAAGTAGATGATATCAAGATTGAACCAAGAGCTTAGAGACCTTGTAGGCTGGTTCGTATTATTGGACGTGATGCGAAACAGATTAAGAAGAAGACAATGTAGTTAATGAAGGTTTAGTGGGGTGATGGTAAAGGCGATTGCACGTGGGAAACCAAAACGAGCATAAGGGTCACCCATCCGCTGCTTTTTGTATGGTATGGCCTACAATTTATCGCATTTTTTCTTTTTGATATCATATAGGGTAGTTAGTATCTCGCATGCCAACATAGGTTCGCTTATGTTATTTATTGCATGACTTCTTATTTGATGTGTTTGATGGTTGCACGTGATTGATAAGCATGCGGGGTAACTATGGTTGACTATTCCTTAATTTATTAGGGGATTTCGAGAGCGGAATTCCTAAAGAGAAGAAGAGTGTAATGACCTGTGTTTTACATGTCGGAGGATCATAAAATATTTTTAATTTATTCATATGAGGTCATACGACTCTAAAGTTTTGGGAAGTGACTCTTAGGGTCATTTTCCACATCTTTGATTTTTGCTAATTTTCCATGTGAGTGTTTCTTTTTTGGACTATAACTTTTGATAATAGCCAAAATAGGTCTCAAACCATTTCCATTGCTTCAGGATGATGGTTTCCCATTTCATAGAGTAGTCAGAATAGCAAATTAGACTTACCGTTTGAAAGTTATAGTTTTTTTAAGTTTTGGCCGCTATTGACCAATTTTAATAGGTAATTAAACAAGCCCATGCTTAGGTCCATCAACCCATCTCGAAAATTGTAATAATGAGAGGCTGTGGGAATTAATCTAAATCATTTATATCTTCTTCAAAATAGCTCTAAATCTCCATTAACCCTAATTTCATCAAAAATCGCATATTTTCCTTACTAACCTTAGTCAAATTATTGATTAGAGGGGTGAATAGCATAGGAAAGCTTTAGTTTATAATTTTTGATGATATGGGTTCATCTCCTTTGCTGTCTACTTCAGATTTAAAGAGAAAATTTTGTATTTTAGATATTTGATGAGTGGTTCTTGACCTCTCACTCTACTATCCATGTTTATACAGTTAAAAATGTTGTTTTTGAACTGATTTTTGACCCTAAAACATTTTATAAGTTTAATCATACTTTTATACATGTTTATGGAAAATTATAAAGGTTCTAAAAAGGTTTTTAAATCCTTTGTATTCACATGCATATGCCAGTGTAAAAGTTAGATCCAGATTTATATTTGCTCGATTATGATATTCTCGTGTATTGTATGTATGAATGGATGTATATGCATAATCTTCTATGATTTTATGTTGTGCTCTGATGCTATTTGCTAGTGTTTTAGGTAGTTGGAAAATAGGCAAAGGCAAAGATGGTCGAAATTGGATGAAACTTGGAGGAGAATATTTGGAGTATAGAAGGAGTCTAAATTTCAAATTGCAGTAGAAACAGAGCTAAGTACATCGGTCGGTACTGAGCTATGTTTGGTAGCTAAAATAAGTTGGCAATTTGATGGCTTGGTGGAGAATGGTTAGAGGAGGTGGACTAAGTCAAGATGTAGGAAAATGGCTAAGTATTGGGTGTTATGCCAAGCTTTCTCTAAAACTTGGAAATGTAAGCTTTAGGTTGGGGTCAGCTATGTTGAAGGATGGGTTGGAGTCTATAACACATGAGGATGGAAGTACTAGGGGCATGAGAGAAGGCTTGGCCAAAATTGGCCAAGTATATAGCTCGGTGCCAAGCTATGATAGCTCGGTACTTATCTCTGCTGATGGGAAAAGAGTGAAACTTCATAAAGAGGAAGTAGAAGCTCTGTAGGTTGTGCGGAAGGTGTTTGTTTGCTCTCTTGTGGTTTGATGGCAACATAGAGCCAGGATGATAGTTTCGAGACTTTGGTGACAACTAAATGATGAAAGGAATTAAGTTCCGATGATGGTGGCTCGATGTTGAATGGAGTCGTGAGAATGGTTATCCATAAAAGGGCAGATTCTGAGAAAGGTGACATGTAGATAGAATGGCTAAATGGTTCTATCGTGAAACAGAGGAATATAGAATGGTTCCTCGAGGATTATGGAAATTTGATAGAGCAAGGAAAGGGTTTGGATATGCATGCTAAGGGATCACGATACTCAAAGTGTTTTCTAATGTACTTAAAGCAGGGATATTTTGAGGAGGCTAATGGGTAATTTGAAAGGCTACCTCGAATCGGTTGAATGGATCTATGTACCTCAGACTGGTTGAATGGGTCTAGTACCATCTTCAGGCTAAAGAGAGTACACTGAAAACATGGATTTCCATTAATCTCTGGTAGTTGAAAGGTCATATGAGTTATTATATATCCAGAGCATATTGAATGATAGCGAGGATTGTTTGATAGATGCTACGGTTGTCTTAATTGTTCTTCCGTAGATTATCACTCTAGGGATGTCATTGTAGATAGGAATACCTGGACACCCATCATCACATTTGACTTGCAGTGTACCTTTACTATATTTGTAGAGTAGCATATTATGTTCGTTATGTGCTAACTCTTTGGTTGTAGGGACATGTTAGGTATGGTTCATATACCTTTATTCCTCAATATATCGACTTGTATAGCATTTTGAGATTCATTTGCTGCTCATACCGGACTGTTGTATGACTCAAGGTTTCATGCTTTGCTTCTTATTATCTCGGGTACTCTTAAATGAGTAGACTAGATAACAGGTCTAGGTGTAATGCAGCAGCTGTGTAGAGGACGAGCTATAGGAGTTATCTCGTATTATATGTCAATTTCTATGCTTATTCCGATATGCAACACTTTGGAGCCTTGACATTGCTTTCTTATTATTATGAGATAGTTATTTTAGTTTATTCCCATTGTATAAACTATATTACTTATTTTGTAACTCTTTGAACCTGTACTCTGATATTTGGATCATTAAGTTATTACTGCCTCTCCTGTTTTACATATATGATGTATGTTATATTTTGTTCCATGTACTTTAAGACATACGATAGGTTTTATGATGTTTACTTTATTTTGTAACTTTAATGATCGTTCAACATTGGCTAGGCATGTCAACAGCACACTATCTTATGTATATTAGGCACTGATGGTGAAGGACGGTCGTCACATGAGGGATACAGACTTATCATAGGGTTGGATTGGTTATTTTTACTATGGGTCTATCTTAAATTGCAATAGGAAGATCGTTTGGTTAATGAGTTATAGGAGAGAGAGATAGATGTTTGATGTATGCCCCAAAACTCAGTTGAGTTATATTTATATTCTCTTAGCCTATTACAAGACGAGCTCTTAACTATGTCCGTAACCCATGACTTTCCAGAAATTTTAGACGAAGTCTCCGATCTCTCATCCCGAAGATTGAGTTTAGGATTGACTTGGAGAAGGACGATAGACTTGTCGCTTTACCAGTAAGGCGTATAGCCTCTAAAGAAAGGCGAGAGTTGGACAAGTAAATTTCAAGGCTATTGTAGAAGGGATTCATTCGCCGTAGTACTACTGAATGGGGAGCACCTATTGTCTTCGCCACTAAGGTAGATGGCACTTTAAGGCTATGCATCAACTATATGGAGATTAGTAAGCTAACCAGTAAGAATACGTGTCCTTTACATAGGATTGATAACTTATTCGACCAGCTTATTAGAGCATAAATTTTTTCAATTGGACTTAACCACCAGATTCCACCAATTGAGAATAATCGAGGATAGCAAGCAGAAGACCACTTTTTGCACTTCTATTTGACTACATAAATGCGAAATAATGCCTTTCAGGTTGATAAATTCCCCTACGTATTTTGTAGATTTGTGAGTAGAGTCTTTATGGGGAAGCTAAACAAGTTTGTCGTAGTGTTCATAGATGATATTCTAGTATTCTTTAAAAGTGAAGATGAGCGTGAAAATCACTAAAAGGAGGTACTAAAGAACTTGATCATATTGTTTTGGAAAAGGGGTTTTCTATGGATCCTACAATGGTGGAAGCTATTCAAAATGGAAGATTCTGAAGAATGCCATAGAAGTTAGGAGTTTTCTTAGGCTGGCGGCTTACTATAGGAAATTCATTAACTTTTCCAAGATAGCAGTCCCACTAACTCTCTTAACCAAGAATAATCTAGTTTTTGCATGGGATGAAAAATGCATGGAAGTATTCAAGAAGATAAAGGAGTTGTTGACTAGTAAGCCAGTACTTAACATTCTTGATGTGACAAAGCATTTCACTGTTTACGCCGACGCATGTGGTATAGGATTAGGAGTTGTTCTTATGCAAGAAGGTAGAGTGATAGCCTATGCAAGTTGGCAGATGAAGGACCATGAGAAGAGGTGCCTAACTCATGACTTGGAGTTAGCGGCTATTATTTTTGCTTTGAAAATATGGAGGCACTATCTTTTGGGAGAAAGGTTTGATTTATTTAGCGACCATACGTCCCTTAAATACCTATTTTCCAAAGAGATTTGAATCTTAGGAAGCAAAGGTGAGTGAAGTTTATAGCATTATGTGACTTTGAGATATGGTACACCCTTGGAAAAGAGAACGCTGTCTTGATGCCCTTAACCGGAGGCATGTTACTTTAGGTGCTATATATGAGTGGAGGCAGTTAAAGTTCCTTTCGAATTTCAATATCCAACTACCATCGAAACCCACTTTAGGCTATTTGGCAACAATGGAAGTTAGGCTAGTACTGATGGCCAACATTGATGGAACGCATTATGCAAGTAGATGTTTTGAGTTAAGCAGAGGAGAATATTTCCCCATGGCGGTAAGTACGCGATTGATGAAAGAGGATGTTTAAGAAGAGATAGATGCCTTTGTGTTCCTTTGGTGGAGGACATTTTGAAGGAAGTTCTAGCCGAGTATCACCATTCTCGGATGACCATTCACCCTGATGGAGATAAAATGTATAAGGATATGAAGCGGGTTTTCTATTGGCTACAGATGAAGAAAATGATAATAGAGTTTGTCTTTAGGTGTTTGATGTGCCAAAAGGTAAATGCGAAATAAGGAAAGCCCGGAGGATTGTTACCGACGTTAAAGGTGCCGACTTGGAAGTGAAAGCATATTTTTATGGACTTTATAGATGTGTTGTTTAGGAGTCAAAAGGGCAATGAGGCTATTTGGGTTATAATGGATAGACCCACTAAAGTGCTGACTTTATTCTAATTAGAAGCAATAGGACTACGACATCCTTTGCACAAATTTTGAAGGGATTGTTCATAATTAGGAGCAATAGGACTATGACATCCCTTGCGCAAATTTCTGTTAGCATTGTTAATAATAAGGACCCCTTATTTACAATGAATTTTGGAGGAGTTCACAGTCAGCTTTAGGAATGATGTTGAATCTTAGCACAACTTACCACCCATAAATCGACGGTCAGACTGAAAGGGTGAATAGGATTTTGGAAGATTTTTTGAGAGCTTGCATTATGGATTTTAGAGGACATCGAGGGCAGCATTTACCCTTAATAGAGTTCACGTACAATAACAGTTACCAAGCGACACTTGGCATGGCACCTTTTGAAGTGTTATACGAGAGGCCATGTAAATTGCTTAATTGTTGGTGGAAACCACCGACACAATTCTACTTGGACTAGATTTGATTTGTGAGATCTCGGAAGAGATAAATATAATTAGACGGTGAATTAAGGACGCATAAGACCGTCAGAAGTCCTATGTTGACAAGCGAAGGAAGGAATTGGATTTTTTAGTCAAAAACATCGTATTTGTTAATGATTCCCCTCTTAGGAAGGCTATGAGCTTTGTACATCAGGAAAGTTGGCACCGAAGCTTGTTGGGCCTTTCTCGAATTTAGAAAGGGTATGGAAACTTGCATATAAGGTAGAGCTTCCAGCTAAGCTAGAAGGAGTCCGTATATGAAATTTGTTACAGAGGATTAGGAACTACAGTTGTGTATGTTGCTGATGGATCTATTGTAGATGCAACTACAATTGGATACTTTCTTCTTAGTTTGTCGAGTGGATTTGTGTTGATATTAAATAATTTCTATTTTGTTAAAGACAATGTTTTGGAATTATTTCCATATCTAGATTACTTGAGATTTGTTATGTTTATTTTATTGTGTTAATAATATTACGAACATTATTTTAGATGGAAATAAAGCATGTGATGGTATTTTAGAAAATGGCATTTATGTGATCGATACAAATTATGTGTGTTCTACAAGTAATTCTTCGAATAATAACATAATTAATAGTTATCTTTGGCGTTGTAGGCTAGGTTATATAAGTGAGAAACGATTACACAAATTGAAAACCAAAGGTTTTTTCACGTCATCTGATTATGAATCAGTTGACATATATGAGTCATGTCTCAAAGGAAAGATGACCAAGCACCCCTTCAATGAGAGAAGTGAAAGAGTTTATGAACGCTTGGGTCTTGTACATAGTGAGGTATGTAGCCCAATGCCTATAATCACTAAAGATAATAGTTCTTATTTTGTAACCTTCACTAAAGGTTTCTCGAGACTAGGATATGTGCATCTTATAAAAAAAATATGATGTTTGTGAAAAATTTATTGGATATAAGAATAAGGTAGAACACTAAACAAACCATAAGTTTAAGATTCTTCGATTCGATTGAAGAGGTCAGTACATTGGACGAGAATTCTAAAAGTACTCAAAAGATAATGGGAATATCTCTCATATTACTCCACTATATACTCAACAACACAACATTATATTGGAGTGAAGGAATCGAACCCTATTAGATCTGATTCGTTTCATGACGAGTAAGGCTGAGTAACCTCTATCCTATTTGGGATATGTGATGGAAACCACAGCGCATATGTTGAACTTGTTGCCTACTAAATCTGTGCCAAAAACACCATATGGAAACTGGTATAGAAAGAACCCGACTTACATATTTGAAGGTGTGGGGTTGTCTGGCTTACATTAAGAACATTGGTCTGAATAAACTCGAGATAAGATCAGTATTGTATAAACTTATAGGATATCCTGAACTCGATGGAATATATGTTCTACAATACAGAGAAATAAAAGTTCATTATTTCTTGGCATGCTGTGTTTTGGAAAAGGAATTCTATCAAAGTAAATTAATAGTGAGGTTGTACACTTCGGTTAACACTAATGCCGAACCAGTGGGAGAACCAAGTTCACCCGTATATGAAAACATACAACCTATTAGAAGCTCAAATAAGGAATCTTGTGCGCCAGAGAGATACTACTGTTTCTTGTGGATGGCAAGGAGGACTGTGTCTTAGACGATGACACTCCTATGCCAATTGAGCAAGCATTATAGATCAAAGACTCTACACTCTGGGCTTGGAGCGATGAAATTTGAGATGGATTCTATGTATGAAAACAAAGTATGGACTTTGTTTAATGCATTTGAAGGGATAAAACCTATCGCTTGCAAATGGATTTTAAGAAAAAGATAAACGTAGATGGACAAGTAGAGACTTATAAGGCTAGGCTAGTTACAAAATGATTTCGTTAAATTAAAGGGGTTGATTATGACAAGACCTTTTCACCCATAGCCATGTTTAAGTCCATTTGAATTATGCTGGCCATTGCTGTTATGACTATGGAATATGCAAAATGGATGTAAAATAACATTTCTAAATGGTGATTTAGAAGAGACCGTCTATGTATCGTAGGCTGAAGGTTTTGTAGTAAGTGGGAGTGAGAGCCAGGCATGCAAGTTGTTATAGTGCATTTATGGACTTAAAACAACCTTCAGGAAGTTGGAAAAAGTATTTTGATAAGTAATCAAACAGTTTGATTTTAACATGGACGAAGCATGCATATACCAAAAGGAATAGGACTAAGCTATTGTATTCCTGGTGTTGTATGTTGATGATCTTTTGTTGATTGGTGATGATGTTTCATTATTGCAATCATGGAAAGCTTGTCTTTCCAAGAACTCTCCATGAAGGATTTAGGAGAAGCATACTATATACTTGATACAAAGATTTATAACGATAGATCTAAGAGACTATTCGGATTGTCCTAATCTATGTACATAGTTATGATGCCGAAGAGATTTAGTATAGAGAATTCCATGCATGAAAATGTTTCAATGCAATCTGGAATCATCCTTCCTAAGAAAGACTCTCCTCATACCGATGAGGAGAAAGAGTGTATGAAGAGGATTCCATATGCTTCATCCATAGGATCCATAATGTATGCTATGCTATATACTAGACCGGATATGGCGTACTAATTAGGATGTATAAGCTGATACAAGTTTAATCCTAGAGAGAAGCATTGGACGACTATAAAATGTATATCGAATAATTTAAGAAATACTCAGGGTTTATTCCTAATATACGGGAATGGAGACCGCCATACAATGGGGTATTGTAATGATTCGAAATTTTATCACTTTAAATTGGAATACTTAATTAGTTTTAAATATTCAAATATAGGATTATTAAACTTAAATAATCATGTTCAATATGACAAATAATAACGTTGATCGTGTTTGGAAAAATATTTACAAAAATATCTTCTTTGGAAAAATATCAGTAAAATGATCGAAACTCATTTTATTGATAAAAAGTTTTTAACCACCAGAAGTCGTGAATGAAACTAGATATATATATATATTTATTTCTCCACTTAGGTAATAATATGTAATAAAAATATTTATTTTATTAAATAATTTTTTTTATTACATCATTAACGATGTCCTCATTTTCAAATAATTGATTTATGAATTTAAATTGAATTTAAATGATTTAGTAATTGTTTTAAATCAAATTATGACCTTTTAATTATTAAATAATAATAGAAATGCTATTTTAAAACTTTAATTATAAATGTATATAGTTTAACTAAAAAGTAAAAATATGACCAGAAATCGAATTTCGGATTATCAACGGTTTGACGAATAGAAATTGTTCAAAGTTATTGCAACATTGTTTGTTGTCTTATGCATATACATGCGCATGTATATACATGTCGTGCACCTAAATATATACATTTTACCATTTGCACTTGCATTTACATAAGTAAAAATAAAAACATCAAGATATTTTTTAAAACAAATCCAACCAAATCTCCTTTAATCATCAAGATACCTTATTTAGACATTAAGAAGGAGGCATGAGGTGATAGAGATGATGGTGTGGGAGGTGGGCAATGCATGGCCAAAGTGATGGTAGGAGAAGGTGGAAAGTGATGATGTGATGGTGGATAAAAAATATCATGATATTTTTTCTCAAAACTTTCTTATAAATACCAATCCCATTCTCTCATTAATTCACACACACACATTCTCTTCTTCTTTTCAATCTTCTTGAGCCACTTTAATGGCTTCTTCATCTTAGAAGAAATTATGGAAAAATGAAAATAAAATCTATCCACATGAATATAAAGTGGATCCACCTTCGAAATAATTTCAAAACCACTTTATATATTCGGCCCACCTCCCTACGCATATTTGGCAGAGCACACCACCCTCCCATAGGTTATGGCTGAACATACTAGCGGCAAAGAAAAGAGAAGGAAGTGCTGGCAGAGTGTCGTTGGTTTAATTTAACGAATCTACGAAAAAGTTTGGTGGAGTGGAAATCGATAGGGGGTACTTGAGTTTATTTTTGTTTATTTAAAACTTAAAAATGATGATATGCATGTTTAATTAGTAAATTAATATGTGTGTTTGAATATTTTGTTGATAACTTGGTCACTAATGATGAGAAAATAATATTCATCAAAGTAGAAATGGTTAATTGACTAACCATAGTTAATTCGTGGAGAAATAAATCCCTACTAATATGTGTGTGTGAATTAGTAAGCCTCTTTAGGTTTTCAATATAAAAAGATTGAAAAATGAATATACAATATGGAATAAAGTGTAAAATTAGTTTTTAATGTAGTAAGAATAGTTTGAAATGATTTAATATGGTTTATTATGGTATTTTAAACATTTAAACAGTTTCAACCAAGCTTAATGAAATTTGAAAATAGGGCCAATCAAGCTCGTCGCGTAGCGGCAGTTCGTCATTTTTCGACCTGAAAAGTTGAAATCAACGTAGGATTTAATATAAGTCAGAATTCTTTGAAATAAGAATTTTTTGGACCCATGTGGGTATATTTTTCAAACAAATGAATAAAATTAAGGTTACATTTAGTGGAGTTTGAAATATGTCCAAATCAAGTTTTCAAAAACATCGCTTTTTGCCAGTTCAGAAACCAAAGTGGTAAATTCTTTAAAAATAGATATTTTTAAGTCACTAAAAATATGAAATAAATTCAATAAATATGTTAAAATGTTTTAAAGGGGATATGAGTTATAAAAATAGATTTATATGAGACGGAATTAGTTTTTTGAGCAAAGAAGCTTTAAAACACAATTCACGGCGGTTTATGCAACGGTTTTCTGTAACTTTTGCAAATCATGATTTTGAACTTAATTGTTCTTCCCCAATATTTTTAGTCATCTTTCAAAATGAATAGTTAAGTGTTTTGAGGATGGTTTGGAAGTTTTATAATTATTTTAAAGGAGTTTAAAATGAATGGTTAAAGGAAATTTGTTTTGAAAAATATAAGGAATAATATTAAACGAAAATCATCTCTAAAAAACATCATATAAAGGATGTAGAGTTGATAAAATGACTTTACTACCTTATGGATGACAGAGAGATAGTCTCTAGAACCGAGCTTGGACAACCAGTTTCTGGGTTCCGCTCCAGCTATCCAGATTGGCCCGATGGAAGGGATAGTTAGTTTGATCTTCTCGGACCATATTTTCTTAAGCTAAAATAAAAGAGATTTGGAATTTTTAAAAAGTCAAAAAAGATTTAAAATATGATTGTGGTGGTATAGACAATACCCTAGTTAAACTTTGTTTTAAATTTGGAGGAGGCATCTCGTACTACCCATGTTAATTTAAAAGGTGATTTCATCGTTATTCGACGAATAGTACAGGTTGAATACAAAAATCTATATTGAGTATTATTAGTCTAATCTCTAGGGATCTTTTTCTCCTTAATGCTAAAAGATTTGGGTTTGCAGTAAATGATGTCTTGAATAACATCGTTTTTGACCCATTTAAAGTTTTGATTTGAAAATAAGAAATCTTTGTTAAAATTTAAACAAATGATTTGGAAATGTTTTCCTAAGTAAAAGGTGAAATGATTTGGAATTATTCCAAGATTAAGAGGTTTAATCAACCAGAGAATTTGATAAACTAGGTTTAATGATTCCATTCATTCTTAAATGATAAAGGAATAGTTTAAAAGAATATATGTTCGAAAGATATTTGATTTGGTTAAAAGATAAATTAATTAGATGTTGTTTGATAATCATCAATATACGTGACAATTTTTATCGATGGTTGGTTTGGAGAAACCGAGGTCGGATTTGGGCAGTTCCTATCTGAAACCCACTTCGAACCTATGTACATGTCCGAAAGTGAAGACATGTTGAAGACTATGATTTAAAGATGGAGATCTTCATGATGTAGGACTGCTTGCCACTAACCTTTTGGTTAATACCCATATCATATATATATATATATATATATATATATATATATATATAGTGGCAGTAGTGCCTTGATTTTGAAAATCTTTGATCTACAAGGACTATTTGCTTCTAATCCTAGGAGTGGTTCCTAAAAGGAAAGTAGTAGGAGGAATGCCTTCGGTTTGTCCTTCGCCTGGACAACTTGTAAGGATGAGTATATGACATTGCATTTCTAAAACCAAGTACATTGATATCTATAAACGTCCACTTGTTTAGTAGCGTAGGAGGTAACCCCTTTGATACTTGACACCCTTCTCCGAGACGTATGAGCTCACCTGTTGTACTTTAAGGAAATCAATAATGTGTTGTTAGAAATGGAAATGTGGCATTCTAAGTGGAATTTGCTTTGTGAAAAGCAAAGCGTGGCTTTATGGAAAGAAGAGAGCAGCTTCACGAGCCTCACATCCGAAGGATGATATGGAATACTATGTGGTTTGCAAGACATATAGTTCAGGCTATCGGTTTTATTGATGATGGAGGAGTCTTATAGCGTCCGGATCTTCAATGGTTTAAATGGACAGGTATTGGAGGCTCGACTGAGAAAGAGCAAAGCCACTGAATTACGTTGTTCCATAGTAGTGTAACAATGTAGTACGAAGGCTTGCTTGGGAAAAGTGAATAGCCATCAATGACTAGGATGTTATGTGTGGATTTACATCGGAGGAAATGACCATTAGTTCCCTATCATGATGGATATCTAATTCCAATACGAGCTTTACAATTTTGGTTGTATTTCCAAAATAGCTGTAATTCTTTGCAAACATTTCAGCTACCTCTTTGGCATCATATACACCATTTGATATTTTCCAGCTACTGGTACCTTCTTTATATATTTATTTAAAAAGTGTTTTCAAACCAATATCATTAATGATAATATCAAATTTGTTTTGGTATAAAGTATTTTGGTTATCATAAGGTAAAAATCCATCTACATTTATGTACAGTGTGATCTTACGAGATACCTTTCTTTTCAAAGATTTTGATTGGCGTCAACCTAATCTATGACACTGTCACATACATTTATGATTCGAGTTTCCTTATGCTGGTTTATCTAGTCTGATCCGAGTATTTTTAATACTCAGGTCAGATCCGAGTAGTTTCATGTTTAACCAAAGTTTCTTAGAGTTTCTAGATGAGAGCTAGAGATCTTCATCAATGTATGGATGTACTCTATTTTTCCGTAGTATTTGTTTTGTTGTTTTTCAACATTTATGAGGACAAAGAATTTATAACATTCCAGGCTGAATCTAGGTTAGACTCTGATATTGTATTCAAAATTTTCCATTGTAAAAGATTTTGTGGTTAATAATATATGATTATTCCATTCGTGTAAGATTTTGTTTTCTGCTCTATTCTGTGTTATTTTCATTTTACCCTCGATCAATCTGCCTTTTCGAAACCAGAATTGGGACACATGAATACACGGGATGCATTAATGTCGATTTTTGAGAGTCGAAAAGGTGGGTCATTGCATTTGGTACCAAAGCTTAGGTTGAGCGAATAACTTTGGTGAGGTAAAACTCATTATAAATAAAGTAACTAATACCCCAGAATGAGTGACACATTAGATATAGGGTTAGTAATACCCTAAAATGAGTTTGAGAGTATTATACATATGAATGCGTATTTGTTATTGGATATAAAATATATTTTGTGTTGATTAATAAGTTGGATGGTTTAGGAGTTTTGGCCAATGCATGAAGAGCTCCATGTAATTGATAGGAATTCCTAAGTACTTAAACAAGGCGGATCGACACACTGTTTTCAAAAGGAATATATTATATATACAAAAAGAAGATAGATGTTTACGTGATTTGGGACATTTATAGGATGTATACCCTTTGGAAAGTTTAATGAATAAGGTCTTGGTCTATTTAGTGATGATTGGAATAATCTTCTAAGTATTGATCAGATGTTGGCTTGGGCGAACGAGCTTAGTAAATTATTCTCCTTATCATTAAAGATTCAAGGCAAGTCCAAATCCAAACAAATCTGAATCAATTTATTTGGATAAAAGGTTTTTAAGTCAAGAAATAAATGCTATGTAACTTCTGATGATATTTTGGCATATCACTTAGGGGAAATATGGCTTTTGTATGTCAGATGATGAGTTATGGCTGAATCCAAAACAAGCACGAAGAATACGTGCCGAAAGAGAAGCAGAAGAAAATTTAAGACAAGAATCTTATGCTGGCATATACTGTTACAGATGTAGTAAAGAAGGGCATTATGCAGTTCAGTGTAAGGACAGGAAAATAAAGGAAAAGAAGAATCTTTCAGGGATTATATATTCTATTTCAAGTGTAAAAGGCAAGGACATTTTCTACATGAGTGCCCTAAAACAGAGAAAAAACCCACAATTCGATTAGGAAGGGTAAAGAGTTGCTACTGTTGCAAAGGACTAGGACATATAGTCAAAGAGTGTCCCAAATGGACTTGCAGATGGTGTTATGAAGGAATACATTTAATAAAGGACTGTCTAAAGAAAAGTTGGGTTGACTTAAGTACCAATAATAAAGCACCATCTACCTCAGAAGGGGTCCTAGAATAGTGTGTATAGTAGTACAAGTATCAATATAGATGATGGTGGTGTATGATAGACTATATTCCCCAAAGTTTATTCCTTAAAATCTATGATACAGGCTAGGGTTAAGAGTAGGCATATAAATATGATGTTAATTAATAAATCTCATTTTGGGTTATTCTTTGTGCATTTCTTCCATCTTATATCAGATCAATTTAATAAGATATTTGGGAATAAATGGTTTAAATGAATGTTATAAAGAAATGGCTTTATAAAAGTGTTTAAACCGAAGTTAAAATTTTATGAAGTATTTTCATAAAGATTCCTCAAAAGTTAATTAGTACGGGTTTAAGATTAAATGATAATGTGAATCATTAATTTTTGTCAAGGTTTTTGCACTTAATATTGGTTAAAAGGGAACATAATATAATATAAGAAGTTTAATATAATTTTAGAAATAAAAAAGATAATTTACCTTTTAAAATTGAAATGGTTTCTCTAGAAAGAAAATAGAAATTTTTCATGAATAAATATTATGAAGAGATAAAGGTTTGTATAAATGTTTAAACCAAAGGATAAAAGTTTTATGAAATGTTTCCATAAAGATTTTAGGAAGCTATTAAGTAAATATGTTGTACGTAAAACATTTCATCACATAGTTTTGATCTAAGATTCGAGTGTGGAACTTTAAGGTGTTTACACCGGTCCAAAAAGGGATTTATCACTCGATTCTCGACGTCGAACATTGATGAGAGTTTATGGTTGGGTGCTTGCTTTTTCTATCATAGTTGAGAGCTATGCAAGGAAAACTAAAGTTCTGATTAAAAAGCTTAATCAAAGTCTACACTAGAGAATCGAATCATCAATACTAGTTTGGAAGTAAAGTTGTGTCTTTGAATAGGAGATCGAATCAAATATTCCGTAAGGGTGATTTGTGTATATCGTACAAAATTGAGTTTAAACATATATGTTTTGGGTTGTAATTTCGGGACGAAATTCTTTTTAGGGTGGAAGTCTGTAATGACCTGTAATTTTATCACTTTAAATTGGAATACTTAATTAATTTTAAATATTCAAAAATAGGATCATTGAACATACATAATCATGTTTTATGTGATAAATAATAATGGTAATATTGTTTTCGAAAAATGTTTATAAAGATATATCCTTTGGAAAAATATCGGTAAAATGACCCAGAATCGTTTTATCAGTAAACAGCTTTTAACCATCAAAAGTCACAAATGAAACAAGATACGTACACTTATTTCTCCACTTAATTAAGAATATGTAATAATTTTTTTAAAATAAATTGTTTTATGACATCATTAATGATGTCCTCATTTTCAAATTATTGATTTTTGAATTTAAATTGAATTTAAATGATTTAATATATTTTTAAATCAAAAGGCCCTTTTAATTATTAAATAATAATAGAAATGTTGTTTTAAAACTTTGATTACAAATATATGCATTTTAACTAAAAAGTAAAAATATGACTGGAAATTGGAATCAGGATTACCAACGGTTTGATGACAGAAATTGCTAAGTTATTGCAATGTTGTTTATTGTCTTGTGCATATACATAGGCATGTATATACATGTCATACACCTACATAATGTTTCTTGGTCCAGACGGTAGATTTATGGATGAATGGAATTGCTGACTTCAAGTGCACGTGGAGATCGATGGAGAATTGCACGGGATTGACGAAATTAAACTTGCAACGAGCTACTAGCATCATCACTTTTGTATAGAAGAAATTAGGGTTGGAATGGGTGAACTTTGTTGGATCGGTACCGATCCATGGTGTTGGACCAGTACTGATCCAACACTTTAGTTGATTTTTGTGCTTTTCTTCTTGCGTTGATTTGACCTTCGTCCCGTTTCTTTGTTTGTACTTGGTTTCTGGACTCCTGGGCTATCTCTTCAAGCCTCCTACCTTGATAGTTTCCCAGTTTGTTTCATTCAGTCTGTTCGTATACTGCCTGGTCAAAAGGCGGGATAACACTTGCCTCTCAAAGAACATCTTGCAAATGGAAGGTTTGTTTTTCTCAAGAACAAATATCAAAGTTGATTGAACATTAGTAATTGAATCTTTTGGCTATCAGCCGATTAGGCTATTACGAATAATCATGTTCCTTTGAATTCACCTGTAAATCAAAGGCCGTTCCAGAACGCGATGGCTATGGATTCGAGTACATGCTTGAGTCTCAGCCATAGATAATCATTCTGTGTCCCTCCGGAATTGTTATTTCATTTATTATACCATAAATCAGAATCATCCTATGTTCATCCGAGAGTTAGCATATATGTTGAATTCTCGATCTCTCCGAATCATCGGTGAATTTATGGTCGTTCAGTGCTAATAGTTAAATCCATGGTCTCTTTGGACCACTAGTCAAATCCAAGGCCGTTAGAACTGATAATCAAATCCATAATCTCCCTAGATCATTATTGAAATCCATGGTTGTTCGGGGCCAATGATCAAATCCATGGTCTTTCTGGACCGTTAATCAAATCCATGGTCATTCGGGGATGATAATCAAATCCATGGCCTCTCTGGACCCTTGTTGAGCCCAATCCGCTTGCTCTTTGACGGGAGGACTTAAGACAAGCAAGCCCATCCTCTTATGCTTCAACGAGGTGACATACTTCTTACACTCTGGTCCCTGCTCTTCAGCTGGGACTTAAAGCGATCAATATCATACAAATCCATCCACTTACTCTCCGACGAGGGGACTTGCACCTTGCACTCCAATCCCTTCTCTTTGGATGGGACTTAAAGCGATCAATTTCAGTCATCACATTCAATGTGGTTTTTCAAAAATCCAAATATTCAAATCAATCAAACCAAACAAGTAAAATTCCTAAGCGTTCATCCCAAACATCAGACTCGAAGCATGCCTAGAGACCAATCTAGGTCTCGTACATATGTACGCAATCGAGGTTATTACCGTACTAAATAATCATCTCAGATATCTGACTTAGAGCATACCTTGGGACCATTCAGGATCCCGTACACGTGTAAACGGCCTGATGTAATTAAAGAAAAATGCAAGAAAAGAAACGAAAAAACAAAGTGCGAGAATTGAATTCGTCACCCCTCCATCCCGATCATGTGATGACTATTCTCGACCTCGATCCAAGGCCGCTTCCATTTGTTACAGTTGATGGCTACTCCTATTCCACCACTGCAGTTCGACTTCTCACATACCGCTATGGTTGGTTGTTTCTAATATGCTCCCCGATCAGATTGTGCAAGTATCTATAGTCATTAGCGTTATGTCCATCCATCTAATGAAATAGATAATATTTTTCGGATGTACTTTCATGGTCCGTCGGCTCTCTCCTTGTTGGTTTGCAATAGGGACCTGTCCCCTGGTATAAAAGTAAATCCGCTTTGGGGTTCCATTCAAATCTGTGTAAGAAGAGAATTTTGGCTCCTTTTCGCTTTGATCCTTCAAAGTCATCATCCATCTTTCGTTTTCCTTTGCCTTTACTGGATGATTCTTCGAACGGACCTCCGCCATCCACAACGGCAATGTCTTCCTGATCAACCTCAGTGTCCTATTGATGCGGGTATCTCTCGGCCTCAAAATTGAATTCTACGAGATTCATCGGAGGATCCTATTCCAAAGCAACTTTGAAATCCGTTTTACTGGTTATTCCTGAAACCGTCGCCATCAAAACCATCGAAGGGTCTGCCTTATCAACCATGGCCACCGCCGCATTGAACCTTGTCAAAAACTCATAAGGGTCTCTTTGGCACTCTACTTCATGCTAGATAGTGCCATTAAATTTTTGGGTCATTAAATATAGACCCGAAACCATTTCATGAATCCATTCACTAACTCAGCGCATGTGCTGATGGAACTGTTCTACAGTTGGCTAAACCATAGTGCTGCCAAATCAGTCAGACATAAAGGGAAAAGTCATCCCATAAGATTTTAAAATGAAGTTTAAAATGGAATTTAAGGTAAATTTGAAAACAAATTGTTTTAAATGCTTAATTAAGTAAGAAATGTTTACCTTAAAGATAAATAAAATTTAATGATTTGGATTCATTAAATTATTAAGTTGGATAATTAATTATTTAATTAATTAATAATATGGATGATAAATTAAGTAATTAAGAATTTTTAAATTAATTAATTAAGACTTAAGATTAATTAATTAAGGTAAATTAATTTGTAATTAAGGATTATTAATTAGATTTTAATTAATGATTAAAGATTAACTAATCAAGTAATTAAGGATTAATTAAGTTGCAGTTAACACTTAATTAATTTAATAATTAGAGATTAATTAATTGGTAATTAAATATTAATTAATTTGTAATTAATGATGGTTAATCTAAGTTAATTTCTTAAGGGAAGAAATTAAAGAATAGTTAATGAAGGTTATTAAATATGATTATTTAACAATTAAGTAATGTGATTTATTTTAATAATTAATTAGATTAATTAATTAATAATAATCATTTATGTAATTGTTTAAGTTTAATTACTTAATAGAAGTAATTAATGAATTAATTACTTAATGTAATTAATTGAGTTTAATGTGATTAGTTTAGATTACTTAATTAAGTTTAATTAATTTAAACACTTGATGGTTTTATAAATAATTACTTTATGTAATTAATGGAATTATAATTACTTAGGGAAGCAATTAATCGTAATTACTGAATGTAATTAAAGATGTTTTAATAATGGAAGTGATTTGGATTAAATTACTTTGAAATTAATCAAGGGATCAATTAAGATAATTAATTAAGGGTAATTAATTTATTTAATGAAGTAATTAAGGGTAGTTAATTACTGGATGTTATTAATCAAGGGTGATTAATATATGTGGTTTAATTGAAGATTAATTACTTAATGTAATTAATTTTAAATAGAGAGATTAATTAAAAATGTAATATAGAAATCATTAATTAATAAAATTAATGATGTAAATTTAGAATTGATTAATTAAGGAAAAATTAATAAATGAAGCAATTAATTAATAAAGGATTAATGTAATTAATTAATTGATTAAGTAATTAATTGATGGGGGAATTAATTTAAAGGACAAAAACTTCTATATTTTTTGCCTCAAGGACACGACCTCAATATTTTTATCATAAGGACAAACATTCTTCTAAAATTTATTCACAAGGACAAACATTTTTCAAAATTATTCATAAGGACAACAAAACTGATACCGAGCTAAAAACTGATACCTAAAAACTGCTACCCATAGCTACAAACTGATACCTAAAAACTGCTATCAATAACTAAAAACTGATACCTACAGAAAGTTGTCCTTCAGGATAAAATATTGAAAGTCTGTCCTTGGGGCTAAAAAGCTGTAAAATTTTGTCCTTGACAATAATTTCCTGTTAATTGATTTAGTTAATTATTGTAAAGTGTTAAGTATAATCAACTTGTGTAATAAATTTAAAGGCTAACTACTTATTGTAATTAGAAAATTGTTAATCAAGAATGATTAATTGAAATGGTAATGAGATGGTGATTAATTAATTGAAGTAATAAACTAATGGTTAAGTTAAGAAGGATTATAATGATGAAGTAATTAATTTAATTCATTTTAAATTAATTAGAGATAAAGTAATTAATTTAGTTTATTTTAAATTAATTATAGATGGAGTGATCATTAAATCATTGCTTATGTATGAATGGATGATATTGGCTGCCTTGAATGGTTTGAGATGAGTAATGATGTGTGATACGGATGCTTTGGTTGCATTGGAATGATAATATGGATTATCTGTTTATAATAATGATATGGATTATCTGTTGGTGATGATAATGTTGATTATCTATTGTTATGTTGTGAATTATCTATCTTGTGTATATAGATAATAGAATTGAATTGTTTTAAACTTTAAAACAAGTTGGCCTTAAAAGATACGTTTTGGATTCGGTGAGACCGGGATCGGGTTTCCATATTTGGATATGTAACAACCCTAAATTTTTGCCTATATATTTTTAAATTTGAATTTATTTTATTTCAATTATTTTAAATTTATTTTTATTTCAAACATTTCATTTTTAAATATAAATGATGATTATTAAGTGATTTATAGTTCAAACTAGTATAATTTGAACATTTTACTGTAAAGTGAATTTTTGGTCAAGCTGTTCAAACTGTGACTTTTAAACTTCAAATTTAAATTATTTAAAATCTTAAATTTTATCTTTTATTATGAAAATAGATTTACTAACTTGAACACTGCTTTTCGTTTCGTTGAAAACAGAGTTAAACTGTAAAAGTTATGTACATTTCAATTTTGAGTGTAATTTGATTTATTTAACAATTTTGTCTATTTTAAATTATATAAATCTTATTTTCTTTGTAATATTTTATTTTAAAATGTTATTGTATGTATATTTTTGTATTATAATAATTTTAAAATGAAGTGAACAATTTTCCAAAGTCAATGGTGATTTATTTGTAATTTCTGGACACTGTTTTGGATTTTTAAGAAATTTCTTTAAATCTTTTTCTATTTTCTTTAAATTTAATTTTTTTTCTCTTATGTGTTAATGGGTTATTTTAAGCATATTTTGTCTTTTAATATTTTTTTTAAAGTGATGTTATAATTTTTCCAAAGTTTATTGTGTTGATTTCTTTTTTTTTAAAAAGGTTGTTTTCTTATTTTCTGCTATTTTCTTCATTAAAATTATATTTAAATTTAATTCTTTTATTTTGTGAATGTACTTTTATTTTATATTATTATTTATGTTAAAAAATATATTACAAGCTCATATGAATTTTCTAAAATTTATTTCATTTAATTTCAAATTTCCTAGACTAGTTTACTATTTTTAGCTATTTTCCTTCATTTAACTTTATATAATTGATAAATATTATATATATTTTGATAAATTTTCGAAATTTTATCTGGGATTATTATTATTTCCAGAAATATCAAGTTATATAAACATGAAATATAAAAGGTTTTGTGACTCTTTAGCTGCTTGTGACTCTTTGCTTTCCACCTCTTCATTTTCCAAACTCATGCATTCATTTTGCTTTGCCGACCTTAATTCTTTCAGCTGCACATTTTTTCTCATTCATTCCCGTATACAAACTCTTCTCAATCACAAAAATCATGGCCTCCATTCCTTAGGCAAAGAGTTGGTAATCTTCTTCTTCTTTCTACTCATTTTCTTCTTGTTTTCTTATGATTTTGCTCTTGCTTTCTTCACCTTCAAGGCTAAGCTCCTTCCATCTCCTCCACCTTGGCCTCCTCCACCACCACCACATCTGGTCAACACTTCCTCCATCCCACAGCCAAGCCATGGTTGTGCCTTCATGTTGACTAGATCCACTAAAATATGAGCATACACCACATATATGCACCTAGCCGAGCCTACCTTAGCACCACCACCTCAGAACTCCACTTTGGCCGCCACATACACCACCACCACCACCCTAGCTGACCTGAGACACCTCTGCCACGTCATCCTCCACCCTACCCAGACCTAGACAGGCCATGCTAGCTTGTGACCGAGCCTTTTTATTGCTTAGAAAACCATGTAGTTTGCATTGACTTATAATTCATGTGTCACAAACCTTTGCTCCATCATTGCCCATGCAATGGCCGACCTTTAGGAACCCAAACCTGATCTAAAACCATGCTGTAGCCGTGCCATTTCAGATCATAGCTGAAGCGTAAGAGGTAGAAAGCAAGTGCAAAGCATTTGACTTTGTTCTGGACATTAATTTCTAGTGTTGTTCAAGTGTTACATTGTTTTGTAACTTATATGTTGTATTGTTTGTTTAAATATTTGAATAAGGAAATTATCTTTGGCTCTCTCAATATCAAATCTTTGTTGTGCCATCGTGCTTTTGAAGATCTTAGTTTGGGTCATTTGCATCGCAATCTCCAGCTCAAACAAGTGAGTATTTCTCACCAGACATTATGTACTTATATAAGTAGTAAATTGACACCCTGTGAATATGTAGAACTATATGATCATGTTATAACTGCTTATATTATTATCATATGATGTTCACACCTGTTATTACACCTATTATGTTATATTTTACTGTTATTTCATGCTATTCTGTTTATTTTATCTGTCCATCACACTGCAAGTTCCCTTTAGATTAGAATCACTATGGGTTGAAATGATACATACCCGAACGGACTTTAGAATAAGGGAAAATTGTTACGGGCTAAAATGATAGGCCTGAATGATTTTCAACTTATTTTATTTACTTGGGACTGCGGGTTTGAAATGATAAAACCTGGATTTTTCTTTGTAGATTACGGGTTGAAATGATACATTACCCGTATCACTTTACCTAGCGTAGAAAATTATATACAGGCCCGTAGTTAAAATATGTTTTCTAAAAATTTTGAAATATTTTAGAAATTTAATTATTATAATATTTTGATTTAAAATTTAATAAAATATAATTTTTGTAAAGTATTATTGATTTTCTGGAAATCTATAAGTTAAATAAATTATGGAAAGGTTAGAAAATCTGAATGTAAGTTATTTTGGAAATTTTGATTTAATTTTTAGTGGAATTTAAATTAACTTTGAAAATATGATAAATTTATGATATTTTGAATTTAAATCAATTTAAAATGATTTTATAACATATTAATGATTTTTGAATAAAGTTAAAATGTTAATGAGTGAATATTGAGTTGAATTTGGAAATATAACTTAAATTGGAATTTATGAATTTGATTTAAAAGTGAAATTTTAAGTTAAGTTAAATAAAATGGAATTAAGTTATATTTGGAATTTTAAACTTAAGTGTCAAGTTGAAATTTAATATAATGAATTTAAATTTGTATGTTGAAATTTAATAAGTGAATTATTAATAAATATTGATTTTGGAAGGAAACTTAACTTTATAAAATCATGAATTTAAGGAAAATTAAATGATGCCTATAAATGTGAAAATGTATGATTTTATAAGTTAAAAATGATTTATGTTATCCCGCATTTTAGCAAAGTCGCGACACCAAAAGATCACTCGGAAACGGAAAACAGTCAGTCTCAGAAGTTGATCGTACTTCGTTTCGCTATGGATATCACTGAACTTTGTCCGAGTCCGGATTGAGCTACAATTGATGGGACACGAGAGGAAAGATCATAAAAGTTATCATCTCGAATTTCAAGTCAATCGGAGTTCATACGCTCAAGTTATGATCGATTCAATTTGAAAGAAAAGGCCCGAGATTCGAACCCATCGGGTTCGAAACCATCACCTTCGAACCCATCAGGTTCGAGCCCATCACCTTCGAATCCCTCGGGGAGCCTCGGGTTCGAACCCATCAAGTTCGAACCTACCAAGTTCATAACAATGGGCCTCGAATCCATCGGAGAGTAGCTGGTTCGAATCCATCAAGCATCGATCGTTCGACTCCATCGATAAGTCTTCGTTCGAACCCATCGTTGGAACCCTATTCGAACCCATCCAAGAAGCTTCGTTCGAATCCACTGGGTCAGCTAGCCATGGTGACGTGTCCTTCATTGGTTCGAATGCACCGAGATATTAGGAGTCGAAGCGGTCAACTCGGAGTGAAGACCGGATCGGTCGAGATTTGCGCTCCACGTCGCTGCAAAGGCACGTGCCACCATCGGTTCGAATGGATGGTTTCGAACCAAACAGCATTGCAGAAAACTCCATTTCGAATCCATGATATCTCGAAATCCACTGATCCAAATGCCACGAAATTTTCACAGAAGCTTGCATACATGTTGAAGGATATCCACGCCAAATTTCACCTCGATTGGATGAATTCTCGATCGGTTCGAATGGAGTTCGAACCGATGCCAAGGTGGGCCCAAACTTCCTGAGGCTGGGCATGTGGGCCCCCTCACGTGCCAGAAGCGGTCTCCCGAGTTTTCAGCGAAATATCAGCAGCCTACGCCTATAAATAGAGCCACAGGGCCAATAGAAAAGGGACTTTTGGATACTGAAGCACCCAGATTCTGCCGGATTGAGATCTCCATCACTTGATATCATAATCTTGCTGTTAAATTCGAATTCCTAGCTGTAATCCACTGTTGATTGCTGTACCGACTTGTAATCATTGAAAGAAAGTCAATAAAAGTATAAAACTTCACAGTGGACGTAGGCGATACGCCGAACCACTATAAATTGCTTGTCTACGCGTTTATTTACATGCTATTTGGAGTTTTTGTTAGATAATCCTCTGTTTTAATCTGCATTCTTCATTTATTATCTCTTCAAAAACTTTCGACGAGTGTTGTGTCCAATTTTGGTACAAACACTTTGGTGCTTTCGCTGAGAGTACTCAGTTTTTCTCCCGCTCCCCGGATCTGTCATCGACACCGAATTGCATAAATCTAAGAGAGAGATCCGAATCTCAAGCTCAGATTCCTTCCGTTCTATTCAGATTTGATAAAAGTCTAGGAAAGTATCCTACTATTCGCAATGGTGAGTACCAGAACCACCTCTAACCTTGGAAACCAGGAAGGCCGGGATAGGCCAAACCCCACGTAGCTACCATCTACTCAGGACGTCGCCGGGCCTTCGGAGTCATCCGGACCAGTAACGAGGCAAGAGTTTCAAACGTTGCTCCAGGAGCTGACCCAGAGTCGGCAACAGTTGACGGAGCAACTACGCGCTAACGCTGAATTAACCCGCCAGCTACACAGTCATAAGCGCAGGCGGTCTAGGAGGGATTACGCATCGCAGTCTTCCACGGAGAGTTTGGCTTCCTCCGATTATCATCGCCGACCTCCACGACCCCGAATGGATGGGAATTATGCACAAACTACCGGAAACCTTCCGGCATTGACGGTCGGGCAACTACGAGCCGGCCCATCTGCTAGCTTCCATACAGGGCCTTCCTCCCGGGGAGGCACTGTTCCTCAACACACTACCGACAACCATCCTGCAACCATTGTTACGGAGCCAGGGGTTGACATCCATACTTTGTCGGATCAGAACCGCCACCAATGACGGCAAACTCCTGAGCCGTATGTACCAAAAGATGTCGAACCAAGGAGGCGAGACCCGGACCGTCGACAGCATCCGGTCTAGTCCCGTATTGTGGAACCCGACTACACCTTGGCTCGACATGCCCAGAACGCAGCTGTAACGGATCTTCCGTAAATGATTAGGCAGATGATCCGTGAAAGTCAGGGGTTTACTAACGACGACTGGGGAATCTCTCGAAGTCACACCCCATTCACAGACAAGATTCTGTATGCCGAACCCCCTCGGCGATTTAGGATGCCCACGTTACCGATGTACGAGGGAAACTCGGACCCCAATCAACACATATTGAAGTATGAATGGTCCATGAGCGCCGCTAGAGCGGACGATGCGATCAAGTGTAGGAGCTTTCCTATCTCTTTAGGGGGCATTGCTACGATGTGGTTCACGCGATTGCCACCCCGTTCTATCTCTTCGTTCAATCAGCTGGCCAAGAAGTTCGTGGAACAGTTCCGCATGCATGTTGCAAGGCCTAAGGACGTCAACACTTTGTCTAGTGTTACCCAAGCTCCAGGAGAAACTCTTAGACACTATTTGGAGAGATTCCATAAGGCCTGTGTGGAAATCACCAATCCCAATGATAACTCGATTCTGATGGAATTGATGAAAGGGATTGACCCTGATTCAGATTTTGGAAATTGGATGGCAGGAAAACCTCCTGCGTCGTTGGACCGCTTCTACTCCAAAGCCGCCCAGTTCTTGAGGCGTGAGGACGCGAGGCAATCTAGGAAACAGGACGACGCAGGACCCAGTGGAGAGGGGATTCAAAGTAATGTGACTGTTAAACAATCGGGAGAGAGTTCTGGGAAAGTGCAGTTAAATATCCAGAACAAGCAATCACAACCGAAGAATAATGGGAATCAGAGCAGGAAGCGGGATCAGAACCGTGGCCCAAGGGGTAGGGCCCCTATGTTCGACAATTATACTCCGCTGAATACATCGTTGGAGAACGTATATCTACAAACTTGTAACGCCATGCAATACAAGAAGCCAACTCCGAAGCCGTCGTCGAAGAGACGGATTCAAACGGGCAAGTTTTGTAGATTTCACAACAATTACGGCCATAATACCAATGAATGCATACACTAGCAGGATTTGATTGAGAAGTTGATCAGGGAAAGGAAGTTGGACCAGTTTGTACGGGCACCGCAGTCTGGCGGTGCGGGTCCGTGAAACCGGAACGATCGGCCAAATCAGCCAAGGCAGGAAGAACCCGCCCGAACGAGTGGAAGGCTAGTGATAAACACCGTCAGTGGTGGTCCCCATCCAGCGGATAAGAGTTGGAAGGAGATGGAGTCATATGCTAGCTCGGTTAGGCATATGGACTTCGAATGTTGCAGTAGTTATGACGAAGGGGCTCCGGCCAAACAACAAAAGACGATGACAAATGACGTCGTGTTCCGGAACCGTGATGCAGACAAGGTCGAATCCCCGACTATTGACCCGCTCGTTATATCCGCCCAGGTTGGTCCTGCTTGGATGAAGAGGATACTGGTGGATAGTGGAGTTTAGTCAATATTTTGTTCAAGAGAGCTTACGATCAGATGAAGATGGAAGCCAAAGATCTGAAACCCTGTCAGTCCAGGATTCACGGCTTCGATGGAAGTGCTAATATACCCATGGGGGTTGTGGAGTTACCCGTGGAGTTGGGGATCGGTGAGTGCAGAAGAGTACGCATGTTACAGTTTGTTGTTTTGGACCTACACTCACCGTACAATGCGTTTCTGGGCCGACCGGCCCTTGCTGAATTTCGGGCGGCAATCGCCCCGTGGGGTTTGACTTTGAAATTTCCTACCGATTGTGGTATCGGTGTGATTCATGGAGATCAGGCTGCTGGAAGAGCCTGTTATGTTGCGGAGCTGCGAGAGGCGCAGCGAAGGGAGAAAGGGAAGGGCGTAGAGGAACCTCTCTGCGTCCGTTCCGCCGATAATTGACAATTGGTGCTTAGGCCTCGGCCCGGGAACCATAACCAATTCCAGAAAGACCTTGACCCAAGGGACAACGACAACAATGAAGAATCCACAGAGAGTCAGGCTTCTCCGGCTGAACTAACTATCAATGTCCCGATCGATAATGATGGCGATGATTCGAGAATGTTAAAAATTGGGTCTCAATTGAGCCGGGGGCACAACAGGAATTGGTTGAATTTCTCCGGGCGAATCTTGACGTGTTCGCCTGGACGCACTCTGACATGTGTGGGATCTCACCGGATATCGCGAGCCACACTTTAAACATTAACCTGCGGTATATCCCGGTCAAACAGAAAAGGCGTGGTATGGATCCAGAGAGATCTGCCGCCCTTAAGGAGGAGGTCGATAAGTTAAAAACAAATGGGTTCATTAGAGATGCTTTATACCCAAAGTGGGTGTCTAACCCAGTACTTGTCCGAAAACCGAACGGGAAATGGAGAACGTGTATCGATTATTCCGACTTGAACAAGGCTTGCCCGAAGGACAGTTTTCCACTTCCTCGAATCGATCAGCTTGTTGATTCAACCGCCGGACACGAATTGTTATCCTTTATGGATGCTTACTCGGGCTACAATCAAATACCCATGCATGTACCCGACCAAGAACATACGAGCTTCGTGACTGATCTGGGACTATACTGCTACAAAGTCATGCCTTTTGGGTTAAAGAATGCCGGCACAACCTATCAACGTCAAGTTAACCGGATGTTTTCCGACCAGATCAGGAAGACTATGGAAGTTTATGTAGATGACATGTTAGTAAAGTCACGGTATTCTGTTGATCACGTAAAAGACTTAGGATCGATGTTTGATATCCTCCGGAGATATAGGATGAAGCTCAGTCCGCTAAAATGTCATTTTGGAGTTGCATCCGGAAAATTCCTTGGGTTCATCGTCAACTCCCGAGGGATAGAGGCTAACCCTGAAAAGATTTGGGCCACCAGGAATCTTCAAACTCCAAGGACCATAAAACAAATACAGAGTCTCAATGGGAAAGTCGCAGCATTGAGTAGGTTCATCTCGAAGTCAACTGACAAATGCATCCCTTTCTTCGATTTGATCCGAAAAGGGAAATGAAACTTCGAGTGGACCGCAGAATGTGAAGGTGCATTTCAGTCACTGGTTCAACATCTTTCTACACCGCCAATTCTCTCAAAGCCTGTTGATCACGAACAATTATATCTTTACTTAGCGGTATCTGAAAGCGCAATCAGTGCAGCATTAGTCCAGGAGGAAGACCGAGTGCAAAAACCGGTATATTATGTAAGTAAACGGTTGACCGGAGCCGAGAGGAACTATCCCAAGCTGGAAAAGTTGGCATATTGCCTAGTCATTTCCTCGAGAAAGCTCCGTCCATATTTTTAGGCTCATCCTATCACCGTGTATACCGACCAGCCGTTATGACAGGTCCTCACGCGGCCTGAGACGTCTGGTAGGTTACTAAAATGGAACATCGAATTGAGCCAGTTTGACATTGCTTATACTCCGAGAAGGGCCATACACGGTCAAGTTCTAGCAGATTTCGTTGCTGAATTCACTGTACCTGAGGAGTTACCTGAGAGTAGCAAATCTCCTAAACACATATGGAAGTTATATACTGACGGTGCCTCCAATGAACGGTGTTCGGGAGCAGGGGTAGTGCTTGAAACCCCTGAAGGCCGATCCATATGCTACGCCCTAAAGTTCGAGTTCCGTGCAACTAATAATGAGGCTGAATATGAAGCTTTACTTACTGGGTTGAAGCTGGCCCACGACCTGAGAATTGTCGCTGTAGAGATTTATTGTGACTCCCAATTAATCGTATGTCAAGTCCGAGGTGAATATCAAGCTAAGGATCAAAGACTAGCTGCTTACTTAACTCGAGTCAGGGAAATTCTTGATCGTTTCGATTACTATGCCATTTTCTATATCCCCCGGGAGCACAATCAGAAGGCCGATTCGTTGGTGAAGTTGGCAAGTACGGGCGAAGCTCAACAGTTGGGGCTTGTTCCCGTTGAAACCCTACCTTCTCCGAGCATTGATCAAAGTGAGGTCAGCCATGCAATCGAGGCTACCACAAGTAGGGAGTCGTGGATGACCCCCTATCGAAATTACATTGAACATGGGACATTGCCTGAGCGCAGGAGTGAGAAGAGGCAGGTCCTTCGAAAAGCCTCATGGTTTGTCATTCAAAACGGAGTTATGTACAGAAGGGGGTATTCTGTCCCTTTACTCCGATGTATCGCACACGATGAAATCAAACGAGTGTTACACGATGTACACGAGGGAGAATGTGGCGATCACACTGGGGGGCAGTCACTCGCCAAGAAGGTACTCCGATATGGATATTACTGGCCTACCGTTAATCGAGATGCATCAGACTACGCCAAAAAATGTGACAAATGCCAGAAACATGCTCGGATTCCTAGAGCTCCGCCTACCGAAATAACCCAAACGGTTAGCCCCTGGCCGTTCGCGGTATGGGGAATCGATATAATTGGAGCGCTGCCTCTGGCCAAAGGTGGCGCGAAGTACGCCATCGTCGCAGTTGATTACTTCACTAAATGGGCCGAAGCTGAGCCTCTTGCAACGATTACAACAAAGAAAGTGATCAACTTCGTAGTGCGCAACATCATCTGCCGATTTGGTCTCCCGCATACTATCATCACCGATAATGGAGCCCAATTCGACAGTACCGAGTTCAAAAATTTCTGCCAACGATTTCACATACATAAGAAGTTTTCTGCAGTGGCACACCCTCAAGCAAATGGTCAGGTCGAAGCTGTTAATAAAGTTATAAAGTCCATTCTGAAGAAGCGACTGGAAAAGGCCGGAGGCAAGTGGGTCGACGAACTCCCTATGGCGTTATGGGCCTATAGAACAACTCACAAAACTGCAACCGGTCACACTCCGTTTTCTCTATCGTATGGCTCTGAGGCCGTTATTCCAGTCGAATTGGAAGTGCACTCTCATCGTGCGACGTATCATGATCCGAAGACAAATGCCATATTACTTGCTCAATCTCTGGATTTACTGGATGAGAGGCGTGAAGAGGCTGATTTGAGGGCAGCCGCATATCGGAGTCGAGTCGCCCGAATATTCAATGCCAAGGTCCGTCCGCGAACCTTTGAACTCGGCGATCTCGTGCTCAGAAGAATTTATCCGGTTCCTTCGCACATAAAGCCAACTTGGGAAGGGCCGTACGTGATTTCACAAAAGCTCGGAGATGGCACGTTCAAATTATCGACCGTTGACGGTCTCACCTTGCCGAGGGCTTGGAATAGCGAGAGTCTTCGTCGCTACTACACATGAAAGACTTTACTTTTTCTGTCAATTTATTCTTTTGCATTTTATTTTAGCATTCCAAGATTTAAATTTGTAATAAGGCAACTGACTTTGCCATATTTTCTTGTTTCAGCAATAAAATGCCATCTCTTCGGGCCAGAGCTGTGATTTATTGAGTATGGCATACAATATCACGACGCACGGAGAGCTAAGTTCCATCATGCGGTGGGATTTATTCAAATAGAGAGTGGCTGCGATATGACCGCTCACTCGCTAAGTGAAACCCGAGCTCGGGGGCAGGACACTATATCAACATTTACAGGGATTGATACACGACAATCCCTCCTTCAACTCCAAATTCCCGGAGTGCGAATTGGAGTATAAAAACAACTCTCGGTTCCCGGAGTGCGAACCAGAGTATAAATCCATAGCTCCCAGAGTGTGAGCCAACTCCAAATTCCCGGAGTGCGAATTGGAGTATAAACAACAACTCACGGTTCCCGGAGTGCGAACCGGAGTATAAATCTATCGCTCCCAGAGTGTGAGCCAACTCCAAATTCCCGGAGTGCGAATTGGAGTATAAAAAGAACTCTCGGTTCCTGGAGTGCGAACCGGAGTATAAATCCATAGCTCCCAGAGTGTGAGCCAACTCCAAATTCCCGGAGTGCGAATTGGAGTAAAACAACAACTCACGGTTCCCGGAGTGCGAACCGGAGTATAAATCTATCGCTCCCAGAGTGTGAGCCAACTCCAAATTCCTGGAGTGCGAATTGGAGTATAAAAACAACTCTCGGTTCCTGGAGTGCGAACTGGAGTATAAATCCATAGCTCCCAGAGTGTGAGCCAACTCCAAATTCCCGGAGTGCGAATTGGAGTATAAACAACTCACGGTTCCCGGAGTGCGAACCGGAGTATAAATCTATCGCTCCCAGAGTGTGAGCCAACTCCAAATTCCCGGAGTGCGAATTGGAGTATAAAAACAACTCTTGGTTCCCAGAGTGCGAACCGGAGTATAAATCCATATCTCCCAGAGTGTGAGCCAACTCCAAATTCCCGGAGTGCGAATTGGAGTATAAACAACAACTCACGGTTCCCGGAGTGCGAACCGGAGTATAAATCTATCGCTCCCATAGTGTGAGCCAACTCCAAATTCCCGGAGTGCGAATTGGAATGCGAACACTACCTCTTGGTTCCCGAAATGCGAACCGGAGTGTAAATGTCAACCCTAAATTTCCAGGGTGCGAACGGGGGCATGAACCAAGCTGTTGCTCGCAAATTATTCTAAGTCCCCGGAGCGTGGACATGCGTTCAAGATTCGCAAAAAAAAACATGGTCGTAAACCAATCATCACAACACTTAAGTAGAAAACATAGTTGAAATAAGAAAAACAATGTTTTATTTCAACTAATTGGAAACCGGAATTTACACACAAATAAGTTCTACCAAAAAGAATTCCTACTAGCAGGGGCCGAACCCGCATCTATACACGACCTACTAAAGGGAAACAAAAAAAAAAGTTCCTATCTACCGAAAAAATCTGCTCGAGCGGTCGATCTACTTCTTCTTCTTCGTCCGCTTTATCAACGGTTCGTCATCGTCGTCGGAATCGCTTGGAATTGAGATCCTTCGTTTGGAGGGCTTCCTCTCCAACGCTTGTTCTTCGGCCGAAGGCATAATGTCGACGTCTTCCTCGAAACTTGAATCCAGATGAAGGCCTCCTTCTGGAGGTGTCGGAAGAACGGGATCCGCAACAGAAGATGAGGCAGACGCCCGAGGGTCAACCTCTGTGCCACTTGGCAATATCACACTCAGAGGCGCTGGAGCATGCGTCGTAAACCTGACTTCGGCACTACCTTTACACCCCCCAGCTCTATTTCGGCATGGATTTCGGCCAAGATTTCTTCATCTCAAGTTGATGGGGCCTGGTTGGGGGCAACTCCGGTCTGCACAAAAGAGCTAGAGGCTGGCGGGAGCTCACTGATGATAAATGGCAAGTCCGTAGAGAAGTCTCCCTATTGACCGAGTAGTTCACTCACCATTTGTTCGTCAAGAGACAAAGAGCTTTCCTGCATCGCTCCGGCAGACGCTGCCGTTGTCACGACAGTCGTTTCAGTAGTAATAGCCTTTCGCCCTTGACTCGGCTCCTGGGTCGAAGACACCGGGGTAGTCCTGGTCACTGAATAAAGAAGAGAAGGGGTTAAAAACAATCACTTCGAAACGAGATTTCTAGCGAAAATTCACTTGAAATTTGTTCAAAATACCTTCCTCGGTTCGGCTTGTTGATGGTGGGACGACTTCGGAGACGTGCTCGTGAATTGGTGATAACCGCGGTTGCTCTGGGTCGTAAGCAGGAACGGTCTGTGAACTAACCGCAGATACAGGCTCTGACGGAGGCGGAGCGGTGATTTCAAGAGTGGTGGCACGATGCTCAACGCCTGACCCTTCTCCGGCCTCCAAAGATCGACCGCCAACCATCTCCTTCTCATGAGCGATTATAGCATCATGGAGGACCTTCTTTTCCTCATCTGTTAGCAACCGGTTTTCGAGCTCGAATCAGTCGACCGATTCGTCCGGGTGCGCTTCCTCTTCCCCCTCAACCAATCGTTCCCAAGCACTGTGGAGATGCACTGGGTAATCCTGAAGCCAGGCCAAGTTTCTGTGCTTCAATACATTGGCATTGTAGGTGATAAGCAGATCTTCAATGTCGGCCTCTAGCCTGGCCTCGGCTTGCTGAACTCTCTCTTCAATCTCCGCCTCGACCACTTGAACTTTAGCCACTGCCTCATCCCGTTCAGTCCGGAGTATCACAGCTTGTTTGCACGCCTCCTGGGCTGCATTGTTTGCATCGTCCCTATCCTTGGCGATTTCGGCGAATTTGGATTTGAGCTCATTTAGCTCCTTTAGCGCCGCATCCCTTTCGGCAGTGACCAGAGTATTCCGATGGCCCATGTCCTCTACCGTGGCATAATGCTCACGCTTCATTGTAACCATCGTAAGTTGGGCTTCATCGGCCTTTTTGATGGCTTCCATCTCTGATTTTCTGGAAGATTCGGCCTCGATGTTAAGCACCTCAATAATACAGGTCTTCTGGGCCAACTCAGCCTGTAACTTCTCGTTGACGGCCCCACGCTCAAAGGCCAGCTCCGATGCCTTCTCCGCCGCTTTAAACCATGCTTTATACTGAGCGTAGAAGTCGTGCACATAGTCATGCACCACCTGCTCCGCCGACGGAGGGATTCTTTTCAAGTGTGGGGGAAAAATGTAGTTGTCGAAGCAAATAGTTGGGAAGTTTTTTTTTTAACTGAGCAAGCCTGAACGCCCCTTCACCCGAAATTTCCACAGGGGGCTGTTCCGCAACTACGGCGGTCGATGCCTCGCTTCTGGAGCGGTGAGATTCGTGCCTAGAAGATTGGGAAGTGGACTTATGACTTGAAGGCTCAAAGGGCGAGAAACATGGGCCAGAGGTTGTACGTGATCTCTGGGAGGAGGAGGAGTACGCGATCGGGATCGACGCTTATAACCCCTATCTGTGTCATATCTTTCATGGCTCGAATATCCGGAGTATTCCTGATCATAGTCCCTATCTCCTTCCCATCTGCACGATTCGCGATACGATGGTTTCCGAGCATGTCGCAGACTCCCTAGCATCGAACCGCGCCTGGACATGGTACCTACAAGGCAAAGAAGAGAGCAAAGTTAGTGGTATCCCGAAACCGGTGACCTACGACTAAAAGCTATGTAGTGTTGTGAAATGTGTGTGAATATGCATTTCATCCCCGACCAACCCGAAGTGTCGACCATGCTAGTAACATAGGGCTCGCTCAGGTCTAGAGTACGATGGAATTCCTCCAACCGGCATCGTGTTGAAAGGACATATCGTCCGGGATTGGAACGTCGGCAAGCCCTTCAAAGAGACTTTCTTTTCTTGGGGGAGGCCCCTCCGAAATTCTAACTCCGGGGGTGACCTGGGACGTGACGACTGACTTCCATCTTCCCTTTATTGGCGATTTAAAAATGGCGGCCTTGCCTTTTCTTTGCTTCGTAACATCCTGATCAACATCTGTGGGCCCGGCCAGTGGCTCGTCATCAGTGTGGGTTTTTTCAGAATCAACTTCCTTGGCTATAATGACTTTGGGCTTCTTGTGCTTGGCTTGTTTTTTCAAAACGATTCTTTGCGCCCCGTCGAATAGTATACTCTACCGTCGTTCGATTAACCCACAGGCCCGGAGATTCCTATCCGTCAATAACACGTCGATATCCCTGTCGTCGCTCGGGATCTCTCGGAGCACTCGTACTATCTCCTTAAAGTTTTCACCGTCGGGACGCTGGATCATCGCTGTACAGAAGAAAAATATATAAGTTACACTTCGACTGCAATCGTCTTAGTAATTGTTTGGAAACTCAGCTGTACTCACGTCTAAATAACCATCGCCTGGCGAAGCCCGGAGGACATCTAACGTAGAACCATTCCGTCCTGTAATAGCTTGACCTAGTCCAGGACCCGGTGACCACTTGACAATTCCGTACTGCCTCCAAGAATGTAAAAGAAGGGTAATCATTTCGAGTTTTGAAGTTAAACAAGTATCTGATTTCGGTCAGGGCCGGTGGTCTATGAAGGTATTCCATAAAGACGATGAACAGGCTGTTCACCGAAGCATACCCGTTCGGGTGAAGTTGAGATGGTGCGATTCCCAAAAAAGATAGCACTTCTCTTATATACTCATTGAACGGAGGAAGCGTCCCAGCCGCGCACGCATGGCGATTGAATGCGGTATACCCCTCCGGCGGATTGTGTGGTCTGTCATTTGCCCCGGTAGTAACACGTCGTCTAGTGACAAACCATGCCTCAGGCATATCCTCCCCAGCATATCTTCGGAAATATGAGATGGGACAGAATCTGATGGATTAGCAATGAATGACGCGTTGGGAAGTTCATCCGGCGCTGGGCCGATAATTTCAGGATCAATGTCCGGAACCTCTAACCTCGGGGGAACTGTACTCTGGATATCTTGTGGGTTTTCCTGCTGTTGCGAACTCGAAGGCTCCATAACTGACTAACTCATGAGAAACCATCATTAGATGACAAGAGACCCGTGAATTCCCCAGTGTATAGTGTATGAATGTGTGGTGTGCGGTGCTGTGCATTACTTGGATGAATATCGCAGAATTAAAGAAAACACGCAAACGACAAAGCTACAAAGCCCAGTTGTAATGACCGTCATCGCTAACCGTCATCGCTAAACCCTTCACATAAGGAAAATTGATTCGAATAGAAATTGCTATTGTTCCGTCGACGAGCTTCGAAAGGTGGTCAAGTATGCAGTTTAACATGTCCAAATATGCAGAAGTAAAGCTCGTCGGAATTATGCTCAGAAAATATCAAACTTTGATATCCATTATATGGAGTTTCGAACCGATCACAAGTAACTTGTTCGAACCCATCATCGTTCCACTTCGAATCGATCCAAAGGAGCGAGCTTCGAATCGATAGTCAAGTGCTAAGCTCGAATCGATCAATGAAGGGTGACTTCGAATCGATACAGAGGGGCACACTTCAAATCCATCAAAACGCCGAGCTCGAATCGATCAGCGGGGGATAACTTCGAATCGGTCCTTGGTTAATTAGTTCGTACCGATCAGGAAAACCTCAACTTAACATCGATCGAGTTCGAATCGATACCTTTCGTATCGGTCGTAAAGGAATGTTTCGTATCGATGTGAAGTTGAGAGCTTCGAACCAATCAATGGCTGCTTTTCGTATCGGTCGTTTTGCACCGATACGACCCAACATCATAGTTAACTTGGTGCGAACTGCGCCCCCTCCAAGGGAAATCACAAGGATCGATTCGAAATCTGAAAGAGAATGATGCTGCCCCCCATCGATTCGTACACGAGTCTCTGAATCGATTCGAAATTCCTCCAAAAGCCAGATCTGGTTTTACCAAATCCCTAGAAAGGCCGATCGATGAAGGAGTGATAGGTTCGAGGTAGCTTTGCCATGTGGATTCGAGTTTAATTACCTAGTTTGGGTGATAGGTTCGAGGAATTAAAAACTTGGATCTTGAATGGTTCGAATACAAAACACAGTGCCCTCCTCTTTAAAGCTTCGAAACGATGCAACGCACAGTGAAAGCAAGGCGAGAGTAAAAAGTGAAAGGTGAAAAAAGTGAAACCCTCTGCTATTTATATGAAGCCTGGGATGTGACCAGGCCGCTTCGTATCCCAGTCAACCCAACCGGTCACAACCGGTCAAATGTCAGATCGATTCGAAGTCAGCCTTCGAATCCATCTGCCTAAGGCCCTATCGATTCGAAGTTCACCTCAAATTTCACCGGTGCGAAGCGCACAGCAGAGGGACAAGCTGCATCGGTTCGAAAAGACCAGCGGGCACGGCGGTTCGAAGCCCCTGTCCGCATCTCCATCCACAACCTAATGTCACGAACGATGACTTCGTGCCCACCATTTTCAACCGATGCTAACTACAGTTTCGTATCCATTTTTTCTCATCGGTACGAACGAGGGTTTCGTACCCATCCAAGTCATCGATTCGAATGAAGGTTTCGAACCCATCAATACTCCGACCCATCTGTTCGAAATAATACTTTCACACAACGCTGAGTCGTCTCCTTCAACTTTCTACATTGATTCAGGAGAGGATCGATATGAAGGGACTTATCAAGACAGCCATCGAGCGTTGTTTCAACTCAAATTTCCAAATCGGTTCAAGAGAGAATCGATACGACATTCAATGGCAAACAAAACTGACAACGACTCGTGGACACATAATTTTAACAAGGGTCATGTTGACCTATGTGCATGTATGTCGGACTAACATTCGATTTTAAACATTTACAGTGATCGAATACTCATCCTATTACAGATGCAACAGCCAACGGCTAAGTACTGTCATACAGCATTCAATCATATCAACGCAAGGTTACAGCAATACAGGGTATAAGTCTCAACAAAAGAGAGCAATGATTGTTTAGAGAGAAATTGTGACTATTCAAAGCACATCATGTTCCCACAAGACGTACTTTGGGGGGCAAAATGTTATCCCGCATTTTAGCAAAGCCGCGACACCAAAAGATCACTCGGAAACGGAAAACAGTCAGTCTCAGAAGTTGATCGTACTTCGTTTCGCTATGGATATCACTGAACTTTGTCCGCGTCCGGGTTGAGCTACAATTGATGGGACATGAGAGGAAAGATCATAAAAGTTATCATCTCGAATTTCAAGTCAATCGGAGTTCATACGCTCAAGTTATGATCGATTCAATTTGAAAGAAAAGGCCCGAGATTCGAAACCATCAGGTTCGAAACCATCACCTTCGAACCCATCAGGTTCGAACCCATCACCTTCGAACCCCTCGGGGAGCCTCGGGTTCGAACCCATCAAGTTCGAACCTACCAAGTTCATAACAATGGGCCTCGAATCCATCGGAGAGTAGCTGGTTCGAATCCATCAAGCATCGATCGTTCGACTCCATCGATAGTTCTTCGTTCGAACCAATCATTGGAACCCTATTCGAACCCATCCAAGAAGCTTCGTTCGAATCCACTGGGTCAGCTAGCCATGGTGATGTGTCCTTCATTGGTTCGAATGCGCCGAGATATTAGGAGTCGAAGCGGTCAACTCGGAGTGAAGACCGGATCGGTTCGAGATTTGCGCTCCACGTCGCTGCGAAGGCACGTGCCACCATCGGTTCGAATGGATGGTTTCGAACCAAACAGCCATGCAGAAAATGCCATTTCGAATCCATGATATCTCGAAATCCACTAATCCAAATGCCACGAAATTTTCACAGAAGCTTGCATACATATTGAAGGATATCCACGCCAAATTTCTCCTCGATTGGATGAATTCTCGATCGGTTCGAATGGAGTTCGAACCGATGCCAAGGTGGGCCCAAACTTCCTGAGGCTGGGCATGTGGGCCCCCTCACGTGCCAGAAGCGGTCTCCCGAGTTTTCAGCGAAATATCAGCAGCCTACGCCTATAAATAGAGCCCCAGGGCCAACAGAAAAGGGACTTTTGGATTCTGAAGCACCCGGACTCTGCCGGATTGAGATCTCCATCACTTGATATCATAATCTTGCTGTTAAATTCGAATTCCTAGCTGTAATCCACTTTTGATTGCTGTACCGACTTGTAATCATTGAAAGAAAGTCAATAAAAGTATAAAACTTCACAGTGGACGTAGGCAATACGCCGAACCACTATAAATTGCTTGTCTACGCGTTTATTTACATGCTATTTGGAGTTTTTGTTAGATAATACTCTGTTTTAATCTGCATTCTTCATTTATTATCTCTTCAAAAACTTCCGACGAGTGTTCTGCCCAATTTTGGTACAAACAATTTAAATAAAAATATAAGTGTTTGTGAAATTCTATTGAATATTTGAAGTTAATTAACAGCATTTTTAATACTGTCTTTTGTTAAATTTAATTGTTTTTGAATGTAACTTTCTGTAGCATTTCTAAATGCTGCGAAACTTGAATTTTCATTGTTTTAATAAATTTAAGCGCATAAATGAACATTGAAAAGTTTAAATATTTGGAATGTAATAATTTAATTATTAAATGTAATAACGTCATTTTTATGATTTAAAATGAAGTAATTTGTTTGAAATATAACTATTTGATATATTAAAATGATTGAAATGGTGTTTTGAAAAGATATGATATTTTGGTATATTAAAATGATTTGAAATGTGGTTTTGAAAAGATATGATATTTTGATATATTAAAATGATTTGAAACGAAGTTTTGAAAGATATGATATTTTGATATTTAATGATTTGATAAATGGAGTTTTGAAAGATATGACATTTTGATATAAAATGATTTGAAGGAAGTTCTGAAGGATATGATATTTTGGAAATAAAGCTTTGAAAGGTTATGATATTTTGACATATTAAAATGATTTGAAAGGAAGTTTTGAAAGGATATGATAATTTAATATATTGTAATGGTTAAAAATGACTTGATATTTATTTTGATAAATATTTGAATTGAAAGATATGGTATGATGATATATTGAAATGATTTAATCTTTATTTTGATAAAGATTTGTGTTGAAATGATATTTTATTTTGAAGTATAAAATATTGTTTTAAAGTTATAACTACTGGTTATAATAACGATTGGTTGTTAAAGAGACCGGGATTGGATATTGTCTTATAGCCGGCCAATACCGAAAACCACTTTAACAACTGTGTACGCGGTGGAGATTTCAGAATGAAGTAGGATGATGGCAACGTTCTCGAGGTATATTACGTGGACCCAACTCCCGTGAGTTGGCATAAATGACTAAATCAGGAACTATACCGGGCTACACAAAGGGTCGCACCCTTTCATCGAGCATGCTCCATCGGCACCCATTCTATTACTTTTGTGATTCGATACGTGGCGCCATTTTGATTCGTGGGTATTGTTCGAGGTGGGCGGAAGCTGCTGGCTTGCCGTCACCACCGGTCTGGGAGTGCAAGCGGTGTATCCACCCTGGCATTGCCTCGCGTGCCGTGTCATCTCCTTATAACGAGCCCACTACGATTTTGGTTTTAAAGATCCGACCGCGTTAAGGTTCACCATCCCCTTAACGCTATTTTCTATATGATTATACTTTACTGATTATACACTACCGTATATAGCGTATCTACATAGTAAATAGTTTAACGGATCCTTAGAGGATGGGCGGTACCAAGCATCTTCTAAGTTACTTATCTTTGCTACAGTTCACTTGAGTTGGTTTACATTGTATAAGTATGTATGTCCTTACTCGAGTGTTTGTATTTTTATTTACGCTCGGGTCAGCCTGAGTTATTCACAGATTTGGATTCCGCTTTCTGGATATTGGAATCGTTGGAGATATCTGCTTATCTAGTTTTATCTATTCCAGTTCTGTTGTTCTATTCGGCTTGTACTTGGTTGTCATCTTGAGACTTCTGTTGTACTTTATTTTCCTCTGTTGTATTTTATGTAACTCTGATATTTTTATATAGTAGCTTCATGAACTACTATTTCTTTTACTTCCGCTGCATTTTAAATACTCTGTGTCTGTGATCTGTGATTTTTATTTGCTGTATATTCTGAGGTTTGCCAAATTTTTATTTACAACGCGGTATTTTGAGCAATTCAATTGTGGCATGAGTGTCTACCTATACACTTATAATGGATGCGAACGGTTGAAAATATCGGGTCGTTACAGTTGGTATCAGAGCTTTGGTAGCTCTAGGCAAAACTCAGCATATGGAGTGAATGTATTTACAGAACCACTTTCATTCAAGTTTGAATCTCTTCCTTTTTGACTCGATTCCTTTGAATTTTGGAACATTCCCTACGGTTCCAAAATCCGTTCGTGTCCCTCACTATTCATCTTCTTTTGACTCTGGAGTATTCCAAAACTCCGCTTCGAATGATCTTTCAAGTGAGTCGGCGGTCACGCCAATTTCAAATTGAACTGAAAAAAAAGGGGGAAACTCCTTTACAATTAGCATCGATTCACCAGATATTTATATCTTTCGTTGGTTTAGATGCTAATATCTTTTGTTATTCCAAAATTTATCTATTGAGATCGAATGTAGATTTACCCTGGAAAAATCCACACTGATCTTATTCTTTAAGCCACGGTTGACCCGGTAAATGTTGCCCGTGATTTATTTAAGCTTATCCACCTCCCTATTTTGTTATTTAATCATCTTGTCTTTTGTTTCTAACCTATATTCAAACATTTTGAATTGTACTTGTAAATCTATGTTTTATTTATATATTGTACTGTTTGAGTTGTTGACGTTGAATTGGGTTTCTGATCGATTCGTCTGATCAACGCTATCGATAAGACTTCCAAAACACTTTGACAGAACAAACTGACACAATATTATTTTAAAATTTGGTTAATGAAATATATTTTGATATATAAGTAAATTTATGGAACTTAATAAACTGATTTAAATTGATTATATGAAGTGATAATACTTTATTTATCATTTATTATTCTATGAATGAATTTATAGATAGTTATAAATTATTTGGGAACCGAAATGAATTTAAAACAAGAAATTTGAGAATTTAATTTCTGATGGTTTCAAACTTTTTGTTTAAAGTTTTAAAAGGTTATATTATTTAAAGTATTTTCGAATAAGAATATGTTTCCAAAAGATTTTAAAGTTTAAAATTTTGTGCTCTTCTCTTTGTCGCTGGGAAATAATTTCGGCGATGACTGCAGCATCATCGACATTCATTTTCGAGTCTCGAAGTGAAGAGACCACTCTGTAGTCTTGCTACAGCTTTGTTTTGGTAAATCAAATTGATTTGAATTGAATTTATAAAATATGACTTGATTTATAATATATATAGACATATGATTTAAATTTTATTTGATAAACTATGTACATACATTTTGTTATCTCTAAATGGTTTGAAGAAATCGGAAATTTAGTTCTTAAATTTTATTTTTAAAGAATAATTTCAATTATAAAAAGAAAATCAAATTTTTTGGATAAATGATTTAAACTTGAGATAATTGAATTGGAAAGTTTTAATTGTATAATACAATTGCATTCCAATATAGCTTGCCTTAATTTTTCAAAAGTTAACAATGTAATTGGATAATATACAATATAAAAGATTTTATAAATAAAATTTGAGTGGTTATAATAAATGTTATACACTTAAAATCTTAATTATAAAATGATTAACAGAGGTAAATATAATAAAGGGTAATTGAATAACTTACAATAAAATAATGTTAAAAGAACTAAGAATAAATCAAAGCTGTTATAATAAGTGTAAGTATATTTAACATAAGTGATACATATATTGAGCGGAATAAATTTAATTTTAATTAGGAATAAAGAAGAATAAAATTTATTAAGTACATTGTGAGTGTAATAAATGATTATTTTTCAAACCCATGGTTTTAAAAATTGTTAATTTAAGATGATTGGATAATAAGATAATGAAATTTGAGATAGTTAAGATTTATTTAACTTGTGTAAAAATTTATTTTCTGTTTAAGTTGAAATTTCCATGCTTTCAAATTTATTTCCTTATTTTGTTTTTCAAACTATCTTTTGGTTGTCCTTATCATCCTTATCTTGGTATAGACTGGTATAGGCATCTTTCTATAATTTTTCCGTTTAGAAATCTTTCTATAATCTTTGATAATCTGCACCTTGCGAAACTTACCTATAACAACAGTTATCAGGTATAATTTCAATCTTCTTGTCATCTTATCTTAATCTTATTTCACTCTATCTTGGCAGTGCTTTTCCGTACCTCATTCCTTTTCGAGGACGAAAAGTTTTGAGTGGGGGAGAGCGTAACAACCCTAAATTTTTGCCTATATATTTTTAAATTTGACTTTATTTTATTTCAATTATTTTAAATTTATTTTTATTTCAAACATTTCATTTTTAAATATAAATGATGATTATTAAGTGATTTATAGTTCAAACTAGTATAATTTGAATATTTTACTGAAAAATGAATTTCTGGTCAAGCTGTTCAAACTGTGACTTTTAAACTTCAAATTTAAAATCTTAAATTTTATCTTTTATTATGAAAATAGATGTAATAACTTGAACACTGCTTTTCATTTCGTTGAAAACAGAGTTAAACTGTAAAGTTATGTACATTTCAATTTTGAGTGTAATTTGATTTATTTAACAATTTTGTCTATTTTAAATTATATAAATCTTATTTTCTTTGTCATATTTTATTTTAATATATTATTGTATGCATATTTTTGTATTATAATAATTTTAAAATGAAGTAAACAATTTTCCAAAGTTAATGGTGATTTATTTGTAATTTCTGGACACTGTTTTGGATTTTTAATAAATTACTTTAAATCTTTTTCTATTTTCTTTTAATTTAATTTTTTTTTCTCTTATGTTTTAGTGGGTTATTTTAATTATATTTTGTCTTTTGATATTTTTTTTAAAGTGATGTTATAATTTTTCCAAAGTTTATTGTGTTGATTTCTTTTTTTTAAAAGGCTGTTTCCTCATTTTCTGCTATTTTCTTCATTAAAATTATATTTCTTTTATTTTGTGAATGTGCTTTTATTTTATATAATTATTTATGTTTAAAAATATATTACAAGCTCATATGAATTTTCTAAAATTTATTTCATTTAATTTCAAATTTCCTAGACTAGTTTACTATTTTTAGCTATTTTCCTTAATTTAACTTTATATAATTGATAAATACAATATATATATTTATATTTTGATAAATTTTCGAAATTTCATTTGCGATTATTATTATTTCTAGAAATATCAATTTAAAAAACATATATAAGAAATATGAAAGGTTTTGTGACTCTTTAGCTGCTTGTGACTCTTTGCTTTCCACCTCTTCATTTTCCAAACTCATGCATTCATTTTGCTTGGCCGACCTTAACTCTTTCAGCTGCACATTTTTTCTCAATCATTCCCGTATACAAACTCTTCTCAATCACAAAAATCATGGCCTCCATTCCTTAAGCAAAGAGTTGGTAATCTTCTTCTTCTTTCTACTCATTTTCTTCTTGTTTCCTTATGATTTTGCTCTTGCTTTCTTCACCTTCAAGGCTAAGCTCCTTCCATCTCCTCCACCTTGGCCTCCTTCACCACCACCACATCTGGTCAACACTTCCTCCAGCCCATAGCCAAGCCATGGCCGTGCCTTTGTGTTGACAAGATCTACTAAAATATGAGCATACACCACATATATGAACCTAGTCGAGCCTACCTTAGCACCACCACCTCAAAACTCTGCTTTGGCTGCCACATACACCACCACCACCACCCTAGCTGACCTGAGACACCTCTGCCACATCATCCTCCACCCCACCCAGACCTGGACAAGCCATGCTAGCTTGTCACCGAGCCTTTTTATTGCTTAGAAAACCATGTAGTTTGCATTGACTTGTAATTCATGTGTCACAAACCTTTGCTCCATCATTGCCCATGCAATGGCCGACCTTTAGGAACCCAAACTTGTTCTAAAACCATGCTGTAGCCGTACCATTTCAGATCATAGCTGAAGCGTAAGAGGTAGAAAGCAAGTGCAAAGCATTTGACTTTGTTCTGGACATTGATTTCAAGTGCTGTTCAAGTGCTACATTGTTTTGTAACTTATATGTTGTATTGTTTGTTTAAATATTTTAATAAGGAAATTATCTTTGGCTCCCTCAACATCAAATCTTTGTCGTGCCATCGTGCTTTTGAAGATCTTAGTTTGGGTCATTTGTATCGCAATCTCCAGCTCAAACAAGTGAGTATTTCTCACCAGACATTATGTACTTATATAAGTAGTAACTGCTTATATTATTATCATATGATGTTCACACCTGTTATTACACCTATTATGTTATATCTTACTGTTATTTCATGCTATTCTGTTTATTTTATCTGTCCATCACACTGCAAGTTCCCTTTAGATTAGAATCACTATGGGTTGAAATGATACATACCCAAACGGACTTTAGAATAAAGGAAAATTGTTACGGGCTGAAATGATAGGCCTGAACGATTTTCAACTTATTTTATTTACTTGGGACTGCAGGTTTGAAATGATAAAACCCGGATTTTTCTTTGTAAATTACTGGTTGAAATGATACATTACCCGTATCACATTACCTAGCGTAGAAAATTATATACAGGCCCGTAGTTAAAATATGTTTTCTAAAAGTTTTAAAATATTTTAGAAATTTAATTATTATAATATTTTGATTTAAAATTTAATAAAAATATAATTTTGTAAAGTATTATTGATTTTCTGGAAATCTATCAGTTAAATAAATTATGGAAAAGTTAGAAAATCTGAATGTAAGTTATTTTGGAAATTTTGATTTAATTTTTAATGGAATTTAAATTAACTTTGAAAGTATGATAAATTTATGATATTTTGAATTTAAATTAATTTAAAATGATTTTATAACATATTAATGATTTTTGAATAAAGTTAAAATGTTAATGAGTGAATATTGAGTTGAATTTGGAAATATAACTTAAATTGGAATTTATGAATTTGATTTAAAAGTGAAATTTTAAGTTAAGTTAAATAAAATGGAATTAAGTTATATTTGAGATTTTAAACTTAAGTGTCAAGTTGAAATTTAATGTAATGAATTTAAATTTGAATGTTGAAATTTAATAAGTGAATTATTAATAAATATTGATTTTGGAAAGAAACTTAACTTTATAAAATCATGAATTTAAGGAAAATTAAATGATGCATATAAATGTGAAAAGGAATGATTTTATAAGTTAAAAATAATTTAAATAAAAATATAAGTGTTTGTAAAATTCTATTGAATATTTGAAGTTAATTAACAGCATTTTTAATACCGTCTTTTGTTAAATTTGATTGTTTTTGAATGTAACTTTCTGTAGCATTTTCTAAATGCTGCGAAACTTGAATTTTCATTGTTTTAATAATTTTAAGCGCATAAATGAACATTGAAAAATTTAAATTTTTGGAATGTAATAATTTAATTATTAAATGTAATAACGTTATTTTTATGATTTAAAATGAAGTAATTTGTTTTGAAATATAACTATTTGATATATTAAAATGATTGAAATGGGGTTTTGAAAAGATATGATATTTTGGTATATTAAAATGATTTGAAATGTGGTTTTGAAAAGATATAATATCTTGATATATTAAAATGATTTGAAACGAAGTTTTGAAAGATATGATATTTTGATATTTAATGATTTGAAAAATGGAGTTTTGAAAGATATGACATTTTGATATAAAATGATTTGAAGGAAGTTCTGAAGGATATGATATTTTGGAAATGAAGCTTTGAAAGGTTATGATATTTTGATATATTAAAATGATTTGAAAGGAGGTTTTGAAAGGATATGATAATTTAATATATTGTAATGGTTAGAAATGACTTGATATTTATTTTGATAAATATTTGAATTGAAAGATATAGTATGATGATATATTGAAATGGTTTGGAAATGATTTAATCTTTATTTTGATAAAGATTTGGGTTGAAATGATATTTTATTTTGAAGTATAAAATATTGTTTTAAAGTTATAACTACGGGTTATAATAACAATTGGTTGTTAAAGAGACCGGGATCGGATATTGTCTTATAGCCGGCCAATACCGAAAACCACTTTAACAACTGTGTATGCGGTGGAGATTCCAGAGTGAAGTAGGATGGTGGCAACGTTCTCAAGGTATATTACGTGGACCCAACTCCCGTGAGTTGGCATAAATGACTAAAACAGGAGCTATACCGGGCTACACAAAGGGTCGCACCCTTTCAGCAAACATGCTCCATCGGAACCCATTCTATTGCTTTTGTGATTCGATACGTGGCGCCATTTTGATTCGGGGGTATTGTTCGAGGTGGGCGGAAGCTGCTGGCTTGCCGTCACCACCGGTCCGGGAGTGCAAACGGTATATCCACCCTGGCATTGCCTCGCGTGCCGTGTCATCTCCTTATAGCGAGCCCACTACGATTTTGGTTTTAAAGATCCGACCGCGTTAAGGTTCACCATCCCCTTAACGCTATTTTCTATATGATTATACTTTACTGATTAGACACTGTTGTATATAACGTATATTGCTACATAGTAAATAGTTTAACGGATCCTTAGAGGATGGGCGGTCCCAAGCATCTTCTAATTTACTTATCTTTGCTACAGTTCACTTGAGTTGGTTTACATTGTATAAGTATGTATGTCCTGACTCGAGTGTTTTTATTTTTATTTACGCTCGGGTCAGCCTGAGTTATTCATAGATTTGGATTCCGCTTTCTAGAGATTGGAATCGCTGGAGATATCTGCTTATCTAGTTTTATCTATTCCAGTTCTATTGTTCTATTCAGCTTGTACTTGGTTGTCATCTTGAGACTTCTGTTGTACTTTATTTTCTTCTGTTGTATTTTATGTAACTCTGATATTTTTATATAGTAGCTTCATGAACTACTATTTCTTTTATTTCCGCTGCATTTTAAATACTCTATGTCTGTGATCTGTGATTTTTATTTACTGTATATTCTGAGGTTTGCCAAATTTTTATTTACAACGCGGTATTTTGAGCAATTCAATTTTGGCATGAGTGTCTACCTATACACTTATAATGGATGCGAATGGTTGAAAATATCGGGTCGTTACAGGATATCTGAAAAACACATCGATCTAAATTAACGATAGGTTGTGTATCTGAAGTGAAGGTGAAGATTTAGAGTGCAAGGGTTATCGTCATTAACTCTGAGGGTGATTCCAAAATGAGTGTAATGAGATCATGCCTTCAGTTTCGTTCAAACTCGGAACGAACTTGTATGGATTGAATGCTTTCAGAACATCATCAGGTGGACGATGAGCATTCTAAGTAATGTGTTCTATAAAGGTAATCATAGCCTCAAGCCTCATCAACCGAGAATGGCTAAAACAGGGGAGGTGCAGCAAGGCTAAGTGGATCATGCCCAAGTAGGACGAGGTCTAGATGTCCCTTTTATTTCGGCTGTTTGGTGCGGTTGCTGATCACAACTGCGGGGTGGTCTTGTTCGGAACTGTTCAGTAAGGAATGGTTCTGGGTTTGTGTTGCAGGGGATTGGGAGTGATCCTCGGTACGTTGATCTAGGCCACGTACTATGACGAGCGGTACCCCGGTAGCCCTGCCATTGTATGGAATCCAAAATCCAGTAAGTGCCCTCGATTTTGATTGTATTACCCACTTTTGAGGCTAGTAGCTGGAATTTAATCATGTAACAATTTCGGCTAGTTCTTATTTACTTGAAAACCCTAGACCCTATTATAATATCCTCGGATTTCCTATCAAATGTTTTGGTTAGCGTAAGGTAAAAACTTTTCCATGTTTATGTGTGGGAAGTCTTACGTGATACCTTTTGTTTTCAAAGGTTTTTCAAACTTAAGCAACTTTAACCTGTTACTCACACCAGATCCATGTCTGACCCGGAGTTTATTTCTGTTTTCTTAAACTCTTGGGTACTCAAATTTTTACGAGTAGCCAAGGGATTCAGGTTAGCTTTGACGAATTGTGGAGGAGCAATGGAGCAGGAGACTTCCGCGTATAGATATATAGTTTTGCACTGTGTTGGTATCTCTAAGTGGTTTATCTGTATTGTGTTTCGAGTTGTAATAACTAGACAGGTGTTTATAACTGTCTAGTATGTGTTGTATTGTCTGTGTAACCCTGATAGTTGTTGTATACTATGTAATACTTATGTTATTATTATAAATTATTCATTCCACTGTTGAGATTCTGTTGTTGTTTCTTCTTTCTCTTCTTTCTTTTCTCTTTTCTATCCCCTTTCTTTCTTAATGACGATGCGACTTTCTGGTCATAGAAAGTCGGGTCGTCACAGGTGGTATAAGAGCACTAGGTTGAGCGAATACCTAGGCTCTGGAGTGGTGTCTATCTTGAGAGAGCGTATTTGTAATTTTAATATATATAATTATTTCTACCTATCTGTTAAGTTACCTATTCGGGTTTTCCAATATAAGTTATAAAGGTAGATGAGGTAGTGGGGTGAGTGACACGACTACTTCCATTGGTTGGGGTTTGAATGTTTGAGGTTGGAAGTGGATCTGTCGAGACTGTAGACCTAATACCATCTTGAGTAAGCTTTGCAGCTTGGTGTAAGGATTTCATCGATCTCTGAAGGAAACCTGTTAAGGTTCGGAGTTCATCTTTGAAGTGCATGTTGGATGAGTCGAGTTTGGATCTGTCGGTTGGGCAGAAGCAAGTGAGTGATGGTATCTTGATACCACAGGAAGTAGTAGCTGCGTGATGAGATACAGTGACTATGGATGTTTTCGAAGATGTTTCTTTGGAACAAGAGTAAGGAAGTGTGTCTGCTTCGGTGATGTGGCTGAGTCCAGCAGGGTGTTTCTGTTTACTTTGAGGTTTGAGTTTCTCGAAGAGCTTTGGATTAGGAATTCTTCGGCATTGGTGTCAGCAGTGCAGCTCGGAGTGTTCTGTGTTGGCAGGAAGTTTTCTAGCTAAGCAGTTTTTTTGGAGGAGGAGTTCAGAAGCAGCAGAGTGGATCCGTTTCTTCGGTGAATTGGCTAGGCCAGCCTAAGCTGTTCTGATTGGTAAAGAGAGAGCAGTTTCTTTGGAATTTGGTTTTGGTTGATCGCAAAAGTGACTTGCGATAGTTGAGTGTTCTCTTGGGTTGTTGGAGATTTTTCGGATATCTTCAGGGAAGTCAGAGATTTGTCCGCATCTGGATATCGAGTTTTCTTATCGGCTAGGATTCCAGAAGTGGTACCGGTGGTTCAGCTAATTGAAGGATGGTTCCTTAAGATAGAGTTGGTGAAGCAACTCGGGTTTCGGAGGAACTTCTGAGTTTTCTTTATGGATCTGTTGAACCATATTTCTGAGATATGTTGTCCAGTTTGTGCTCGTGTCCTTCATCAGCATTTTCTTCTGCTTCGGATCAGAGTTGTGCAGCGGAAGCAGTTTGGGAGTGCATCTGTTTTCTTTTCCGGTTAAGGAGGCTTCTGCGTGTAGATATATAGTGTTCCGCTGTGTTGGTATCTCTGAGTATTTCTTTGTGTTGTATTGAGTTGTATAACTAGACAGGTATTTATAACTGTCTAGTATGTGTTGTATTGTCTGTGTAACTCTGATAATTATTGTATACTATGTATTATTTATGTTATTAATATAATTTACTCGTTTCGTTGTTGAGATTCTAATGTTGTTTCTTCTTTCTCATCTTTCTTTTCTCTTTTCTATCCCTTTCTTTCTTAAAGATGATGCATCATTCTGTGGAGATAAATGGAGGGTCGTCACACAATCCACCCTTCATAGCTTGTCTCACCATCTCAACAAGTCTGCCATCGTAATTCAAAGGAATTCTCAAGTTAGCATTCCCAGTCTGCCCCCTATTTCTATAGGGAAATTCTGGCACATATTCATCCTTTCGCACATCTATATTCTGATTCACATTCAGTTGCTCAGCATCATTCCCTGGACATGCTTCATTTATGTTTGTGTTAGCTCCAGCCATGTGCCCTTGTTCTTTTGGATTAGTATCGATCCATGCTTTTGGATAAATACCAATCTATATGGCTCGTTCAAGGGTCGCTCTATTTTGCTCCATTCAACTTCCCAGTGCATTTGCTGCAGCTTCTAGCCTTTGGTTCTGATTTGCTATAACTTGTGTCTTATTCCTCTAAAGAAATTCTCTATCATCTCTTCCTGGCGAGAAATCATAATTTCCTACAATCCATTCCTCATGGCCTCATCTCATCCCTGGTTATATAGATGGATGGGGGTTTAGCTCCTAAGGATGCCTCTAGACTGTCCCCTTGTTGAGTTCCTCTAGTACTAGCCTTTCTAGTAGAGTGTCTTGTCAATCTTGAATATTTTCAAGTCTCGAATTAGTGAATTTAAGTGTCTCTTAATGAAAGCACCAAAATGTTTGAACCAAAAATGTCACAAACATCCAATAGATTGAGTAGAGAATAAAAGTGAAGAAAATAAATAAAAAAATGAGCAAGAAAGGGAACACACAAGATTTATAGTGGTTAAACGTACTCCGACCTATGTCCATTCCAAGTATCCTTTTGTTATATTGTCATTTTCAAGTACCGTTCTTACAGATTGGTACAAATCTGTTACAGATCGGTATGAATCCGTGAGTAATTACAAGGGATTAGAGTAAGAGAGCAAGAGAGCCAAAAGGAACCTTCAAAATGAGTCGTGCCCTCTTATTTATAGCTGTAGGAAGCCTAGAATCATGTCATCATCATCTCCACATCATTCTCTACGCCAAAGACTAATTCTTTAGAAAAATGGTGGATACCTCAGCATGATTCGTGGATCGGTACCAACTCATGGTCATTGTGATGACCCACCTTTTTGACCATCGAAACTCGATACCGAACACTACCACTATGTTCAAATGTCACGCATCCAATTGACAAAAGAGCAGAATGTTAGGGTAAATTAAAAAAAGAACAGAGAATAGATAAAAATAGAATCTCACAGTGGAATGGACAACATATAGTATAACAAGGATGGTAGAAACTATCACTCCACACATACAGAGATATAAGAGTTAAAAACAAATCTTATCAGCTAGACAACTATAAAATCCTGACCTTACAAATGCCGATGGGTATGCTATACAATATAGCGGAAAATTAAAACACTGCAATAGGTGAGTCTCTAGCTCCCTTCCAAGATATCCATATTAGCAAAGCCAATCAAGAAAATACTCAATCTGACCTAAGCATTATAATAAATAACACTCGGATCAGTCTGGAAATACCAACGCGGGTCAACTCGAATAATGGGGATTATATAAAAGTTCTACGTAACCATGCCGCTAACGCGAAACGGGGTTTTTTACCTCACAAGAATAGCATCCATACAGGAAAGAGCAGAAATAAATATCAAGAAACAAATCCAAATAAGAATGGGCATAATTGATATTAAAACCAGACTTGAAAGAATGGAAATAAACTGAGTAAAATCTAAACTGGGCAGAATGGATAGAGCAAGGAAAACAGTCCAACTTGATAGAAGGGACTAAATAAGCTAATAATCCAAACTTGATAGAATGGACTGAAAAAACTATAATCAAACATCGTGAAGAGTGTTTGACTCTTTCCGTTGCAATTACAGAAAAAACGATTCAAAATTTTGAATCAAATTAGTAAAATAAATTTATCCAATGTAACTAGGAGGGTGCTACCACGTTCCACGAAAGTATACCTCTAGACAAAATATACTTGAGAGCACACACTTCATTTCAGGAACTTCCATGCTGGACCCCGCTTCACAAGCATCCGAATATTTTACATCAGTGCATGCATGCCGAAACATCTCTAGATGATATGAACATACCCTGATGGGTGTGACCCACGTGGCTTGGCTCCCACTCTTGCCTTGGTTTCAGTTTTTCCAGCGTTGGATATCAATGCTTAAAACGGGCGATAAATCGTCTTAGAATGACGAAGCACAATAATGACTTGGAGGAAGAGGCCCCCTTTTTCACGCCTTGGTTTTTGTCATTTTCGATAAAGAATAACAAAGCTCAATGGAGCAATAAATCATTTTAGAATGACAATAACAAAGAAGCTGAAATAACCGATAGTCGAGATACCAACTATCGAGGATATAAAATGATCGTATATGGAAACTAAGTCTTGTATACTTATCACCACTCACTGAATTCAAACTTGGAATTTTTTTTCTTATTTAACAATAATACCAGACAAGTCAAGGTAGTGTTACATCAAAGTCATGTCTAACGATTACTCTTAACTTTTGAAATAGTGACAAGTTAACTTCTTCGATATTTAGTGCTAATTATACAAGTAAATCATTTCCATGCAAGTGACCCGCTTTTGCGGAAATAATCCATTTCCATAAACGAATCAAACTTTCACTTTTAAAAATGAACTGAACTTGTGCTTGATTTCCATATTTCCACCTTGGTAAAACACTTTTAGAAGTAGTTCTTGATTGTTGAAACGTAAAGAGAATAATTTTCCAAGTGCGCAACCCCGAAGGCCTAAACCAACGTCAGACCGAACACCCAGAAGATTATCCAACTTAACATCCCAATAACTTTAAAACAATATTAATTATCTTTAAAGATAATTAATCACGTTTAAAATCTATTTTAAATAAAAAAATCTATTATATTTAATAAAATAGTTAACTGTTTCCAAACACTTATATAACATTGGTAAATTAATTTTAAAAATCATTATTAAATCGGTTTATTAACTTTAAATTAGTTGATTAAAGAAATTTTATTATATTAGATGATTTACTTAAATTGCTTTTATTAAATCGACTAATTGACTTTAAATATCATTAAATGAAAAGATTAATTAAATTCAAATAATCATTTGTTAAAATGAATAAGTCATCTCAAACATCATTTGTTATAATGATAAGTAATTTTAAACTCCATTAATTAAGACAATTAATTAAGTTCAAGTAATCATATATTAATTGGATTAATTAAATTCAAGCCTCATTAGTTAAAACAATCAATTAAAATATCATTTGTTAAATTAATTTATTTAATTACAAAACATCATCAATTAAAATGATTTAATTAAACTCCAAAATATCATTAATTAAAAAAAATTAAAATAATAATTAATTAAAATGATTAACAAAATTCAAATCTCAATATTTAAAATGATTAATTACTTTTAAATATCATTACGTAAAATGATTATAGATTTCAAACATCAATGATTAAAATAATTAATTAAGTTCAATAAATTATTTAAACTCATTATCATTAATTAAAAGAATTAATTAAACTCAAATAATCATCAGTTAAAATGATTAGTTAAGTATAAAACATCATTAGAAAAAATGATTAATTAAATCTAAAGATAAACTAATTTTTAATCATTATCTATTAAATTAGTTAACTAATCTCAAATCATTAGTTAAAATGATTAATAAATCTAAATTATCATTAACCAAAATGATTAATGAATTTTAAATATTCTTTTTATTGGAAACACAAGATCAAGTTCATATGACAGGGTTTGGTGATGGAATTTAACAAATGACGATATAGCGAAATCATTATAACGAAAATTAACAAGATAAAAGGAATATCAGGATTTAATTCAATTGTAACAGCATAAAGATGAAAATAAATAATTTATTGTCGAGAAACCCCCTTTGGGTCTCTCTACAGATTTTTTCCTACAAAATATTGGTTATGGATATTATATAGATAATCATATAGATTTATAACGATCAAATTAATATGTTATCCATTTTCCAATCGAAAAATTTGACCAAACAAGCAATCAAACAATTAAACTAACATCCAAGCAATCAATAAACATTTTTAATATCATTGATATAATAAAATTTAATGTGATTAAACTCACATTGATTTTTGTTATCCTCGAAACATTCGATTTTAGCCTAAATTACAAAAAGTTCCAAATCAAACCGAACCAATTCCAATGCGAAGGGCTCGACGACACGAGTCCAACACAAAAAACAACGTTCGAATCTGACCTAATACGCAAAAGTTATTGATTTAATAAGTTTTTGAATAAATAACAATGATTAATTATTAAAGTAATAACTAATCACCTAATTACTAACTAATGCCCCCACAAACATCTTCTTGCTTAAAGCTAATGACCTCTATCCCCTATACATACATACCCAAAACATATACGTACACGCACACCACCCTGACCACCACACACGATGAATTCGAAAGCCGACTTCGCCTAACAACTCCATAGCTCCTCCTCCTCGATCCGCACCCAAACACCTAAGCCCTACGGCCTCGCTATAAAATGCTACAACAGCCTCTGCTCCAAGTCGTATGTCAGGTCGTGTGACCAAAAATTGAGCTGAACCACACCGAAATGCCAGCGTCGCCTCGCCTCGCTATGAAAAGATTGGGTCTACCCTCTATTTCCCCCAATTCCACATGAATAGATATAAAAAGTAAACCCTAACTCCAAAACATCTACTATAAAATAATCGATCACTCAAAACATTGCAGCGAGCTACAAAATGATTATATGATGGAAGCTAATCTCCTAACGAGCACAACGGATCGATGTTCAAGATTTTTAATTAAGTATGGAATTTTTATTTGAATTTTGAAAATAGAAAATCCTCATTTTCAACTTAAAGGCGTCGTTCATAAGATGGGAGGGAGCATAAATGATAATATGGAGGATGTGGCAAGTGTACGGGGAAGTAGGGGCCAGAATTGAGAGGATATGGTCATGATTAGAAAGGGTACAATATTATTTTAAATTATTAAACATAGCATATCCAAAAAAAATTGAACTCCAAATGAGGCATGCCACTTGGCGTTCTATATGTTATACCCCTATTTTGAACACAATAGAACTTGTCTCGAGTCCTAATTCGATCGTATGTAGAAGATAGGTTTTTATACCCAGTTATTATACTAAATTTTCGATATTAATTTCGACGCGTTTCAATCTTGCACGACCAAACGATATGTCTGGTCGCCATGAAATTCAACGACGTAATATAGTTCACTATTACGAATCCAATAAAAATTGGTTTTGTCAAAATCCGAGATTGTGCCCCCAAAAGGCTAATTTTACAAATTTAAATATTTAATTATCGATATTTATCCGGTCTATTTATATTTGTAAACAAATTTTGCAAATTGAATTCACCGACATTATTTATTGATTAAAATAAGCTTACTAATATGATTAAATCTATTTAATTAACATTAAATTCATAATTCAAATATTTAGTCATTCCCCATATTTTAAATATAACTTATTCAATTCCAAAATTCAACTATATAAATATTTAAAATCAATTAAACATTTAAAATTAAATAACCAAAATTTTAGGTTATTACATTCTCCCCCCTTTAATGAATTTCATCCCCGAAATTCCTAAGGAAGATTTTTTTTTTCAAATCCTCAAGTTTAAAACTATCAATTGAATGAGTTATTAAACTTATTAACCTTTTCAAAATCAATTTAGGTGGAATAGGTTTTAAAATTTCAAAGTCTTTAAAATCCATTCACCTATATCAAATAGTTTCTTACATTCATTCATTTATTCCAAGATATAACCTAAAAATCAAATTTTAGTTATCAAACATTTTCCAAATTTCTTTTAAATTTTCTAACTCTTAAATTTACGGAAAATTTCACTGGTGTCTCCTTTGCGTGGCTCGATCGGTACAACTACAAATCACCTCTGCGGCTCTAAAATAATCAATGAAAACAAAACCCAAGTGACCTTCCATATTTGGGGCATAAAATCATCAACAGTTTTAAAATTTTAAAATTTATTACGTATTTTCTTGCTTTTGACTTATATTTTGGCAAGTAATTTATTACCTTTTATGCAAATGCAGGTGCACAAGAATCAAATAGCAATCTCTTGCATACCTGTACATACGAAATCTAAAAGAGAATCAAGTTGAAAAAACAATGTGATGTAACTCTATAAGAAAAAACTACTCTGATATAAATCTACGTGCATCCAACAACCATATCTCAATCATATGCAACAAAATACAGAGAATGTTTTGTAATAGATGATACGCATCCAATTATTTCAAATGATAAAGTTAGATCCAAATACCCTGGTTTTCCAATTCAAAAATTTATTTTCAATTTTCTCGGACGAGAAAAATCAAAGATCAAAAATCAAAATGGCAAGGAAGGGATTCCTCCAATTGAATTACGGTGAAAATCTAGAATCACAACAACATGGAGTGTCTAGTGGTATTTCAGTTCCTTCAAAAAACATTAACTAGAGTGAATAAGTATCATTCCTTGTCCAAAATATTTAAAGTTTCCTTTTTCAAAATTACCAGGATTTAGGTCCTAATGAAAACAATTTAAAATCCATTGTTTATAAATTTAAACTTCATAGACAATGGTACATGAAATCACACAACCAATCAATTCAATTCAATCAAATCAAATTAATCTACTTCCGTAGAAGGAATAAATTAACAGTAATAGTCAGTTGAATTCCACAAGGAAAAACTCATCACTTAACTTTATTTCAAAAAGTCAAATGATTAACAAACATAACTTACGTTCAAAACTTTCTTAATTGTCCAAAAATACAGATAATTATCTAAGCGTACCATTTTGCTCATTAGCCTTTGGTTATTACTTAAAAGATTATCCAAACTCATTCGGACAAAACGGAAAGTTATACTCTATATTTTATTAATTTCTTAATTATATTAAAAAAATCCGAAATCACTTATATTTTTCAATTAGTATTTTACTCAATACTAAAATTATTTATGGATTATTTCATAAATTCTCAACCAAGTTTTTATAATATTTTATAAAGTCATTTTTTATAAAACATAAAATAATAACATATTCCACTTTATTTGCTTGTATAATACTCTTCTATATCCTAATAGTACATACAAATTTTATTTTACCTTTTTAAAGATCTAGGTGGAGATCAAATCAAATTATGGCTTCTTAAAACCGAGTCAACCTATTAACCCTTTTAACTTAGAGTGTTAAAAGAATAATATTTACGGGTTGACCCAATCAGCAAATAGTTCATACTACTTAGATGTTTTAAACTACCATATGATTTTAATAAAAGTAATGTTTATTAAAACCCTCTTATTTGATTTAACCCAGTTTAAACCTGTGTTAAATTCTCCCCTATCTTATCTAAGGGAAAACAAATCTTATTTATCAAAACAATCTTTTATTAGAAATACATTTTGTTTTGCAACCAATTCCCTTTTGGGGAACTTAAAATAAATACATGATTTTAATTTCAAAACTTATCTTTGAATGATTACTATATATGTTTTTATATATGATAACTTCAAACTATTTATTTATTAAAACTCACTTTGGGTTTACTTGGATTTGAACTCATTTCGATTGCACAATGATAAAGAGAACAATTTACTAAGTACCCCACAACGTTCGCTTAAACAAACGTCTGATCGTCACATAGAAGATTATTCATATTACCATAAAACTAATTGAAATGATTTCCTCCTAATTATCCCAAAGAAAATGCATCCCATTTAAAAATTATTTCTAAAAAATACGGCTATTTCTTTTCTCGAAAACCTTCTGAAATTATTTTCAAAATTCAAGGATTTTGATTCAAAAATCCTTTCAAAATACATTTTATAAACTAAATTTGTATAAAATTTCATTTATATAAAAATCATTTCATATTATAATAATTCTTCTTTATTATAATCAAATTTTATCAAATGTTTATTATCTAAATGTTTTACCTTACCAGTTAGACTATATTTATAACTTTTTATTAATGTTCAATCTTTAACTCACTATTATTAAATGGTGAATATTCAAGTTAACATTGTCTCCGAACACCTTTATAGTCAAACTGTGAAAATTAACTCAAAAAGGGTTCATTTTAAATCTAGCGATAAATGCTCCTAAATAAACTGAGCTCAGTGTAACAACTAACGAGCAGTAGTTAATGCTTCTTATTTAAATTAAGCATAACCGAACAAACAATTGTGATAATAAATAAATATTATCATATTTGAACCAACACACTTTATAACTATATAGTGTTTTTAAAATTATTCCTTTATATATATATAAAATATAATCCTAGTCAAAATATTTAATTTGCCAAAATTTTCAATACCATATCCGTTAGCCTTGGTCGAGTGTTTAAAAACCCCTATCGATACCGTGGCATGCCACGACTCGACTAGAATTCATAAAAACTCAATAGACCAATTAACATAATACGTTTTTATAACATTAACAAATAAGCTCTCGTATATATAATACTCTCAAACTCATTTTAAGGTGTCGCTTACCCTATCTCCAATGAGCAAACCCTACCAAAGGCAAGGTTCTCGCTTAACCTCGCGCTCTGATAACAAATTGTAACGACTCGCCTTTTCACCACCGAAACATGACACCGAACACTACCACTATGTTCAAATGTCACGCATCCAATCGATAAAGTCCAGGTTGTCAGGGTAAATAAAAAAAGAACAGAGAAAAGAGAAAAATAGAATCTCACAGCGGAATCGACAACATATAATATAACAAGGACAGTAGAAACTGGCACTCCAATCATACAGAGTATATTAGAGTAAAAACAAACCTTATCAGCTGGATAGTTATAAAATCCTGCCTTACAAATGTTGATAAGTATGCTTTATAAAACAATGAAAAATTAAAACGCTATGATTGGTGAATCTCCAGCTCCCCTCCAAGATCTTCGTATCACCAAAGCCAACCTGGAAAAATACTCGATCTGACCAGAGCATTATATTAAATAACACTCGGATCAGTCTAGAAATACCAGTGTGAGACAACTCGAATAATGGGGATCATATAAAAATCTGTGAGACCACGCCGCTAACGCGGAACGAGTTTTTTTACCTCACAAGAATAACATCCATACAGGCAAGAGAAGAAATAAAAACCAAGAAACAAATCAAAATAAGAACGGGCATAATTGATATTAAAACTAGACTTGAAAGAATGAAAATAAACAGAGAAAATCCAAACTGGACAGAATGGATAGAACATGGAAAATAGTTCAACTTGATAGAATGGACTAAATAAGGTAACAATCCAAACTTGATAGAATGGACTGAAAAAAGTATAATCAAACATCATGAAGAGTGATTGACTCTTCCCATTGCAATTACAGAAAAACGGATTCAAAGGTTCGAATCAAATCGGTAAAATGAATTAATCCAATGTAACTAGGAGGGTGTGCCCCCTTCTAAGAAAGTATACCTCTAGATAAAATATAGTTGAGAGCACATGCATCACTCTCGGGAACTTCCAAGCTGGACCCCGCTTCACACGAGCATCCGAATATTTCACATCAATCCATGCATGTTGAAACCCTCTAGATGATGTGATCATACCATGATAGGTGCGAACCACATGGCTTGGATCCCACTCGCGCCTTGGTTTTATTTTTTCCGGTGTTGGATAACAATGCTCAAAACGAGCGATAAATCGTCTTAGAATTACGAAGTATAATAATGACTTGGAGGGTATGCCCCCTTTTTCATGCCTTGGTTTTAATCATTTTCGATAAAGGATAACAATGCTCAATGGAGCTATAAATCGTTTTAGAATGACGATAACAAAGAAGCTGAGTAATCGATAGCCGAGATACCAACTATCGAGGATATAAAACGATCGTATATGGAAATTAACTCTTGTATACTTATCACCACCCATTGAATTTAAACTTGTACTTTTCTTGGTTAACAATAATACCAGACAAGTCAAGGTAGTGTTACCTCAAAGTCATGTCCAACAATTACTCTTAACTTTTGAAATAGCGACAAGTTTATTTCTTTGATGTTTAGTGCTAATTATACAAGTAAATCGTTTCCATATAAGTGATTCGCTTTAGGAATTAATTCATTTCCACAAACGAATCAAACTTTTACTTTTAAAAACGAACTGAACTTATGCGTGATTTCCATATTTCCACCTTGGTAAAACACTTTTAAAATTAGTTCTTGATTGTTCAAATGTTAAGAGAATAATTTTCCAAGTGCGTGAGCCCGAAGGCCTAAACCAACATCAGACTGAACATCCAGAAGATTATCCAACTTAACATCCCAATAATTGAGTTCCAATCCCTTTCTATAACTTTAAAAGCAATATTAATTATCTCGAAAGATAATTAATCACATTTAAAATCTCTTTTAATAAACAAATCTATTATCTTTAATAAAATAGACATTTTTTTCCAAACGCTTATATAACAATAGTAAACTAACTTTAAAAATCTTTATTAAATCGCTTTACTAACTTTAAATTATCTAATTAAAACAATTTTATTATATTGGATGATTTACTTAAATCACTTTTATTAAATCGATTAACTAACATTAAATACCATTAATTACAAAGATTAATTAAATTTAAATAATCATTGGTTAAAATGAATAAGTCATCTCAAACATCATTTGTTACAATGATAAGTAATTTTGAACTCCATTAATTAAAACAATTAATTAAGTTCAATTAGTCATAAAATAATTGGATTAATTAAATTCAAGCCTCATTAGTTAAAACGACTAATTAGACTATCGTTTGTTAAAATAACTTATTAAATTACAAAATGTCATCAATTAAAATTATTTAACTAAATTCCAAATACCATTAGTTAAAACGGTTAATTAAATTTAAAACAATCATTAATTAGAATGATTAATAAAATTCAAATCTCATTATTTAAAACAAATAATTACTTTTAAATATCATTACGTAAAATGATTATTTATTTCAATCATCATTAATTACAATAGTTAATTAAGTTCAATAAATCAATTAAACTTCGTTATTATTAATTAAAATAATTAATTACACTCAAATGATCATTGGTTAAAATGGTTAATTAAGTATAAAACATCATTAGCAAAAACGATTAATTAAATCTAAAGATAAACCAATTTTTAATCAACATCTATTAAATTGGTTAACTAATTTCAAAATCATAAGTTAAAATGATTAATAAATCTAAATTATCATTAATCAAAATGATTAATGAATTTTCAATATTCTTTTTATTGGAAACATAAGCTCAAGTTCATATGACAGTATTTGGGATGGAATTTAACAAATGATGATATAGCGAAATCGTTATAATGACAATTAATAAGTTAAATGGAATATCAAGATTTAATTCAATTATAACGGCATAAAGATGAAAATAAATAATTTATTGCGAGAAATTATTTAGGATCTCTCTATAGATTTTTTCTGCAAAACAATGGTTATGGATAATACATAGATAATCATATGGATTTATAACGATCAAATTAATATGTCATCCATTTTCCAATCGAAAATTTGACCAAACAAGCAATCAAACAATTAAACTAACATCCAAGCAATCAATAAACGTTTTTAATATCATAGATATAATAAATTTTAATGTGAGTTAAACTCATATTGATTTTTGTTTTCGTCAAAACGACCCGATTTGGACCAAAACCGAACGGGCGTTTGATTTTAGCCTAAATCTAACTAGCTCCAAATTGAACCAAACCAATTCCAACATGAAGTTCTTGACGACACGAGTCCAACACAAAAAACGGCGTTCGAATCTGACCTAATACGCAGAAGTTATTAATTTAATAAGTTTTTGAATAACTAACAACGATTAATTATTAAAATAATAACTAATTGCCAAATTAATAACTAATGCCCCACAAACATCTTCTTTATCGAAGCTAATGACCTCCATTCCCTATACATACATACCCAAAACAAATATGTGCACGCACAACACCCTAACCACCACACACGACGAATTTGAAATCCGAATTCTCCTAACAAATCCATAGCTCCTCCTCTTCGATCCGCACCCAAACACCAAAGCCCTACGGCCCTGCCATAAAATGCGACAACAGCCCCTGCTCTAAGTCGTATGTTAGGTTGCACAACCAAAAATTGAGCCAAACCATGCCAAAACGCTAGCGTTGCCTCACCTCGCCATGAAGAGCTCGGGTCTACCCTCGATTTCCTCCAATTCCACACGAATAGCTCGAAAAAGTAAACCCTAGCTCCAAAACATCTATTGTAAAAATAATCAATCGCCCAAAACACTGCTGCAAGCTACAAAATGAGAGATAGTATGAATGATAATATTGAGGGTATGGCAAGTGTATGGGGAAGTATGGGCCAAAGCTGAGAGGGTATGGTCATGAATAGAAAGGGTATAATATTATTTTAAATTTTAAATTATTCAACAAAACATACCCGAAATTCCAAACTCAATATAAGGTGTGCCACTTGGTGTTTTATATGTTATACCCCTATTCTGAATGCAATTGAACTTGTCCCGAGTCCTGATGATCTTATGCAGAAGATAGGCTTTTAGACCCAATTATTATATTAAATTTTCGATATTAATTTCAACGCGTTTCGATCTAGTATGACCAAACGATACGTCTGATCGCTACGAAATTCAACGACGTAATCTAACTATTACGGAACAATGAAACCGATTTCGTCGAAATTCGAGACTGTGCCCTAAAAGGTAAATTTTACAAATTTAAATATTTAATTATTGATACTTATCCGGTCTATTTATATCTGTATCCAAATTTTGCAAATTGAATTCACTAATATTATTTATTAATTAAAACGAGCTTAATACTACTATTAAATCCATTTAATTAACATTAAATTTCATAATTCAAATATTTAATCGTTCCTTATATTTGAATTATAAGTTATTAAATTCCAAAATCTAATTATTTAAATTTTTAAAATTAATTAAACATTTAAAATAAAATAACCAGAATTTTGGGTTGTTACGGTCTTGGATCAATACCGATCCATGAAATAGCCAAATGGGATGTTTTGAATGTTTTGTCATAGCTCAATTCCTGGTTGGCTTTGTGGTTCCAATCTTATTTGCATCCTTAGCAGCTTCTTTATAAGTCCAAATGATGGGTTTATAGATGAATGGAGCTGTTGACTTTAAGTGCACATGGAGACCGTTGGAGAAATGCATAGGATCCATGAAATGGAACCTGGAATAAGCTACTAGCATCATCATTTGTGTATACATGAAATTGGGGTTGGATTGGGTGAACTTTGCTGGATCGGAACTGACCCAACACTTTGGTGGATTTTTGTGCTTTTATTCTTGTGTTGGTTTGGTCTTCGTCCCATAGCTCTGTTTGTACTTGGTTTCTAGACTCCTGGGCTATCTCTCCGGGCTTCCTACCTTGATAGTTTCCAAGTGCGTTTCGTCCAATCTATCTGTATACTTCTTGGTCAAAAGGAAGGATAACAGTTGGATCGAGTGGAAATATTGGAGGTAAAGCACTATTTAAGTGAGGATTCGTCTCTTCAGTTATATGGGGTTAGTATCACGGTCAACTCAAGTTAAGTCTAAGTCAAAGTCTTTGACCAGAGCATTTTTGTTGATAATAATTGTTACTATTGAACCAAGGACTTTGTGTTTGGACTATAAGTTTGAATATGGACGACATTGGAATTTTGACCATTACCAAATTCCATAAGTCCCAAGTGATATAGTTTTGACGAAGGGAATTGGTATATATTAAAGTCATAACTAGGTAATGCTTATAAAGTGAATTTAGACTTTACCGACACTAAGTAAGCGATAAATTTGGCCAAAATATTACACCACCTGCTAAGTGGCAGGTGATCGTTAACATTCGAATAGATCCGACCAAATTAACGCCTAATGAGTCACACAACCAAAATGATGAATTTTATTTTGACCAAATGATTTAATTAGTTTATAATTATTGTAAATTATTAAATTCATTAATATTTATAAAATATTAATTATAAAATTTTGATTATGATTTGAGCAATAAATATTATTAAATATATTTATAATAGTTATAAATATATCAATCGATATACGATATCGATAAGCGATTAAATTAGATTTAATTAAATAATTTTTTCTTTAGGCTTAAATGGGATCTTGGTCCATGATGATGGATGAGAGAACTGGTATGAAATGAGATCCACTGTTCTCTCTATTCCATCTACTATTTAAACACCTCTAACCCTAATTACAAACAACATTTTGCTGCCACCCTTTCCCTTCATTGTTGGCCGATGCTATCCCTTAGATGCTCTATCATATCAAGCTCAAATCTATTCAAATTGAATTATTGTTCGATGGTCAAAGGTCAACGATTCCAGGATTAGCAGTCTCTCAAATCGAAAAGCTTTTAAAGGAGAGGGAGAGAGTTCAACATTACAAGGTGTGCTTTAAGGCATTGATTTTAGGTATGTTTTTACTGAATTATAGTTTATAATTTCTGAATAATAATTTCAATATATATATTGAATTATATATATTATTATTATACTATTAGTTAAGTGATGATTCTTATATGTATTGATGTTGTCACAAACAAGATTGGTTATATATACGTGTTCACTTAAAAAAGAATTATATATATATAAGTCAGATATATACAGTCGAATATTTTATATATGATAATTATTATTTTATAATTATATATACATATAAATATTTTATTTAATATACATATGTGTATCATTCTACGGTAATAATTGATCATATAATTGCGTACATATTTCAGCAATTATAATTTGACAACCATAAACTATTTTTATAATTATTTATTATTTTTAATCTTACTTAAATCATCATATTAAATAAATAAATCATATATATAATTATTTTTTAAGTTTTATAAAATTATTTTATCATGAGGTAAGCTCTCAGGTAGAAAATGAACATTAAAAAATGATTTTTTTTTCTATTTTTTGAAAAAAAAAGTTTAATAAACAATTGAAAAACAATAAATTAATAAAAAGTAAATTTTGATCGAAAAAATTTTGTAATTTTTTTCAGAACTTCAAAATATTATAAAATTTTTGGAAATTTAAAAATAAGTTCTAAAAATATATTTTCATTAGTATTTTATCTATGCTTAAGTGAATAATCAAATAATATATATTTTAAAATAATAAAAAACAATAATAAAATTTTATGGTGGTAGACCTACGATCTGGAATTATTAAAAAAATTCATTTTTTAATTTATATACATATACATATATTTAAATATTATATATATATTTATGCATAATTATATATATTTAAAAAAAATTGTACTTATAGACATATGTGCATATATATTTGGTTAATAATTTAAAAAATTATATTACATATATATATATATATATATTATCATAATACGCATATATAAATATATATTATTATTTTATATAAATTTATAAATTACATATAAATACATGCGCGCGCACACACACACACACACACACATATATATATATATATATATATTCATTTATATAAAATACTTAAACAAAATTACATACACATACATGTGTCTTTATAATATTTATATAAGTAATAAGTTTAAATACATACATATTTGGACAACATACAATACATATTGAATGAGTTAACGAGTTCATTGCGATGTATAACCCAACATCTATACACGGGAATATTATACCTTACACAAGCTATCATGTTACACATGAATACACATACATGTATGTATATGATACATGTTTGTACATTTATATGTAATAAAATATAAATTAAATAAAACTATACAATTTATGAATTTAAATAAAATAAAAGATTTATTTAAATAAAATTTAGAAATATTCTAAATAAATTAGACTTCATGAGCTCAATATAGATCCAATAAGAGAATCCTTTTTGAAATTCACTCATAACTTTCGTTGTTGGCTGGTCCAGTTGTAACAAAATTATGTGCATATTATATGTTGCACGTGCACATACACGTATGTTTGTAATTGATACACATATACACATTATATATCATATATATAAACAAATTAAACCTTTATATTAATCAGTTGAATAAAATAAAGATTTTATTTTAAATTTATTTAGATTAGCTCTAAATTAATTTAGACTTCATAGGCCCATTAATGTCTAGAATGATAAAAAAATTGAAACCCTCATTTAACCCAGTGCATGTTGGCCCGGTTCCAACATAAACACTTAATGGGATGGTAAGGTTAGGCCCTGTGTGGCCTTAAACCCTATTGAAAGCAGAATACTCATTTTGGACTTAGTTGTTATGTTCTAACTATTGTGGTTGTAGGTAGATGAGGAGAGAACAATGCATCAGGCCTATCTCATTTTATCCTAAGGATTTTAAGTTTAACATTTGATTGTAAGATACTAGTAAGGGGAAACCCGTTCAATTCAGCAATGCCTATTTTGATTGGAACGGCCTAATATTATTAACACCAAACTTTTTTTTTGACCTGGAGATTTGATTTCCCTTTAAACTCTCGGTACTTATTTGAGTACGTACGGAGTTGGGTTTTCACGTTAAGATGAATAAAGCTTTCGAAGATGTGCAGGAGACAAGCTAGCAGTGTTTATATTAATATCCGCTATGCAGTAAACTGCATTTGTTTGGATGTAAAGATAGGTTTTATAATATTCGGTAGTTATGAAACTAATCATCCAATGGAGAATCATCATATGTCGCTCTTGGAATTATATTTGTAAGTATTATATTTTCTCTAACAATGTAATCATGAGACATGTAATGAATTTGAAATGAAGAAATGAATTTGGCTTTAAAAATTTTGTATTCTTATGCACTTGATATTAATGATACAATAACTAAGTGTATTTTTTCGTTGGAAAATAATACCAAGGATGATTGCAACATCGTTAATATCTATTTTTTAGTGTCAAAATGGAGAATGTTACAAAGTGATTCAACATATGCCCAACTATGGTCTTAACATAATCTTTGTTGTTATGTGATTGACCATTTTCAATGTATAGTTTAGTCATTTAATAGTCACGGTATTCTCATGTCAAAAGACTACTGCACATCGTCTCGTGAGATATTCGATTCAACTTTTAACCAATAAAAGACCCTCGGTGAGTAGTTCTATAATTATTCCAAACAAGTATATGTACATAACGCCTTGGTGTCCCCAACAGTCAAAAGTAAATCATCGTCCATTATATAAGAGCATTACGTACACTAATCTCAACATATATATCGATATTTATTTCTTGATACATCTTGACTAGGAACATTTAAAGACAAGTATTTATTTATACAATTTAATAGTTATGAACACATTTGCAACTGCAATCGATTAAATACTTTTCCTAATGATTTTCTACTTGTTTATATATTTAATGTACTAATACATTAATTATATCCTAATACAACAATATATACAATATAAAATAAAACAAAAGGCTTACTTTATTTCAAAAATGATTTACTATAAGAGTTAAGTTATACAATCAAACTAGATAATCGCCCCTCGAGCATACTCTTAACTCATTCAATGTCAACCCAGTCAACCTGATGAGCGAACACAGCTGTAAGCATTAATGGCAGCTCTAATGGCCTATGGCGAGTTTGGTAAGAACATATCGGTTTCAGAAAAGCAAATCTAGATTCTGCAAGTCGACATCGGATTCAACATGAACAGTACCAAGTGACAGCTTTGATTCAAAGAGTTTGAATAGTGGCATTAGTAGGGAAGAACGAAGTCTCGAGTAGCGATGAATTTTGACCGAAGTTCATGAGTTCAGGCGGCTAGGGTTTGGTAAAAGGTGAAGGTATTGTTTTATACAAATCCCTATTAAGTTTAAATTATATTTTTATCCCTACATGTTTGAACACATATAACTCTCACATATGAATTCCTCTTTGCATGCAACCTGTATCATTGGGTTCGTATTATAGTTTTCAACACATTGACAATATTTAACTGTATGTTGTACACATGTATGTGGCATCAGAATATGACACAATATATTGAATTATTAGTTGAATAATTATGTATTAACCCTATTATTCTTAAATCAATATACTGTGACATTATTTATCTTATTCATTTTTAGATATTTTATATTCAAAGTTAAAACAAACTATTTGTTATTATATATGAAAATCATTTTATTATTAAATTTATATTTGAATAAATGTTATAATTCAACAATAAAATTAGTTCGTTTAATATTATTTTGAATAAATAATAATATTATAAATCAAATTAATATTTTAATATGATAATGATATAATAAAATTAAGATCAAACTAAATTCAAATTATAAGCATTAGATATGATTTGGTGTAAACTATATTATTCAAGATAACACTATAAAAGACCTAGTCACAATGGATTAAAAGTTTTTTGAAGACTTATCGCTTTTACAATGTTGTTGATGCACCCGATCTAACAGTTATCGCCTTAGCTGTCGGTTTAGCCTTTTAGAGAGAACGGGTCTCAATCTTAATGATGGGGTTACAGAGTCCATTGTTATATTTTAATCTAAGTTAGGAAAACACTCAAAGTGTTTTTAATAGTGAACTTTGGTTCTATTTGTAGAAGTGAATAATAGAGGTAGATAATTTTGGCTGGAATAACTAAATACATTACAGTTATTAGTTATATTAGGCCCATTTATTTAATCAAATAAATGTACAATAATTATATATTTACTAATTAAAATATATGTCTATAAAAATAAACTTATCGGTAAAATCATTATATTAGTATCTTCAAAATAATTTACAACATTTATAAAATATTATTAAATTAATTTTGGATGAGTATTGGGAGTTATGGTTGCAAGAATTTCTAGTACAAACCCAATCCTTAGTAATATTTATAGATCAAATATTAAAGTATGTATAGACTTTGTTGAAGTACATTAGTGGACTGGAGCTCAGTTACTTACAGATCATCTATGTGAAGTTCTACTTCATGCTCATTTTTGTTGAACCCTTAAACAATGATACAAACACACATACATACAATATATATATATATATATATATATATATATATATCGTATATTGATATTATTTAAATCCAATTTGAATTCTTATCTAAGTCGTATATTTATACATACATATATAACTTCTATATGCGGACTTAAATAATTACTAATAGCACCCAGAACTTTTCTAGAAGCAACCACATTTATTAAATATGCACTATACAAAAAAACTACACTAATTGTATTTCTTCAACATTGATTATTATAACATTAGAAACTAATTATATCGGGTGGTATTTCGAAGACTGGACAGATTCAGTTGAGCAACTCGCACGTGTGAATTCAGTCAGCGATTAATATTTGAACAATTCAAATATTAATGTTCACATGGCACCTTAGCTAATGGTGTGATAGCATGGTTGAACTCACCACTTAAAATCTCATTGGTAAAATCATGTTTTATAATGTTAAATGGTATCTATTAGTAACGATTATTTACACATGTTTTCTACGTAAAAACTATGTTACGGTAGGACTTATGGAATTTGGTTTTGGCCAAAATTCCAATATCATTCATATTCAACTCAGTTGGTTCATAAACAAAGCCCTTAGTTCGTAATAACATTTATTGTTACCTGAATAGAGATTTTGAATTTGAATTGAATACAGTTGACCATGGTACTAATCTCATATAATCGAGCAGGCGAATTCTCTATTGTGTAGTGTTTTACTTCCAAAATTTTAAATCACACCCAACTATAGTTACTCGATGGTCGCTATGCCATGATTTAATTACAATCAAGGTAGAGTTTCCATACTGAAGTTCAACAGTAATCCTAAGTCGAGAAAGCTATGTAATATCGTCACGTTGAGATTTTTCGTTTAACCTAGTTGTTATTAACCATTAGGAAATTCTCGAACGAGTCATTTCATGATTACCCAATAAATATGAGTATGTAACTCCTTGATGCCACCAATAGTAATGAGTAATCAGTTTCCCAATAATTGGAGAGCGCTATATTCTCTGGTCTCAACGGGTATATCAATACCTTTCCTCGAAACATCTCGATCGGGAATATTTGAGGTAATATATTATTTTAAATTGTGAAAATTTTCTCATGATTATTACTTGTAATTATCATCACATGACGTATAAGTTAAGGATCTTCTATTTAATGTATTTAAATAATTTAATTAATATGTCACGATACAGCAAGTATATAATTGAAAATAAACACATTTATTTCGAATGAGATTGGTTATCTAAATTACATAATTACCTTTAGGGATGCCTCAAACTCTATCAAATTATGTATATGTTTGTGTGTGTGTGTGAGCGTGCGTATATGTATATGTTATATACGCGTTCATATTTAAAAAAATTCTCCGTTAAAGTATTCAAAATATAATATACAATTTTATAATAATAAAAATACCTATATATATAAACACATTTTATTTGGCTAGGTTAAATTTTAAATTTAAAAACATACATACGTACGTATGTATGCGTGCATGTGTGTGTGTGTGTGTGTGTGTATATATATATATATATATATATATATATATATATATTTCAACCGAAAAATGATAAAGTTCAAAATATTGAAATTGTTACGTTGTTAATATATACATAGTAATAAATTATTTATTGGTATTATTAATTAATAAAGAACGATTTTGTATTGGAAGTTTATTTGTTAGATTATATTTTTAAGCGCTATTAAAATTTGTAGAAAGGGGGTTTGAATTTGTAAAAAAAAGTTTAATAATTAGATCCTATTTTTAAGCGATATTTGAGGGGTATTTTTGGTTGTTCATGCTGATACAAAAGAATTGTGACACCAAATGTATTACGACTGTTATTAAAGAATTTTTATTTCTAAATTGTAATATCTAAATTTTTATTTGTTTTAATATTTATATTATTAATTAATAAAGAAGGATTATGAAACGGAAGTTCGTTTGTTAACGCCTATTTTTAATTGGTATTAAAATTTGTTATTGTAGAAAGGCGGTTTGAATTTATATAGAACGTTTAATTATCTGATCCTATAATTAAGGGGTATTAAAGGGACATTTTTGACAACTCACGTTGATACCAAAAAAATGTGACCGCGAAGGTATTGCATCTACTAAAAAAGATTTAACCAAAACAAAAATTACTCATGAAGTTTAATAACCAAGAAATGATGGTTATAAGTAGAATTCATCTGCCATATATTCAACACTTCACCTTAAGCCTAGTAGTTGTAGCATTGTTGAACATGTACATGAATTTGTGAATAAACTAATTAAATTAATACACGAATGATGGGTTATTTGCAATAGTAACAAGAAGATAAAGTTTTTAGTTTAGGAGTTTAACTCTAAAATAATTAATATATGGATTCTATAATAGAATTTAATTATTTTTAAGTTTTAGTCATCAAACATATACATGACTTTTTAAATTGAGTCTTCCTATGTACATATATTTTTAAGTTATTTGAAATATTTTGAAGAAGTTCCAATTTTTTTTAAAACAAATCGAATGTTGAACTAATTTGTTTCTAATCAACCTACGATGTTCTTTATTATTGGTATCAATTATAATTTGAACACACAATGTATATTAGTTACTTATTTGATATAGCAACTAACTATGTATTTAATGTATAAAATATATGAATCAATTGTATCTATTTAAACTTCGATTAAAGTTGTCACTTCATTTTATGTGATATTTTCAGACGAAATTTTTTATTTGGTCTAAAACGTATAGCCGCGCTAGTCGCCGTAATACGTGGTTTGAAATCTCAGCTTTCGATCATAGGTTGTAATACAAGGGATCTCCGTATTAAGAAAAACCTCAAACAGCGTGTTTGATGGGTTTAACTTTTATGCACATTTTTATGTGAGGGCACCATAGTTGATTTGTTATTATATCTAAGCACGTAACCAGAAAAAAAAAGGGAATATTGAAATAACCAAGCATTAGAGAGAAAAACGGTTGAAAGTATCTTCATAGCATTAGGCTTTGTTGGGGTAAAAACTTGAAAAATGTAAAGATTTTGAACATTGTCTGGAAATCATGAGTGTTATCCAAACACGGAAAAGTTGGATTGAAACTTGAAAGAACAGAAATGTAACGTTGCAGATAACAGGACAGTAGCATGTTGCATACAAATACCCCTTTTGAACTAAAAATATAGGATTCAGCTAAAATCATAATTAACAAAAACTAAAGAAGGCAAATTCATAAAACAGAGAAGACAGTTTTAATTACACAACCAGAGGAACAGTAAGAAGAACATTTACACCAAGGCCCAAAGAGAAGCCACATACATGGGGTCACACCGGTCTCAGAAGATAAGGGTACAGAAAAAAAATTTACATTCAGCAATGGGCAGGGGCCGCGCGAACGCGTACCCCCAAAGCAACAAATAATGACGTCCACTCTCCCACTTGGGGAGATGGTAGCCCAACGCATTCCCAAAGTGCAATGGGAACCATTAGACTAGGCCTGGGCCTTCATGATCACCCATAGACCCCGTCCAGGTAAGTATGGAACAAAGCTGCACCACATGACCGTCTTATACCTTGTTGATTCAAACCTTTTCCTCAAATCTACGGTATGGGCCTCAATATGCGCTTTTGTTTGTTTCTCTTCTCTTCTCCCACTTGCTTTGCTTTGCTGCTTCTTTGCTTGCTTTCTCCCTCCGTTATAAAATCTCAAATTCACTCTCTGTTTTCTTCCTAATATTCGCACTGCACTGCATCCTCTGCAGATGCCTTTACTGATCAATAATATTACTCTACTTGCACATCTCACCTCAATGCTCATCAAACATGGTAAAGGCAACTTATGTATTTGTTTTTAATTGCCAAGCTCTTGCTTTTATATGCAGAATGCGCAGCTTGCTCACCATTCCTCTCTTCAATTAACCCAACTTTGTCCCTTCCATTCCATAACCCTTCATTCTTTATCACTTTCTGCCATTTCTTTGTCCAAATTTGTTTATACCCGTTGTTGATTTTGCTTAATCTCCTCCCCTGATACATCTATATATTCATATATAACCTACTGATATGAATTCACATATCTTTTTTCACTAGTACACTTTGTCTGAATTGCTTCAATTTATGGTCATGCATGCGCCTTCTTTTGCCTGCACTATCTATATGACTTGTTTGTGCACTGGAAAAGTGGATGCCCTGCTCTTGCTTTATTCCTTGTGTCAAAGACATTAAATAATAAAAGGAGCATGCTGCGTACCTATTTCAAATAACGAATTTGTTTTTTGATTCTCTTTTTTTCCCTTCTTTTTTACACCATGCACATCGGTAGTGTTTCATGTTTTCTGTACAGCAGTAAAGCTTCAGTGGACTAAAAATATGTCATTCTTATCGAGCAAGCACTGTCAAGAATCTATATACTTTGGTATTTTAACTTGATAGGGTAGCCCTAACACATCCTAATCATCATGCATGAGTTTGATTACTGGATGTATGATTCTACCAACTATGGAATCATCTACAGCTCAACTTGATGAATCCAGTTTCAAGGCAGACGAGCATTGTACATACAACATGTTCGTCGTTACACCACAAATCTATGTAAGTTGGAGCATCAGTGCCGTACTCCTGTGTTTCTACACCAAAATTCTTCTATGAAGCCACTGCAAAGGGAGACCAAGGGGCTGAATTCGTTAGCATGCCTCATCAAGCGACAACTGAAGTGGAGACCGGGAAATTTGATCAGGGGTGTAAGGCCATGGTTTCTCAGGTAATGCTTCATAATCTCAATCATATCCCACACATGCACAATGTTACGTCACTTAATAGCACCATCAAACATCACATGTTGTGTTAGTTATATAAATTCTTAAGATACTTAACCTGACTGAAAATCTTATATAGTGCTCATGTGCTTACCTGTTTGTACCAAAATTCTCTTGCCTGGTAGTTAAGCTTGCCTGCCTCACTTCTATAACTCCTCTTGCTCGTAACCTGATGACAACACCACCTAAACCCACATATAGCACACACTATTTGGTATTGGTACTAATTCAATAAACAACACAAACGCGTTGGATCAAACTGCTTACATTTAAAATTACAGGTTGAACCAATGAACATTCCTATAGCCGTGCCTAGTGGTCATTCATTCAATATCATCCATATTACTACAAGGCGGAGCATAAGAAAGCATAGATATTAAAGATGGCATGCAACTAAGTCACTAGTCGCTAAGGCCTTTTGTCCATATATACATATACATGTACATGTACATGCACATGTGTCCGTGCCTGTTAAACTGTAGTTCTGCATTTGCATTATATATATACTTGTAAGTCTATCTAATGGATGGATTATAGTCCATTGATGTCAAGAATACAAGATGCATGACAGATAATATGGTAAGGAGTTAAGGACTTCAAATTTTGTTACTATCATCTGACATCACTGTTTTTCCAGCTAGCACTATGTACTCAAAAAGCTCATTTTGCCCATGCCTTGTAACATAGAGTGATCTTTGGTTGATGAGTTGTATTTTTTTTTTTACCACTCATTAGCCACTTATATTTATTTTTTTTCACATGTTTATTATGTATGTTTAGCGGTTGAAATCCCACAAGATGGCTTACCACCTATGATCGCAATCATTGCTAATTGCCATTTATACTTTGTGCAACTGTCAGTGCAGTTTAGTTGGTTTGACTTTACAGTGTAATATTTCTTAATAGTCTGATAGCTATTAATTAAGACCGCAAAATATCTCTGATTATCTTGGACATGATTCCACGATTGAACTTGCGTATTAGAACTCAATCCTTTCAATCTGATTGGTATACTAATCTCATAAGTATTATTTTTATCTTAAAATAAAACAACGAATCACTTGCATAAATTGATAACTCATATAAATGCATAGATTGTGATATCCTAGTTGACTAGAGTTGCAGCTATGAGTCACGATAAATAGAGTTGTGATATGTGTGTTAAGACAATTTTGACGTATTGTGGGCTTGATTTGATATGGTGTGTGCGACATCCGTATGTTTTAGTATATCACATTTAAACCCGATATTGCACGTTTATTGTTTATGATTTTGACTAGACTCATAGCGAGATTTAGATTTGTTACGTATATGACAACGCGTCGAGTTAGTCTGAGGTGTTCTATTTTCAGGATAGTTATCTATGGACGTCATTATGTTTTGTTTTTTGAGCAGTCCGCAGGAAATGTATATTATGTTGGAGAACTACAAAGTTTGAGTTTAGTAACCATTGTATGAAGTAGGATCTGCAACACTATTTTGTTTATTCAGAGATAGAATGGAGTTGATACGATTCTCGCAGCTATGGACATGTTAAACGATTGATTGCAAAATGGGTCGTTACATGGACATTTAGAGTAAACAATTTTTGGATTATACGTAGTCTATCGAGTTCAAAGTGATGTGTTTTATTAGTCCATGTATCAGACATATGTATGTGTGTGTGTTTGTGTATGTATATGTATATATGTGTGTTACCATTTCCGTTGCCTCAAAGTAACATATACCAGAGATCGCTCTTTACGTACCATTTCATCCAAGCTATCAGACAATAAACTCTCTTTGATGATTTAGTCACTAGCGCTAGGGCATTATACACTGACTCAAATATGGTTAATGACGCTAAAACCCTATTTGTTGACCAACTTTGACTTCAATATGGAATTGGCTAGTTTGACTGATCAAGGTAAAATCCTTGGCTGTTTAATTGGTTATAACAAATACATCGACTCCAACGTTTGCATCGTCATCGTCATCCCTTTCTTCTGATTGTGTTGGCTGTGTGTGTCTTGATTTTTTATTTATTGCTTGTGTATACCAGGTTAGGTTAAATTTGTTGTCTTCATACCGTTGTGTGAATTGTTATTGATTTATGATAATTTGTTTAGTCTTACATTTAAAAAATTTACAATAATAGACTGATTTATCATTTACTGTAACATTGATATCACACATGTAAATATTTTTGGTGCTCTCAAAGTGATTAAATAACTTATTTTTATTTTTATTTCTACTTTTATCTTTTGTTCTGGTAAACATTGCAGGAAAAAATTTCATATCTTTTCCATATTAACTTTTATCATTTTCAATATGAACATTGAAAAATAATTTTTCTTAAGCCAAAAAGTTGTTGACTCGTATAAAAAGTTATAAGAATTAATATATATATATATATATATATATATCAGATGTTCGTTTTTCTATTAGAAAAATTGATATTCATTTTTCTTAAATAAATCATATTTTCACCGTATAAGAAATGATAAGAATTTTTTATTTTAAATGGAACAATATAACAATTTACTAAGTAATTTATCCGTTATACTTTATCTTTTTATATTTGAAGATAAGTAATCATCAAATTATCATATATATTTACTGTTTATTTTTACCATTTTAATTATGATAATATTACATTATCATTGTTTATTAAGTAATTTATTGTTTATCTTTTCAAATTTAAAGATAAGTGACAATTAGTTATTTATATTTTGTCTTGTATCATTTTAAATATAAAAGTATAATATTATAAGTATTTTTCGAAAATGATAGTGGTGATCATTTTCACTATAACATACAAAAAGATAAATAAAACTATCGTTTTTTATGAAAATATTATAAGAATCATCATTTTATATAAAGTTACTCATACATCTTTTTATTGATTTTTTTTATCGACATGGGAGAATTTACTTTTATATATCTTTTTGACAGATAATTATGTAAACAAAGATATTTTTTAATAAAAGATATAAAAAACCTCAACTTTTACAAAAAAACTGTAACAATTTACCACTTTAAACAAAAACATACAAGACTGTCATTTCATTTTTCATGCAATAGTATAAAATAATATGCTGTTCCGTATTTAAAGATAAAACGATTTATTTTTTTACATTGAATGAAAACATGAAGTTATGCAAAGTATATGATAAAAGTGCCAATGCACATGCTTTAAAATGGAGAAAATGGAAAACGTAGTTTGGAAAGAAAGAAAGAAAAAAGATAATACAATATAGCACTTTATCTAAAAATTGATTTACCATTTTCTTTACGAAATAAGGTAATACAAAAAGATCAAAAGTTATACGGTTCTCATAAAAATGAAAAATTATAAAATATAGTGTTGACAAAACTATAAATTGTCATTCACTAAAAAGCTAAATATCGTTTCAGTTTTTCCAAACTATAATTTATTCGTCTTGTTGTTTAAAGTAAATGTGGACAAAATGAACAGATTAACATATTTAAATAAAAAAATAAAACATATAGAGTACTTTCGATAAAATTTATTTATAAGGTAGTGCTAAGGGTACCACGTTTTGTGCTAGGGGCACCACGTTCGATGGTTAATCGTTGAACGGTTTTTTTATACTGTAGTTAGCAGTCAACCGCCAACCAAACAGTGTTTGGCCGGCGTCAACCGTCGCCCGCGGTGCCTCAAGCAACTAAGGCGACGCTCTTAGCATCACACTATTTATATTTTCATTAAAAACCAATTTTGTTTACCCTGAGAGCTAATTTATTCATATATTATTTAAAGTTTAATTTCTTGTAACGTAAAAGCTAAATGCAAACAAATAACCTATCATGCCTATTTATAATAAAATTCACAATAACAGTTCTGATTAAAAAGATAGACTTATTTACCTTTATTGATTTGATCAACACATCCTCAATCTCACTTATTAATTTTGTTACAGAACGATCGACCAACTGAAGGTGACTTTTTTTGGTTTAAGTTCACTTAGACCTAGTTGCTGGTAAAATACATTTATTGATTTTCTTGTCTTGTTGTAGAAAATCCCTTCAGTTGATCAGTTTAAGGGAATAAAAAGCCTAACTCAGTGAAAAACAACTGGATCGTGATTGTAATGAGACGAAATAAACGGAGATAAACACTAGAACAGACAGTCGTAGTTCTATCCAATGCAGAAAAAATAAATAACACCAATATTTATAGTGGTTCCACTACCACGAGGCATCGTACGTCTATTTGGGGAGAGGGGATTTTATTAATACTGAAAGATTAGAGTTACAAGATGGATTCGCTTTTAGAGGCTATACATAAGAAGAATTAGCAATACAGACAAAATTCTGTAGAGTTTTAAATCTCTAGGATAACTGCCATTGTTTTTCAGAAGCTCCACTATTTATAGAGTGAAGATATGAGGAGGGATAACTACTATATAACAGTCCTGAGGTTTGGTTCGGCACATCTGGTTCGGCATCGCTTCGGTTTGGCCAACTTGGTTCAGTGTCCATCTGGTTCGGCATTCAATGATCGAACGAGAAATCTGAACTGGCACAAAGTTTGGTTTGATATGCACACATCTAGTTCAGCTACATTTTAGAGCAGCATCAGCATACCGAATGAAATATTTGGTTCAGTTATTCACTTCAACATTTGGACCGACAACTTCAAGAGTATGGACCGACGTGTTTTACAACACCGAACGAAAATACTGGTTCGGCATCATCGCCGCTCCACTTCGTTCACTGCTTCACTACTCCAAACATGTAAATGTTTCCCCTAAATCATCATTGATTTAAATCACTGCATCTTTGTCGCTCCACTTCCAAACCAACCTTCTTCTCGAACGAGATCATCACACCTTACCGGACCAAAAATTTGGTCTGTCAACTCCTCCAACTTTCACTGATCGAATCGCCACCACTTTAGAAATATGGAGCAGAAAATCCAAGCAACGCCGGACCACTGATGTGGTTTGGCAAGCCCAAGTTCTCAACGATGACAAGCCATCTCAACTTCCTCCTTGTTGTCACTTCAGCTAAGGGGTAGAGCTTTGGTGCTTCTTCACTTCCTCAATTGCTTCCATGACATCACTTCTTCCTCGAGATCCTCCTCTAATTGAGTTAAGGTATCGGATTCTAACATGTCTCCTATCGTACATGAAATTTTGGAGCAACCATGATCTTTGCATTTCACAAGAATGGATTGAGACATGACTTTGCTTAGATGGCCGCTAAGAAGACTTTTTTAGGTACTTAAGTGTGCCGTTTTTGAATGCATGGTTCCTTCAAAAATTTGGCATAGGTGGGAACTTATTAAATTATGTCTAAAAGAGGAATGTTAACCTTGACTTGCTTAAAAAAATTTAACACTTTTTCCATTTTTTCAGATGTTTTTTAGCGCGAAGTCTATGGAGAAATGGAGCTCACAACTTAGTAGGTCGGTATACTTGACTTGGTGAAAGATGAGATTCAGAATTGGATTCAATGTTCTGGATGGACTCAATCGAGGGATTGGAGATTTGGAAGAAATTTCTAATAAGTCATTAGGATTAACAATTTGGTTATCAATTTGCTTATCGGATCGGACGGTGGTGATAACATTCATTTGATTCAAATTACTATCTTGAATGGCATGAGCTTGATTTGAGCTTGTATTTTGATTTCTAGGATTTGAAATAGGTTGACTCAGGAATGTACCTCTTTTCCTTTCACTCACAGAATTGGCTAACTGACTCATTTGCATTTTGAGTTTAGTAATCGATCGACTCGTATTTTGCATGTACGAAGTTAGAAAATTTAGCAAACTGTTGTTCGATTGAGAACTTGAGTGGTTGCTTTAGCTAAAGTTTTGATTTCATTCGTTTGTCATCTTGAGGAACAAAATATTGTTGCACTTGGTTTTGAAAAGGTGGCGCAAAGTTTTTTTGAACTTGATTTGGTTGCAAAGGCGGATTTAAAGCATTGTTCAAAAATTCCTGGAAAGATGGTCGAACCAAATTCATGTTTGAATTGTTTTGTTTCCAAGCGAAGTTAGGATGATTTCTCCAACCAAAATTGTATGTTGGAGAGAACAGATATACACATGTGTTTGTGCCTTTTAAACTGTAGTTCTGCATTGGGATTATATATACTTGTAAGTCTATCTAATGGATGGATTATAGTCCATTGATGTCAAGAATATATGATGCATGACAGATAATATGGTAAGGAGTTAAGGACTTCAAATTTTGTTACTATCATCTGACATCATTGTTTTTCAGCTAGCACTATGTACTCAAAAAGCTCATTTTGCACATGCCTTGTAACTTAGAGTGATCTTTGGTTGATGAGTTGTATTTTTTTTACCACTCATTAGCCACTTATATTTATTTTTTTCACATGTTTATTGTGTATGTTTAGCGATTGAAATCCAACAAGATGGCTTACCTTCTATGATCGCAATCATTGCTAATTGCCATTTATACTTTGTGCAACTGTCAGTGCAGTTTAGTTGGTTTGACTTTATAGTGTGGCATTTCTTAATAGTCTGATAGCTATTAATTAAGACCGCAAAACATCTCTGATTATCTTGGATATGATTCAACGATTGAACTTTCATATTAGAATTTAATCCTTTCAATCTAATTGGTATACTAATTTCATAAGTATTAGCTTTATCTTAAAATAAAACAATGAGGCACTTGCATAAATTGATAACTCATATAATATGCATGGATTATGATATCCTAGTTGACTAGAGTTGCAGCTATGTGTCGTGATGAATAGAGTTATGATATGTGTGTTTAAACTATTTTGATGTATTGTGGGCTTGATTTGATATGGTGTGTGCGACATCTGTATGTTTAAAAATATCACCTTTAAACCCGATATTGCACGTTTATTGTTTATGATTTTGACTATACTCACACTAGATTTAGATTTGTTACGTATATGACAACGCCTTGAGTTAGTCCGAGGTGTTCTATTTTCAGGATAGTTATCTATGGACGTCATTAAGTTTTGTTTGTTGAGCAGTCCGCAGGAAATGTATATTATGTTGGAGAACTACTAAGTTTGAGTTTAGTAACCATTGTCTAAAGTCAGGATCTGCAACACTATTTTGTTTATTCATAGATAGAATGGAGTTGATACGATTCTAGCAGCTATGGACATGTTAAAGGATTGATTGCAAAAAGAGTCGTTACATGGACATTTAGAGTAGACAATTTGTGGATTATACGTAGTCGATCAAGTTCAATGTGATGTATTTTATTAGTCCATGTATCAGACATATATGTATGTGCATGTATGTGTTTGCGTGTGTTTGTGTATTTATATGTATATGTGTGTGTTACCGTTTTCGTTGTTGCCTCAAAGTAACATATATCAGAGATCGCTCTTTTCGTACCGTTTGATCCAAGTTATGAAACAGTAAACTCTCTTTGATGATTTAGTCACTAGATGATGAAGCGCTTACCTCGATAGGTCGCGGCCGACCTACCCTAGGTCGCGAGGTTGATGGTGAAGCCGCCCAGGTCGCGAGCGACCTACCAAAAGTCGAAGCCGCTCCAGAAATCGCAATGCGTCGTTCTTCCTCCATCTCAGGTCGCTCCACTACTCCAGATCGCGAACGACCTACTCTTCATCGCGAGCTTCAGAGCCCTAGGTCGCGGTCCACCATAGCTCATTCGGCAAGCTTCTACAATTCAATTCCGACCTAACCTAGGTCACGAACGAGCAAGGAGAAGGAGGACGCGAACTTTCTTAAGTCGCGAGCGACATAGCTTAGGTCGCGTGATTTAGGTCGTTACCTTTATGTCGCTGCCATTTTATAAAGTCGCGAACGAGATAAGGTTATGTCGCTGGGTTCCATAGGTCTTTGAAATTCTTTAAGTCACGAGCTTCCAGAATTCCTTAGGTCGCGTACAATTTCCCTTAAGTCGCGAAGGGGTTTAAGTCGCTGCCGATTTCTTATACCGTTTCTGTTAAGTCGCATTTTGATTCGTTTATTTCTTAAGTCGTGTCTTGTTAAGTTGTGATAAGTTTGTAAGTCGTTGTAATATTTGTATTTCATTTTTCTTAAGTCGCTGTGTTTGTTGTACCGCTTTGTTAACTCGTATGTGTTGTAAACTCCTATAAATAGGGGTAAAGTATCATTGTAAAGGTTGTTGAATTTTGAATAAAATTTGGTTTGTGCTTTGTGCCTCCATTTAAATTGGTAGTTGAGTGTGATCTCCTATCTCCACTTTCGGATATTCGAGTGCGCTCGAATCAACGATTGTTGAAGCCAATTCACGGAATCAAGTGCGTTTGATCAACGTTCGAAGAATTGAAGGTCTTCTCTCACGGTATCGTGCGCGATCAACGTGACGAAGATTGCTAAAGTCCGGTATCTTCGTGATCAACGGATTTGGGCCTTACGGTATTCTTAAATTCATCGATTTATCAACGATTCATCGATTATTTCCGCAAATCGTGTGAGATCCTGGACGGATTCGATTTACATCGTCGAATTCGCTTCCTACGCTGCGTCACTAGAGCTAGGGAATTACACACTAATTGAAATATGGTTAATAACGCTAAAACCCTATTTGTTGACCAGCTTTGACTACAATATGGAATTGGCTAGTTTGACTGATCAAGGTAAAATCCTTGACTGTTTAATTGGTTATAACACATACATCGACTCCAACGTCGGCGTCATCATCATCACCCCTTTCTTCTGATTGTGTTGGCTATGCGTGTCTTGGTTTTTTATTTGTTGCTTATGTATATCTGGTTGGGTTAAATTTGTTGTCTTCCAAGTTATTATTTAATATTGAGAATTAATAATAATTTTGAGAATTTAAATTGTTTATTTGGAATAAACAATGAATTTTGGGAATAAAAAGAGAAAATAACATTTTGGAACTTTATTATAGTGGTTTGAGTTAATATTAAGTGGAAGATGATTTTTATTTGGTGATAGTGCAATAATTTAATTAATTATTGCCATTTGCTTCTTTTAGTAATTATTAAAAGGAGTATTTGATTTTTAAAGAGTGTTATATTAAGTAAAAAGGTGAAATTGGGTTTAAAAATATGATTTGATCATAAAATTGAGTTTAAAATGGTTGGTAACATTTTATTACACAAGAAGATTATTTTTGTGTAATTTTTCGAGTTAAAAATAATGATATATGTAATTATAAGTGTAATTGGCTATTTATTTAAAAATAAGGGTTTTTGATAATAAAAATATTTTTATAACCCACGTATTGGAGAGTAATGAAAATATTTACACTTAATACCAAGTTGTGACGTCCCACCCCGAGATCCACATTAACACGGAGTTTTACTAGGTAATACTGCCTGCTAACACGGAGAATAAGGCTGGTTAGGAGCGACCATTTATAGTCTTGCCTTAAATATCTATTAGATATGTCGATCCACTTGAGTTGGAAAAGAAATACAGTGCTAATCGACATATTCAATAGATATTTAAGACAGAACTATAGGTGGTCGCTCCTAACCAGCCCTATTCTCCGCATTAGCAGACAGTATTATCCAATAATATTCTTTGTTAATGTAGGTCTCGGGGTGGGGCGTCATAGCTTAGTGAACGGTTATCAATTTATGATAATTTGTTTAGTCTTACATGTAAAAATTTACAATAATAAACTGACTTATCATTTTCATACAAGATTGTAATATTGTAATCACACAAGTAAATATTTTTGGCGCTCTCAAAATGGTTGAATAAATTATTTTTATTTTTAATTCTACTTTTATCTTTTGTTCTTCTAAACATTGCAGGGAAAATTTTTGTTTATCTTTTCCGTATTAACTTTTATCATTTTCAATATAAACATTGAAAAATATTTTTTCTCAAAAAATAGACAAAAAGTTGTCGATTCATATAAAAAGCTATAAGAATTAATATATTTAACAAAAATATATATATATCAGATGTTCTTTATCCTATTATAAAAATTGATATACATTTTTTTTAAATAAATTAAATTTTTATTGTATACGAAAAGATAAGAAGTTTTTATTTTAAATGGAACAATATAATAATTTACCAAGTAATTTATCCGTTATACTTTATTTTTTATATTTGAAGATAAGTAATCATCAAATTATCATATATATATATATATATTTATTGTTTTATTTTTACCATTTTAATTATGATAATATTACATTATCATTGTTTTTAAGTAATTTATTGTTTATCTTTTCAAATTTAAAGATAATTGACAGTTAGTTATTTATATTTTTTCTTTTATCATTTTAAATAAATAAAAAGAGTAACATTGTATATATTTCTTGAAATGATAGTGGTAATCATTTTCACCATAACATACAACAAGATAAATAAATCTATCATTTTTAATGAAAATATTATAAGAATCATCATTTTATATAAATTTACTCGTACATCTTTTTATTAATTTTTTTATGGGCATGGAAGAATTTATTTTATATATCTTTTTGAAAGATAATTATGTATCCAAAGATATTTTCTAATAAAAGATATAAAAAACATCAACTTTTATGAAAAGCTATAACAATTTACCACTTTAAACAAAAACATACAAGACTGCCATTTCATTTTTCATGTAAAAGTATAAAATAATATATTGCTCCATATTTTAAGATAAAATGATTTATTTTTTACATTGAATGAAAACATGAAGTTACACAAAGTATATGATTAAAGTGCCAATGCACATGCTTTAACATGGAGAAAAAGGAAAACGTAGTTTGGAAAGAAAAAAAAGATAATACAATATAGCAGTTTATTCAAAAATTGATTTACCATTTTCTTTACGAAATAAGGTAAGACAAAAAGATCGAAAATTATACGTTTCTCATAAAAATGAGAAATTATAAAATATATTCTTGACAAAACTAGAAATTGTCATTCACTGTTAAAAAGCTAAATATCGTTTCAATTTTTCCAAACTATAATTTAGTTGTCTTAATGTTTAAGGTAAATGTGGACAAGATGAACAGATTAACATATATAAATAAAAAATATAACATATAAAGTATTTTCGATAAAATTTATTCATAGGGCAGTGCTAAGGGTACCACGTTTTGTGCTTGGGGGCGACACGTTCGGTGGTTAACCGTTGAACGGTTTTTTCTTTACACTGCGGTTGGCGGTCAACCGCCAACCAAACAGTGTTTGACCGGTGCCAACCGTCCACCGCGGTGCCTCGAAGCAACTAAGGCGGCGCTCTTAGCATCATACTATTTATATTTTCATTAAAAATCAATTTTGTTTACCGTGAGAGCTAATTTATTCATATATTATTCAAAGTTTAATTTGTTGTAATGTAATAGCTAAATGCAAACAAATGGCCTATCATGCCTATTTATAATAAAATTCACAATAACAGTTTTGACAAAAAAGATAAACTTATTTACCTTTTGGTTAAATACTAAATTTTCTTATATTATATGGTGTTGGGATACCTAGAATAAAGAATTAAATCAAACAACACAAGAAAAAAATATCTTCATCTCTTGAGGTAAACATATAGATGTCAAAGCTAGTAGATAAAGCATAGAGATACAAAAAGATGGTAGAGTTCATGAAAAGGTACTAAAATTAGTTGATACTGAGGAGCTTAGTGTTGAGGAGAAGATTTTTGGAAAGGATAAAGAAGCGTTTCTATAATCTAATATCTAAAATTTATGATTCGATTATTTTATGGAAAATGATAGTGAATTTATCTTTCTTTAAAAAAAAATCAAATGAATATATCTCAAACTTGATAATATAATTGGATTTATTAAATTTCCTATTATTATTTTTATAATAATTAAGTTTAATGAATCATTTCTGTGAACTTTACAATCAGTTTTTATATGTTAATCACTCAACTTATCAAATTATAGGCATCGGTTGTGGAAAAAAATCCCTAAACAAATTTAGCTTTCAAGCAAGTTGAATAATTTATCTTTTTGCAAACTATATTTTAGCATTTACCTTTCTAGCAACGTATATGGTGGATAATTATGTCTTTATATCATGTTATAAATAATAAGGTTAGTGTTCCGACGGATTTTCTATCCATTAGAACACCAGTGAATTTAATAAAATAAAATACTCAAACGCACGGCGTACAATCATAGTACGTATGCAGTATAGGTCGATCCCATAAGAAAAGCATTGATTTCAAAATTACTCAATTAAATTATCCCTAGTGTTTAAAATTGTGTTAGCTAAAAGTATTTAAAAACTAGAGAAAAATTAGAATGAAGCAAATAAGACGTAAATCCACTTTCACTTTCATATAAATCAACATAACATAAGTTTATAATCTCTTTTTTCTATCACATATAGAATTTGTTGATGTATTTATCATAAGTATGGTCTATTTGTGATATTAACTAACGCAACTTAAACCATCAAATTTTACTACATCATCCAAACCCACTTGTCAAATCTATGAAAATGATTATGAAATTAAAAATAAAATTTAATTTAAGCATGATTTATTTATCTTTTTTTATCAAGTAACATAGAACATCAAATTTTAATTCTATTTTCACTTTCATTATCAAAATCAATTATTTAGATGAAAATGTAACTTGTATTTATATTTGATTAAATATGGCATATTTGTAATTAACAACATAGGCTATCAGATTCACTAATAAATAACAAACTTCCAATGACATCAAAATTTACAATAAGCATCAAAGAAGAGATCATAACTGAAATCATCATATTGATTTTATATGATTCATAATAGCTTCATTACCCCTAAATCGAAGAGGTTTAGCTTCTCATACTTGAATCCATTTCAACGTCGAAATGAAAATGAAAGGAAAAACTAATAAAAGGAAAGAGAGTTAATTAAAAAGTAGTAGAGAGCTAATTAATTGCGTAAAAATAAATCTACACTAGTGGCATGAGATAAATCTAATCTACTAACATGAAATAAAATAGCATAGAAAAGGAGCATGAAATAAGGGTGCATAAAATAAAAGAGAAGGGTAAGAAGCCAGTAAAGATAAGAGAACGTTTATTTCTATATAATGGTTACAACTATGCATAAAAGATAAGATCCATTACATGAACATAAGAGGGTATTTATACAAGTTTAAAACACTAAATTCTTTTTAGAAAGCTATCAAAAATGTTCTTGATTTTGTGTGGCCTTCAAGTCATCATTAATGTTTAATTAATCTTCCACTAACATGTTTTTTGCTTTTAAATGTGGTCCATTAGCAAGTGGGTAAATAAGCTCCTCCACGTTGATTTCATTCCTTCTTTTCTTCATTCGTTTAGCTTCCACTACTTGTGCATGCATAAATACATGAATTATCTTCTAATTTGCACTCAATTTCCTACAAAATTAAATTAAATTATGCAAATTTCTCAAAATAAATGCAGATACAAAATGACAATTTTGCTCAAATGTAGATGAGTGAATTATGATTTGAAAATACTTTTGTATTTTGAGTAAAACGTGTCAAAGTATCCTAATATGTGTTTTATTCTAATGAAGATTACGCATGGGAGTAAAAATATACATTTTTACATGCACATCAAATATCTCCACGCTTATCTTTCTATTTGTTCTCAAATAAACAAAAACTAAAATAAATCCACTTACGTAGGAAGCACGAATTCATTAAGCGTATGCAACAAACCGTTAAATCATTTGGTGTCCCTGGTAGGATCAATGCTGTCGCAAAAGGGTTTTCAGTGAATACTACTCATAAAATCCAAATGGATATGTAAAGTTCCTATTGCAAGTTTTATTTACAAAGATATGAATGCAAATTTTTATTTACAAAATGAAGAAATTACTTTTTAAATTGAAATGAAATAGTAATATATAAGTCTAGGTCATTATCAAGAAATTTCAGTCTTTTGCTAATCAAAACTTCCAACAAAAATTAAGTTATCATCACAACTGAACTCTAGCTTGGCTAGTTATTTCGGTTGATGACATAGTGCAACTATAAAATAAATTCTTTAATTCATTGTCAAAGTTTGCAAAGTGGCACCTTCATTTCCTTTTGTAAAACAAGTCAAATTGGTGAAGTCAAGATAATGTTTTTCAATTACTTACTCTCTCTCTCTCTCTTTATTTGAAAACAAAAATCAATATTATTATTTACATAAATCTAACTAGAAAAACCAAAGCCAATTATACCATCCATGCACTGCCTTGAGGGCTTATGTGAGAAGAGTACAAAGGGTGTCAAGTATGCACACTTATATGTGAACACCTGACTCTAGGTATTTGTTATTATTATATATATATAAATACACCTAACTCAGAAAACTGAGGCCAGATATACCATTTATACACTGCCTATTGGGCTTACATGAGAAGAGTACAGAGCATGGCGGGCGTACATACTTACGTATGTAAAATGACTCTAGGTGTTTTTTTTTTCTTGAATTTTTTTTAAATAGAAGAGAGAGTTATGCAAAATCATCTGAGCACCACTGAACTTTAGAAATTAAAAATGTTAACGCATGTACTTTGAGTCAACCACTTTTTAAACGAAGACTACAATTTATAATAACTTCATAATCACCACTTATGAATCTCCATATGTGCTAGTTACGTCATAGTTGCTTGTAATTTAAACTTTTCTTTCCATTATTCGTTTGAGATAAGTAATTTTTCAAAAATTTCGATCTCATGACCAAAACTGTATGTTTACTTTATCATGCTTATTCAAAAGTAAATTATGATGCAGAATTATTTTTTAAGAAACTTAAAATGCAATTTTTTTGAGTTTTTTTTGAATAAAAGGAAAGAAAAATGCAAAATCATAATATACATGAGACTGCCCCCACACTTGATTTTGATTGTGTCCCACACTTAGTGCATGATATAATGAGTGTAAAGAAGAAAATATATACATATTTACAAGTGAGTGTTAAAATTCCTTATCAGACGCAGTGTGGCTCATGAAAAATCACGATCTCCTCCTCCGGTCACTTGCCAACTCCAAGTAAGGCTTTAAACAATGACTATTAACCTTAAAAATCGATCCATCCCTAAAGTTTTCTATTTTTATGGCACTATGTGGAAAAAAAGTACTTACCACGTATGGTCCTGTCCATTTTGATTTTAGTTTTTCAAGGAATAACTAAAGTTGAGAGTCATACAAAAGAACTTTCTGATTTGACAAAAATGTTTTTCTTAGAATTGACTTGTCACAAAAAACTCTTGTTTTTGCCAGAATTTTCAAGGTCAAAGTTTATGTTCTTTATTGCCCGTGACACTTTATTTCAAGCTTGATTGGTAAGTGACATAATTTACCATATACTAATCGAAAAGAGGACATCCTAAGATTAGTTTTAAAAGCAGTTCTGTGATCCCAAAGCACATATGTCAATTTTTATGGCTAATCTTTCCAATTTTTATTAATAGTTTTCTCCAAAATTTGTTTGATTTGTCGATTTTACACTTCGACTTGGCCATAAGTTTGAGGATGATAAGGAGTGGATAACTTGTGGGTTATCGAGTATTTCTTCATTAAAGATCGGAAAGATTGAGTTCAAAAATGGGTTATGTTTTTACTTATTATCATGCGAGGTGTACGAGACCTAGCAAAGCTGTTTTCTTTTATGAATTTCATAATTACTTTATGATCATTTGTTTTACACAAAACGGCTTCAACCCATTTAGGAATGTAGTCGACGATACGGAGAATGTAAAGATATCCGAAGGAGTTAGGAAACGATCTCATAAAGTCAATTCCCCAAACGTTAAACATTTTGATGATAAGGATGGAGGTTAAAGGCATCATGTTTTGTTTTCTGATTTTCCTAACACTCGACAATGATCACATGTTTTACAAAACTCGAATGCATCTTTGAAAAGTGTAGGCCAATAAATGCCACATTGAAGCACCTTTTTTATGGTTTTCTTAGGACCGAAATATCTACCACATGCTTGGTCATGACAAAACGAAAGAATACTCTTGATTTCGCTATATGGGACACATCGTCGAATGATTTGGTCGGAACAATACTTAAACAAGTATGGATCATCCTAACAGAAGTATTTCACTTGGAAAAGAAATTTGTATTTATCTTGCTTGGACCGGAATAAAAGAGTTTCTTTAGTGACTAAATAGTTCACTATATCATCAAAACATGGATTGATGGAAACTGAAAAGAGTTGTTTGTCGAAAAAGTTCTCATTGATAGGTAAAGAAGATGGTGTGTTTGGAAGACGAGACAAATGATCGGTTATAACATTGTCAGATCCTTTTTTATCTTTGATTGTAAGATCAAAGTCTTGAAGTAATAGGATCCAACGAATCAAACGAGGCTTAGCATTCTTTTTGCGAAAAAGTACCTAAGAGCGGAATGGTCAGTGTAGACTGTGATGTGTGACCCTATTAAATAAGGTCGAAACTTTTCTGGTGCAAAAACTATGGCTAGAAGTTCTTTTTCGGTGGTTACGTAGTTGAGTTGAGCATTGTTCAAAGTAATACTAGTGTAGTAGATGACATGGAGGATTTTCTTGATGTGTTATCCTAGGACAGCACCAACCATAAAGTTAGAAGCATATCACGTTATTTCAAAAGAAAGATCCTAATTTGGCGAGCAAATGATTGGAGCAGAAATGAGTTCATTTTTAAGACGTTCAAAAGAAGACACACAATCAAAATTGAAATTGAAAGGAACATCTTTTCCCAAAAGAGTAGTCAAAGGTCGATAATTTTGCTGAAGTCTTCTACAAAGCATCGACAAAAGTCAGTGTGTCCTAGAAATGATCGAATGTCCTTAACGAATTTGGGAATGGGTAGATTTGAAATGACATCAAATTTTGCTTTATCAACTTCAATGCCCTTATTTGAAATGACGTGTCCGAGGATGATAACTTGTTTGACTATAAAGTGATATTTTCCCAATTCAAATTTAAATGTTTCTCTTTACATCGATTCAGAACCATCTCGAGATGATGTAAGTAATCGGAAAATAATCTCCAAAGATAGAAAAATCGTGCATGAAAACTTCTAGAAAGTGTTCAATCATGTCAAAAAAGATGCCAAGCATGCATCGTTGGAAAGTTGCAGGGGCATTACAAAGTCCAAATGGCATATCTTGATAAGCAAAGTTTCCAAAGGACATGTGAAAGTCATTTTTTCTTGATCTTCAAAAGCGATTGGAAATTTTTTATAACCAGAATAATCATCAGGAAAATAATAGAATTTGTGACTGGTTAATCGTTCGAGCATTTGGTCGATAAAAGAGAGAAATTTACGTATTGTAGAATTTAATTTTTGATAATCAATGAAAATACGCCAACCCGTTTGAGTACGAGTTGGAATGAGTTCATTAGCGTCGTCCATGATAATGGTGAGTTTTGATTTTTTAGGCACGACATGAATTGGGATAACCCATGAGCTATTGAATATGGGATAAATGATACTGTTATCAAGGAGTTTAGAATTTCTTCTCGAACCGCATCTTTCGTTTTGAGGTTAAGCCTTCATTGTGCACCACGAGTAGACTTAGCTTCGTCAATTAAGTGAATGCGATGTTAAATAATTGCATGACCAATTCCCTTAATATCGATAATGGACCACCCAATTGCTTAGTTGTTTTTTGAAAGAATTAAAGGAAGAGATGCTTCTAGAGCAATAGAAAAATCTAAAGAAATTATGATGGAAAAAGCTTCGTTGTCACCTAAATGTGCATACTTAAGGTGAGATGGTAGAGGTTTGAGCTCTAATTGGGAGATTGCTCAGTCAAAGTAACCAGTTCAGTTTCGGACTCAACCGCGGGAGGTTCGAAAGGAAGCTTGTCTATGATCTCCTTTGGCACGTGTTGAAACAATTGTTTGTACTCCACCTCATGTTCATTATTAAGGTCGATTGTGTCGTTTCCCAAGTTTTTGTGAATTGCGATAACTTCCAAAGCGTGGTCGAATGGTTCATGATTTTTCTAAATTGAAGATGTTAAGATCTATGGTCATGTCACCAAAGGAAATTTTCGTCAAACCATTTCGATAGTTGATCAAAGTATACAAAGTGGCTAAAAAAGGTCGTCCTAAAATTAAAGGAATTTGACTTGTGAGATTATATACCGGTTGTGTTTCTAAGACGATGAAATCGACAGGGAATATGAATTCTCCTACTTTGATCAACACATCCTAAATCTCACCTATTGTTTTTTTTTACAGAACGACCAGCCAACTGAAGGGTGACTTTTGTCGATTTAAGATCACCTAGACCTACTTGCTGGTAAAATGAATATGGGAGAAAGTTTTCGCTAGCACCTAGATTCAAAAGACATTTACTGATTTTCTTGTCTCCCATCATACACGAAATTATGGAGCAATCAGGATCTTTGTATTTCACAAGAATGGATTGAGACAAGACTTTACATAGATGGCTGCTAAGAAAACTTTTTTAGGTACTTAAGTGTACCATTTTTGAATGCATAGTTCCTTCAAAAATTTGGCATAGGTTGGAACTTGTTGAATTATATCTAAAAGAGGAATGTTGACCTTGACTTGCTTAAAAATTTCTAACATCTTTTCCATTTGTTCCAAATGTTTCTTAGCATGAAGTCTATAGAGAAATATGGCTCACAACTTAGTAGATCGGTCTACTTGAGTTGGTGAAATATGAGATTCAGAATTAGATTCAATGTTCTGGTTGGAATCGATCGAGGGATTAGAGATTTGGAAGAGATTTCCAATAAGTCATTAGGATTGACAATTTGGTTGATCGATTTGCTTACCGGATCGTACAATGATGATAACGTTCATTTGATTCAAATTGCTATCTTGAATGACATAAGCTTGATTTGAGCTTGTGTTTTGATTTCTAAGGTTTGGAATAGGTTGACTCGGGAACGTACCTCTTCCCCGTTCACTTACAGAAGTGGCTAACTGACTCATTTGCATTTTGAATTTAGTAATCGATTGACTCGTATTTTTCATGTACGCAGATAGAAAATTTTGTAAATTGTTGCTCGATTGAAGACTTTAAGTTGTTGCTTTAGCCAAAGTTTCCAAACTTTTCTCAAGTGGTTTCATTCGTTTTTCATCTTGAGCAACAAAATATTGTTGCGCTTGATTTTGAAAAGGTGGCGCAAAGTTTTGATGAAATTGATTTGGTTTAAAAGGAGGATTTGAAGCATTGTTCAAAAATTCCTGAAAAGATGGTCAAACCAAATTCATGTTTGAATTGTTCTGGTTCCAAGCGAAGTTAGGATGATTTTTCCAATCAGGATTGTACGTTAGAGAGAACGGATCATTCCTAGCTTTGTTAAAAGCGTTGATTTGTTCCAACGAGTAAGGACATTGATTAGCAATGTGATTTGGATCATTACATTTATAACATGAGAGTTGGGAAGCTTGGTTCATTTGATTAGATGAAAGAAGATTATCACATTTGTTTATCATCGCATCGATTTCACTTCTAAGGCTAATGATGATCTTATCGAATGTGCACTCAATCTTGAATAGATTGATTTCTCATTAGGTTATTCCTATTAAGATGATTTTTTGGCTAGGTTTTTAAGAAATTGCCAAGCGGCATCGTAATGTTGTGCTAAAAGGTTTCCTTAACACATTGTTTCAAGCATCGTTCAAGAGCTATTTTCAAGTCCATCGTATAAAACTTGGCAAAGCGTCCATTTTTCAAAATTTTGATGTGGACATTTGACCAAAGTTCTTTAAATCTTTCAAAATATTTTTTAAAGGATTCACCCTTAAATTGATGAAAATTTACAATTTCATTTCGCATTTTGATTGTCTTTTCTAAAGGATAAATTTTAAGAAAACTTTTACAAATTTGTCCCGAGTTCTAATCGAATTTGAAAGCAAGCTTTATAACCATTTTTCGACGTAGTCTGTAATTGCGAACGAAGTTAACCTAATTTTATTCCATCGTCGCATAATTGTTGAAGTTTTATAATTGCACAAACTTATTCAAATTTCGTTAAAACGATGTAAGGATCATCATTTTCAAAATTACCAAATTTTGAAAGCATGTTAATGTGATTTGAATGGATTTCAAAGTGATTACCCGTTAGGGCGGGTAAAATAATGCAAGAAGGGATAGAAACTCGATCAGGGATATTCTGCCCACGAGAGCACGAGGTGGATTTTCGTTTGCCATTGTAGGTAGACTGTTTTTTCGAGCTTAGCAGTTTATTGAATTGTCACGAGTCCAAAAACTCATGCATAAGAAAAAAACAAAGGAGAGAAAGAGGCGAACGAAAAGGGTAAGAGAATATAAGTGAAGGTTTTTTTTAGAGAGAGAGATTTTTTTTGAAATTTAGTTTTTTTTCTACGAAAAATATATATTTTGTTTTCAATTTTTTTACTTAAAAAATGTGTTGTTTTTTCTTTTTCTTTTTTTGATTTTTTCTCTTTTTGAAGAGAAAAGGTAAGAAAACTATTTGTTTTTCCAAAAGAAAATTGTTTTTTTTGGAGATTTTTTAATATATGCATGAAACTAATGCAACTAAATAAATGCAAGGACTTAATCTGTATTTTCTGTCCTTAGTAGCCCTTAACCCAACGTTGTATAATCACACTTTGACTTAATTCAACAAAACAGTTCTTAGCCAATTAAGGACGAGGGTTATTAGTGCACTACGAGTTACCATAGCAATGCAGCTGAAGGCTTAAGCATCTTCAGAGAAACAATCACTATAATATCTTACAAATTACTATAATAATTATAAACGATTCATTCTCTGTCGTTGCCTTAGATACCAAGAAATAGTTTGTTAAAAGAAATCAACTTATCAAAATACAAATTTTCCCTGGATGAACTTGTGATACCATTAAGTCCAAACAATATGAACAATATGAAATGATGTAAAACTGAAATTAAACGTGCGCCAACAATGCACTATAAATGATTTTTTTGTTTTTTTATAAATGTAAGCAACAAATAATGCAAGAAAATTACAAACAGAAGATAAGAGAATGATACTAAAGCGTGCAGAATTATTGGTAAATTTATCTAAAACCAGCGAATTTTCTTTAACGCGGTTCTTTTTTCTTGTCAAACAAAGCAGAGCAGTTTAGCAAATAATTCTTCTCCTTCTGAATTCCTGCAATTTGCAACTTGTTAAAGTATTGAAAATGATTTTTTTGTTCTTATAAGGAAGTATAGAACAAAAATAGAATTAAAATTATTTATCATTTACCCATGCCTAACGAAAGCAAATATATTATTATTGTTATTTTGGAAATAAACAGAATAAAAATGCATAACATAACAGAAATTGCAACGATCAGCAAATTTTCGATAATTAAAAATTGTAAATTTAATAAGGTTTGTGACTTAATGTTGGTAGAAATAAAAATTTGGGATTTAATAATAAGAATATAACGTGAATGCAAAGAATATTATTAATTTAAAGTAATTTATAACTCTTTAAATGTAATTCCAATTAATTGAAATGATTAAAGAGTTATAATTGATATAGATTGTGAATAAATTATAGTAATGTATGCATTGATGGATAATTGGGTTAAAGGAGCAACTGATAATATAAAAGTTGATAGATTAATGAAATAATGTTTAATGAATTGTAATTGAATAAATTTAGTGATGTAGCGGAAATTATAACACTTATTGTGGATAATAGACTTATAAGAGGTGACTAAAAGTTAGTGGCGACAATTATTATATGTTACCTATTTATTTAGCCTATTAAATTAAATTTGAAATCAATTGCAATTAATTCATTTAATTAGTGCAGTTAATGTAGATTAAACTGAAAATTGTATAATATTAATTCAATAAGATGTAGCCAATGTAAATTTTATTCATAATATGATAATTGATTGAATAAAAAGAATTGAAATCAAGTTTGATCAATCCATTGGAATTTAAGTTATAATAAATTGATTTATTGCAATTAAATGTAATTAAATACTATGTGCATGAAAACTAAGATGATAATTATAGAAGGTTAGCGTAACAAAATATAAACAATGTTAGCTATGACTATAGAGTAATAATTGTTAGAATAAAAGTCTGAAATCAAATTAAAACGATTTTTCGGAATTTAGTTTTGATTAATTGGATTTAATTACAGTTGAAATTGAACACTATATTTAGAAAAATAATTAACACTGAATTGATGTATAAATTTGCTTTAAGTTATTATAAATGTCTAAGAAATCAAAAATGATGAAAATTGTTAGTTTATAAATACCGAACTAAAAAGTGATTTGATTAATTTAATGTTAATTTATTTAATTAACATGAAAGTAGTCATTTGGCCACTGTCTCGAATTTCGACGAAACAGTTTCATTGGATCCCTAACGGTGAATTATTATAAGATTTCAAGTTTCATAGTGATCAGACTTGTCGTTTAATCGTACAGACTCGAAACACGCAGAAATCAATTTAATTAAATTCAATTGAAATAAATTTGAAATAAGCTGATTTTATGCTAACTTCTTCATATATGGAATTAGGATTTGAAACCTATTACGCTGAGTTTAAAAATATCAAAAACATCTATTTTGGTATATGGGATGAAGCATTTTCATTTCTAGAACAAAACGGGATTTTCGGGTCGTTTATCGTCAACTTTCAAACCGATTTAGTCCATTCATTTCTATTTCTGATCTGCTTATATATAGCATGTTATAAACCCTAGCTATTTCTTATTTCATTATTTTATACGTACAATTCTATCTGCTTTTCTCTTTCTAATGGCAAACAAACCAATTTCCAATTCCAAATTCAATTGCAAATCAAATCGAAAAATTAAAACTCCTCAAACTATATCGAATTATATATCGATTCGAAGCTCTCGACGAGCGCAAGTCAAATCTGTAGTCTGTTTTTCAATTTGGATTTCTATGTGGCCGGAAATTGATGATTAATTCTCAGCTGTTCATTGAGCTACGATCGACTTCGACCGATCGTCGATTCATTGGTACTACTGTATAAAGAGTCGAGTGCGTTGTCCATCGGTGTAGTTTGTGTGGCGTTTTGATGGTCGAATTTGTGACAAAATTCAATTAGGTCTTTAACTTCTTGGCGGCGGCTGCTTTTTGTTTGGGTTGTTTTCGATCGTCTAGCGATCAGAGGTCATGGGATGTGTGGTCGGTGATGGCGCTCGAGCGGCGGCTGTCTGGTGGCATGCGGTTTTATGGCGTCGACGGCCTGATGTGCGCGCTAGGTTTTGGTTGGAGTTGAGAAGCTATGGGTAGCATGCGTGTTCGAGCCATGTTCAGGGTGATGACGTGTAAGGGTTTGATTTGCTGTTTTTTTATTTTTTTTTATTTTTTTCAACTTTGTTCTAACCTTAATAACTTTTGCATACGAGCTCGAATTCACGTGCGATTTATTTCGTTGGGATCGTATCGAAATTTCAGACATTTTGAAACTAGTTTGGACGAATTACGAGACTGTTCAAATTTGGAGCTTATTTTGAATTTTTAGTTCGATTTAAAATCGAAAGTGAGTGTGTTAACCCACTCACAGTTACTAAACTATCTTATGTTAGTTAACTTAACTTTATAAGGTGGTTAGAAATTAAATGATTCACGTTTGGGATGTTTAAATTGTCATTCTAGTTAAATTTGACTTTAAACGCATTTAATCATCGTTTAATTTAATATTGAATTTAATTTGTCAATTTAATACGTGTTATTGATGATAAGTTATCTATTGATGTTTATTGATTGATTTGGATGATGATTGTGATGGATGTTTGATGCTGACATTGGATGACTGGATTTTGTAATTTATATTGTTATAACACTGCAAGTTCCCTATGGATTGAAATTATACATACCTGAACGATCTATAGATTAGGAACAAATCTAATGGGTTGAAATGATAGACCTGAGCGATTTTATGAATTTTTATTTAATTCGGGATTGCGGTTTGAAATGATATATAACTATAAGATTTCAAATCGAGCTTTAAAATGATAAATATCTGTATCACTTGACCCTAGGGTAGAAAATTATATACGGACACCAGATTGGTTAGATTAAATGATTTTTGAATCCTTAAAATTTTGAATTCAGTTAACTGGTAATTTGAAATTGAAATTGATTTATATAAACTGAGTTAGTTTCGTTAATTAAAGTGTAAATGCTGAAATTGGAATTGATTTAACAAATTGTTCAAAGTATTTAAATTGAAATTTCAAAGTTGAAGTGCCAAATATAAATGAATTTATCGAAACTAAGTTATTGAAATTATTGTTTATAACTTTGAAATCTATTTTAAATTAATTTAAACTATTTTAATCAATTTAAACTATCTCACTTTATTTTAATATATTATAACCTATTTAACCCAATTAAATCTATTTTACCTATTTTAAAAAAATTGAATTTATTTAGTCTATTTTCAATCTATTTAATGTATTTTAAATCTATTTAATGTAATTTAAATCTATTTAATCTATTTTGAATTTTTAATCTATTTAAAATCTATTTAAGATAATTTAGATCCATTTAATCTATTTTAAATCTATATAAATCATTGTAAATCTAATTAAATTAAATTTAAATCTATTTAAAGTATTTTTACTAGTTAAACTATTTTAATCTATTTTAACTATTTTTAAAACTATTTATGACTACCTAAACTAATTTCTAAAATTTCAGACTATGTAAATTTGAAGTATTTATATTTAAATCCTTGATGATGATACAACCTAAGTTGGAATTGAAATTGATACCTTTTTGTGAAATGGTATATTTAAGTAAATATGATGATTTTAGAACGAGGATTTTATTAACCTATCTTATCAATAATTTCATAAGTGAATATGATTTTTGAAAGTGAATATTGTTTTGAAAGTGAGTATGATTTCGAAAGTGATATGGTCTGAACTGAATATGATATTTTGATATGAAATTTTGAATTGACTTTTTGAACTGTAAAAGAACCATCCGGTCTGAAATAAGCATTTGGTTGTTAAAGAGACCGGGATAAGATATTGTCATACTCTTCGCCAATACCGAAAACCACTTTAGCAACTATGTACGTGGAGGAGATTCCAGAAATGAAGTAGGATGGTGGGGAATGATTTTTGTATGAGGTATTGACGTGATCCTGACCCCCGTGAGTCAGCTTAGATGTGGCTAAAACAGGAGCTGTACCTGGGTTAAGTTAGGTCATTCCTCCGATCGGACATGCTTCTTCGATACCATATTATGACATTGTGATGATTTGGTGCCCACCTCTTGATTTTTGATTTGGGAGTGAGTTCCAAGGTGGGTGGTAGGAGCTGCTATGCGTCGCCGCCACCTCGGTTCTGCAATTAGTAAATCTACCATGACATTGCCTCGAGTGCAATGTTCACATGCCCTAGAGCGCCATCTACGAGTTTGGTTTGTACCATACCTATAGAGTGCCCTCTGATAGCCCTCCAGTTTACGGAGGAATTATAGTACTATATAAACTATGGGAATATATAAAAATGTGTTAAGGGGGATATGGTTAACGCCTCAACTCTATTTTAATAGTTTACTATAGACACTGTTATAATAGCATATTGTACTACATAGTAGATAGTTTAACGAACTCATAGAAGATGTAAATCCCGAACACCTCTTAAGTTATTGCACTCACGTTGACACTGGATAGGAGATGTCAAACCCCATAAACATCTCTGATGCCGTTACACTCATATTTATTTATCGTTGATTTAACTTACATAAGATTATTTAGTTTTGACTCGAGTGTTTTGTCTTTCCAATTTGTTCTGGTCAGTATGAGCTTTTCAGTTTATCGAAAACTGCTTTCTGGAGGATGAAGATGAAGATTTTATACAATTATTACTTATTATATGTATTCCACTGCATCATGTTGTTCCGCTGCATTCATTTATTTATTCTTGTTTTTTGTAACTCTGCGTTGTAAAAGAATAATCAAATGTATTTATAAAGCAGCTTCGTGAACTATTATTTGATTATTATATTTTGTCATTCCGCTCCGAGATTCTGTATTTGTTTTCTTTCTTTCTCTTTTTTTTCTTATTTACCCCATAATAATCTGCCCTTTTGAATGGTTTGAGTCTGACGTGTGTGGTTTATCGTTGATTTAAACAGTCCAAAAAGACAGTCGTTACAGTTGGTATCAGAGCTTTGGTTTAGCAATAACCTTAGCTTTGTGGGGTCTGACTCTTTAAAAATAGGGTAGTAATAACCTAGAATGAGTCACGTAGCGTATATACGAGAGAGCGTATTTGTTAGTGTTATAAAAGGTTTTATATTGTGTTAATTTGTTCCATTTTGTATTTAAAAATCCTGGTCGATGCATAGGACGCCATGATATTGATAGGGATTTCCAAACACTTAATTGGGTAGACCGACACAATATTGAAATATAGGTAAATAAAATAATTTTGCCTACTATATATTTTGTCTATAAAATGATAAATTTTATAAATGCATGGTTGGTTGTTATATAGTTGTTTGTTAGGTAGTTAAATTTTATGAATACTGATTGAAAAATAGGATTTACAAATAAAATGAATATAAATTGGAATTTGAGAACTTAAGCCTTGGGATTTTTAAAATTTCTTTCGAAAGATTTTGGAATATAATATTAGTAGTATTTAGAAGTATTTTATGATATAAATATTTCAATATGATTTGAAATAAATGTTTTAAAGGAAATTTTAAAGGGAAAAGTTCTCTAACCCCCTCTCTGTCGCTGGAAAATTATTTCGGTGATGAGTGCATGCATCAACGACATTCATTTCGAGTTTCAAAGTAGGAAGACCGTTGTAGTAGTTTATTACACTTTTTTTGATAAATTAATCTTAATTTTGAATTTCGAATATGATTTGATATATATAAAAGATATGATTATATATATTATTAAAATAATTGAAATGAAACCTGGTTGTTTAGTTCTTAAGTTTCTATAAATTAGAAATTGAAATCATTGTAATGAATGGAACCTTGACTATATTAATATTTGAAACTTCTAAAGTGGAAATAAGAAATTTGATATTAAAATGGTCAATGAAATAGGCAAGAAGCTAAAATTTTGAAACTTTAAATAAAAAGGAAATAAAAATAAGAAATGGTAGCTATTGAACATTTTGTTAAATAAATAAATAAGAGAAACTTGGGTATTCAATGGCATTCTTAAGACATACATATAACTTACCAAAAATGTTAAATAGGATATGTAATAGAATATTGTACAAGAAAATTTTAGTAAATGAAAGTATTTAGTGGAATTACTTTTATAAATAAGAATTCTAATATTATAAATTGTTATAAACTTAAAATTAATAGTTGAAATGTTACTAATTAAATGTAACAAAAAAGAATAGTGTAAGAAAAATGATTATAAACGTAGGTTAAAATTTTAACTATTTATAATCAGATTTAATGGAAATGGTGAATACTGTAAGTAAACAATTATAAACTTGAATTAATATTGAGGCCGTTTATAATTAAAATGAGGACTATCTTAATTGAATGATTATAACATCAGAAAACATGGAAGTGATTTAGAAATGGTTCTAATATCCAGCAGTACTATATATGGAAGAATGAATGCGAAAAAGAAATAATCTATAAATGGTGAGTTGAATTGTAAAGAGACTTACTTAATAATGTATAATCCAATAATTGAAACAAAAATCACTTATTTAAGCAATGAAGGCAAAATAATAAAATGAAGGAAAATGACACTATATGAATAAAGGAGAAATGATTTTTTGTAAGTATGACGAATGTAAATTAATGAAGATAAACATCACATGAATGAGAAAAGGAAAGTAAATGATGAAAAAAAGAGGAAAATCAAACTATATTGTAAATATGAAGTAAACTGAAACAAAATGCATACAATACTTCAATAATGAATTCATTTGTGATCCAAATAATTGAAATGGATATAATTTATATAAATATAGAATGTAAATAAATGAAATAAGCCTTACATGAATGAATGAAAATTAAATTTTTGTAAGTAATAAACGTGAATTAAAGAAAATCATTGTATGAAAAGTAAAAATGAACAGTAAATGATGCGAAAAAGATAAATAGAGCAAACTTAAAAATGTGTTGAATTCTTTGTTTGTTAGACTTATGGATTGGTTGGAAAAGGGCACTTCTATTTTGTATAAAGAGGTATGAATAATCCATAAAGTTATCTACGACTGTTAGTGTATGGTTTACTTTGAAGTTTATTTATCATTTTTATATAATTAGAAGTTTTGAACCTGAACAAACCATTTGTTTTGGTTGAAATGGATGGATGATTGTTTCTTGGTTGAAATGATGTTTGTACTGTTTGTTTGCAAATGATTATTGTTATGTTGTGATGTTTTGTTTGTTAATTATTGAAACAACTTTAAATATTTCTCTTCTGCATAATTATTAACTCTTTTGGATTATATAAGTGAAATATAGGTATGGAAGCAATAACTACTGCTTTTGGTTTCATAATGTGACGACCCGAACTCGATGTCCGACAAACAACATCAAATTCGTATCGCCGGAGCTTGCAACACCATTAGATGATAAATAACATAGCGGAAATAAAAGATGATATCACTGATACAACATGAATACAATATCCAATACATCAGCTTGATACAATGATAATCATCAATATCAGATAATATACAACACAAAATACAGCGGAACATGATAAAATATGAGACGAGTCTTCAACAAAATCCAATACTGCAACTCCAATCCAAAACTCCGAAGCTAGAACTCCAAGACTTCATGCTCGACTCATCATCAAGGTTGCACTAAGCTAAGCAAGTCAGTCGTGGACTCCAAAGACTCCAAAATGTATCAACTGAAAGCTACCAAAATGATATCTACTATCTGACTATCTGAAAAACCAAACTCTAGACTGCCCCTGTGGAAAATTGTGGGCATCCAGAATTTTGGAAGGGAACAATAAACTCCGAGTCAGTCATGGAACTGGTGTGAGCAAACAAAAACAGTTTGTCTTTTAAAACATTCAAAAGATTTTAGATTCGAAATCCGCAATGCTTTTTGAAAAATGAAACTACCATAAGGCCTCCAGCCACACACACCATGCAAACGCAGAATTGGAGGAGATTTATCCTTATGATAGATAAGAATGCTTACTATGCGAACACCCTTTTGAATATTATTATTAGTGCATAATGGAAAACATTTTGAAAGTATAATATTAATCGTAGCCAGCATAGACATTTCGAACTATGCCTACTAAGCTACCATCTAAACAGTGGGGCGCCACCATAAGTAGATGGCAGGTTATACAACTAAAACCATACAAGGCTCGTATTGGATGATTGGATTTTTCCAACAAATGGTCAGGCTAAGGAACTTCCTATTGCCACATGGGAACGCCTCTGGCGGGATGCCCCGAGAACCTACCTGGCTCTCTGCCAACACAAGGCCGGTTTCCTCCCTGCCCGGGAGTAATACCTAAAGATATGCCACCCCCGGGCGTTTACGACCTTTATCCGAGAGCTCTCAACACCAACAACATCACACAGTAATAAATATACTACAATGCCCACATGAGTAAGTATCTGGGCTCCATACCATGATACTACCCTTTTTCAGAAGGAATGGTCACACCCTAGGGGAGCTACCCCTGAAACCTTGCCGCATCTTTCCTTTTTCGACCATTACCGGTTTGTGAGGCTCGATAAGGTCTCGTCCACAAAGCTACGCTTTACACGAAAGCCATGCTTTAATCACAAATGATCATCAACACACAGCAGCACTTAGCATGCCACACAACCAAATTGAGAGTATATCGCTGATAACCTTCAACTACATAACCTCTGAACTCGTACGTCTCAGAGAAGGGTGTTAAGCTAAGAGAATAAATTCTCTGCCACCAACAGATATGTATTTCAAAGAAATCTGCTTTACATCTCAAAGTATAATGTCAGACATACAACCATACAAGTCTGTTCTGGGTTCGAACAGAACCGAAGGCACTTCCGAAGAAGCCCTTGCAATCCGGGTATTCGCAATCCCGATCGGACTTCCCATCACTTAGGGAATCTCTATACCGTAGCTGCTCAGTATAGAGACAATCGATAAGTCATCCTATCATTCTCGTAAATACCCGGTCTTCACCACCAGTCTTCAAATGCTATCCATAATGATATATCATTATTCGGAATGGGTTATATGATACGAAGCCCTCTCCCGGCTAAACCGAATAATGAGCGTAAATTTTAAAAACATATGATATGGGATTTCAATTAAGTCACAACTTTAAAATCCAACTTCCTTTCAAATGGTTTAAACCAATTACCATTTCAAATCTTTCAAACAAAAATATTTGTTTCACAAAGTTTCCCCCAGTTTCACAAAGATCCATTCACGGATTTCAAAATAATTTCCATTTCAATTGGATTAATTCCTTAAATCTTTAAATCAAGATTTAACTTGTAGCTTTCAAAACTGTTTTCAAAGATTCATCCATAACTTGGAAAATCATTTCAATTCAACTTTAAATCCCTTAATACAAATTGGAAATTCATTTCTCATATGAAAGCTTTTATCATTTGGAAAGAATTTTTTTCGTTTCAAAAAAATTCGATTTCATTTATACAAGTTAAAGTCTTTGGGTTAATTCAAATTCCCAAAACAACATTTTAAAAATGGTTTAAAACCCATATAAGCTTGTATACCAAATATAGAATTCAATTTTAGATATTGAATTCCAATTTAAATCAAATTTGTTCAAATTTCAAAACTTTATTAAGTTATTCAAAATAGCTTTCATTTTTAAAACACCTTTTCAAAATCTTTTTACTTTAAACACAATCCATTTCCAAAACCATTTAGATTTAAAATTCAAATTCAAAACTATTTAAAAAAATTGTGACTTAACCGATTTCCACGTGCAATCCATATTTGTGTGTGTATAAGTGTGGTCCAGGGGTTTTACACAATAATGCTCAGCATCAATCATTACAGATTTAATCATATCAATCTCGATAAGCGATATTATCCATAATGCTTATCTTCATTCACAGATTCATAGATAAAGTAAATTTATCAATCACAAAGATTCATCATTACAATTCGATGTGGGTTTCGGATAACCAACTAGAATCCGACTCTCTGTCGCATCGAAGTTTAAATACCGTTTTACGGGCAAAGGAGTTTTCACATATATACAGAAACAAATCACAAATCACAGTTCAGCATAAGGCAATTCACATCACATAGTATCACAATCACAAATCAGAAATATCAATCCAGTACACAATATTTTGATGATAGTCAATCATCTTCAATTTAAGGTGAAGGTGATTTAAAAGAATTAACCACATAATTATTTTTATTGATTTATTTAAATAAACGATTAGCTATTCTTAATGATAAATTAATTAAATTTTAATTAATGATTCCTTAATCAATTATCTTAATTAACTACTAATTATAAATTAATCAACTTTAATTTATCTAATTTACAATTCTTAATTAAAAACAATTTAAATACTTAATTGTTAATTAATCAAATCTTTAATTACAACTAGAAATTAATCATTCTTAATTAATTTCCAAACAATTAATTTATAGTAATTATTTATCTTAATTAACAGTTAAAAATCTTCCTTACACTTTGAAATCAAATTTATTACTAACTTGAAAACTTTAATTTTAATTAACTTTAAAACTTATCTTATATTAACTACTTAATTAAAATACTAATTAAGATTTTAGGAACATTCTTAAGCATTTACTTAATTCATTAAAACTTAAATAAATTCTTATTTAAGTTGTCAAACAATAATCACTTCATTAGTACTAAAATTTGTTTAACATTAACTTAGATTTATTGGGCTTAACCCATTTTGAAAACATCCCGAGCAAAAACTCAGGTCACCCGAGTATTCACTCGGGTTCCTCTTCATTTTTCCCCGAGTCGCTCTCTCTCATCTCCTCGTACTTCTTCTTCTACTTTCCAGTTCTTTTTTTTCCAAGTTAGAGTTTAAGTTTAATATGAAAGTATCAGGTAATCAAGCTCGCGTTCTCGAGTACGAACCCGAAGCAATCACCCTCTTTCTCGAGTAACGACTCGAGATGCTCACAGCTGAACCACCTGACACCAATTCATTGCCGTGCACATGCACGGCAATGCACCGCCGTTCCGATGAACTCCAACATCTGCGGCAAGTCACAAACCATCCCTATGCACGAAATCAAAGCTCGATTCGACATAACAAAACTCGAAATCGAATATCAACCATTCGTTCGAATTGCAACTCGAACACACCAAACCCAAAACACCTTGTCACCCTCACACCGACCATCGGAACCGCCGCGCCTTCGTCCATGCCTCCATTTTTGGCTCCAGTACTTCCCCTCCAAATTTGGCCACGCTAGACGCATTGACGAGCGTGCACGAGCCCAAAATCCAAACGCCATTTTTCACAGTCCTTAAACCCCAATTTCACTACGTTCTCCCACCTCTTACAATATAAAATTCATACGATAATTTTCTCAACTCCATTGATGGCTAAGCTAGGTTTGAGCAAAGTTTCCATACCCAACATTTGTTCGATCACCCGGAATTGATTAAAAATATATTCAGTTCAACTAGGAACTGTACTTAAAACACTTAACTAAAAATCACTATTTTTGTTTCAGAAATCTTATTTTTGAATGTTCATTCAAGTTATAAAATCAAATCAACGAATTAAAATATTCAAGTTTATCATAAAATTTCTTTTTACTGTAAAATTGAATGTACAGAGTCTATGTTATACTGTCAAGTTTCAAACAATTTCCAGATTATGATTTTAAGTTTAAACAAATATAATTTGTTTAAAATCCTAAGTTAAAATGTTTTTTGTATAAAGGAGTATTAAATTTTTCCTACTTTTCTTTGCTCAGAAACTAAAAATACTGAAAAACCTGACATACTAGAACTTCTAGCATAACAGAAAACATTTCAGAACTACTTATATACAGGAATCATAAAGTTTTCATGAACAAAATACCAAGATTTAAACTTTTAAACATAGTATGTTTACTCACAGTGAATAAAAAAACAGGGAGCAATTATTGTTTTGAAAGCCTGTAGTTTTTTTAATCTTCCTTTGATTCGTATTTTGCTTTCTTTGAATGATTTTGAGTTTGTAGATAATGATGTTTCTTTTCTTTTTCTCTGGTTTGCTTAGTTAGTTTTTTTATGAACGAACTAGAGTTGATGAACACATATATATAGAAAAATAGTTTGTATAAGGGGAAGGTATTATCAAGTTAAGTTTTATCTTTGTTTTGGTCAGATTTTTCTTGCTTTGTTTTGACTAAAGTTTTTTATAGCTGAAATGATTTTAACATTTTTTCGGCTGAAAAGATTTGTTTTGTGTTGAGGAGATGGGGTATTAAATGCTTTTGTTTCTCATTTTGTCTACACATAATCCCTTTAAATTGTATGTACAGTTTTTTTTTGTTGTAGATATTTTTTCCTTGTTTCTTGTTCTTTTGTAAATTTTATTACATAGATTTTGTTATTTATCTTCTTGTCTTTGTGCTTCATATGTTTGCTTAAGTATTTATTCTTATTTCTATTCAAGTTTAACAATCCAAACATTAAATTTATAACATATATTTTATTTTACACTTTACACTTATGTTCAATATTGATAGGGTAAATTTTATTTTAAACATTTTATAACCTTCTAAAGAAAATGAATAAAAATATAATTTATACATTTAATAATAATAATACATATTATTTTTTTCCCAAGTATAACCTTTTGAAGAAAATTTATTTTGAATTTCCAAATCAAAATTTTGTTTATATCTAATTCAATTTAAAATATTTATTTTGAGTTCCAATCCAAAATTTTAAAATAAATAAATATATCTCTCTTATTAAATTTGAAAAATCCAAATAAATCCACAATTTAACCCAAAAATTTAATTTAATTACAAATTCAAATTCGTCTTTAAAGTGGGATCGTTATAGATTCCCCCGCTTAAGAAATTTCGTCCCCGAAATTTGCCAAGGAGACAACAAAGATAGATGAAAGATAGAAAAATATCTTTTCAAATCAAACCGAATGTTTATTCTGCATTTGGCTTACCAAATCAGAATATCAACAATAGATATGAGAACAAACTCAATCAACTACGAAACAATTGGGTTATCTGATCTACGAAGTATATAGGGGTATTGGTTAGTTCGAAGGGATAACTAACCAATCGTAGATTTATATCGAAACCTAATGAAATGGACAGAAATATATTCGACTACGATCTCAGATTCAAGATTTAACTCATTTACGAATTGCTGAAAAATGAAATTATGTGTAGTTCCTGTGTCGAATAAAATTCGAACAATTTAATCGTAAACGAGAAGGTTATCTTATAAAATTTCTTTCCTTAATCAGCTTTTGAGGTTGAAGAATCGTCCCCGATTGCATACACTTTCTTTACTAGAGCTTTCTTATGAGCTGGACAGTCGTTGATCCTATGTCTCGGCTTGCGGCGGTAATAACATCCCGTAGATTCCTGATCTGGCCTCATAAACGGCTCTCTCATTCCTGGCTTCCAAGGATTCTTGCATTTGTCCGAGCAGTGGCCTTTCTCCAAGCAATTGAGACAAGTAACATCCTTCACCTTTTCTTCTGTATATTCTTCTTTCCTTTGTCTTTCCTCGGTTTCTTTCCGTCAAACTTCCTTTTTCTCCAATTCAAATTACTTGTATCTCCATCCTCCTCCGGATCTTTTTGCTTATCCAGAGTATCGTATCGATAGCCCATATCAGTTAATTGAGAAAAAGATTCCTTAACGTGAGTAGTTATCCTTTCCTGAAACTCCTTGTTCATTCCCCGAATAAACTTTTCATTCTTCTTTAACGGTGTATTCACCAATTCTGGACCAAATCGAGATAATTCATTGAATTTGTTCAAGTATTCCTCAAATGATAAACTTCCTTGCTTCAAATCCATAAACTCCTGGTACATTCTAGAGATACCAGCAGACGACATATATCGCTGCTCGAACACTTCCTTGGAACGGCTCCAAGTAAATTCATCCGCCGGCTCATCCAATGCAACTGATTCCCACCAAGCTAAAGCCTCTTCCTGGAGTTGCCAAGAAGCTATCAATCGCATCTGATCATCTTCTAATTTTAGTCCCTTGAAAATCCTTTCACACGATCGAATCCAGGCTTGTGCTTTGATAACAGTTTCTTTGCCAGTGAATGGTTTTCCACCAAGTCTAGAAAAGCTTCGATATAAATCAGCCAGATTTGGTTGAGATCGAACGAGAATATATGTCGTTGCAGGGCTTTGACCCGCTGTAGTGGTACTTCCCTGTCCCCAATCTCGTCCTCTTCTTCCACTAATTCTTACTATTTGTAAATAGTAAGAAGACCGATTCAGGCTTTCGGAAGAAATATCTTAGAGAATAACAACAAATAAGGAGAATAGACTAAGTAGTTTGGGTTTTGGTTTCACTGGTAGTGCTCATTCTATGGTATACTTCACCCTATCTCTAATGAGCCATGCGTCAGACTCCGTAGCTAAAGTTCTTACTCAACCTCAAGCTCTGATACCAAATGTGATAGTCTAGGCTTTTCAACCATCGACAGCGGCCAATCTCGACTGGTAGGCTTTTCAACCATCCCAGTCCCACTGTGGCTCACAACGGTACCCGAAACTTGCTTTTACGGCCAGCCTTTCGACTGTCACGCCTAACCGGCTAACCAACCCCGTAAAGAGGATGTGTAGGGGTAAGAGTCTCCTGCTCGCCACCTAACAAAAGCGAGAACCCCCTATCACGTTTCACCTAGATAAGCAAGTCTCGTACACAAAGCTACGCTTTACACGAAAGCCATGCTTTGATCACAAATGATCATCAACACACAGCAGCACTTAGCATGCCACACTACCAAATTGGGAGTATATCACAGATAACCTTCAACTACATAACTTCTGAGCTCGTACGTCTCAGAGAAGTGTGTTAAGCTAAGAGAATAAATTCTCCGCCACCAACAGATATGTATTTGAAAGAAATCTGCTTTATATCTCAAAGTGTAATGTCAGACATACAACCATACAAGTCTGTTCCGGGTTCGAACGAAACCGAAGGCACTTTCGAAGAAGCCCTTGCAATCCAGGTATTCACAATCCCGATCGTACTTCCCATCACTTAGGGAATCTCTATACGGTAGCTACTTAGTGCAGAGACAATTGATAGGTCATCCTATCATTCTCGCAAATACCCGGTCTTCACCATCGGTCTTCAAATGCTATCCATAACGACGTATCATTATTTGGAACGGGTTATATGACACAAAGTCCTCTCCCGGCTAATTCGAATAATGAGCGCAAATTTTAAAAACATATGGATATGGGATTTCAATCAAGTCACAACTTTAAAATCCAACTTCCTTTCAAATGGTTTAAACCAATTACCATTTCAAATCTTTCAAACAAAAATATTTGTTTCACAAAGTTTCCTCCAGTTTCACAAAGATCCATTCACGGATTTCAAAACAATTTCCATTTCAATTGGATTAATTCCTTAAATCTTTAAATCAAGATTTAACTTATAGCTCTCAAAACTGTTTTCAAAGATTCATCCATAACTTGGAAAATCATTTCAATTCAACTTGAAATCCCCTAATACAAATTGGAAATTCATTTCTCATATGAAAGCTTTTATCATTTGGAAACAATTGTTTTCGTTTCGGAAAAATTCGATTTCATTTATACAAGTTAAAGTCTTTGGGTTAATTAAAATTCCAAAACAACATTTTAAAAATGGTTTAAAACCCATATAAGCTTGTATACCAAATATAGAATTCAATTTCAGATATTGAATTCCAATTTAAATCAAATTGTTCAAATTTCAAATCTTTATTAAGTTATTCAAAATAACTTTCCTTTTTAAAACACCTTTTCAAAAGCTTTTTACTTTAAACCCAATCCATTTCCAAGACCATTTGGATTTAAAATTCAAATTAAAAACTATTTAAAAAATCTGTGACTTAGCCGATTTCCACGTGCAATCCATATTTGTGTGTATATAAGTGTGGTCCAGGGGTTTTACACAATAATGCTCAGCATCAATCATTACAGATTTAATCATATCAATCTCGATAAGCGATATAATCCATAAGGCTTATCTTCATTCACAGATTCATAGATAAAGTAAATTTATCAATCACAAAGATTCATCATTACAATTCGATGTGGGTTTCGGATAACCAACTAGAATCCCACTCCTTGTCGCATCGAAGTTTAAATGTCGTTTTACGGGCAAAGGAGTTTTCACATATATATACAGAAACAAATCACAAATCACAGTTCAGCATAAGGCAATTAATATCACACGGTATCACAATCACAAATCAGAAATATCAATCCAGTATATAAAAATTTGATGATAGTCAATCATCTTCAATTTAAGGTGAAGGTGATTTAAAAGAATTAACCACATAATTATTTTTATTGATTTATTTAAATCAATGATTAGCTATTCTAAATGATAAATTAATTAAATTTTAATTAATGATTCCTTAATCAATTATCTTAATTAACTACTAATTATAAATTAATCAACTTTAATTTATCTAATTTACAATTCTTAATTAAAAATAATTTAAACACTTAATTGTTAATTAATCAAATCTTTAATTACGACTAGAAATTAATAATTCTTAATTAATTTCCAAACAATTAATTTATAGTAATTATTTATCTTAATTAACGATTAAAAATCCTCCTTACACTTTGAAATCAAATTTATTACTAACTAGAAAACTTTAATTTTAATTAACTTTAAAACTTATCTTATATTAACTACTTAATTAAAATACTAATTAAGATTTTAGAAACATTGTTAAGTATTTACTTAATTCATTAAAACTTTAAATAAATTCTTATTTAAGTTGTCAAACAATAATCACTTCATTAGTACTAAAATTTGTTTAACATTAACTTAGATTTATTGGGCATAACCCATTTTCAAAACATCCCGAGCAAAAACTTAGGTCACCCGAGTATTCACTCGGGTTCCTCTTCATTTTTCCCCGATTCTCTCTCTCTCGTCTCCTCGTACTTCTTCTTCTACTTTCATGTTCTTTTTTTCCAAGTTAGAGTTTAAGTTTAATATGAAAATATCAGGTAATCAAGCTCGTGTACTCGAGTACGAACCCGAAGCAATCACCCTCTTTCTCGCGTAACGACTCGAGATGCTCACAGCTGAACCACCTGACACCAATTCATTGCCGTGCATGTGCACGGCATCGCGCCGCCGTTCCGGCGAACTCCAACATCTGCGGCAAGTCACAAACCATCCATATGCTCGAAATCAAAGCTCGATTCGACATAACAAAACTCGAAATTGAATTCACCCATTCGTTCGAACTGCAACTCGAACACACCAAACCTAAAACACCTCGTCACCCTCACGCCGACCACCGAAACCACGGCGCCTTCGTCCATGCCTCCATCTATGGCTCCAGTACTTCCCCTCCAAATTTGGCCACGCTCGACACATTGACGAGCGTGCATGAGCCCAAAACCCAAACGCCATTTTTCATAGTCCTTAAACCCTAATTTCACTTCGTTCTCCCACCTCTTGCAATAGAAAATTCATATGATAATTTTCTCAACTCCACTGATGGCTAAGCTAGCTTCGAGCAAAGTTTCCATTCCAAACATTTGTTCGATCACCCGGAATTGATTAAAAAGTATATTCAGTTCAATTAGGAACTGTACTTAAAACACTTAACTAAAAATCACTATTTTTGTTTCAAAAATCTTATTTTTGAATGTTCATTCAAGTTATAAAATCAAATCAACAAATTAAAATATTCGAGTTTATCGTAAAATTTCTTTTTACTGTAAAATTGAATGTACAGAGTCTATGTTATACTGTCAAGTTTCAAATAATTTCCAAATTATGATTTTAAGTTTAAACAAGCATAGTTTGTTTAAAATCCTAAGTTAAAATGTTTTTTTTTGGTATAAAGGAGTATTAAATTTTTCCTACTTTTCTTTGCTCAGAAACTAAAAATACTGAAAAAACCTTACGTACTACAACTTCCAGCATAACAGAAAATATTTCAGAACTACTTATACACAGCAAGTATAAAGTTTTCATGAACAAAATACCAAGATTTAAACTTTTAAACATAGTATGTTTACTCACAGTGAATAAAAGAACAGGGAGAAATTATTGTTTTGAAAGTCTGCAGTTTTTTTTAATCTTCCTTTAATTCCTGTTTTTCTTTCTTTGAATGATTTTGAGTTTGTAGATAATGATGTTTCTTTTCTTTTTCTCTGGTTTGCTTAGTTAGTTTTTTCTTTCTGAACGAACTAGAGTTGATGAACACGTATATATAGAAAAATAGTTTGTATAAGGGGAAGGTATTATCTAGTTAAGTTTTATCTTTGTTTTGGTTAGATTTTTCTTGCTTTGTTTTGATTAAAGATTTTTATAACTGAAATGATTTTAACATTTTTTTCGGCGGAAAAGATTTGTTTTGTGCTGAGGAGATGGGGTATTAAATGCTTGTGTGTCTCATTTTGTCTACACATAATCCATTTGAATTGTATGTACAGTTTTTTTTTTGTGTTGCAGATATTTTTTCCTTTTTTCTTGTTCTTTTGTAAATTTTATTACATAGATTTTGTTATTTATCTTCTTATCTTTGTGCTTCATATGTTTATTTAAGTATTTATTCTTGTTTCTATTTAAGTTTAACAATCCAAACATTAAATTTATAACATATATTTTATTTTACACTTTACACTTATATTCAATATTGATAGGGTAAATTTTATTTTAAACATTTTATAACCTTCTAGAGAAAATGAATAAAAACACAATTTATACATTTAATAATAACCATACATATTTTTTTTCCTAAGTATAACCTTTTAAAGAAAATTCATTTTGAATTTCCAAATCAAAATTTTGTTTATATCTAATTCAATTTAAAATATTTATTTTGAGTTTCAATCCAAAATTTTAAAATAAATAAATATATCTCTCTTATTAAATTTGAAAAATCCAAATAAATCCACAATTTAACCCAAAATTTTAATTTAATTACAAATTCAAATTCATCTTTAAACCAGGATCATTACACATAAAATAAACGTTGCTTGCCCGACAAATATGTACGCTCTCGGATTACGGTTTTCTAGCGGTATTATATTGTTTTTCCCATGGTTTGGGATATTTTATTTTGGAAAATATGATATATATTGTTATTATTCATATTATTATTTCTCCCAGACCTCTCCGTACAAAGGAGACTCTACCGAATTTTTTTATGAATTTTTAACTTAGAATTTTTTTGTGAAATGTTTTCCCTACTTTTGTTAACTTAAATATAAAAGGATTTAGTTGTTATAAATTGATATATTCTATTTAAATTATTTATTTATATAAATTAATTGTTTATTAATTTAATATTTCGAATAAGATATATAGATTACTTAATTCCTTCTTTTCCCTTCTTTTCCTTTTCGAGGATGAAAAGTTTTGAGCGGAGGAGAGTGTAACGGCCAGCAAATTTTCGATAATTAAAAATTGTAAATTTAATAAGATTTCTAACTTAATGTTGGTAGAAATAAAATTTGGGATTTAGTAATAAGAATATAACGAAAATGCAAAGAATAATATTAATTTAAAGTAATTTTTAACTCTTTATATGTAATTCCAATTAATTGAAATGATTAAAGAGTTATATTTGATATGGACTGCAAATAAATTATAGTAATGTATGCATTGATGGATAATTGGATTAAAGGAGAAATTGATAATTTAAAAGTTGATAGATTAATGAAATAATGTGTAATGAGTTGTAACTGAATAAATTTAGTGTTGTAGTGGCAATTATAACACTTGCTGTGGATAATTATAAGAGGTGACTAAAAGTTAATGGCGAAAATTATTATATGTTACCTATTTATTTAGCTTGTTAAATTGAATTTGAAATCAATTGCAATTAATTCACTTAATTAGTGCAATTAATGTAGATTAAATTGATAATTGTAGAATATTAATTCAGTAAGGTATAACCAATGTAAATTTTATTCATAATATGACAATTGATTGAATAAAAAGAATTGAAATCAAGTTTGATCAACCTATTGGAATTTAAGCTATAATAAATGAATTTATTGCAATTAAATGTAATCAAATACTACGTGAATGAAAACTAAGATGATAATTGTAGATGGTTGGTGGAACAAGATATAAACAATGTTAACTATGTCTGTAGAGTAATAATTGTTAGAATAAAAGTCTAAAATCAAATTAAAACAATTTATTGGAATTTAATTTTAATTAATTGGATCTAATTACAATTGAAATTGAATACCGTATTTAGGAAAATAATTAACACAGAACTGATGTGTAAAGTTGCTTTAAGTTATTATAAATGTCTCAGAAATAAAAAATGATGAAAATTGTTAGTTTATAAATACCGAATTAAAAAGTGATTTAATTAATTTAATATTAATTTATTTAATTAATGTGAAAATAGCCATTTTTGCCACTGTCTCAGATTTCGACGAAACTAGTGTCATCAGATCTGTAATGGCGAATTATTATAAGATTTCGAGTTTCGTAGCAATCGGACTTGACGTTTGATATATGAGATTAGGACTTGAAATCTATTCAATTGAGTTTAAAAATATCATTCTATTTTGATATATGGGATGACCCATTTTCGTTTCGGGAACGAAATAGGCTTTTCGGATCGTTTATCGTTCAACTTTCAAATCGATCTTGTCCATTCATTTCTATTTTCGATCTACCTACATATAGCCTGTTATAAACCTAGCTATTTCTTATTCCATTATTCTATACGTATAATTCTATCTGCTTTTCTCTTTCCAATTGTAGACAAACCAATTCCCAATTCCAAATTCAATTGCAAATAAAAATAAAATCGAAAAATTAAAACTCCTCAAACACTATCAATGCCTGCTGTAAAGTAGTTTCATCCCTTTATAAATCATAAGGATGAAGTTGCTGATTGATGTTGGATCTATTTCAAAGATCAACTGTAATAGAGCTTGCTCCAGTATCAATAAGAACATGAACAAAGATAAGAATGGATTTCAGAACAAAGGGGAGAGTTCTTAAATTTAAAAGAAATCCTAGTAGAAGAGGAACCTAATGAAGATTTTCAAGTTTCAATGAAGCTGATTCTGTAATTAATTTTTTTATCCATATGCTAAGTTTTGCCTAAACCAGAGCTCTGATAACACTTATAACAGCCTTCTATTTCGAACCATTCAAATCGAAAATCACCCACTCATGTCAGATTTGAATCGCTCAAACAACAGATCATTAATTTATATTTGGAAAAACTTAGCATATACCGTAAATAAATCAATCATAGAATCATAGACACGGAGTAACGTAACAATAAGCAGCGGAATAGATAAATAGTAGTTCATGAAGCTACTATATAAAAATTAGAGTTAAAACAAAATACAACAGAAATCTCGAATATATAGAAGTCTCAATACTCAGTCAAATGACAAAATATGAATATAAACAACTAGAGACAATTGAATAACTGAATGCTAAATAGATATAGATGGATCTCCAAATGAAGCTCCAAACTCCAAAGTTGAGTCTCAAATGCTGTGATTCTCAGTTTGACCCAAGCATAAAGCAAAAAAAAACACTCAAGTCAGGATTAACATTCTTATACCAGTAAATTCAACTCAAGTGAAATGTCAACCGAAATACAAAATAACTTAAAGGATGTTTAGGATTTCCATCCTCCGAGGATCCGTTAAACTATCTACATACATAGTACAATACACTACATAAATAATGTCTATAGTAAAGTAAACTATTAAAATAGCGTTACGGCGTTACCCATATCCCCCTTAACACATTTTCTATTTTCCTGCAGTCTATACAATGCTATAAGCTCCTCTAAAATGGTGGTTTACCCATAGGACACCCCATAGGTACAATACAAAACAAACTCGTAGAAGACGCGATAGGGTATGTGAGCACGGCACGCGAGGCAATGCCAGGGTAGATATACCGTTTGTGGATCTAGACTGGTGGTAACGCATAATAGTTACTACCGCCTACCTTGAGACACACTCCCAAATCAAAGGTGCACCCAATCAAATCACAAAGTAATAGAATGGTATCGAAGAAATTCTCCCGATTGGAGGTGCGACCTCACTTGTCCCGGCATGGCTCCTGTTTTAGTCACATCTAAGCTAACTCACGGGAGTCATGACTACAAAATAACTCATGCAGAATCATTCGCCAAACCATCCCACTTCATTTTGGAATCTTCATTACGTACATAGTTGTTAAAGTGGTTTTCGGTACTGGCAGAGAGTATGTCAATATCCGATCTCGGTCTCTTTAACAAACAAACGCTTATTTCACACCGTGGTCATTTTATAATTCAAAATATTTATGCTTCATATCAAAATATCATATTCATTTCAAAATCGTATCTCGTTTGAAATCATATTCACTTCCGAAATCATATTCATTTTCAAAGTCATAACCACAAAATAGTTTAAACCATTATATCAAAGTACCCTTATTTAAATCCATTTCATTTAGGCCATAATATTTCCAACTTAAATAGTTTAAAATATTGAAAATAGTTTATATATATGGAAATAGTTATAAATTAAAAGTAATTTATATTTAAAAATAGTTATATATTAATAAGAGTATATATATTAGAATAGTTTATATATCAAAATAGTTTATAATTAGATTTGTTTTCTTCTAATTTCACAAATCAATTCAACATTCTCATTAAACCATTTAATTTATATCGCTTTCAAATTGAGGTTTAATCTTCAATTTTAAACCACTCCCAATTCGATAGGTTTTAGAGTGTACATATTACAGTTACTCAATTTGATAAGACTCATTTATATTTCAAAATTCAACTTTAATTGTTCAAATTGGAAAATATTCACTCAAGTTAATAAAAATTAAATAAAATCTCAATTTATAAATTTAAATCAACATCAAATATTCGGTCTTAATTTTATTTAAAGTTAAGAATATTCATTTAATCACTTTTATCAAATCAAGTTATAAATCATATCTTTTAAAATCTCAAAATCAATAAGTTCGAATCAGTTCTTATTTAAATTCAATTATTAAACAATTGAAATTCTAAGTCAACATTAATTTATTTTCTCAACCACTATTATTGAAGTTATAAAAAAATCTATTTTTAAAATATTAATATATTTAAATATATACTTAAACATATTGTATACCAATTAAATTAAATCTTATTACTAATTTATTTTATATTAATCTTATTATATATATATATTTTATAATAAAATTATAAGTCAAATCTTCAAATTTATATATTTTCAAAATTAACATATAAATTAAAATTTCCAAAGCATATTATTTTAAAAATCTAAATTTTATACATATATAAAAATAGCATTTGTATATTATATTTTAAAAATCAATATTTATTAAAACCCATATATTTCCTTTCAAACCTTGGAAATTATTTCAAAATATAGACCTACGGTGTCTGTATATAATTTTCTATCATATGGTCAAGTGATACAGATATTTATCGCTTCAATCCGTAAATTTAATATTTACGGGTATATATATCATTTCAGCCTGCAATCCCAAAATTCAAAATCAATGAAAATCACTTGGATTTATCATTTCAACCCATAACGATTTTCCCCTAATTGATAAAATCATTCTGGTATGTATAATTTCAACCTATAGGGAATTCTAAACTAACAGGGAATTGTAGAGTGAGAACAATATGAAAATAACACAACATATCAACAACAGGCATATATCATCAGTAACAAATTTAAATATAATATACGCCTCAGGTTATGACATCATATGTCATAAGTAGATAATGGCAGATAATGGCATATCATATTTAACAATTAAATAATTAAAATTTTAAATTTAATAGCATATTTTCAATCGTCATTTCAGATGAATTAAATTTATTAAATATAAGAATGTTAATTGTGAGTGATTGCTCATCTTTCAAGGCTAGAGAAAACAACGAGAATGGGAAGCACAGACACGGACACGTGCGAACAAGCTAGAGTCATGGAAATAATCTCCAGACAGCAATGGAAACAAGCAAAGCAAGGTGGACGAACTTGGATTTGGTGAAAATACTATATATGTATATATATATACGTATATATATATATATATATATATATATTAAAATCAATATTCATTTGAAAATGCATATTTAAAATAATACACACACACACACACACTTTTTAAAACTCAATATCTAATTTTAAACACATATAAAATAAAGTCTACATATATTCTACTTCAAAATCTTTATTTCTTAAAACACATATTTCTCAAAATCAAAGTATATATATATACATTATATTTTAAAATTAATATTTGCCAAACACATATATTATAAATCAAGATATTTATAGTTTATATATTTTTTTTAAAAATCAATCTTTAAGATCAATAATTTTTTCATTTCTCACAAACAGAACACATAATATATATATAATGTATATATTCATTCAAAATATTAACACAACATATTATATATTTGTCACAGGCGAGGGTGAGTATAGGTTTTAGCGATTGTCCCGATTCCGATGCAGGGCTGTGTCACAGCTTTGGCGATGTGGGTAGGTTGTCGTGGGTAGCGTTGTGGTGGTTGTCTGGTCTGGACATAGCGTTGCTGATAGGGAAGCTATGAGCAGCGGACTGGACGACGGAGGGTTTTGCGGGTGGCCGCTTAGTCGAGGAGGAAAGGAGATGCAAGGGTCTCGGCTGCTTGGTGCGGCCTACATGCGACGGGTTGAGGTGGACGTAGAGGAGCAAGGGGGTGGTTGTCGTGTAGGCAATGGTCTTAATTGGTGATGGGTGGGATGCTTCGTTCAGTGGGTGATGGTTGTTTGGGTTGTAGGTGAAGGTTGTCGGATGAAGAGGCTTTGGGATGGGCGACGTGTGGCGTCAGTGGCGGATTTATTGTGGGTTTCAGGTTAGTGGGTTCCGAGAAAAGAAAGGAGAGGCGGAGGGTGGAATGGGGTGGATGAAGAGGAAGGGTTATCGGTGGGGTCGGTTTTCTCGGTATTTGGTGGATCTGAGAGCAAGTAGGTTGAGGAAAGAAGATGAGAAATGTTTTCTCAGAAATATGTTACTTAATATATTTATTTTCAAAACTAAAATATGGGAGGAGCAGATTTCACATCAAGGTGGACTTCACGTGGGGAATAGTGCGAGTTGTGTTTCTCAAATATCACTTTGTATATTATTATTCTTCTTAAAAGCAAGCACAAGAAGAAAAGAATGAAGAGAAGTAAAATGAATGAATGTAACCAGCTAATTGAAACCATGGAAAATAGGAAAAGTCAAATAATAATTTATGGGAATATCAAAACGAGTGATAACTGGATTTTCCGGGACAATGAAAAGACACAGAACCAAAAAGGCTAAAACGGATACCGATACGGCTAACCATTCTGTAGATTTCACCGCTACCAGACGGAGAATTACAGGAATGAATATACTATGGAGATCAACATGACGAGATGAACAGAATGGTACACCGATATGAGAAATACTATCATCCTATCAAAAATCGATATTCGCTGCCAAGCTGCTGCTAAAACGCCGAAGATATGATAAAAAGGGTTAAAGCAATCCAAATTTGGCAAAATGAAATATGACATCTCACTTAGAAAATGATTTATATTTTTTTATATTAAAATATCCAGATTTACAAGATATTTTATTGCCATCAAATTTCAACTGATTTAAACTGAAATTGAAAATTTCACAATAGAACTAACTTACATATTTATCAACGAAAATATGTTATTTGCTATATTTGTATAGACGCATACCAAATACCCAATTTTCATTGCTACATTTACTTATTATATTTCATGCAAAATTTTAGTTAATTACGTTTTAAAAACTGTTAAAATTACCGAGTCGTTACATTCTTGATAATAACCTTGTGCAACTAATCGAGCTTTATTTTTCACAACCTCTCCTTGTTCATTTATTTTGTTTCTATATATCCATCTAGTTCCTATTATGGATTTATCCTCAGGTCTTGGGACTGACTTCCATATATCATTTCTTATAAATCGATTCAATTCCTCTTGCATAGCAAAAATCCATGAATCATCAGTTGATGCTTTTTTTGGATTTTTAGGTTCAATAGTTGAAATAAAAGCAACGTTCTTTATTTTATTTAGTTGATTTCCAGTGGTAACAATAGATTCAATATTTCCATATACATTTTCTATAGGATGATCTTTCAAGTATCTTGTTCTTTTGTTTGGATGTGAATTTTCTGAATTATTTTTCGGTAATCTCATTATTACTAATTTCATTTGGGTTATCAATGTCTTCTTCTTCATCAATATTCGAATTATGAACTTTATAATTTTCATCAAATGAGAAATACGATGTCTCTTTAATAGTATTAGTTCTAGTATTGAAAACTCTATAAGCTTTACTTTTATTTGAATACCCAAAAAGATTCATTTATCTGATTTAGCATCAAACTTATCCAAATTATTTTTATTATTTAAAATAAAACATTTACTACCAAAAACTATAAAGTGTGATATTTTAGGCTTTTTATTATAGAATAATTATTATGGTGTTTTTATTAGTTAATGGTCTTATTAGAATTCTATTTAATATATAACATGTTGTACCAACTGATTCAGAAAAAATATTTTTAGGTAAATTACTATCCTTTAACATAGTTATAGAGCACTCTTGAATCGTCCTACTTTTACATTCTACCACTCTGTTTTGCTGCAATGTTATTGAAAATGAAAAATTATGAGTTATGCCTTTCTTGTTACGGAAAATTTCAAAATTTTCATTTTAGAAATCTCCATGGCGATCAATCCTAAAATTTGAATTTTACATGTCATTTGATGTTGAATTCGTTTAACAAAGATTTTGAATATTTCAAAAACATCACTTTCAAGTTTTAAAAGAGTTGTAACGACCCAATATTTTCAACCATTCGCATCCATTATAAGTGTATAGGTAGACACTTATGCCGGAATTGAATTGCTCAAAATACCGCGTTGTAAATAAAAATTTGGCAAATCTCAGAATATACAGTAAATAATAATCACAGACACAGAGTATTTAATAATGCAGCGGAAGTAAAAGATACAGTAGTTCATGAAGCTACTATATAAATATATCAGAGTTAAACAAGATATAACAGAAGAAATAAAGTACAATAGAAGTTTCAATATGATAACCAAGTACAAGCTGAATAGAACAACCGAACTGAAATAGATAAGACTACATAAGCAGATAATCTCCAGCGATTCCAATCTCCAGAAAGTGGAATCCAAATCTGTGAACACTCAGGCTGACCCGAGCGTAAATAAAAATACAAACACTCGAGTCAGGACATACATATTTATACAATGTAAGCCAACACAAGTGAACTGTAGTAAAAGTACATGTAACTTAGAAGATGCTTGGGACCGCCCATGCTCTAAGGATCCGATTAAACTATTTGTTGTATAGTAATATACGCTATGTACAGTAGTGTCTAATCAGTAAAGTATAATCATATAGAAAATAGCGTTAAGTGGATGGCGAACCTTAACGCGGTCGGATCTTTAAACCAAAATCGTAGTGGGATCGATATAAGGAACATATGACAAGGCACGCGAGGCAATGCCAGGGTGGATACACCGTTTGCAGTCCCCGACCGGTGGTGACGGCAAGCCAGCAGCTTCCTCCCACCTCGATACATACCCCGAATCAAAGTGGCGCCACCATATCGAATCAAAAAAGTAATTGAATGGTTTTCGAAGAAGCATGCTCGATAAAAGGGTGCGACCCTTTGTGTAGCCCGGTATAGCTCATGTTTTCGTCATAATTAGGCCATCCATCAGCGTTCTCTTACTTCATTCCAGTAGCGTTCGCCAACCAACCTACTTCGTTCTGGAATCTCCACCGCGTACACAGTTGTCAAAGTGGTTTCGGTATCGACAGAGAGTATGCCAAATATCCGATCCCGGTCTCTTTTCCAACCAATCGTTATTATAACCTGTGGTTATAACTTTAGATTTTTTTATACTTCAAATAGAACATCATTTCAAATTCAAATCTTTATCAAATAAAAATTATATCATTTCCAAATCATTTCAATATCAAAAATATCAATCTTTCAAACTTCCTTTTCAAATCATTATTTGAAATTCAAATCCAAATATCCAACTTAAGTATCTTTTAAAACCAAATATAACATTCATTTATTAAAATTCGAACCCCTTTTAAAAAGATTCATTTCCAATTTAATTTCTTCATTCAAATCATTTTAAAAGTGGATTTATTATTCTTTCAATTCAAGTATTCGAATTTCAAAATTTCCAGTCATTCTGAGCTCATTTACTAAGTCAAAAATCATATTTATTAAAATTTCAGCCTTTCCAGCATTTAGAAAAAGTTGTTATAAGTTATACTTGAAAACATTTTAATTCAACAAAGACAGCACTTACAACTGCTGTTAAAACTCAGTTTTAGTTAAATTTTAGTTTAAGACAGCAAAGACGGCATTTCCAGAAATGCTGCGGTAGCTCAGATTTCAAAACAAGGTTTAAATTGATTTCAGCAAAGACTACAGACCACTATAGCATTTCCAGAGAATGCTATAATAGACCTGAGTCCAATATTAGCCTATAAGTTCAATTACAGCAACTACAACATTTCAGAAATGCTGTAATAGCTCTTTTTACACAATTTTTGTTCAATTCAGAAACTATAGCATTTCTGAATGCTATTAAAAGTTAATTCCAGGTTTTAGTGTATTTCCAGCCAATAATAAACTCCATTTTAAATCCTTCAAACATTTTAAAAATCATAATTTAACATTAAAATGTTCATTAACATATCATATTGATTTTTATAAAACCAATTTCTTATAAATAAATCCAAATTTCAATAATTCCACTTATTAGTTCAAGTGTATAATTTCCTTTCTTCACTTTTCAACAAATAAACTTGACACTTCAGATTTAAATTACCCTTTCACAAATTTAACTAAATTTCCAATTTATTTAATTTATTTAATTTATTTAAATCTTTAATTAAAACTCAAATTTTACATTTCCAAGTCAAGTTATATTTTTAAAATTTCACTTTTTAAGCATTCATTTATTTAACAACTTAAATTCATAGAAAAATCAAAAATACTTTAATAAATCACTTAAATTCAAATTTAAATCAATTTATCATATGGGGAAATTATTTTAAAGGACAAATATTTGTATATTTTTTGCTTCAAGGACACGACCTCAATATTTTTACCACAAGGACAAACATTCTTCTAAAAATTATTCATAAGGACAAACATTTTTCAAAATTATTCATAAGGACAACAAAACTGCTACCGAGTTAAAACCGGTACCTAAAAACCGCTACCGATAACTACAATCTGATACCTAAAAACTGCTTTTAATAACTAAAAACTGATATTACAAAAAATAGTCCTTCAGGATAAAATATTGAAGGTCTGTCCTTGAGGCTAAAAAGCTGTGAAATTTTGTCCTTGACAATAATTTCCTGTTATCATATTTACCATTTTCCAAATAAAAATTTAAATTTCCATTTATTTATATAACTTAAATATCATTTTTTTAAACCAAAATTCCAAATTTCCAAACTTAAGTCATATTTCAATAATCCAATTTAACCGTTCATTAATTACATTTTTAACTCATAGAAGAATCATAATTTCTTTATTTTAAAACATTCCAAAATCTATTTAAATCAAATTTCATAAATTTATATTTTTAAAATACTTAAAAATATCCAAAACACTTTATAAAACAACCACGGGTCTGTATATAGTTTTCTAACCTAGGTCAAGCGATACAGATATGTACCATTTCAATCCGTAGTTTAAAAAGAAAAATCCGGGTTTTATCATTTCAAACCCGCAATCCCAAGTTAAATAAATTAAATAAAACCCGTTCAGGCCTACCATTTCAGCCCATAACGATTTTTCCCTATTCTAAAGTCCGTTCGGGTATGTATCATTTCAACCCATAGTGATTTCTAATCTACAAGGAACTTGCAGTGTGATAAACAGATATAAATGAACAGTAACAACATGTATATAATAACAGATGATATGACATGAAATTTAACAGGTTTAACATCATATATAATTAATCACAGGAAGTTATACATCATATGATTTTCTACACATTCAATTGTTGTTGTTTCACGACTGCATAAGTATAAACGTCGTGTGAGTTTTACTCACCTTTATGGCTGGAGATTGCAATCCAAATGACATAACGGATTCCAGAAGGCACAATGACACAAAAATAGGTTCAAGTGGGAAGAGATCCAAGCTTAGAACTTGTGTTACAACCCAAACCAAAACAAAATAAAATTACAATTCAATACAACATTCAATTTGAAATAACTTTGAAATGAAAAGAGATTTGAATGTCAAATCTTTTGCCTTGTTTTCTACAATGCTTTGCACGGCCTAGGGGTTTATTTAGGTCAGGTTTGATGTAACATTTGCAATTTTTCGACGCTCGAAAACCGACATCAATACGTCCACTGTATCAACTGCCGAGCAATCGAATGCCGGAAAACCGTACTGTTATGGTTAAAGAAGAAGAAAAGGGTAGAACAAGAGAGAAAAAGATAGAACAGAACAGAAAGAAACAATATAAACAATGACAGAATCTCACAATCGCAGCGGAACAACATACAATAGATAAATGAATAATCTTTAAACAATGAACTATATCAGTTATTACATTACATCATATTACATTACATTACATCATCAGAGTGTACAACAACAAACAACAACAAACAGCGGAAAAGAAATACTATATACTAGTGAATACGCCATGCCATCCAGCTTGCCTCCAGCAATTCCTGAATTCCAGAATAACCTGATAACCTAACTCTAGACTGCCCGTGTGGAAATTGGTGGGCACTCAGAGTTTAGTAAGGAAACAATAAACTCCAGGTCAGTCATGGGACTGGTGTGAGAACTTAAAACAGTTTATTTTTAAAACAAAGAACAGGATAATTTTAAAATAGATTCGCAATGCTTTTTGGAAAATGAAACTACCATAAGGCCTCCCGCACACACACACAATGCAAACGCAGAATCGGAGGAGATTTCTCCTTATGATAGTCAAAGATGCTTGATATGCATTAAAAAGAAACATTTGATATTATTACTAGTGCATAGTGTAGGAAAAATCATTTCGAAAGTAAAGATATAAATCTTAGCCAACATACGACCATTATCGTATGCCTACTATAGCTACCATGTTCAATAGCAGGTTACCGCCACATTACATGGCAGGTTATACAACTAAAACCGTACAGGGTTCGTATTGTTTCTTTGGATTTCCAATAAATGGTCAGGCCAAGGAACTTCCCATTGCCACATGGGTACGCCTCTGGAAAGACGACCCGAGAACCTAACGTTACGGTTAGATCTCTGCCAACACAAGGCCGGGTTACCCTTCAAACTGGGTAACTACTGACACAAATATGTCATTCCCCGATCGTAACCGATCTATATCCGAGGATCCTCGATTCCAACAACCACAAAGTAATAAATTTGCAGCAACAACATAGGTTAAGTATCTGGGCTCCATACCATGATACCACCTCTATCTAGAAGGAATGACATACACTAAAGGGGTGCTACCCCCTAATAACCTTGCCGCATCCTTCCTGTTTTGACCATTTTCGAGTTGTGAGGTCCGACGAAGTCTTGTCCACAAAGCCACACTTTATACAAAAGTTGTGCTTTGATCATCAAATGCTCAATAGCACTTCGTATGCCACATTACCAATTTGGGAATGTATCACTAGTAACCATCAACTACATAACCTCTAAGGGTGTTAAGCTAAGGGAATAAATTCTCCGCCACCAACGGAAACATATTTGATAGAAACCAGCTTTACATCTCAAATTGTAACGTCAGAGACACATCCATACAAGTCCGTCCCGGGATCGAACGGAACCGAAGGCACTTCCAAAGAAGTCCTTGCAATCCAGATATTCGCTAATCACGACCGGACTTTCCATCACAAAGGGTAATAAATTTCTATATCGAAGATCAGCCGATGCAGAAACATTCGACGGCAATCCTTCCGTTTTCACAAATATCCGGTCTTCAACACCGGTCATCAAATGCAATCCATAACGACGTATCACATATTCAGAATGGGTTATACGACCCCAAAGGTCATTTCCCGGCTAACCCGAATAGTGAGCGCTTATTTTAAAAATAAGTGTGGCATTCAAATTCAAGCAAATCACAACAAATACCCATTCAAAGGTAAATATTGATAGTCGGTTATTTAACTATCAATAGGTATGCTCAACATCACCAAATTCCAAATAATTTCCCAAATTATTTATTTTCCAAAAATATCTTTACTAGATATATAATTTCCACACTTCAACCATTTGAAATTCAAATCATTTTTTCATCTTTCAATCTTTGAAATCAAATTTCAAATCGTTTCCCTACACGGGATATATTCACAAATCTTTATTCATCTTCATTTCAAAATGGTTCATTTAAACCAATTAAATAAATCCTTACCGATTTACTTTATATTTACGTTCCAAATCCGTAAATTTATTCCCACACTTCAAAAATAAATCATCGTTTATTTTTAAACAAATTTCCCTTTCTTTTATAAATTCCATAGTGAATTTACAATCCCAAAATATCTATGAATATACGATTTCCATATCGATTTCTAATATTCATTTTCAATTTATCTTTAAAAGATAAAATCTCAAAATATTCAATTCATATTGCAAAACATTTCCATATTATTTAATAATAAGTAATTCACAAATCCATTTATTTTCAACACTTGGAAAATATTCAATATACTTAAATCGAAATTAAGTATATATATTTCATTCTTTAAAGAAAACGTTCTTTCAAAACACATTTCTTTGGGTCAAAACGAATGTTGCGTAAAACATCGTTACGACGACCCAAAATCACTAGTATAGGGATTCGAAATTAAGATAGATATATAAATCCCAATACTATATAAAACATTTCCTTTCAGAAATCATTTACTATAACAACAGTGTTATAGTCCACTATTTCCTTCTATTTCTCGAAAACGTCTATTTCAACAATGAATGTTGAAATCTATGGTTTCGACACTTAATGCATTTTAAAACAACCTCAAATCGTTTTAATTCCATTTAAAAGATCGCTCCCTAAACATTCCTTTAATATATTATTCATTGTTCAAAATCGTGAATATAAATCATTCACCAAATTCAACACTTTTACATATTGCATTCAAAAATTATCCACTGTCCCAAAATCGTGAATATACTCCTTTAATAAGCTATAAAAATTTACTTAACAAATTCAATCAATCTTGAATTTATAAATCAATGTTTATAAATTCACATTTATATATTATAAAAACTTCAATTTATTAAAATCCCTTATTAACCAATTCCATTTAAATCTCATTTAAATGCCAAAAATCCAATTTTAAAGTTAATTATTTATAATTTTCTATTTTTACAAAATCTATTCATTTTAAAATTTCACAATTTATAAATCTATAAATTTCATTCACTTATGAAATCCATTTTTATTTCATTTTAACACTTATAAAAAAAACTCGTTTTTACAATTCCAATGTTTTAATTTATAAATATCAATTTTATAAATCTTTTACATAAATCGTTTATAATAATTCAAAATTCTCAATTTAAACTATTTTATAAAATTCATTAACTCCATATTTCAAAAATCACATTTTAACTATATTTCACAAAAATCATCATTTTTATAATATTAAATTTTATAATGTTAATTTATTTAAAATGAATCAATTCAAAATTTTAATAAAACATATACTTTCAAAAATCACTTTAAAAATCCTTTTAAACTCAAAATCGTTACCTTAACATTTTTAAAACTCCAAAAATAGGCCCAATGATGCAACAGCACCAAATAATCAATCACGGCATCCAAACATCATATATCAATATGATAATCAACAAATATCACAATATCTATAATCAAATAAATATTTGTGAGGAATCCAGTTGGATCCCACCAACCTGTTTCCCTGCATCCACAGACATTAGCACAATACCAATTCCGTTCCAATACGGAATATCACGGTATATGGGATTCATAAAATATTATCCGCTATTATGCGGCGCAATAGGGTCTCATCCGCTATATAATGTGGGAAACCAACTCCAAATACATATATAATACCAATTCCAATCAAGATGGAATTATCGCGGTATATGTTTTTAATAAATAACATCCGCTTAATATACGGTGTATAATGTCTATTCCAACACCATAGATAACAATTTATCATCCAGTCACACAATCAAGCAATTTTAAATCTAACAATTTAAAATTTAAATCGAAACTATTCGATTGAGGGAGAAGTTCTCACCTTGAGTTTCCAATAATAGTTTCAACGTTTTATTCCGAATAAAATTAAACGTGCGTTTAATTTTACCCGAAATTTTCACTAGCTCCAAACGATTCCAATCCAGCTCCATCGCGTAATGTTCGTCCATACGAACCCAACGCAATTCGTTTCGTGCGTTTTCGACCTTGTATGAAAAAGTCACACTATTTTAAACATTACACGAATTATAATATAATTAAATTTACAAATTTTCTTTTATTTTTTTTTAACTCAACTAATCAGGGCCGTTGATCCCATCACCCCATCATTAGACCACGTTCGTTTGCTTCATCTTCCCCCTCTAGATTTTTCACGCGACCAAACCCATTCGAAGCCGTTGCTTCTTGAATTTACGCGACCCCAATGCTCGACTTCACGATGATCAAATGATGTCGTTTCGAAGCCCCACTCCACCTCGACTTCCATGCTAAATGCCATGAATTCAGGTCGTTCAATGGCCTCCATTTTTGAACTCGAACGCGACGACTTTGCACACAAGTTGCCAATGATCCACACTTCTAAAATCGATCATCACCGTTGATCGTGTAGAGCTCGAGGTTCTCTACAATGTTGTAGTTGAAAGTTTTTAATGAAAGTGAATGTAATGGTCGGAAATTGGGGAGGAAGATCGTGACGTGGTGGCCGTCTAAACGTGGGTGGCGGCTGGCTATCACTTAGGGTTAGGGCTTGTGAAAACAAAAGGGTATGGGCTTCTATTTATATGCGATGAAATTACTATTCACGTTTTATTATTTAACTCAAACGGATTCCGAATTTGATGAAACAAAAGTCGTTTCCTAGGTTAAACCCCTATTCTGGACATAATGGAACAGGTTTTGAAAGCCAATTCGATCGTTTATGCGAGATATCGCACGAATCGAATTAATTAAATTACTTTAAATTTCACTAGCGCCTTTTTAATTCGTACGGACAAAACGTAACTCCGATCGATACGAAATTTGAAATCTTACAATAACATAACATTACGGATCCGATGAAACTAGTTTCGTTGAAATCCGAGACTGTGTGAAAAATGGCTATTTTCATACGTTAATTAAATATTAAAATATTCAATTTTCACAAATCAACTTTAAATTCAATTTTAAAAGTTCGATAATGTTATTCTAACTTCAATATGATTAAATAAAATTTTACAAATCATTTTCAATCATATTAAACTCGATTTCCAATTATTTCTGTAAATTTCAACTATTTAATTATCGATTTAATTATCCAATTAAATCTAGATATTCGAAATAAAATTTATTCGACTTACAAATTTTACTTGTTAATATTTAAAATCTATTAAATATACGAATTTTAATTAATAGAAATTCTGGATCGTTACAAACTTCCCCCTTAAAAGAATTTCGTCCTCGAAATTACCAAGTAAGAAAAAGTTACAGAATCCCTTAACTTTCCAAAACAAGCCATTCAAATTGGATTTTTTAAATCTCTTAAGTGTTTAACTTTCCCAAAATTCATAGTTAAACTTCTTACAAAATCTTTACTAAGTTTCCAATCCAAACTTAGTTTTCAAAATTTTCCAATTTTCTCAAAAATATTCTAACGCCTTAAATTTTCGAAAAAATTCGCCATAGCCTCCTTTGCGCGGCTCGATCCGAAAAAAAATTGACAGTGTATATATCACAAATATACATCTCATCAAGTGATGAGGCATCCCGCGGGGAAAAAAGTGTAAAAGTACGGTATGTAATCCGAGATATGTACCTTATTTATTATTAGCGAGCATATACGGCTAATATAGCGCGAAAGCGAGCTCCAAATGTGAAGCAAGCGCAATCTGCACCTACTAAACACTCAACAAACCATGAGAAACATGCATATATGAAAATAATATCAATATACAACATATAGAAACATAACAACTACATGTGCCAACATATCAAATGCAACAAAAGCAACAAATGCAACCATCAAACAACTATCCAACCAATAAACGTCCAATAAATCCATAACCAAATCAATATAAATTCACTTCTCATTAATATTAAATGAATTGGTTTTCCAATTTAAATCACATTTGATTTGTTGACATTGTATTTACTAACATTAATTCATATTCAATTTCAATTAGTTTGTATTCACTTTTTTACATTCAAGTTGGTTCACTTCCACATTCAAATCAAATTCACTTAACTTCCAATTTGATGTATAGCTTTCAATTTTCCTTAATTCAATTTCATTAACACTTAATGAATTATATAAAATCAACTAACAATCATATAACAAACAATGTATATCCAACATTACCAAATTTATTTGCTTCGCTTACATTCATTCAATTTGGTTTAACACTTTTAATTCCAATTGGTTGATATTAAATTGACTTCCATTTAATTATTCAATTTTTTTTCAACTTCATTAGTTCTAATGAATTTACACTTACATTCATTATCCCTTATCAATTCTTTTACATTCGATTGATTTACATTCAATCTATTTATTAATTCAACTGCTAATTCCTTTAACAATATAAGGTTGAATTTCATTTATATAACTCAAGTTCATATTCATCACTTCTCTTGATTAATTTACTTCTATACCAAAATCAACTTTATTCAACTTCACTTAAGTTATATTCCATTTCAAACATCATTTGTTTAGCTTAACTTAAATTTCCACTTACAAATCCAATTCAGGTTTCATTTCTATTTAACTTTTTACCAAAGCCAAATTTTCATCACTTATTCAAATTCAGATTTATTTTTCTCAACAAAATTGTTTAACCAATTTGATAATTGGTTTCACTTACATTTTCTCATTTCATAAGTTATACAACTTATATTCAACAATTACCACTTAGATTATTTTTTTATTGATTCGCTTATACTTCCTTTAGTTTAACTCCATCCTTTAAGTTAAATTTATTCTATTAAAACTCAAATTGTATAAGTTATCAACTCATTTATCATTTGTTTAACTTAACTTATATTCCCAAAACCAAATCCTAATTTTCCAAACAACTTTCGTTTAAAATAATCTGGCAGCAATTCCTCTTTTGGAAACCCGAAAATGAACACCGATGATGTCGCGATCATCATCGGAATCATTTTCCAGCGATCGAAAACAGTTTAGAGCTTTAATTTCCCCAAAACAATTTTCCAAAATATCAAATCCTTTCAAAACACTTCTCTGGAATTTTGTTTTTAGATTATAAATCACATTTATAAATCTTTTACTTATATAATTTCACTTCTTATATATAAGATTATTCCACAATTGTAAATCATTTTAATTATAACTTCATACTTATAATTCATTTGCTTATACAATTATTCTTTAAAAATTGTTGTTTTTATTTAACTTATTCAAACAACTTTTAATTAACTTATATATATCTTACATTTTCAACAACCAAACAATCAATTGATATACACTTTAATAATTCTGAAAAAAAATTCCTTTATATAAAAAATATAATCAAGGTAAAATTATTTCATTTATCCCATTTAAAATGATACTATGTCGGTTTATCTCGTTTAAGAGTTTAGAAACCCCTATCGATAATATGGCGTCCCATCTACCGACCAGAATTCACAAACAGCTCAACGGATAAGCAAATACAATATAAAATATTTTTATATTAACTAAAAAATACGCGCTCATAGCTATTATTACACTCACACTCATTCTAGAGTACTACTGACTTTATCTCTAATGAGTGATACCCAATAGAGCTAAGGTTGTCGCTTAACCATAAGCTCTGATACCAAATGTAACGTTTGCGATTTTTCGACGCTCGAAAACCGACATCAATACGTCCACTGTATCAACTGCCGAGCAATCGAATGACGGAAAACTGTACCGTTATGGTCAAAGAAGAAGAAAAGGGTAGAACAAGAGAGAAAAAGATAGAACAGAACAGAAAGAAACAACAGAAACAATGACAGAATCTCACAATCGCAGCGGAACAACATACAATAGATAAATGAATAATCTTTAAACAAAGAACTATATCAGTTATTACATTACATCATATTACATTACATTACATCATCAAAGTGTACAACAACAAACAACAACAAACAGCGGAAAAGAAATACTATATACCAGTGAATACGCCATGCCATCCAGCTTGCCTCCAGCAATTCCTGAATTCCAGAATAACCTGATAACCTAACTCTAGACCGCCCATGTGGAAATTGGTGGGCACCTAGAGTTTAGGAAGGAAACAATAAAATCCAGGTCAGTCATGGGACTAGTCTGAGAACTTAAAACAGTTTATTTTTAAGACAAAGAACAGGATAATTTTAAAATAGATTCGCAATGATTTTTGGAAAATGAAACTACCATAAGGCCTCCCGCACACACACACAATGCAAACGCATAATCGGAGGAGATTTCTCCTTATGATGGTCAAAGATGCTTGATACGCATTAAAAAGAAACATTTGATATTATTACTAGTGCATAGTGTAGGAAAAATCATTTCGAAAGTAAAGATATAAATCTTAACCAACATACGACCATTATCGTATGCCTACTATAGCTACCATGTTCAATAGCAGGTTACCGCCACATTCCATGGCAGGTTATACAACTAAAACCGTACAGGGTTCGTATTGTTTCTTTGGATTTCCAACAAATGGTCAGGCCAAGGAACTTCCCATTGCCACATGGGTACGCCTCTGGAAAGACGACCCGAGAACCTAACGTTACGGTTAGATCTCTGCCAACACAAGGTCGGGTTACCCTTCAAACTGGGTAACAACTGACACGAATATGTCATTCCCCGATTGTAACCGATCTATATCCGAGGATCCTCGATTCCAACAACCACAAAGTAATAAATTTGCAGCAACAACATAGGTTATGTATCTGGGCTCCATACCATGATACCACCACCTCTATCTAGAAGGAATGACATACACTAAAGTGGTGCTACCCCCTAATAACCTTGCCGCATCCTTCTTGTTTTGACCATTTCCGGGGTGTGAGATCCGACGAAGTCTCGTCCATAAAGCCACGCTTTATACAAAAGCTGTGCTTTGATCATCAAATGCTCAACAGCACTTCGTATGCCACATTACCAATTTGGGAATGTATCACTAGTAACCATCAACTACATAACCTCTAAGGGTGTTAAGCTAAGAGAATAAATTCTCCGCCACCAACGGAAACATATTTGATAGAAACCAGCTTTACATCTCAAATTGTAACGTCAGACACACATCCATACAAGTCCGTCCTGGGATCGAACGGAACCGAAGGCACTTCCAAACAAGTCCTTGCAACCCAGATATTCACTAATCACGACCGGACTTCCCATCACAAAGGGTAATAAATTTCTATATCGGAGATCAGCCGATGCAGAAACATTCGACGGCAATCCTTCCGTTTTCATAAATATCCGGTCTTCAACACCGGTCATCAAATGCAACCCATAACGACGTATCACATATTCAGAATGGGTTATACGACCCCAAAGGTCCTTTACCGGCTAACCCGAATAGTGAGCGCTTATTTTAAAAAGTGTGGCATTCAAATTCAAGCAAATCACAACAAATACCCATTCAAAGGTAAATATTGATAGTCGGTTATTTAACTATCAATAGGTATGCTCAACATCACCAAATTCCAAATAATTTCCCAAATTATTTATTTTCCAAAAATATCTTTAATAGATATATAATTTCCACACTTCAACCATTTGAAAACAAATTTCAAATCATTTTTTCATCTTTCGATCTTTGAAAAAAAAATTCAAATCGTTTCCTTACATGGGATATATTCACAAATCTTTATTCATCTTCATTTCAAAATGGTTCATTTAAACCAATTAAATAAATCCTTACCGATTTACTTTATATTTACGTTCCAAATCCGTAAATTTATTCCCACGCTTCAAAAATAAATCAACGTTTATTTTTAAACAAATTTCCCTTTCTTTTATAAATTCCATAGTGAATTTACAATCCCAAAATATCTATGAATATACGATTTCTAATATTCATTTTCAATTTATCTTTAAAAGATAAAATATCAAAATATTCACTTCATATTGGAAAACATTTCCATACTTATTTAATAATAAGTAATTCACAAATCCATTTATTTTCAACACTTGGAAAATATTCAATATACTTAAATCGAAATTAAGTATATATATTTCATTCTTTAAAGAAAACGTTCTTTCAAACACATTTATTTGGGTCAAAACGAATGTTGCGTAAAACATCGTTACGATGATCCAAAATCACCAGTATAGGGATTCGAAATTAAGATAAATATATAAATCCCAATACTATATAAAGCATTTCCTTTCAGAAATCATTTACTATAACAACAGTGTTATAGTCCACTATTTCCTTCTATTTCTCGAAAACGTCTATTTCAACAATGAATGTTGAAATCTATGGTTTCGACACTTAATGCATTTTAAAACAACCTCAAATCGTTTTAATTCCATTAAAAGATCACTCCCTAAACATTCCTTTAATATATTATTCACTATACAAAACCGTGAATATAAATCATTAACCAAATTCAACACTTTTACATATTCCATTCAAAAATTATCCACTGTCCCAAAATCGTGAATATACTCCTTTAATAAGCTATAAAAATTTACTTAACAAATTCAATCAATCTTGAATTTATAAATCCATGTTTATAAATTCAAATTTATATATTATAAGAACTTCAAGTTATAAAAATCCCTTATTAACCAATTCCATTTAAATCTCATTTAAATGCCAAAAATCCAATTTTAAAGTTAATTATTTATAATTTTCTATTTTTACAAAATCTATTCATTTTAAAATTTCACAATTTATAAATCTATAAATTTCATTCACTTATGAAATCCATTTTTATTTCATTTTAACACTTATAAAAAAACTCATTTTTACAATTCCAATATTTTAATTTATAAATATCAATTTTATAAATCTTTTATAATAATTCAAAATTTTCAATTTAAACTATTTTATAAAATTCATTAACTCCATATTCCAAAAAATCACATTTTAACTATATTCCACAAAAATCATCATTTTTATAATATTAAATTTTATAACGTTATTTTATCTAAAATGAATCAATTCAAAAATTTAATAAAACATATACTTTCAAAAATCACTTTTCCTTTCAAACTCAAAATCGTTACTTTAACATTTTTAAAACTCCAAAAATAGGCCCAATGATGCAACAGCACCAAATAATCAATCACGCCATCCAAACATCATATATTAATATGATAATCAACAAATATCACAATATCTGTAATCAAATAAATATTGGTGAGGAATCCAGTTGGATCCCTCCAACCTGTTTCCCTGCATCCACAGACATTAGCACAATACCAATTCCGTTCCAATACGGAATATCGCGGTATATGGGATTCATAAAATATTATCCGCTATTATGCGGCGCAATAGGGTCTCATCCGCTATATAATGCGGGAAATCAACTCCAAATACATATATAATACCAATTCCAATCAAGATGGAATTATCGCGGTATATGTTTTTAATAAATAACATCCACTTAATATACGACGTATAATGTCTATGTCAAAACAATAGATAACAATTTATCATCCAATCACACAATCAAGCAATTTTAAATCTAACAATTTAAAATTTAAATCGAAACTATTCGATTGAGGGAGAAGTTCTCACCTTGAGTTTCCGATAATAGTTTCAGCATTTTATTCCGAATAAAATTAAACGTGCGTTTAATTTTACCTGAAATTTTCACTAGCTACAAACGATTCCAATCCAGCTGCATCGCGTAGTGTTCGTCCATACGAACCCAATGCAATTCGTTTCATGCATTTTCAACCTCGTATGAAAAAGTTACACTATTTTAAACATTACACGAATTATAATATAATTAAATTTACAAATTTTCTTTTAATTTTTTTTAACTCAACTAATCAGGGCCGTTGATCCCATCACCCCATCATCAGACCGCGTTCGTTTGCTTTATCTTCCCCCTCCATATTTTTCACGCGACCAAACAATTCGAAGTCGTTGCTTCTTGAATTTACGCGACCCCAATGCTCGACTTCACGACGATCAAATGATGTCGTTTCGAATCCCCACTCCACCTCGACTTCCATGCCAAATGCCTTGAATTCAGGTCGCTCAATGGCCTCCATTTTTGAACTCGAACGCGACGACTTTGCAGACAAGTTGCCAACGATCCACACTTCTAAAATCGATCATCACCGTTGATCGTGTAGAGCTCGAGGTTCTCTACAATGTTGTAGTTGAAAGTTTTTAACGAAAGTGAATGTATTGGTCGGAAATTGGGGAGGATGACCGTGACGTGGTGGCCGTCTAAACGTAGGTGGCCGCTGGCTATCACTTAGGGTTAGGATTTGTGAAAACAAATGGATATGGGCTTCTATTTATAGGCGATGAAATTACTATTTATGTTTTATTATTTAACTCAAATGGATTCCGAATTTGATGAAACAAAAGTCGTATCCTAGGTTAAACCCCTATTCCGGACATAATAGAATAGGTTTCGAAAGCCAATTCGATCGTTTATGCGAGATACGAATCGAATTAATTAAATTAAATTACTTTAAATTTTGCTAGCGCCCTTTTAATTCATACGAACAAACCGTAACTCCGATCGATACAAAATTTGAAACAATAATATAACATTACGGATCCGATGAAACTAGTTTCGTCGAAATCCGAGACTGTTTGAAAAATGGCTATTTTCATACGTTAGTTAAATATTAAAATATTCAATTTTCACAAATCAATTTTAAATTCCATTTTAAAAGTTCTATAATGTTATTCTAACTTCAATATGATTGAATAAATTTTACAAATCATTTTCAATCATATTAAATTCGATTTCCAATTATTTTTGTAAATTTCAACTATTTAATTATCGATTTAATTATCCAATTAAATCTAGATATTCGAAATAAAATTTATTCGACTTACAAATTTTACTTGTTAATATTTAAAATCTATTAAATATACCAATTTTAATTAATAGAAATTCTGGGTCGTTACATTTGACATGACTTTGGCCAGGGTTTGATCATAGGAATGCATGGCATAAAGGCTAGAACATGTGGAGGAAGTTACAACATAAGAATATCAAGAGACTAGGCAACATAGTGGAGTTTGGTTCAACTTTTGGCTCGGTCTATGGGTCAAATAGCTTGGCCATCATCAGGTACAGTTCTGGACAGAGGTTTAAGTGGTAAGTAGTGGTGGTAGCAAGGTGGTGGTGGTGACTCAAGGTGGTGGTGGTGATGGAAAATGGAGTGGTGATCAACTTGGTGCTCGGCTATGCATTGTTTTGGACATTGTTTGCATTTTTGGTGAAGTTTGGCTTCAAGGAGGGTTCAGCCATGGTCTAACCTGAACTGGTGGGTGGTGATGATGCCAAGGAGGAGTGGTATGGGATGGTGGCCGTGGCTATGGTGAGGAGGCCATGCAAATAGAAGAGAGAAACAAGACAAAACTATGAAAAAATGGAAGAAAAGTGCAAAAAGAGGAGGCCATTACCAAGGAAGTTTGAAGAAACCATGAGAATGAGAAGTGCTGAGTTGTTTTTCACATGAAAAGAAATATAATACACGGCCAAAACTGAAGGAGTGGACAGCAAAATGAATTAAAGTGAAGGTTATGACATTTGAAAAGTTTTGAAGGTGAAAGGACTTACGTTTTCCCTTTTTTTAAAAGCTTTGGTATTTCCCTTTCTCTTTGATTTTATAAAACAAAATAATTTAGAAATATACTTTAAAAACCGAAACCAAGTAAAAATATAACAAAATAAATATTTAATTTTAAAGAAAATATAAAAAGAATGAAAGAAATTACTTAAAAATACAAACAGTGTCCAGAAATTACAAATAAATCACTACTAGTCTTGGAAAAATATCCGCTTCATTTTAAAAATATTATGAAGTGAAATTTGAAATAAAATAATTTATTTACCATTTTCAAAATAAAATAAATAATTAAATTGGAGAAAAATAGAAAAGGAAAAAAAGAAATTGTTTAAAAATAACAAACAGGACATAGAAATTACAAGAAATTTACCAATGGCTTTGGAAAATTATTGACTTCATTTTAAAAATATTGTAAGACAAAAATATACATACAATAACATATTAACACATATTAAAATAAAATATGACAAGGGAAATAAATTTTTTATAATTTAAAATAACCAAAATTGCTAAATAACTCAAATTGTACTCAATATTGAAATATACATAACTTTCACAATTAAAATCTGTTTTCAACGAAACGAAAAGCAGTATTCATGTTATTAAATCTATTTTCATAACAAAAGATAAAATTTAAGAATTTAAATATTTAAATTTTGAAATTTAAAAGTCAAAGTTTGACTAATTTGACCAGAAATCCACTTTTTAGTAAAGTATTCAATTTATACAAGTTTGAAACTATAATTCACATAAAATCAACATTTATATTTAAAATAACATAACTTATTCATTTTAATAAATAAAATAAAAATTTTAAATCAAAATTTCAAATAAAATAATCAAAATAAACAATTAAAATAAATCATAAAATTCAGGGTTGTTATACTCTCCTCCACTCAAAACTTTTCGTCCCCGAAAAGGAATGAGGTACGGGAAAGCACAGAAAAAGATAGAGTGAAATAGGATTAAAATAAGGTGACAAGAAGATTGAAATTATACCTGATAACTGTTGTTATAGGTGAGTTTGACAAGGTGGAGATGATCAAATCAAGAACACAAGCATGAAAAGATCCTTTAGAATCTGATTCATCCTTTTCCGTTTGACCGTCGGTCTGTGGATGATAAGTAGTGCTCAGATCCAGATGAGTACCAAAGATTTTCAAAGATTATAGAAAGATTTCTAAACAGACTGGTATAAGCAATAGCCTCCCCATTCTGTGGCAAGATAAAGAAAATAAGGACAACTAAAAGATAGTTTGAAAAACAAAATAAGATAATAAATTTGAAACCACGATGCTTTGAAATCATAATACTTCAGAGATGTTATTATTTGGAAATCATACTACTAAAAATCATAACACTTTTAAAATAATCTTCATTTAAACCATTTAAATTCAAGGTCAAATAATATTCATTTCAAAGTGTAACATTTCTAAGTTCATTTATTCAATTATAAAGTTTCCAAAACATTGTATTTTCAAAAACAACGGTACTTTTAAAGAACTACGGTAGATATATTAGTATTTCAATCAGTTCAATTTCAGAAATATTCATTTGGATATCCTTTACTTATGATTTATTAAAACAAACTTTTATAAATGGAATATCCAAATCAAACCATACTTCATTTATTAAGTCAAAAGTTCACTATTTTACCTAACTCTTAATTTAACAAATAACCTAACACTTTATTTAAATACTCATTTCATAAATAAGATATTCCTTCAATAAGTTACACTTAAAAATTCCATTTGAAAACCAAATTCTCAATTATCTAATCTTAGTGATATTAAAAAAATACATTTTTCTATTTAAGCCATAATTATTCATTTTTCAAGACATACCTATTACATAAATAAAATATTTATCATAGCAAATATAACAATCAAATTTCTTTACACATTTAATCATTTAGACATCAATTAAACTATGATTCCAAGTTAAATAAATTTTATTACAAAATATCCCATTCAAATATATTTTTTATCTATTCAAAGATACATTATTTATTATACAACATACTCATTTCAGGAAATAACTTTTATTAAAATTCCTAGGATAGACTGAAGGTTCCATATTAAATCAAATTTCATTATTAAATTATTTAAACAAAACTCTTTAAATTCCTTTTTTTTTATTTACCTCTATTAATCCTTTGTAACTAAAATTTAAGTGTATAACATTTATTGTAACCACTCAAATTTTATTTATAAAATCTTTTTATATTGTATATTATCCAATTACATATTCAACTTCTGAAAATTAAGGTAAGTTATATTGGAATGAAATTGTGTGTTATACAAATAAAACTTTCAAATTCAATTATCTCAAGTTTGAATCATTTATCCAAATTTTTGATTTTCTTTTTTATAATTGAAATTATTCTTCAAGCTAAAATTTAAGAACTAAATTTTCGATTACCTCCAAACCATTTGGAGATAAGTAGTTATAAATACATAATATGTCAAATCAATTGTAAATCATATATCTATATATATTATAAATCAAGTCATATTTTAGAAATTCAAATCAATTAAATTCCCAAAACAAAGCTGTAGCAAGACTACAGAACAGTCTCTTCACTTCGAAATTCGAAAATGAACGTCGATGATACTGCAGTCATCACCGTAGTTATTTTCCAACGACAAAGAGAAGAGCACTAATTTTAAACTTTAAAATTCTTTGGAAACAAATTTCTATTTGAAAATACATCAAATAACCAAAATTCGAAATCATCAAAATATGAATTCTCAAATTCTTGTTTTAAATTCATTTAAGTTCCCAAATAAATTTATAAACAACTATTCATAAATTCATTTGTAGAACAATAAATGATAAATCAAGTATTATCTTTTCAAATTATCAACTTAAATCAATTTATTAAGTTCCATAAACTTATATATCAAAATTTATTTCATTAACCAGATTTTAAAATAATATTGTGTCAGTTTGTTCTGTCAAAGTGTTTTGGAAATCTTATCGATAGCGTTGATCAGACGAATCGATCAGAAACCCAATTCAACATCAACAACTCAAACAACAAAATATATATAACATTTTAATTTTAAATATTAGTTCACAAATATACTATACAGGAACAGATTTTTCAAAGAAGGATAGAGATTCAAATTTTGATTAACTCAAATCAAAGGAAATTCTGATTTAAAAATAAGTTGGAAACAAGGATGACATGATTAAATAACAGAATAGGAAGATGGATAAGCTAATGTAAATTGCGGGCAACCTTAACCGGGTCAACTGTGACTTAAAGAATAAGATCGATGTGGATTTTCTAGGGTAAATCTACATTCGACCTCAGGAGATAGAGTTTGAGATAATAAGAGATACTAGCATCTAAACCGAGGATATAAAATCTTTGGTGAATCGATGCTGTTGTAAAGGAGTTTCACCCCTTTACAAATCAATTTGAGATTGGCGAGACCGCCGACTCGTTATAAAGATCCTTTTGAAGTGGAGTTATGGGATACTCCAAAATCAAAAGAAGATGAATAGTGAGGAACATAAATGGATTTTAGAACCGCAGGGAACGTTCCAAAATTCAAAGGAAACCGTATTGAAGAGCAAGGAATTCAAGCTCGAGCAAAAGTGATTGTGAAATTAAATCTACTCTATATACTGATTTTGCCTAAAACCAAAGCTCTGATACCAACTGTAACGACCTAATATTTTCAACCATTCGCATCCATTATAAGTGTATAGGTAGACACTCATGCCGGAATTGAATTGCTCAAAATACCGCGTTGTAAATAAAAATTTGGCAAATCTCAGAATATACAGTAAATAATAATCACAGACACAGAGTATTTAATAATGCAATGGAAGTAAAAGAGATAGTAGTTCATGAAGCTACTATATAAATATATCAGAGTTAAACAAGATACAATAGAAGAAATAAAGTACAACAGAAGTTTCAATATGATAACCAAGTACAAGCTGAATAGAACAAACGAACTGAATTAGATAAGACTACATAAGCTGATAATCTCCAGCGATTCCAATCTCCAGAAAGTGGAATCCAAATCTGTGAATATTCAAGCTGACCCGAGCGTAAATAAAAATACAAACACTCGAGTCAGGACATACATACTTATACAATGTAAACCAACTCAAGTGAACTGTAGTAAAAGTACATGTAACTTAGAAGATACTTGGGACCGCCCATCCTCTAAGGATCCGATTAAACTATTTGTTGTATAGTAATATACGCTATGTACAGTAGTGTCTAATTAGTAAAGTATAATCATATAGAAAATAGCGTTAAGGGGATGGTGAATCTTAACGCGGTCGGATCTTTAAACCAAAATCGTAGTGGGCTCGATATAAGGAACATATGACAAGGCACGCGAGGCAATGCCAGGATGGATACACTGTTTGCACTCCCGGACCGGTGGTGATGGCAAGCCAGCAGCTTCCGCCCACCTCGAGACATACCCTGAATCAAAGTGGCGCCACCATACCGAATCACAAAAGTAATTTAATCGTTTCCGAAGAAGCATGCTCGATAAAAGGGTGCGACCCTTTGTGTAGCTCGGTATAGCTCCTGTTTTGGTCATAATTAGGCCATCCATCAACGTTCTCTTACTTCATGCCAGTAGCGTTCGCCAACCAACCTACTTCGTTCTAGAATCTCCACCGCGTACACAGTTGTCAAAGTGATTTCGGTATCGACAAAGAGTATGCCAGATATCCGATCCTGGTCTCTTTGCCAACCAATCGTTATTATAACCCATGGTTACAACTTTAAAAAAATATTTTACTTCAAATAGAACATCATTTCAAATTCAAATCTTTATCAAACAAAAATTATATCATTTCCAAATCATTTCAATATCAAAAATATCAATCTTTCAAACTTCCTTTTCAAATCATTATTTGAAATTCAAATCCAAATATCCAATTTAAGTATCTTTTAAAACCAAAGATAACATTCATTTATTAAAATTCGAACCCCTTTTAAAATGGTTCATTTCCAATTTAATGTATTCATTTAAATCATTTTAAAAGTGGATTTATTATTCTTTCAATTCAAGTATTCAAATTTCAAAGTTTCCAGTCATTCTAAGCTCATTTACTAAGTCAAAAATCATATTTATTAAAATTTCAGCCTTTCGCAGCATTTAGAAAAAGCTGTTATAAGTTATACTTGAAAACATTTTAATTCAGCAAAGACAACACTTAAAACTACTGTTAAAACTCAGTTTTAGTTAAATTTTAGTATACGACAGCAAAGACGGCATTTTCAGAAATGCTGCGGTAGCTCAGATTTCAAAACAAGGTTTAAATTTGTAACGACCCAACTTCCTATTTCCAGGAAGTCGCATCGCTAATAAGAAAGAAAGGGATAGAGAATAGAAAGAAAGAGAAGAAAGAAGAACCAACACATCAGAATCTAAACAGCGGAACGAATAAATTATATTAATAACATAAAATATTTACATAGTATACAACATTATCAGAGTACACAGATTTACAACTCATACTTGACAGTTATAAACACCTGTCTAGTATTTACAACATAATACAATCTCAGAGTCAACACAGAACACACAGCGGAATCCTAATATCTAACGCAGAAGCCTCCTGCTCCATTGCTCCTCCAATACTCGTCAAAGCTCACCCGAATCCTAACCCGAATCCCTTGGCTACTCGTAAAAATTTGAGTACCCAAGAGTTTATGAAAAACAAAAATAAACTCCGGGTCAGACATGGGTCTGGTGTGAGTAACATGTTAAAGTTGCTTAACTTTTAAAAACCTTTAAAAAGAAAGGTATCACGTAAGACCTCCCACACATAAACATGGAAAAGTTTTTACCTTACGCTAACCAAAACATTTGATAGGAAATCCGATGATATTATAATAGTGTCTAGGGTTTTCAAATAAATATGAAATAGCCGAAATTGTTACATGATTAAATTCCAGCTACTAGCCACAAAAGTGGGTAATACAATCAAAACCGTTGGCACTTATTAGATTTTGGATTCCATACAATGGCAGGGCTATTGGGGTACCGCCTGTCACAGTACGTGGCCTAGATCACCGTACCGAGGATTACTCCCTTCATCCCCTGCAACACAAGGCTGGACCCGTTCCTTACTGAACAGTTCCGAACAAGACAACCCCGGCAGTTGTCGCGATTCAACCGCCCCACACAGCCGAAATAAAAAGGGACCTCTAGACAGGGGTAAATCTTGCTCTCAAGTGGGGGCTACCTATGAAGCCTTGCTGCACCTCCCCTGTTTTAGCCATTCCCGGTTGATGAGGCTTGAGGTTACGATTACCTTTATAGGATATCAAATCTTAGAATACTCATCGTCCGCCTGACGATGTGCTGAAAGCATTCAATCCATACAAGTTCGTTCCGGGTTCGAACGAAACCGAAGGCACTATCTCGTTGCACTCATTATTGGAATCACCCTCAGAGTCAACGACCATAGCCCTTGCACTCTGATTCACCATCTCGAATCTATAAGCACTATTCCGTCAAACTCATTACGGAATCACCCACAGAGTTATACTGACGTATAGCCCTTACACCTCGAGTCTTCACTTGCTCCACTTAGATTAACGACCTAACGTTTAATTGGAATCGATGTGATTTTCGGATTCCAAATATGGAAACCCGATCCCGGTCTCATCGAAATCCAAAGCGTGTATTTTAGGTCCAAGTTGTTTTAAGTTTAAAACAATTCAATTTAAACTATCTATATACACACAGATAGATAATTCACATCATCATAATAGATAATCAACAATATCATCATAAGCAGGTAATCTATATCATCATCATAACTTGATAATCTACATTATCATCACCCATAGATAACTCATACCATCACAATGCAACCAATGCATCCATATCACACAACACTATTTATCTCATGTCTGAGATTCAAACCATTCAAGTCAAACCAAATCATCCATTCATAAGCAAGGATCCATAATTACACCATCTATAATTAATTTAAAATGAATTAAATTAATTACTTCTACCTCTAATTAATTTAAAGTGAATTAAATTAATTACCTATCTCTAATTAATTTAAAATGAATTAAATTAATTACTTCCTCATTTTAAATCTTGCTTACTTAACCATTAATTGATTACCAATCAATTAAATAAATATCCTCAAATCAATCACCTTAATTAATCACCTTTGATTAATTATCCTTTAATTACATTCAAGTAATTATCCTTAATTAATTTTACAAATTAATTATCCTTAACTAATATCAGTAATTAACCTTTAATTACTTCATTAATTAATTACATTAATTAGTTACTTCCTTAATCATTTATCATTGATTAATTAATCCTAATTAATTAATCCTTAATTACATCATCAATTATATTAATTACTGATCCTTAATTAAAATTAAATTAATTACTTATTTAAATTAATTACATTAAGTAATTAAACCATAATTAAACCACAATTATTAACCATACTTGATTAATTACATTTAGTAATTAACTACTCTTAATTACTTCTTTAATTACTTCTAAATTAATTACATTTAGTAATTAATTTTATTTATTAATCATCCCTGATAAATCTCATTAGTAATTAATTACTCTTAATTAATTACATCACTTAATTATTTCAAATAACTTAACTGATAAATGCTTAAATTAATTACATTAAGTAATTAATTATTAATCCCTTCACAAAGTAATTAAACCCAAATATCATACTTTAATTAATTACTTCCAGTAATTTACTTAACTTAATTACTTCTCTAAGTAATTACTGCATATGGATTTCTTATCAATCTATTCAATGATTATTCTAAATTAATTAAACTTAATTAATTAATTTAAACTAATCAAATTAATAAATTAATTACAATAAGTAATTAATATCTTTAATTATTTCTATAAAGTAATCAGACTTAATTAAGTTTCATAATTGCTAATCTAGATTAACTAATCCAACTAATTATCAAAATTAATTACATTATTTAATTAATAAATAATCACAAGTTAATGACCCTCATTAACTTATTAACAAATTCTTAATTACCTTTCTTAAGTAATTAACTTAAGTTAATTACAAATTTAATTAACCTTAATTAATTTCAAATCTTTAATTAATTAAGCAAATTAATTAATTACATTATTTAAATTACCTTACTAATTTAATGAAACAAAGATCATTAAATCTTAAATTTACTTTAAAATAAAACATTCCTTATTCATGATTACTTTATCATAAATAAAGTAACTTAAAACAATTTAAGTTAATTTTTTTTTTCAACTACATTTTTAAATTTAAATTTAAAAAGAAATCAAACTTAACTTAAACAAAGTTTAAAAACATTTTAAAATCCTTTAAAAACTTATGCTAAAAATTTCCTTATAAAAGAAATTTACACCCATATTAAATTTTAAGATTCAAATCATAATTAGAATATGTTTCAACAATTAATACATTTTAAACATTTCAAAAATTTTAAAACTACCTTTATTTTCAAAAACATGATTCCAATCTGAATCATATTTCCAGATTTAAACTTATTTTTAAATCTTCTAATTTAATTCAATACTTTATTTTAAATTTCAGATTTTTAAACCCTTTTGATAGATGTTTAAAACATTTTAGTTTAAAAGGATTAAACCAAATTTTCAAACCTAGAATTCAAACTCAGTTTGAAACTCTGACTTTAAATTTAAGTTTTGTTTCTGTTAACAACTTTCTTCAGGTTTTAACTAAATTGAATTTGGAACTTATACAGGCTTTCAAAGAAACCTGAAAGCTACTGGAGATACTCGAGACCCCCTCTATTTACTTCGAGTCGCAAACTAGAAATCTTCGAGCAAAATTCGTATTCACACGAGTATAACCCGAGACAACTACCCTGTACTCCACACAAAATTCCTGACACACCATTCTTCACCGTGCATATGCACGGTGATCTTAGCCACCTCCGGCCACCACCCATTCTACTATCCTGTCGACGATCATCACTGCAGCATATCACGACCAACAGAACCCACCCAAACATCAAAAATCAAAATCGAATGCCCCAAATCAAACCTGGCAGCAGCATAAGCTTCAAACCCAAAACCTGCAAAACCCTTGACCTCTCCTCTCCGGCCATCGGAGACTCTGGTACTCCGACCATCTCCTCTTCATTACCCAAGCTAACTTCACCTCAAAAATTGTTCCACTCGATACCCTGTGGCCTTCATGCCAAACAGAACATATCACTGCCCAGAAAACTAGGTTAAGAAACTTGCGATAGCCGCCGCCTCCACCACCATTATTTAACCACCACCGCATTATTTTTCCCGACAGCCCCGTTTCCCCCACTATCACCAGAAACAAACTCAACCTCCCTGACCATCGAGAACATCAGCAAACCCCCAAATACCCATTTCCATTAAAACCGAAACTGCTCCTTTAATTTACCAATAAAATTTGTGATTTAATTTTTAAACATCATAAATTTGTATAAACATTCAGATGTTAATCCTGAATTAATGTTTTCAAGAGTTTGAATTTACCCAAAACTAAATCATCCCCGGTTCATTTTGTCCTTCTGTGCAATATCCAAGTTAATTTGATTAAATTAAATTTTCCAACCTTATTTTAGATTAAACATACAATTCTTGCTTATAGCTTATATCCTAATAATAACTAAATCTAGAGATAAAGGAATTTAAGACAAAGCTCGAATTTTTTTCTTAAAAACTGGTAACAGAGAATGTTACAGACATTCACATATATGCATATTCAAAATACACAGAAATGTATCAATAAATATTCACACAGCCATATTAAATTTAGGGAAAATCATGCAACGGTTTAATACTTAAATTTTTGTAAGAAAAAGTTACTCACCTGATGTTTTGAAAGCAGAGCACAAAATTTCCTGGAAAGCTCTTGATAAAACTTATGATGCTTATTGTTAAAAACTTGCATGCATGCCATTTGAACTTTGAACTAGCTGTTAGAAACTTGCATGCAGGCATATGTTTTTATTTTTGATTACCAGAATGTTGAAATGCAGAGCCTTTGCTTCCAGAAAACAATGCAGGTTTGGTTTTACTTCCAGATTTATAGTTGCATGCAGGTTCTTCTTTTTTTTTAGAGTTGCAAATTGATTTCAGGCATTTGAATTGAATAGCTACAGGTTTATATGGTTTGCATTACAAGTTTGAGTATGATTCAGAGGGTTCTGGCTTAGAGGAACATTGTTTCCAAAGAAAGAAATGCAGGCTTGAATATTGTTTTTAAAACTGGAAGGAGACTGTAGGCTTAGATGCATGAAGATTTTTCAATTGCAGAATTGCCTCAGGTTAATATTTGATTTACATGTTTTAATTTAAGGATTTACTTTGGAAAGGAATTACAGATTGAATTGAAGAGGGTTTTGAAATGGATTTAAGATATTGATTTGGTTTTGAGAAATTGTTATTGATTTATTTTCAGCTGAAAACATATTTTCTTATTTTGAAGAGGGAAAAAATGAAGATTAGAAAGAAGGAGATTGAAAAAAAAAACCATGCTCTTATGTAAGTGTAATTGATTTATTTTACAAATTAAAAGAAAAATAAAAATAAAAGACACTTGTCTCAAATTTATGCTAACACATGTCTTTACAAGATTAGAATCTTAACACTTGTCACAATACCTCTTGATATATTTACATGTGTTTTATAAATGAATTTTATTTGTTTTTTTTATTTATTTTAAAAGGTAAATAAAACACTTTCTTTACTTATTAATACTTATGTATATAAATCATTTTCATATATAAATATTTATGCATTTCTTTTTAAAGAAAATGAAATAAAACAAATCACATAAAAATGAAAGCTTATCAAATAATCCAAATATGTTTATTCTTTGAATTCAAAATTAATCCAAATTCAAATTCTATTCATACATTTAAAAATTCCATTTTACAACTATTTTATAGTAACATATTTAATTTTGACAATAATGATTTTGTCTTTTTAAAACATAACATATTTATTAATTTAAATAATTTATAAGAGAAGTTATAAATTACTTATCTTATTTAACTTAATTAATTACATTAATGGTTTTATATACAATTGGTATTTTCAAATTTTTAAATAATTCCAAATTATAATTATTAAGCTATATTCAAAAAGAAATAAAATAAACTTTTGTTTATCTTATTTAAAATTTAAACTATGTTTAAAATTCAATTATATAATTTAAAACAATCTCTTTAAGTATTTTAAACCAATTAGTTATTTATTAAATAAAATAAAAATCCTCAAATTATTAAAAATGAATATTAGAATTTAAAAACAAGATTTTATTTGTTTATTATTCTACAAATCAAAACCTATCTATTTACAATATATATACATATATACATTATAAATAGAAAGCAATTTATTAGCTTTTAAAAGATAAAATTCACCAATTAAACATTTATTTAATTGGATTATTAAATCAAGTTAATTTTTTATTAACAAAATTTTATCAAATCAATTTAATTTTAAATACAGATTATTAAATTGATATTGCTAAAATTTTCGGGATATCGCATTCCTCCCCTCTTAAAAGGATTTCGTCCCCGAAATTTAAAAGCAAAGGTAATTTAATAATCCCATTAAAGATTTTATTTAAAACACAAGCATACATCAAAAATATGCTAACAACCATATCAACCAATTTATCTAATCAAACAAATTTAATTATCCAGATAAAATTATGGATAAAATTTTCACGAGTTTCCCAAGTGTGTGTATATATATATACCGGGATACTCGCCCTATATAACCCAAACAATCAAAACTACTAAGCTATAGAGCTCCTACTCATCCAGACCTATAGAACTAAATAGGATATCAGACTATAGACGAGTCTGACTCAACAGCCAATCTTTTTTGAACAGCTGGTTCGACTTCCAGAAATAACTCATACACGTACTCCATCAGTGATACGTGAAACTCATTAAATCCAATTATCCAAACTGGCAATTCAACTCTTGCTGATTCCACTGGAAATAATCTAGACCAAAAACAATCCAACACAACGATCTCCTCAAAATCAATCCAAAATCAAATACACAAATCTACTCTTCAAACCTCAAAAGAACAAACTCACTTCTTATATCCGGAAAAGACAACACAGAAACATTCCCAAACTGCTTCCGCTGCACAATTCTAATATGGAATAGAAGACAATGCTGATGAAGAACACGAGCACAATCTAGACATCACTTCCCAGAAATATGGCTCAACAAATCCATAAAAGAAAACTCAGAAGTTCTACCAATTCTGAGCTGCTTCACCAAACCCTATCTCAAGAAATCATCCTTCTACTAAGCTGAACCACCAATAGCACTCTTGGAATCCAGACGATAAGAAAACTCAATTTTCAGAAGTGGACAAACCTCCGACTTCTCATAAGACAACCAAAAATTCTTCAATACTTCAAAAGAACATTTAAACTATCGCAAGTCACTTTTACGATCAATTCAGACCAACTTTCCAAAGAAGACTGTCCTCTCTTTACCCAACAGAACAGCTGACACTTAATTAGTCAATCCAATAAAGTATTGGGTCCACTCTGCTGCTTTTGAACTCCACCTTCAGAATCTACTCAGCCAATCAACTTCTGCCAACACAGACATTCCGAGCTGCACTGCTGACACCAATGCCAAATGCTCCTAGTCAAAGCTCTTTGAGAAACTCAGACCTCAAAGCCAAACACAAATAACTAGCTGAACTCAGCCACATCACCGAATCAGACACACTTCCCAAAACCTGTTCCAAAGAAAATATCTTCGGAGACATCCATATTCACTGCATCTCATCACTCAGCTACTACTACCTTAGGTATCAAAATACCATCACACACTTCTGCCAAAACGAAAGATCCAAACTCATCTTATCTCAAAAATAAACACTGAACCTTAACAGGTTTCCTTCCAGAGATCGATGAAATCTCTACACTACTGCACAACTCACTCGAGACGGTATTAGGTCTACAGTCTCGACAAATACACTTCTAACCTCAAACATTCAAACTCCAATCAATGGTAGTAATCGTGTTACACACACCACTACCTTATCTACCTTTATAACTTATTACTGGAAAAACCCGGACAGGTAACCCAATAGATAGGTAGAAATAATAAATATATATATATATATATATATATATATATCAAAACTACAAATACGCTCTCTCAAGATAGACACCACTCCAGAGCCTAGGTATTCACTCAACCTAATGCTCTGATACCACTGTAACTACCCAACTTCCTATTTCCAGGAAGTCGCATCGCTAATAAGAAAGAAAGGGATAGAGAATAGAAAGAAAGAGAAGAAAGAAGAACCAACACATCAGAATCTAAACAGCGGAACGAATAAATTATATTAATAACATAAAATATTTACATAGTATACAACATTATCAGCGTACACAGATATACAACTCATACTAGACAGTTATAAACACCTGTCTAGTATTTACAACATAATACAATCTCAGAGTCAACACAGAACACACAGCGGAATCCTAATATCTAACGCAGAAGCCTCCTGCTCCATTGCTCCTCCAATACTCGTCAAAGCTCACCCGAATCCTAACCTGAATCCCTTGGCTACTCGTAAAAATTTGAGTACCCAAGAGTTTATGAAAAACAAAAATAAACTCCGGGTCAGACATGGGTCTGGTGTGAGTAACAGGTTAAAGTTGCTTAACTTTTAAAAACCTTTAAAAAGAAAGGTATCATGTAAGACCTACCACACATAAACATGGAAAAGTTTTTACCTTACGCTAACCAAAACATTTGATAGGAAATCCGATGATATTATAATAGTGTCTAGGGTTTTCAAATAAATATGAAATAGCCGAAATTGTTACATGATTAAATTCCAGCTACTAGCCACAAAAGTGGGTAATACAATCAAAACCGTTGGCACTTATTGGATTTTGGATTCCATACAATGGCAGGGCTATTGGGGTACCGCCCGTCACAGTACGTGGCCTAGATCACCGTACCGAGGATTACTCCCTTCATCCCCTGCAACACATGGCCGGACCCGTTCCTTACTGAACTTGTCGCGATTCAACCGCCCCACACAGCCGAAATAAAAAGGGACCTCTAGACAGGGGTAAATCTTGCTCTCAAGTGGGGGCTACCCATGAAGCCTTGCTGCACCTCCCCTGTTTTAGCCATTCCCGGTTGATGAGGCTTGAGGTTACGATTACCTTTATAGGATATCAAATCTTAGAATACTCATCGTCCGCCTGACGATGTGCTGAAAGCATTCAATCCATACAAGTTCGTTCCGGGTTCGAACGAAACCGAAGGCACTATCTCGTTGCACTCATTATTGGAATCACCCTCAGAGTCAACGACCATAGCCCTTGCACTCTGATTCACCATCTCGAATCTATAAGCAATATTCCGTCAAACTCATTACGGAATCACCCACAGAGTTATACTGACGTATAGCCCTTACACCTCGAGTCTTCACTTGCTCCACTTAGATTAACGACCTAACGTTTAATTGGAATCGATGTGGTTTTCGGATTCCAAATATGGAAACCCGATCTCGGTCTCATCGAAATCCAAAGCGTGTCTTTTAGGTCCAAGTTGTTTTAAGTTTAAAACAATTCAATTTAAACTATCTATATACACACAGATAGATAATTCACATCATCATAATAGATAATCAACAATATCATCATAAGCAAGTAATCTATATCATCATCATAACTTGATAATCTACATTATCATCACCCATAGATAACTCATACCATCACAATGCAACCAATGCATCCATATCACACAACATTATTTATCTCATGTCTGAGATTCAAACCATTCAAGTCAAACCAAATCATCCATTCATAAGCAAGGATCCATAATTACACCATCTATAATTAATTTAAAATGAATTAAATTAATTACTTCTACCTCTAATTAATTTAAAGTGAATTAAATTAATTACCTATCTCTAATTAATTTAAAATGAATTAAATTAATTACTTCCTCATTTTAAATCTTGCTCACTTAACCATTAATTGATTACCAATCAATTAAATAATTATCCTCAAATCAATCACTTTAATTAATCACCTTTGATTAATTATCCTTTAATTACATTCAAGTAATTATCCTTAATTAATTTTACAAACTAATTATCCTTAACTAATATCAGTAATTAACCTTTAATTACTTCATTACTTCATTAATTACATTAATTAGTTACTTCCTTAATCATTTATCATTGATTAATTAATCCTAATTAATTAATCCTTAATTACATCATCAATTATATTAATTACTGATCCTTAATTAAAATTAAATTAATTACTTATTTAAATTAATTACATTAAGTAATTAAACCATAATTAAACCACAATTATTAACCATACTTGATTAATTACATTTAGTAATTAAGTACTCTTAATTACTTCTTTAATTACTTCTAAATTAATTACATTTAGTAATTAATTATATTTATTAATCATCCCTGATAAATCTCATTAGTAATTAATTACTCTTAATTAATTACATCACTTAATTATTTCAAATAACTTAACTGTTAAATGCTAAAATTAATTACATTAAGTAATTAATTATTAATCCCTTCACAAAGTAATTAAACCCAAATATCATACTTTAATTAATTACTTCCAGTAATTTACTTAACTTAATTACTTCTCTAAGTAATTACTGCACATGGATTTCTTATCAATCTATTCAATGATTATTCTAAATTAATTAAACTTAATTAATTAATTTAAACTAATCAAATTAATAAATTAATTACAATAAGTAATTAATATCTTTAATTATTTCTATAAAGTAATCATACTTAATTAAGTTTCATAATTGATTATCTAGATTAACTAATCCAACTAATTATCAAAATTAATTACATTATTTAATTAATAAATAATCACAAGTTAATGACCCACATTAACTTATTAACAAATTCTTAATTACCTTTCTTAAGTAATTAACTTAAATTAATTACAAATTTAGTTAACCTTAATTAATTTCAAATCTTTAATTAATTAAGCAAATTAATTAATTACATTATTTAAATTACCTTACTAATTTAATGAAACAAAGATCATTAAATCTTAAATTTACTTCAAAATAAAACATTCCTTATTCATGATTACTTTATCATAAATAAAGTAACTTAAAACAATTTGACTTAAATTTTTTTTCAACAACATTTTTAAATTTAAATTTAAAAAGAAATCAAACTTAACTTAAATAAAGTTTTTAAAACATTTTAAAATCCTTTAAAAACTTATGCTAAAAATTTCCTTATAAAAGAAATTTACACCCATATTAAATTTTAAGATTAAAATCATAATTAGAATATGTTTCAACAATTAAAACATTTTAAACATTTCAAAAATTTAAAAACTACCTTTATTTTCAAAAACATGATTCCAATCTGAATCATATTTCCAGATTTAAACTTATTTTTAGATCTTCTAATTTAATTCAATACTTTATTTTAAATTTCAGATTTTTAAACCCTTTTGATAGATGTTTAAAACATTTTAGTTTAAAAGGATTAAATCAAATTTTCAAACCTGGAATTCAAACTCAGTTTGAAATACTGACTTTAAATTTAAGTTTTGTTTCTGTTAACAACTTGCTTCAGGTTTTAACTAAATTGAATTTGGAACTTATACAGGTTTTCAAAGAAACCTGAAAGCTACTGGAGATACTCGAGACCCCCCTCTATTTACTTCGATTCGCAAACTAGAAATCTTCGAGCAAAATTCGTATTCACACGAGTATAACCCGAGACAACTACCCTGTACTCCACACAAAATTCCTGACACACCATTCTTCACCGTGCATATGCACGGTGATCTTAGCCACCTCCGGCCACCACCTATTCTACTATCCTGTCGACGATCATCACTGCAGCATATCACGACCAACAGAACCCACCCAAACATCAAAAATCAAAATCGAATGCCCCAAATCAAACCGGGCAGCAACATAAGCTTCAAACCCAAAACCTGCAAAACCCTTGACCTCTCCTCTCCGGCCATCGGAGACTCTGGTACTCCGGCCATCTCCTCTTCATTACCCAAGCTAACTTCACCTCAAAAATTGTTCCACTCGATACCCTGTGGCCTTCATGCCAAACAGAACATATCACTGCCCAGAAAACTAGGTAAAGAAACTTGCGACAGCCGCCGCCTCCACCACCATTACTTAACCACCACCACATTATTTTTCCCGACAGCCCCGTTTCCCCCACTATCACCAGAAACAAACTCAACCTCCCTGACCATCGAGAACATCAACAAACCCCCAAATACCCATTTCCATTAAAACCGAAACTGCTCCTTTAATTTACCAATAAAATTTGTCATTTAATTTTTTAAAATCATAAATTTGTATAAACATTCAGATGTTAATCCAGAATTAATGTTTTCAAGAGTTTGAATTTACCCAAACTAAATCATCCCCTGTTCATTTTGTCCTCCTGTGCAATATCCAAGTTAATTTGATTAAATTAAATTTTCCAACCTTATTTTAGATTAAACATACAATTCTTGCTTATAGCTTATATCCTAATAATAACTAAATCTAGAGATAAAGGAATTTAAGACAAAGCTCGAATTTTTTTCTTAAAAACTGGTAACAGAGAATGTTACAGACATTCACATATATGCATATTCAAAATACACAGAAATGTATCAATAAATATTCACACAACCATATTAAATTCAGGGAAAATCATGCAACGGTTTAATACTTAAATTTTTGTAAGAAAAAGTTACTCACCTGATGTTTTGAAAGCAGAGCACAAAATTTCCTGGAAAGCTCTTGATAAAACTTATGATGCTTATTGTTAAAAACTTGCTTGCAGGCCATTTAAACTTTGAACTAGCTGTTAGAAACTTGCATGCATGCATATGTTTTTATTTTTGATTACCAGAATGTTGAAATGCAGAGCCTTTGCTTCCAGAAAACAATGCAGGTTTGGTTTTACTTCCAGATTTATAGTTGCATGCAGGTTCTTTTTTTTTTAGAGTTGAAAATTGATTTCAGGCATTTGAATTGAATAGCTACAGGTTTATATGGTTTGCATTACAAGTTCGAGTATGATTCAGAGGGTTTTGGCTTAGAGGAACATTGTTTCCAGAGAAAGAAATGCAGGCTTGAATATTGTTTTTAAAACTGGAAGGAGACTGTAGGCTTAGATGCATGAAGATTTTTCAATTGCAGAATTGCCTCAGGTTAATATTTGATTTACATGTTTGAATTTAAGGATTTACTTTGGAAAGGAATTACAGATTGAATTGAAGAGGGTTTTGAAATGGATTTAAGATATTGATTTGGTTTTGAGAAATTGTTATTGATTTATTTTCAGCTGAAAACATATTTTCTTATTTTGAAGAGAGAGAAAATGAAGATTAGAAAGAAGGAGATTGAAAAAAAAAACATGCTCTTATATAAGTGTAATTGATTTATTTTACAAATTAAAAGAAAAAGAAAAATAAAAGACACTTGTCTCAAATTTATGCTAACACATGTCTTTACAAGATTAGAATCTTAACACTTGTCACAATACCTCTTCATATATTTACATGTGTTTTATAAATGAATTTTATTTGTTTTTTATTTATTTTAAAAGGTAAATAAAACTCTTTCTTTACTTATTAATACTTATGTATGTAAATCATTTTCATATATAAATATTTAGGCATTTCTTTTTAAAGAAAATGAAATAAAACAAATCACATAAAAATGAAAGGTTATCAAATAATCCAAATATGTTTATTCTTTGAATTCAAAATTAATCCAAATTCAAATTCTATTCATACATTTAAAAATTCCATTTTAAAACTATTTTATATTAACATATTTAATTTTGACAATAATGATTTTGTCTTTTTAAAACATAACATATTTATTAATTTAAATAATTTATAAGAGAAGTTATAAATTACTTATCTTATTTAACTTAATTAATTACATTAATGGTTTTATATACAATTGGTATTTTCAAATTTTTAAATAATTCCAAATTATAATTATTAAGCTATATTCAAAATGAAATAAAATAAACTTTTGTTTATCTTATTTAAAATTTAAACTATGTTTAAAATTCAATTATATAATTTAAAACAATCTCTTTAAGTATTTTAAACCAATTAGTTATTTATTAAATAAAATAAAAATCTTCAAATTATTAAAAATGAATATTAGAATTTAAAAACAAGATTTTATTTGTTTATTATTCTATAAATCAAAACCTATCTATTTACAATATATATACATATATACATTATAAATAGAAAGCAATTTATTAGCTTTTAAAAGATAAAATTCACCAATTAAACATTTATTTAATTGGATTATTAAATCAAGTTAATTTTTTATTAACAAAATTTTATCAAATCAATTTAATTTTAAATACAAATTATTAAATTGATATTGCTAAAATTTTCGAGATATCACAAAATTGATTTCAGCAAAGACCGCAAACCACTATAGCACTTCCAGAGAATGCTATAATAGACCTGAGTCCAATATTAGCCTATAAGTTCAATTACAGCAACTACAGTATTTCAAAAATGCTGTAGTTGCTCTTTTTGCACAATTTTAGTTCAATTCAGAAACTATAGCATTTCTGAATGCTATTAAAAGTTAATTCCAGGTTTTAGTGTATTTCCAGCCAATAATAAACTTCATTTTAAATCCTTTAAACATTTTAAAAATCATAGTTTAACATTAAAATGTTCATTAACATATCATATTGATTTTTATAAAACCAATCTCTTATAAATAAATCCAAATTTCAATAATTCCACTTATTAGTTCAAGTGTATAATTTCCTTTCTTCACTTTTCAACAAATAAACTTAACACTTCAGATTTAAATTACCCTTTCACAAATTTAACTAAATTTCCAATTTATTTAATTTATTTAAATCTTTAATTAAAACTCAAATTTCACATTTCCAAGTCATGTTATATTTTTAAAATTTCACTTTTTAAGCATTCATTTATTTAACCACTTAAATTCATAGAAAAATCAGCAATACTTTAATAAATCACTTAAATTCAAATTTAAATCAATTTATCATATTTACCATTTTCCAAATAACAATTTAAATTTCCATTTTATTTATATAACTTAAATATCATTTTTTTAACCAAAATTCCAAATTTCCAAACTTAAGTTATATTTCAATAATCCAATTTAACCATTCATTAATTACATTTTTAACTCATAGAAGAATCATAATTTCTTTATTTTAAAACATTTCAAAATATATTTAAATCAAATTTCATAAATTTATATTTTTACAATACTTAAAAATATCCAAAACACTTTATAAAACAACCACGGGTCTGTATATAGTTTTCTAACCTAGGTCAAGTGATACGGATATGTATCATTTCAATCCGTAGTTTAAAAAGAAAATTCCGGGTTTTATCATTTCAAACCCACAATCCCAAGTTATATGAATTAAATAAAACTCGTTCAGGCTTATCATTTCAGCCCATAACGATTTTTCCCTATTCTAAAGTCCGTTCGGGTATGTATCATTTCAACCCATAGTGATTTCTAATCTACAGGGAACTTGCAGTGTGATAAACAGATATAAATGAACAGTAACAACATATATATAATAACAGATGATATGACATGAAATTTAACAGGTTTAACATCATATATAATTAATCACAGACAGTTATACATCATATGATTTTCTACACATTCAATTGTTGTTGTTTCACGACTGCATAAGTATAAACGTCGTGTGAGTTTTACTCACCTTTATGGCTGGAGATTGCAATCCAAATGACATAATGGATTCCAGAAGGCACAAAGACATAAAAATAGGCTCAAGTGGGAAGAGATCCAAGCTTAGAACTTGTGTTACAACCCAAACCAAAACAAAATAAAATTACAATTCAATACAACATTCAATTTGAAATAACTTTGAAATGAAAAGAGATTTGAATGTCAAATCTTTTGCCTTATTTTCTACAATGCTTTGCACGGCCTAGGGGTTTATTTAGGTCAGGTTTGACATGACTTTGGCTCGGGTTTGATCATAGGAATGCATGGCATAAAAGCTAGAACATGTGGCGGAAGTTACAACATAAGAATATCAAGAGACTAGGCAACATAGTGGAGTTTGGTTCAACTTTTGGCTCGGTCTATGGGTCAAATGGCTCATCCATCATGAGGTACAGGTCTAGAAAGAGGTCTAAGTGTGAGTAGTGGTGGTAGCAAGGTGGTGGTGGTGGCTCAAGGTGGTGGTGTGATGGAAAATGGAGTGGTGATCAACTAGGTGCTCGGCTATGCATTGTTTTGGACATTGTTTGCATTTTTGGTGAAGTTTGGCTTCAAGGAGGGTTTGACAATGGTCTAACCTGAAGTGGTGGGTGGTGATGATGCCAAGGAGGAGTGGTATGGGATGATGGCCATGGCTATGGTGAGGAGGCCATGCTAATAGAAGAGAGAAACAAGACAAAAGTATGAAAAAAAATGGAAGAAAAGTGCAAAAAGAGGAGGCCATTACCAAGGAAGTTTGAAGAAGCCATGAGAATGAGAAGTTCTGAGTTGTTTTTCACGTGAAAAGAAATATAATACATGGCCAAAACTGGAGAAGTGGATAGCAAAATGAATTAAAGTGAAGCTTATGGCATTTGAAAAGTTTTGAAGGTGAAAGGACTTACGTTTTGCCTTTTTTTAAAACCTTTGGTATTTCCCTTTCTCTTTGGTTTTATAAAAACAAAATAACTCACAAATATAATTTAAAAACCGAAACTAAGTAAAAATATAAGAAAATAAATAATTAATTTTAAAGAAAATATAAAAAGAATGAAAGAAAATACTTAAAAATACAAAACAGTGTCCAGAAATTACAAATAAATCACTACTAGTCTTGAAAAATATCCACTTCATTTTAAAAATATTATGAAGTGAAATTTGAAATAAAATAATTTATTTATCATTTCAAAATAAAATAAATAATTAAATTGGATAAAAATAGAAAAGGAAAAAAAGAAATTGTTTAAAAATAGCAAAGAGGACATAGAAATTACTAGAAATTTACCAACGGCTTTGGAAAATTATTTACTTCATTTAAAAAATATTATAAGACAAAATATACATACAATAACATATTAATACATATTAAAATAAAATATGACAAGGGAAATAAATTTTTTTATAATTTAAAATAACCAAAATGGCTAAATAACTCAAATTGTACTCAATATTGAAATATACATAACTTTCACAACTTAAATCCGTTTCCAATGAAACGAAAAGTAGTATTCATGCTATTAAATCTATTTTCATAATAAAAGATAAAATTTAAGAATTTAAATATTTAAATTTTGAAATTTAAAAGTCAAAGTTTGACTAATTTGACCAGAAATCCACTTTTTAGTAAAATATTCAATTTATACAAGTTTGAAATTATAATTCACATAAAATCAATATTTATATTTAAAATAACATAACTTATTCATTTTAATAAATAAAATAAAATTTTTAAATCAAAATTTCAAATAAAATAATCAAAATAAACAGTTAAAATAAATCACAAAATTCAAGGTTGTTACAAGAGTCGTCCAGTAAACCTAGGATAATCATCTACAATTACAAATACATATCTACTGTGATATATAGATTGTAACTGCAAGGGACTGAAAAGATCTAAGTGAAGAAGTTCAAGGGCTTGAGAGGTAGATGTCATATCTTCTGAATTAAAAGAACTTTTCATAAGTTTTCCTAACTGATATGCATCATATAAATTATTATCTTTAATATTTATTTTGGGAAGAGCTCAAACTAGATCATTTTTAGCAATTTCAGATATTAGTTTGAAATTCAAATGACCAAATTTTTTATGCCAAATCCAAGGATCACTTGGCTTAGCCAAAAGACACAAATCATCATTTTAGATTTTAGTACTTAATATATGGATGTTTTGTTTCCTAATATATTCAAAGATAATGTTTGACTTATTATCTTTAATGTGACATTTATCTTTTATGAATTTAGTTTTGAAACCCATATCACACAATTGACTAATACTCAACAAATTATGCTTTAAATTCCTAACTAACAAAACGTTAAAAATAGTAGGAGTTTTAGAATTACCGACACTGCAGATACCAATCACATATCCTTTAGAGTTGTATTCAAAATTTACCGATCCACCTTTTTTGTAATCTATGTGTTTCAAAATCTCCAGATTTCCAATCATGTGTCTTAAGCATCCACTATCGAATATCCATTTGTCCTTTTTGATCCATAGAGTTTGATAATCAGGTGTTTGTTCAACAAAAGCCATGTAACACATCCATTCCTGTAATTCTTACCTTTCAAAAGGTCACGTGATTTTTTATAATGAATAAATGCAAAATTATGAAACAACATTATGATGATTTTGGAAATTATCTTTTTGAAAGAAGTGTTAAAAATATTATGAAAAACTGCCATTAAAACTTTTTCAAAAATTAGATTATGAATACTTTGAAAATCAACGGTCTGATACCAAATGTGGGTCAACGGAATAGGGATCATAAGACTACATTAACACTATAAAGCGAGGGGGTGAATAGTGTTTAATGGATTATATGAATATTTTTAAAATTCTTTAAAATTCTACTTGGAACGTAAATAACAATCATGTTAACAATCAAAAAAATAAAGTGCAGATAAAAGTAAATGCGGTGTAACGACCCGGAAATTTCGATCCCGAAAATTTCCTGATAGTTAAGAAAAGAAGAAAAGAGAAAGAAGAAGAAGACAGAAACAAGACACAGAAACCTCACATTCGCAGCAGATCAAATATAATATCAAATAAAATAGCAGTTACACAAAGAAAACTATATCAGTTAATTTATATTTAAATACATCAGAGATTAATTCACTATCATTTTCAGATATTGTAATTCAATATTTATTTTAGTTCCAAATCCATATACAAGCATTTGGTTATGCTGTGACGGCAGCGTAACTCGTTGTCACTGCGATCTACTGTGCGGACCATAGCAAAAATCGTGTGGAGGATGAGTGTCAACGGTCTACACTTGATTTTGCCAGGAAGGCAACGTAACATTGGTAAACTGCGATCTATGGTCAAGTGGAGTGGAGAACTTTCATTCTTTTGGCAGCGAAATTCGAGGGCGCTGATGCCTACAGTTATATGGGTTTTTGCTGTGATAGCTACGTAACCCAGGATGTAACTACGATCTATGGTATAACATAGCGAAAGTTGTGTGTGCCGCTGAGAGCCAACAGTCTGCGTTTGATTTTATATCGGTAGACTGCGACCTATGTAGGAGTTGAGAAGTTTCATTTTGACAGCGAAAATCAGAGGCCGCTGAGAGCCTGCAGTTACATGGACTTTTGCTGCGATGGCAACGTAACCCTGGGTGTAACTGTGATCTGTTGTGTGGGTTCCATGGCATAATCGAGAGGCCGCAGAGAGCCTGCAGTTACATGGACTTTTGCTGCGACGGCAACGTAACCCTATAATGTAACTGTGACCATGGATGGGGGTGATGATTTCCAGAGCATTCTCACCAAGATATATCCTCTATTTTCAAAAACTATTTTCAATATTTTCAATAAAGTTATTTTCAAAGTATTTTTACTAGATGTTGAAAACGGGTCTGCCAAGCACTTGTAGATTTTCAGTCTTACGCCTGATCAATGTATGACCGAATTTCTATAAGAACAAGGATGGACTGGTTGAAACATCGAGTTATAAAAAGTATTTTTATAAAACCATTTTATAATATTATGTAGATTTTAAAAGTGTTTTAAAAAGTGCTTCAAATAATAATTTTTTCTAACAATAAGTGTTTTAATAAATTTTGGCTTCATTCCTTTTCGAGGACGAAAAGATTCAAAGGAGGGAGGAATGTAATAACCCGAATTTTCTGGGCATGGAAATTAATAATATATATACAAATTTTATAAAATCCTTTAAAAATTCATTAATTCTAGGAAAGTACACTTGTAAATTAAGTGTATACAGTTTTACAAATGTAAGCTTAACAAGTAAAATTTAAACGAGATTTAATAAGGAGTTGATGTTCTCCTTTTCTAAATTTCCTAATTTATTTGGAATATATGTGATAATATGTATATAGATAAAAACATAAATAAAAGTAAATGAGATATGCACATCTCCACTCTTTCTCATCTCTCTTTTATCTTTATTACTAATAGGAAACAAAGTATAAAAAAAAACCAAACATAATATAAAAATAACATTAAAACATTTGTAAGTATTATGATGCATGAAATTAACATTTGTAGCACTTATAATACATATAGTGACAAGTGTCATTAGCTTCTTTCTTTAATAATAATAATTCAAAGAAAATAAACAAGGTTACATATCATTAAATTTTAGCTATTTTCATTTTTCTTTTGTTCTAAAACAAAACAAAACAAAGATCTGTAAAAACAAATACTAGCAGCTCAGTAAAAAAAAGAGAAGAGAGAAGAGGAATTGATAGTAGAACCTGAAGGAAAATCATGTACAAAAGCAAATCATCTAAAGCCTATTTTGTTTTAACCTGAGATAATGAAGCCAACCTGAAATCACATTATCAAGTTGAAAGTAAAATCTGCAAGCAAGATTTAAAGGCTGCAATTCAAATGAAGTTCTTCATATCAATTTCAAACCTGCAAATTAAAATGGAGTTCACCCGTAATTCAATGATCAACCCAACAAGTTTAAAGCATCAATCTGTAAGCATGCATGGATTCAATTTTCATTAGAAAGCAAAAATTTGATCTGCAAATTGTTCAGAGCCTGGAAAATAAAAGCATGCTCTGCTGTGTTCTGCAGAAAAAAAAATCAGGTGAGTAACTCTAAAACTTTTGTTATATCTTACATGTAATGATCTTTGAAATATAAAGTGAACTATGTTGTGATCATGTTTTAAAAGATTATAAGTATATATGACTGTCAATAATCATATACATGACTGGAACAGTGATCTGAAATAAAGAAGATGGTCTAGTTTTCAAAACAACTTCAGGATAGCTTCGTTTTATAATCAACTTGCGAGTAAATTTCATCTTAAAACTTAATCTGCTAACATATATTATTGCATGAGATAACCCTTAAATTTTGAAGTAAAAATGTATGTATGATGTTTAAAGCTGAATGAATGCATATATTCATGTTGGTATTGTGTATGTGCCCGTGTTCTAGACCATTTATTCTGTTCTGGATGTTGCAGATCTAAATTAGGTTCAAATCTAATTTCTTTTTCTCTGATTCCCTTTAGACCCAAATGTTTAAATAAGATTTGTAAGAATTAACAATCTAAAATTTTTAACATATTATTAAGATGGAACTGATGTTAGTTTTATCAGAGAGGAAATTTCTGCAGAATTCAAACATAATAAGAATCTCGAAAAAAAATGTTTGCAAAGATCTGTATGCATATATATAAAATGGGATTGATTGAGTTTGAAGGTCTGTATATAAATGTGTCACTGTTCTTATTATCATCAGATCATTTCAAAAATAAATTACTTACTTTCCAATCTTCTATAAGTTATAATCTTTAAAGAAGATTTTGTTCTGGTAACCAAACTTGTTGTTTTTAAAATTTATTTTTATATAGCTTAATTAACAAGTATTTTACTGGATGATGGATTTACAGTAAAAAAAAGAATCTTATTCAACCTGGAAAGTCGATTCTTGTTAATTCACAATTGGATTACTTAAACTAAATTGTATTGGAAAAAGGTAAATTTTGACATTAATTTTAAGGTTTTTTTTAAGTGGGTAATTCAATAGAAAACTCGAGTTGAATGATATAGGGAAAAATGTCGATTCTTGCCGATCGAGAAGGATTTGGTCATCGATGTCTTGGCTAAAGATTGCTTGGGATTCAAGAGATATGGAAAAATTGGAATCACATTTTCTGGGTGCAGGTGGAGGCCGATTACGGTGAGGATAGGGTTTAGCCAATGTTTTGGGGTCGAGGTCATTTATCTATCAATTTCGTCGTCGAGGCAGATAGTTAAGGTTGCGGTATGGGGGGAAGTGGATATGGAGACGACGGCGATGGCGCTGGCAAATTTTTGGAGATTTTGGTGGCCAGGAAGGGAAGAACAAGGCGATAATGGTGGGTTCTTGCTCCTGTAATGGGGTTTCGGTTGTTCGAATTTGGATACAGGAATGGTTGTGGGATGTTGAGGTGTTCAGGCGATTTCGAAGGCCAGAGATGGTTTGTGGGTAGGGCCGGTGACATGTTCCTGTGAGGTGAAGTCATGTGCATGTGCACGAGATGGTGATTGCGTGTGTCAGAGCAGGAATGAAAAAAAAAGAAGAGGGATCAGGAAGTAGAGGGAAGAAGATGTTTTTTTTTTCCTCAGGAGCATGCTCGTGTTGATGCTTGATAGTCTCGTAGATGTTTGCGTGTTGTTCCTTTTGCTTTGTAACAGGATTTGTTTTTTTGGGATGTGAATGAGAGTGCTGCTCGAGATTGGACTTGTGTTTTGCCTGGTTTAATAGTAAAGGCAACTATACAAATTCCAGATTATTTTTTAAAAAAAAAAGATCCTAGCAAGTGTTTAAAATAAAGGGAGAGGGGGGGTTTAAGGTTATTTTAGATAATTAGTTTTCTAAAGAAAACTTTGAACAAGTTTAAGGTTTAATTATTGGAAGTAATTGAGTTTTAAGAATATTTTGATAGGTGTTTTAAATATTTTAACAAGTTAAAAGTTTATAATTGTTTTAATTTAAGGTAATTAATTATGGTATATAATTAAAGAGATTAATTATTCAATTAACTAAATTAATGTGATTAATTTAGGTTAATTAGTTAATCTAATTTATTAAAGATAATCTCTTAGTGTAACTGATTAAGTACAATCACTTAGTGAAGTAATTAATGGATAATTACTCAATGTAATAAAAGAGTAATTATTTCGGTTAAGTGATTAAAGGAAATTAGTTAAGAAGTAATTAAATGAATGAAAATCATTGAGGTTTAATTACTTCGTGTAATTAATAAGGAAGGTAATTACTTAGTGGAAGTAATATAGGATTAATTACTTGGTGTAATTAATTAAAAATAATTAATTAATGAGTTAACTAATGATAGAAATGGAGGATAGTTAATTACTGAATATGATAAGATTAATTTACGTAATTAATTAAAGATCGATGTAATTAATTTTAATTACTGTGAATGGTTAAGGATAATTAATTTGTGAAATTAATTAAATGCTAATTACTTAATGTAATTAAAAATGATAGTTAAAGAATAATTAATTAATTGATTTGTAATTAATTAATTTTGAGTAAGCAGAATTTAAAGGTGATGGAAGTAATTAATTTAATATATTTAAATTAGTTAGAATGTTATGGCTAATTCAACCTTGTGTATGGATGTTAGAATGATATTAGAAGCATTGGATAAATTGTTATCCTTAATAATGTGATTCATGATGCTATGTGATATGATATGTTCGATTTAAACTGTGATGATGTGGTTATCTATTGATGATGAATTACTGTGACACCCTGTATTTAAAGTTGAATCGTATTTCTCTTGAATGACTTGGGTTAAAGTGATATTGGTTTCGAAGAGACCGGAGTCGGGTATTAGTAAATACCTGAAACCACTTCGATTCTTTTTAAAATTGCTAGGTGAAATCAATAGGCTGATATGGAATGATTTAAGGGAATTGGACCATTTAATCTAAGTTTTGGCACTTAGAAATTAATGTGTGAAATAGATGATGTCTATAATAACTTGTGAAGTTGAAAATTGATATAAATTACCCCGGGTTTTATATAAGTTATATGCTTTTGTATTCCATGTTAGATTGGTTTACTCACGCTGGTTTCCAGCCTGACCCGGGTGTTACTTTGATGTAATGCTCGGGTCAGACCGAGTATTACAGATTTTCAAGTAAGGACGTTCTGGAGCTCAGGAGGCGAGTAGGATGGTAGGGACATATGGAGAGTTTTCACTGTAATATTGTAGTCTCTGGACATGATTGTTTAGTCCAGTATTTATGTATATGTGTAACTCTGATGTATTTAAATATAAATTAACTGATATAGTTTTCTTTGTATAACTGTTATTTTATTTGATATTATATTTGATCCGCTGCGAATGTGAGTTTTCTGTGTCTTGTTTCTGTCTTCTTCTTCTTTCTCTTTTCTTCTTTTCTTAACTATCAGGAAATTTTCGGGATCGAAATTTCCGGGTCGTTACATGTAGTAAAAGTAAAATGGAAAGAATACACGGCATTTTATACTAGCTCAGTGTCACTACAACAAAAGTGTCTTTTATAGCGGCATATAGCCGCTATTAATCACAACCATAGCGGTTTGATAAGCGCTGCATATCGACATGTTATAAAAAACTGTTGAATATTTATAACACAAAATATGCCGCTATGGTTGAGCTTAGTTTTATAACGCAAATTCGCCGCTATGGTACGTTAATTCAATAGATCATTATAGCCGCTATAATACAGCTAAATCTCAACGGAATTGGAAATCTTTATAACACCATTTTGCCGCTATAAAATATTTATTCAGTAGCGGTCATTTCACGCTATTAAATCAACATGTTATAGTATTGATAAATTCTTTTACGGCTCACATATGCCGCTATAAAAATCGTAGATACACTTTTCAAGAGCTATGCCTATATATTACATTTTAATAATAGCAATCAAACTAAATCTTCATAAACGAATAAAGATTATAATCAACAAATATAACACAAGAGCATGCTCAGAAAGAAATGTGATATATTTTTCATTACAGTGTACAAACATTAAAGCAAGTGCATAACCATTGAATAAAACATAAGCCTGCAGCCAAGTTAACACAGAGAAAAATAAAATAATGTCAATTTAATAAGTGTACAAACATTACAGAGTACAAACATTAAAGCAATCCTTCCAAATATTATAGAGTACAAACATTACAGAGTTCCAACATGCAAGATCTGATCTAGTTGTGTAACATACCGGATTTTTGAGCCATTGAATTTTGAACATTTAATTCATTTTAAATGTTCACTGAGGATTTTTAATTAATCTTGGAACAAAGAGAATCGGGTTCAATTTATAAAATAAGTTATAGGTTTTAAAATATGATAATTTAATTCAATTTTGAATAGTAATTAAATATTGGACTGAAACAATTTGGGAATTTAGATGTGAATAGTGATAAAAATGTTTTTAAAATTGCTTTTAGTCCATTTGGATTTTAAAAAGTATTGTTGGATTTTTAGAAGAATTTAAAGGTTAATCAGTTATTATTTGAAATTTTATATTAATTTAATCATAATATTTAATAATAAAATATTGCAATTAGTGTGATTTTAATCCGGATTGAGCCAGAATAATTTTTAATGCGATTATAAATTTTATATGATTTATTATTAAGTTAGGAAAATTTTTAAAGGTGAAAATTTTGAGCGTTTTCGACAATTTCAGATTCGCTCGATTTAATAGACGAGTTAAAATAGCCTTCCGGGGCACAGTTTCGCAATTCGACGAAACCAGTTCCATTGGATCCATAATAGTTAGTTATTATCGGATTTTAATTTTCGTAGCAATCGGAGTTGTCGTTTGACCGTGGCAGCACGAAACGCATAGAAATCGATTTAACCGATTTAATTTTAAATTGATCGTTTAAATTCTGTAACTTGCACGTATGATCGAATTAGCTTACGAAACCTGTTCCAGTGTGTCCAGAATGCGGAAAAACCCTAGAAACGCTTGGCGGCACGTGAGATTTGGAGTTCATTTGTAAAAGTTACTTTATAATGGATTTAATATTAAAATAATATTAATAAACGTTATATATATCTATAATTGGGCCCGAAACCCTAGTTGCTCGTCCAACAGCCGTTCTATGCAATGAATGGCCGAAAGGCAATTCCATTCTTCCTTAGTTTTCTCATAATCCACTCTATTTTAAGCTTCAGCTTCTGAAAGGAAATCGAAGAGCTCGAGGAGCTCTTCAATATCAACGGCCATGATTGAGGACGGGGCACTATATTCGCCGGAATCTAGGAAGGAAGATGCGACTTTTATCTTCGATTTCTGGGTGCTCAACAGCTAGTTAGGCTACCGGATCTGGGGCGGTGACATGAGGAAGCGAGGCGCACGTGAGGGCATATGCTGATCATCCTCTTGACGATCGATGAAGGTGCGGCAATTTGGGTTGGCTAGCGTGTGTTGGGTTCATTTTCATCTGGAACAAACGTGATGGGAGGAGAAGGGTTAGGTTTCGTGCGGCCTGATTAACGTCTGGGTAAAGTAATTAAGAATTAAAAAGAAATTTGTTTTAAATTTAGTATTCAAACTTTAAAAATCCGTAACTTGATCATAGGTTATCAGATTTCGACGATTTTGGTAGCGCCGGAATCGCAGCGACGTACTCTACGCTGCACCGCAAGTTTGGAGACGATCGGGACCAGTGGAAATTTTAGATTAAATCGAACGATTCGGTTTAATTTAAAATTTCGAACGCTCGCCGAAACTCAAGGTGAGTTATTCTTACTCACATCTGGATGCTAGACATTTTAAATAGTCAATATTTAAATATTTATGTGTTTGGTTGAATATAAATGTTGTTATCAGTTTGGATTGATATATATATATATTTATTTATTGTGCTAATATCTGTGGATGCAGAGAAAACAGGTTGGAGGGATCCAACTGGATTCCTCACAATATAGGAATTATTTTTACAAGTGATGATGTATTTTATTTATACATTGTGATAGCAAATTATGAAATCTAGTTTGTTGTGATATGAATTGATAAATTTTAAACCTGAAATTTGTTAAGCATAAATAAAATGGGTTTTTAAAGAAATAAAAGAAATTGTTAAGTAAAGGATTTAAAGAAATAAAAATTGGGATTTGGCTTGGATAAAGAATGAAATTGGTAAATTTGGAATTATAATAGAAGAGGAAATTTATCAGTAGATAAATGTGAAAATATAGATTTATGGAGATAAATTCTATAGAAATTATAAATGGTTAAAAATAACGATGGGGTTATTTGATGATGTTTTCCTGGAAATTAAAATATATTAAAAGAGGCTTACCAAATATAAATCAACAGTTTTAAATGTAAATAAAATATTTTGAAATGCATTTTTCACCAATGGGATTTTATTCTAGTAATTCATAAGTATTGTTTTCCTTTAATAAATTCTCCAAAGTTTATTTAAAGGATTTTTAAACCCGAACTTTGAAAGTAAATTTCCGGGAATGGAAAACTATGTTTGGGCTTCGAAAGAAGTTATTTTTAAAACATGGAAAGGAAATTTATGCTATTAAAACATGAATTTGAATGGTAATAAATCGGCTGGATTTATAAGACGTATTCTTTGGGATGTGGGAATGGAAGGTAAGTTCCCTGGGTAACTAAGTTCGAATTTTAAACAGATTTTATTAAAAGAAAGTTAGATTTAAAACCTGTTTAAAAGAGTGTTTTGAAAATTATTATTTAAAGTAACTAATCAATAAATTAGCAACAGTGACTATTTGCGATTACGTTAGTAATTATTTTATAAATGGATTTATTTAAAAGCTAGTTTTTGACCTAAGTTATTTGAAATTAATATTTAGGTTAACAAAACCCTCATTTACAATCAAAGTTTATATCATAATAAATGGTTTTAATTTACATATTGAAATTATATTTTTGGTGTAATAACTAATAGTAAATCTCCATATTTTTAAACATATTTCAGAATAAAGTGTTTTAATTGTTTTAAATCTAAATGTTTTGAACTTGGTTATTTCCAATGGGATTAAATGGTAAAGGATTTACCCTGTAAAGGAAGAACTTTGGGAAATTGTTTTCAAATGAGTTTTGGAAATTTGGAAATATATCTTTTAAAGATATTAGAGAAAAATAAAATAATGTGGGAATCATTTATTGTGTGATGGATGTTTGTGAATGTTAATTGACAGTTAAATCACCGACTATCAATATTGGACAAATGCGTTGATCGTTTCGAAGAGACCGGGATCGAGATTTATTTCTCGAAAACCACTTCGATCCGGTTTGTACGTTTCGTGGAAAAACGTGTTCGGAGTCGAAGATGGTGCAGTGAAGTGCAAGGGCTAGTCGCTACTAATCTTGAGGATATTTCCAAAATGGATGTAGTAGGAGTAGTGCCTTTGGTTCCGTTCGAACCCGGGACGGACTTGTATGGACGAATGCTTTCGGAACATCACCAGGAGGGTGATGGGCATTCTAAGTGAAACGTTCTAAAAAGGTAACGCTTCACCTCAAGCCTCATCAAATGGGAATGACTAAAAATCAGGGGATATGCAGCAAGGCTTCGTGGGTAGCCCCCACTTGAGAGTAAGGTCATCCCTGTCTAGGTGTCCCTTTTTATTTCGGCTTAGTGGTGCGGTTGCTGATCCCAACCGCGGGGTGATCTTATTCAGAACTGTCCAGTAAGGGATGGTTCTGGCCTTGTGTTGCAGGGGATCGGGCGTGGTCCTCGGTACGGTGATCTAGTCCCCGTACTGTAACAGGTGGTACCCCAGTGCCCAGTCATTGTTGGAAATTCATTCTCCCTACGTGCCTTGTACGAATTTTGTTTGTATTACCCACTCTATGGCTAGTAGGTGGAATTTAATCATGTAACAATTTCAGCCATTTTATAAGTATTTGTAAATAGACCCTATTATAATATCAGAGGATTTCTATAAAAGTGTTTTAGCTATCGTAAGGTAAAAACCCGACATGTTTATTTGTGGCGTGGTCTTACGAGATGCTTTTGTTTTCAAAAGGATTTTAAAACTTTAATAATCAATTTGGATGTATTATTATCAACTGGTATTCCAGACTGACTCGGGTGTTATTTCATTATAATGCTCGGGTCAGACCGAGTATTATTTGTTCAGGACAGGATGCTATGGAGCAGGAGAGGAGCTGGAGTTCGAGACGTATTATCAGTACCTATATATATGTCGCTGCTGTGATTGTATGGATTTGTCTGACTGGTAAATATTGTGTGTATGAGATACTCTGATGATATGATGTATAAACAGTTATAGATTTCATTTTGTGTAAAGTTCTATATTTACTATTATATTTTATTCCACTGCGACTGTGAGATTCTGATATTGTTTAGTTTATTCTTCTTCTATCTCTTCTTCTTTAACCCAAATGGTTTGTATTTCTGTTCCACTTGAGTTAATTGAAGTAGAATAGTGTTGACTCAAGGAGTACGGATTTGCGGGCTGTCACACTTGGTATCAGAGCTTAGGTTGGCGACAACCTAGGCTTTGGTGGGGAAAATTACTCATTAAACAGAGTCAATAGTACTCTATAATGAGTTGAGTGTAATAATAGATATGAGAGAGTACTTGTTAGTGAATATAAAATTTGTTTTTATACTGTGTTGACTTGTCAGTTGAGTGTTTATGGATTCTGGTCGGTGCGGGAAGTACAACCGTATCGATAGGGGTTTCTAAACTCTTAAACAAGATAAACCGACATAGTATTGTTTTTAAAATGGGTAAATGAAATAATTTTACCTAAAATTATATTTTGACATAAAAGGAATAATGTTTTCTGAAATTATATATATATTTGGATGTTTGGATGTTAATATTAAAAAAAAAATCAAATATGAATCTAAAATTTGAAATGGTTATAATGAAATCAAATTCCATGAGTCAAATCAAATTCTATAGGTATAAATTATATAAAGGAAGAATAAGTAAATTTAAACTAAGACAGAATTTAAGCCCCGGAAGTTTTAAAAAAGATTTTAAATGTATTGAAAACAAAGTTTGGAAATTTGAAATCCTGGGAGAGTTTGAAATGTTTGCTAAGTTGTTTGAAGGCAATATTGGAATATTATTTTGGGAAGTATTTTTGAATGGGAACTGTTTTGAAATGAATGTGGGAAGTAAGAAAGCACTGAACTCACTTCAGTCGCTGGAAAATAATCCTGATGATGCTGGCCACATCATTAGAATAGGTAAATATTAGATGTATTTCAAAATGGTTTCGGAATAAAACCGGGTAAATTGAATTCTGGAAAATTCTGTTTAAATAAGGTGTAAAGCTAAAATAAATCAACCATTGAACTTATTAAGTGAAGTTGATATTAATAAGAAGGAAATGAAAATTTTAATCTTGGAATTAAAATTTGACTTGAGTAAATGGAAGTGAATAAAATAGATTGAAGTGAACAGAAAATTTGAAATTTTACTTGGATAAGTTAAATAATTTGGACTTAGAATTAAATTGATTTGGATTAAATTGAAATGTAAAATGGTTATAGTTGTAAGTTATAATTATATAATGAAAACTTATATCCTTAAGCTATTTCTATAATTTGAAATTGCAATTATAAAATGGAAGGAGTTGAAATGGTGTAGTGGATTCAAATCTAAATCTTAAATGAAATATAAAGTGAGATGAGGCAAAGTAAAATATAGATGGGTAAATGGACTTTGAATGGTAAATAAGATTTTAGACCTATCCATTGGAAACTAAATGATGAATGGAAAGGTAAATTTTGACTTGGATTAAATTTAATTTAAGGTAAAAGGGAATTGATTGAGATTTGGATGGAATTGAAGTTTTATTTTAAATGGTATAGAGAATTCAAACTTAATCTCGAATGAAATGTGAATTGAGATAAGGTAAAGTGAGAGATAAAAGATGTGAATGAACTTAAGTCAGTAAATAAGGTTTGAACTTGTATATGAAAATTTTAAAATTAGATTGAATTGGATTTAACTTCAATCGATGGAATCGAGATGGATTTGGATTTAATTAAAAACAAGATTTAATTGTGTTATGAACAGAAATGAATGGAATTTAATTCTTATTTAAGATAGTAAAGGAAATGATATAAATTCAAGATGGTTAAATGAATTTGGTTGAACTTGAATTAGAATTGGAAGAAAATTAAATTGAAAGAAAATTTAATTCAGAGAAATAAGAATGATGTTGTGTGAATAAAATTTTAACTCAACTAAATCCAAAGGAATTATCTGAGAATGAATTTAGCGTAAGCTGAATTAAATAAAGAGAAGCTTGAAGATGAATTTAGTGTAAACTAAATTAAATGAAATTTGTATTGGCTTGGATGAAATTTTGATGGTTTGTTAAGAAAATTTTGAAAAGAAAAATAATTTAAAAACTCAGTTCTAGTATGGAATTTAGTTTTGGCAATAAAAGGGTTGAGAGTGTGAATGAATAATGGAATTAGATTATAATAGTGATGGTTTGAATGGTAAATAAATTCTAACGAGTGAAATAATTTAAAGTGGCCTCTTTGTTAATAAAATAAATCTAAAATGGATTGAATAAACAAACAAAGTGCATTATGTAGGATCTAGATTAACCCTAGAGGGGGGGTGAATAGGGTTATAGCAAATTTTCTCGATTTAAACACAGAAACAAACTGCAGAAATAAATATGCTAAAAAGTAAATCACACACAAAATTTACCCAGCATCGGCAACCCCTGCCTACTGCTGCATTCTCAGATTTCTATTAGAATTAAATAGTATCCCGCTTACAAACACTCTACTAGACTCGCAGACCCTTTTGATCCCGCTTACAAACACTCTACTAGACTCGCACACCCTGCTCCGCCTATAGAGTTTCGCTTACTCGCAAACTTTGCTCCCGCCTATAGAGTTTTGCAACTCGCACACCCTGCTCACTGAACTAATTCTAACTAGACAATCTAACACAACCTACAACCTAGGTGGTGATTTACAAATTCTTAGACTCGAAAAGAAAAAACAACTTCAAAAATAAAACCAGGAGAAAAAATTAAAATATAAACTTTAGTCCCTAATTTTTGATCAAAATAAAAAGATCCCCTTTTAATAAAACCCTAACTAAAAACTAAAGCCCTTTTTTATAAACCAGGCCGGCCCATTCTTCTTTAACCCAATCCTTTGTCTTTTGTTTGTGAAGAGAAATGGCGGCCCTCTGTTGTATTTCTTCGATCTGGAATTAGGGCTTCGGCTTCTTGCGATCCAAATTGGGGCTTTTCAATATTCCAATTAGTGGTGTTCTTGCGCACGTTCTCTGATGATCAATTTACTATTTTGCGTTGCTTTTGCTCGCTCGTTCTCTGATGATCAATTCACTGGTTGACTTGCGAGATTGCGAATCATTTGCAGTTGCTCCTTTGATCGAGTTCGATAGATTGGTATGTATTCTCGTTCGTTGTTGGTTTAATTGTTTGCTTCTCTTTTGAACTCGATGCCGATGATGAGATTTGGTGTTTGGTATTTATAAGAATTCGTATACACTAACTAATTCGATACTTTCCTGAAATTCACTTTCCTGATTGCACACGACTTTCCTGATATTTTTACGACTTGTTACTCACGGCTTTGATTTTCACGCGTTCTATTTTTCTTGAATAAAAAAGGCATAAACTTTCCTCTTTTTAATTTGCTTTGACTTTGGACTTTTTCAAAGACACGAATTTGACTTTTTCAAATTGTACGCACTTGATTTTTGAATTCTGACTTCGGCTTGATTAGTATTTTACTTCGGTCATCTCTGCAATGTTTGTGTTCATCCCGGTGAGCTTCGTCTCTGGCTATCTGTGTTGGGCATTTCTATATATAATGTTTGTCACTGTTGTATTATTGATTCTGTTGCTCGGTTACTGATGCATACACGAACTGTTGCTCGAATTGTCACTTCATATACATATGTGTCTGTTCGCCATGTTGCAACCGCTTGTTGTAGCTTGAAACTGTTTTGTCAATTCGAATTGCACTTGAGTTTAGTCTGCACTTTTCACTTGATATTGTGGTATTTGCTGTTATTGCATTCACTTCATGTTTGCATGAGCTCTGGTCATTTGCACTTGCACTTTTGTACTGCTTCACCATGTCACTTGAGGTCTTGCAGTTGGTTTATTGATGCATTCATGTCTGCTTTGTATCATTCATGCAGTCTTGTCTTGGTTGAGTTTGTTGTGCACTTGCTTGAATTCACTGCCATACTTGGTCGTGCTGTGTTACTTGACCTGTCTGGTTCATCTGGTTGATGTGCATGTCACTGCTTCTTTTGTTGTATACATGTCCACTGCAGTTTCGATTTGTCGTTGGTCTTCATTCTGGTTGTCACTTATGGTCTTTGCTTCCATCCATTTGGTTTGAACTTGCAGTTAAGAACAGTTGCTTTTGATCTGCATACTTAAGCTTTGCATTTGTGTACATGTTTACCATGTACTTGAATCTAATTCTTGTTGCACTTCACCTATTATGTCTGCTGTCCTTTGAGTTATTTCTTGCATCATAGTCTGGTTGGTGAGTTGCATTTGTGAACATTAACTTGGTGCAGATGCTTTGTCTTTGTGCATTTCACTGTGTTCATTTGCTTCATGTCATACTATGTTATGCTTTGACACAGATGCTTTACTTGTTCATATTGCCTTTGTAAACTTGTTGCATGCATTTGTTTGAGATTCTGGTGGTCATGTTGCTTTCATTGCTGTGCACATTGTTGCATTGTTGATGTTCTTTGTAGTTTGGTCTGGTCTGGTCTGGTCTTCGTTGCATTCATGTCATGTTGCCTTGTGTTGAATCCAGTTTCAAAACTAGGGTTTGACCTTGTGCTCGTGTCGTGATTTTGAATATATTGCACGTGAGTTGAACCCGGCTTTTCATTTGGGTTTGACCTGTGCTCACCTGTCCCTGTAGCATTATCAAGTGTATACCGATGTGCACGGCCGTGTGGCATGTACAGTGATACACTGTGCATGTCACACTGTTCGTATGTGATGAATTCAAACGTAAATTATGACGAACAACCCAAATAACTGAGGCAAACAATATTTTCAAAAAACCATATTTTATTTTACATTGCAAAAATATTTCTTTTTCAATTTTACTGCGTTAGTGAATATTTTTGTAGATTGCTCAGATGCTGGATTCAAACTGGAATGCAGTTGAAGACAAAATACGAATGCGAGTGATATGTAGTGAGGAAATTATGTAAACTGAATTATGATGTAATCAAAAATGTATATGAATAGTGAGAGCTTGAATTTGTACTATTCAAGATTGTAATAAATATTTGTTTGAATAAAATTTATGTTTGAATTCAAATTCTGTGTAATTTATTTTATTCAACAAATATTTATTTAATCTATGAAAAACAAAATAGTACATTACCAAATACATTTAAATGAATATATATATGTTTATTATCATCAAACAAAAACATATAAGCGCATATTCATACAGTCTCCCCCTTTTGATGATAACAAACATATATTTAAGATTTTGACCGTGTTAAATATATTTGATCAATGATATACTCTAATTGCTCTCCCTATTTGAATGCTTCCTCTCTACATGATGCTTCCCCTACATATATGCATACAAATAGAAATATATAATTAAGCCTAGATGCAAATGAAAAATTATTTGACCTTTGCTTGATTCTATTTGACAAAATTTTAACTTTTCTCTCCCCCTTTTGTTATCAGCAAAAGAATAATAGTGTTAGAGAAAAATAGAGATAAAGTGATTAATATTAATCCAACATTAAACTCAAATTGAATATAAATATTAAACTTCAATAAGAATCAAACAAAAATCATAACTACCCTTGTTAGGCGCATATTCCACTTTTAGAAAGAATGATGGAAATGATGTTATAATATAAAATCATATAATCGTATCAACTTGTGGTACATTTATATCAGGAATTTGAATATCTACTAATCATGCATAACCGTTAGGACTTTTAAATGAGGTTAGTAGTATTCCAATTTAATTTTTATAAAAACGAAATCAAGTATCTTCTAACCACGCATGACCATGAGGACTTTTAAATGGGATTAGAATCAACTTGTCTATTAAATCAATTAATTTTGATATGCGTTCCATACATGCATAACCGTGAGGACTTTTAAATGAGCATGGAAGCACATAATCAAAAATCCAAGTAATTCACCCATGCATAACCGTGAGGACTTTTAAATGAGAGTGAATACTTTGGATATTATTTTTACAAAAAAATGTGAAATGAAAAACAAATGATCCCTGATTATAGTACCACATATCGACAAACTATATTTAAGATTTGATAAACAATGGTCGATAGAAATATGATAGATATATGAATGGTCATGGAATCTTTACCCAACAAAAAGTTTTATAACTCTTGTTTAAATTCCTAAAGAAATTTTCCAAATATACTCTCTTGCGTAATGTATGTTAAATATCAACACTTATCACCTTTTCAATCACTATTTATCTTTGTTTGCGCCGAAATTGGTCACAAACACCCAATACCGCGAAAGCGCCCGTTTACGTACTTAAATCGATAATAATCAACACAGAACTCAGCGACAGTCAATATAGAATCCAGATCTAAGCAACAAATCACAATAATTCGCAGATAACAGTCACAAACACAGGATTTATAGTGGTTCAGCGTTCGCGCCTACGTCCACTTTGAAGGTCTTCTCTTTATTGCTTTGCTTGATAGATCGATTACAATGAATTACAGTTGATAATAGCTTTGAAATCTGAATACAACGGTGATTATGATGAATAGAATGGAATCCGGCAGAGTCTTGGTGTTCAATGGCAGAAGTTACTGGAAGATCCCCCCTTCTGAAGGCTTCAGGGTGCTATTTATAGGCGTTGGAGGCCCAGATCTCGCTCAAACTTCGGGAGACTTCTTCTGGCACGTGAGTGGTCCCACGCGACCGACCCCACCAAGTTTCGTCTCGATCTGACATCGATTCGAAGTGATTTCGAGCCCATCAAGAAATGGTCCAATCGAGCTGAAACTTGGCAGGTACAATCTTTACCTTGTATGGAAGCTACTGTGAAAATTTCGTTGCATTTGGATCAGTGGTTTAGGAGATATGATCGGTTCGAAATGATGATTCTCGGTTGGCTGTTGAGTTCGAACCGATCACTTCGAAACCACGTACTTCGAATCGATCGGCTCACGTGGCTTCGTGATGAGGTGGCGCGTGTTTCTCGAATCGATCCGGTCTTCTCTCCGGGTTGAACGCTTCGTCTCCGTGAATTGTGCCGACTTCGTATCGTTGGAGTGACTAGTTGACTCGATCGTTCCTGGTTTCAAGCACGATCGATTCGATTGGAGGAGTTCCTATGGGTTCGAACCTGATCGATTCGAACCGGATTGGTTCGAGGTGACTTGGGTTCGAAGCTAGAGGGTTTTTGATGGATTCGAACATTCTTGTGAGGATGGATTCGAGGCAAGGGTTTGCATGTTGGAGTCGAAGCAAGGTTAAGTTCATGGATTTGAACCGATGCATGGATTCGATGTGAGGTTTCGGGAGGATGGATTCGAAGGTAGGCCATTGTGATGGATCTGAGGGAGATGGAGTCGAAGCGGGCACTGGCTGATGGATTCGAACATGGCAAGCAGTGATGGATTTGAAGGAAGGATATTGGATGGGTTCGAACTCCATGGTTTCGAAGTAGATGGGTCCGAAGGTGATGGTTTCGAAGTACTTCAACGTGATGGGTTCGAACCAAACAATGACTACCTTTCTCAAATTGAATCCATCATATCTTGAGCATACGAACTCGGATTGACTTGAAATTTGAGATGACGACTCCTACGACTTTTCTGGTCATGTCTTATCAATTGTGGCCTGATCCGGACTCGGATAAAATTCATCGATATCCATAGCGAAGTGAAGTACAACCAATCTCTGAGACGAATTGTCTTTTGTTTTTGATCGATCCTTTGATATCACGGCTTTGCTAAAAAGCGGGATAACATTTGCCCCCCAAAACATGCCTTGCGGTAGGAAGGTGTGTTTTGTAATGCCTTGAGTTGGATGTTCGTATCCTATTATCAACCTGCAAAGAACTTGATAGTTTCATATGGCCTCAAATGACGATCGTTCGGGATCGAGCTATTTGAGATGAAGCGCGGTCGTTCGTGGTCAAGCGCTTAACTTCAAATGACGATCGTTAGTGATCGAGTCATTCGAGGTGAAGTGCGACCGTGCGCGGTCGAGCGTATAAATCCATGCGTCGATCGTTCGGGATCGCATGTTGCTTGAGGTGAATCGGGACCGTTCGCGGTCTGCGCCATTCATGGCATAGGATGGAATAGGACCGTTCGCGGTCGATGCCATTCACGGCAAATGGTGATCGTTCGCGACCAAGTGTCGTTCAAGGCGAATGGTGACCGTTCGAGGTCGGATTTCATAATTAGTGAATCATGATCGTTCGCGGTCGGTGCCGTTCAAGGCAGAGAGTGATCGTTCGCGATCGTATGCCGTTCGAGGCGAATTTGTGACCGTTCGCGGTCAAGTGTTGGACCTCAAGTGACGACCATTCGCGATCGAGCCATTTTAGGTGAGGTGAGTTGTGACCGTTCGAGGTCGGATTGTGACCGTTCGAGGTCGGATGCCGTTCGAGGCGATAAAGTGTGCCCGGGAGGGCTTGGTGTTATCGATGCTAGGGTCACGTTCGGGTGAGTTCCTGGATCGTTTGTCAGGGCGGTTCATCGCCATCTCAGAGCATGCCTAAGGATCGTTCGCGACCCCATACATGTGTAAGTAGCTTAGCCATTCTAGAGTTATCAGAATCAAATATCTATTAAACGGGTGAGTTTTAAAACAGACATGTCCAAACAAGCAAAGTCTAAATGTTCAAATCAAAATGAAACAAAGGCAAAGCATGGATGTCAAAGTGTAAGTTCCCACTACGAAACGGTTAATGATCACTCAGAGCATGCCTGGAGATCGTTCGCGATCTCGCACATGTGTAAATGATTTAATTGCGTTAGTGGAAGCTTACAACTTGTTCATCGTTATTTCACTCAATTGATAACCAAACGGTGCCTTGATTCAGGGTCGCCTCTAGCTGAAGTGGATGGTAGTCACTCTGGTTCCACCGCAGGAGCTCACCTCCTTACATATTGAAGGAGCATACCGTTCCTGATATGCCCTTCCACCTCGTCCTTCGGGTGCCTACAATCATTAGTGTTATGACCGTTTAATTCATGGAATACACAAAACTTATCTGATTTCCTTTCGTCAGAGGTTGGATCCCTTCGCATTGGCCTACGATACGGAATCTGATCTTTGGTATCCTGATAAATTCGTTCCAGGCTCTCATTCAGCTCAGTGTAGGTGGTGAATCGCGGCTCCCTCTGTTGCCGCTTTGATCTGTCTCCGTCATTCTCAATCTTTCTTTTACCTTTATCCTTGTCTGAGTCCCTTCTAGGAGGCTTTTCGTCTTTAAGTGCATAAACTTCTATCCCATCTCCTTCTTCTCTTTCTGCATTCGCATCTTCTAATCGTAAAAACTTTTCCGCCTCATGATAGAATTCTCCCAGATCCACGGGTGGATCCTTAGTTAATGAATTTTTGAACTCCGTTCCGTCTGCTATTCCGGACACAGCCGCCATCATAACCATGGATGGATCCGGTCGATCCACCGAAGCTGCTGCCGCATTGAACCGTGTCAGGAAACTTCTCAATGTTTCTCCAGCCTTCTGTTTTAAAGTTGCCAACGTCATCACATTCTTGGGTCTTGTAATGTGAACCCTGAATTGCCTCACAAATCTCTCAGTTAAATCATTCCATGTTCCGATGGATCCACTCTCCAGTTGCCTGAACCATAACGCCGCAATATCCGCCAAGTACAATGGGAAGCACCGGGCCATAACCTCCTCTGATGCCCCCAGCACTTTCATATGCCTCATATATTTCGTCAGATGGACCGTGGGGTCCGTTCTCCTGTCATACATATCCAACGATGGTAATTTGAAATCCGGTGGGTTCCTAGCTTGCCTGATTGCTGAAGTAAAAGGACTCCTATTAACATCCTTCAAATCTTTGTTCACCAAACCGCCTCTCAAAGCTCGCCCAACCATCTCTGCCAACCTGTCGTTGTCTCCAAGATGTAATCTTCGTTCACTACTTTCAACCTGCCCCCCGAGTTCATGAGGGAACTCTGGGATCTGCCCCCTTGACTGAGCGTTCACCCCTTTACTACTACCGGGTTGCGCAGATGCTCCTCTTTCTCTCTCCGAAACTGGATCAACGTTCTCCATGGGTGTGCCCCCTAATCCGGGTGCGACGCCGGATGGTCCTGCTTCATTCTGGACTCCATTGGCTTCTCTATTATGTGCTACAAGCTGTCCTATCTGTTGAAATAAACTCTGAATCAACTCCTCTTGCTTCTTCATCATAGTCTCCATCTCGTCCCTAGTGATGAAGATCGATGGTTGATTCGCCCCTGAGGAAGCCTCTTGACTTCCTTGTTGTTCGCTTCTCTCTGGCCTCGGCCTTCTACTCGATTGTCTAGTCATAATTTCTCAAATCTAAACTTTCCAATTTTCTCTGAATCAACTATCAATTGGTAGAACTCCTGAGTTCGGTTCTCAGTGAAAGCACCAAAATGTTTGCGCCGAAATTGGTCACAAACACCCAATACCGCGAAAGCGCCCGTTTACGTACTTAAATCGATAATAATCAACACAGAACTCAGCGACAATCAATATAGAATTCAGATCTAAGCAACAAATCACAATAATTCGCAGATAACAATCACAAATACATGATTTATAGTGGTTCGGCGTTCGCGCCTACGTCCACTTTGAAGGTCTTCTCTTTATTGCTTTGCTTGATAGATCGATTACAATGAATTACAGTTGATAATAGCTTTGAAATCTGAATACAACGGTGATTATGATGAATAGAATGGAATCCGGCAGAGTCTTGGTGTTCAATGGCAGAAGTTACTGGAAGATCCCCCCTTCTGAAGGCTTCAGGGTGCTATTTATAGGCATTGGAGGACCAGATCTCGCTCAAACTTCGGGAGACTTCTTTTGGCACGTGAGTGGGCCCACGCGACCGACCCCACCAAGTTTCGTCTCGATCTGACATCGATTCGAAGTGATTTCGAACCCATCAAGTAATGGTCCAATCGAGCTGAAACTTGGCAGGTACAATCTTTACCTTGTATGGAAGCTACTGTGAAAATTTCGTTGCATTTGGATCAGTGGTTTAGGAGATATGATCGGTTTGAAATGATGATTCTCGGTTGGCTGTTGAGTTCAAACCGATCACTTCGAAACCACGTACTTCGAATCGATCGGCTCACGTGGCTTCGTGATGAGGTGGCGCGTGTTTCTTGAATCGATCCGGTCTTCTCTCCGGGTTGAAAGCTTCGTCTTCGTGAATTGTGCCGACTTCGTATCGTTGGAGTGACTAGTCGACTCGATCGTTCCTGGTTTCAAGCGCGATCGATTCGAATGGAGGAGTTCCTATGGGTTCGAACCTGATCGATTCGAACCGGATTGGTTCGAGGTGACTTGGGTTCGAAGCTAGAGGGTTTTTGATGGATTCGAACATTCTTGTGGGGATGGATTCGAGGCAAGGGCTTGCATGTTGGAGTCGAAGCAAGGTTAAGTTCATGGATTTGAACCGATGCATGGATTCGATGTGAGGTTTCGGGAGGATGGATTCGAAGGTAGGCCATTGTGATGGATCCGAGGAAGATGGAGTCGAAGCGGGCACTGGCTGATGGATTCGAACATGGCAAGCAGTGATGGATTCGAAGGAAGGATATTGGATGGGTTCGAACTCCATGGTTTCGAAGTAGATGGGTCCGAAGGTGATGGTTTCGAAGTACTTCAACGTGATGGGTTCGAACCAGACAATGACTACCTTTCTCAAATTGAATCCATCATATCTTGAGCATACGAACTCGGATTGACTTGAAATTTGAAATGATGACTCCTACGACTTTTCTGGTCATGTCTTATCAATTGTGGCCTGATCCGGACTCGGATAAAATTCATCGATATCCATAGCGAAGTGAAGTACAACCAATCTCTGAGACGAATTGTCTTTTGTTTTAGATCGATCCTTTGATATCACGGATTTGCTAAAAATTTGTTTAACTTTGAGAGATTTTATATTTGTGCCTTTTGGAACCCAAATTGGTATGTTTTTCACATGTTTGGGTCTATACCAACAATTATTGTGATCTTGTCCATATTTTCTATAAATTTTGCACACTGAATTTTCTTGATTAATCTTGCTCTCAACATTTTCAGATTTATTATATCCAAGTCCTCGTCTAACCGTATTAACAGTTTGCTTTCCTAATAGCATATTCAACGATTTTTCACTTTTTGAGAATTTATCTAAGGTCATTGACAATTGTTGGACTTGTGTTTTGAGAGATTCATTTTCATTTATCAATTGTGTGCACTTTTTAATAGAATCCTCTCTCCTAGTATTTTCATTCTATTTTAAAATCAGAATTTCTTTTTCAAGTGATTTTATATTGATTTCTGATTTTTTAATTTCCTTTTCAAATGTTGGACACTTATCACACTTACGGATCTTACTTTGGTAGGTTTTAACTAATTTGTCGAGTTGTTCATTTAATTCTATCAAAGTATTTTTTTGTGATTCAAGTTTGGCATACTTCTCCCTAAGTCGTTCAAAACAGCCATTCACTTCGTGGAAATAAATAAGTAATTCAGAGTGAGTGAGTTTCGATACCTCGCTTGGCTTCATATTGTGCTCTCTGTATTTGAATTTTTGATTTAGAGCTGGATTTCCGTATTTGCGGTTCCTCCTTTTGAATTTCTTCATTGGTAATGCCAGCTCGACTGCTCCATCATCCTCATCACAACTGCTATTTACCAATCCTGTTAAGCGCGTTTCTTTAACTGAGTCGGTTGTGGAGGACATCTCATTACTGTTGACTTTTGCACCATATATTGCATCGAGAGTATTCCAGATTTTCTGTGCATTTTCACAACGAGAGACGAAATAAAAATTATCACGATTAATATGAGAATATAATATATGCATAGCAAGAGCATTAATCGAGAGAATTTCCTTATTTGTTATATCACACCCATTTTCAATAATATCCCAACATTTTATATTAACAGATTTTAAATAAAATTCCATTTTTAATTTCCAGTACAAAAAACCTGTTCCATCGAAAATAGAAGGAATAATATTGGAATGACCCTCAACAAAAGAATTATTTGGTGGATTCATGACTCTAGAGTTAAAAAAATACCGTGCTCAAATACCACTTGTAGGATCTAGATTAACCCTAGAGGGGGGGTGAACAGGGTTATAGCAAATTTTCTCGATTTAAACACAGAAACAAACTGCAGAAATAAATATGCTGAAAAGTAAATCACACACAAAATTTACCCAGCTTCGGCAACCCCTGCCTACTGCTGCATTTCCAGATTTCTATTAGAATTAAACAGTATCCCGCTTACAAACACTCTACTAGACTCGCAGACCCTTTTGCTCCCGCTCACAAACACTCTACTAGACTCGCACACCCTGCTCCGCCTATAGAGTTTCGCTTACTCGCAAACTTTGCTCCCGCCTATAGAGTTTTGCAAACTTGCACACCCTGCTCACAGAACTAATTCTAACTAGACAATCTGACACTACCTACAACCTTGGTGGTGATTTACAAATTCTTAGACTCGAAAAGAAAAAACAACTTCAAAAATAAAACCAGGAGAAAAAATTAAAATATAAACTTTAATCCCTAATTTTTTCTCAAAATAAAAAGACACCCTTTTAATAAAACCCTAACTAAAAACTAAAGCCCTTTTTTATAAACCAAGCCGGCCCATTCTTCTTTAACCCAATCCTTTGTCTTTTATTTGTGAAGAGAAATGGCAGCCCTCTGTTGTATTTTGCTCGATCTGGAATTAGGGCTTCGGCTTCTTGCGATCCAAATTGGGGCTTTTCAATATTCCAATTAGTGGTGCTCTTGCGCACGTTCTCTGATGATCAATTTACTGTTTTGCATTGCTTTTGCTCGCTCGTTCTCTGATGATCAATTCACTGGTTGACTTGCGAGATTGTGAATCATTTGCAGCTGCTCCTTTGATCGAGTTCGATAGATTGGTATGTATTCTCTTTCGTTGTTGGTTTAATTGTTTGCTTCTCTGTTGAGCTCGATGCCGATGATGAGATTTGGTGTTTGGTATTTATATGAATTCGTATACACTAATTAATTCGATACTTTCCTGAAACTCACTTTCCTGATTGCACACGACTTTCCTGATATTTTTGCGACTTGTTACTCACGGCTTTGATTTTCACGCGTTCCATTTTTCTTGAATAAAAAAGGCAGAAACTTTCCTCTTTTTAATTTGCTTTGACTTTGGACTTTTTCAAAGACACGAATTTGACTTTTTCGAATTGTACGCACTTGATTTTTGAATTCTGACTTCGGCTTGATTAGTATTTTACTTCGGTCATCTCTGCAATGTTTGTGTTCATCCCGTTGAGCTTCGTCTCTGGCTATCTGTGTTGGGCATTTCTATATATGATGTTTGTCACTGTTGTATTATTGATTCTGTTGCTCGGTTACTGATGCATACACGAACTGTTGCTCGAATTGTCACTTCATATACATATGTGTCTGTTCACCATGTTGCAACCGCTTGTTGTAGCTTGAAACTTTTTTGTCAATTCGAATTGCACTTGAGTTTAGTCTGCACTTTTCACTTGATATTGTGGTATTTGCTGTTATTGCATTCACTTCATGTTTGCATGAGCTCTGGTCATTTGCACTTGCACTTTTGTACTGCTTCACCATGTCACTTGAGGTCTTGCAGTTGGTTTATTGATGCATTCATGTCTGCTTTGTATCATTCATGCAGTCTTGTCTTGGTTGAGTTTGTTGTGCACTTGCTTGAATTTCACTGCCATACTTGGTCGTGCTGTGTTACTTGACCTGTCTGGTTCATCTGGTTGATGTGCATGTCACTGCTTCTTTTGTTGTATACATGTCCACTGCAGTTTCGATTTGTCGTTGGTCTTCATTCTGGTTGTCACTTCTGGTCTTTGCTTCGATCAATTTGGTTTGAACTTGCAGTTAAGAACAGTTGCTTTTGATCTGCATACTTAAGCTTTGCATTTGTGTACATGTTTACCATGTACTTGAATCTGATTCTTGTTGCACTTCACCTGTTATGTCTGCTGTCCTTTGAGTTATTTCTTGCATCATAGTCTGGTTGGTGAGTTGCATTTGTGAACATTAACTTGGTGCAGATGCTACGTCTTTGTGCATTTCACTGTGTTCATTTGCTTCATGTCATACTATGTTATGCTTTGACACAGATGCTTCACTTGTTCATATTGCCTTTGTAAACTTGTTGCATGCTTTTGTTTGAGATTCTGGTGGTCATGTTGCTTTCATTGCAGTGCACATTGTTGCATTGTTGATGTTCTTTGTAGTTTGGTCTGGTCTGGTCTGGTCTTCGTTGCATTCATGTCATGTTGCCTTGTGTTGAATCCAGTTTCAAAACTCGGATTTGACCTTGTGCTCGTGTCGTGATTTTGAATATATTGCACGTGAGTTGAACCCGGCTTTTCATTTGGGTTTGACCTGTGCTCACCTGTCCCTGTAGCATTATCAAGTGTATACCGATGTGCACGGCCTTGTGGCATGTACAGTGATACACTGTGCATGTCACACTGTTCGTTTGTGATGAATTCAAATGTAAATTATGACGAACAACCCAAATAACTGAGGCAAATAATATTTTCAAAAAACCATATTTTATTTTACATTGCAAAAATATTTCTTTTTCAATTTTACTGCGTTAGTGAATATTTTTGCAGATTGCTCAGATGCTGGATTCAAACTGGAATGCAGTTGAAGACAAAATACGAGTGTGAGTGATATGTAGTGAGGAAATTATGTAAACTGAATTGTGATGTAATTGTGATGTAATCAAAAATGTATATGAATAGTGAGAGATTGAATTTGTACTATTCAAGATTGTAATAAATATTTGTTTGAATAAAATTTCTGTTTGAATTCAAATTCTGTGTAATTTATTTTATTCAACAAATATTTATTTAATCTATGAAAAACAAAATAGTACATTACCAAATACATTTAAATGAATATATATGTTTATTATCATCAAACAAAAACATATAAGCGCATATTCATACACATTAAAATTTGTAAATGGATTGGAATTGATTTGGATGGAAATCAAATAAAAATAAAATAAAATTGGTATAAGAAGATAAAATGTTGTGAAAGAACTTCAGCAAATTGAATAATGTTGTCTTGGATAAATTTGGTTTAGATAATGAAATTGAATTGCAAGTGAAATGGTTTTAATTAATTGTTGTGATGGAATAAGAAAGAATGAATTAAAGACGTTTGGGCTGTAAATAATATAGAATTGGATGTCATTAATATAAACTTAAGCTAAATAATAAATTTGAGGTGAGAATAAGAATTTGATTTAAAAATTTCAATGAATAATTCCGAATGGAATAAAATTAATATAAATTTAAACTAAAATTAATTTTAATGGTTATGAGCTTAAGTGGTGATTATTTTTGTTTGAACAACATGAATATTTGCATGTATTCAAAATTGGGTTGTTTAAACCGCAACTGAATTGGTTTAGAATTAATTGGAATGGATTGAAGTGTTATTAAGTGATTTTGCATATGAAGGGAAATGGATCATAATAGAAATGCAAATGTTTCAAGTTTAAGATAAAATTTAATTGTAAATCAAATTGGGAATGTAAGTTAAAATAAAGAAATGTAAGTAAGGCATATGTTAATCATATTGAAATAGAAATGAATTGGTTGTAATAAATATGAATGGTATATAGTAAACTTGAATGTAAATCATTCAAGTGAAGTAAAATGAAGTTGGTTTGGATGAAAGTAGAATGGGCTAAAATCTTAACAAATGGATTTGAGTATAAATGTAAGTGGATCATAATAGAAGTGCAAATGTATCAAATTAAAAAGGAAATTGACTGGGAAATCAATTCGGAAATGGGATAGAATATGAAGGGAACATAGCAAAACTTGTATATAAAATCCTTTGTGCGAAATAGCTTGGAGTTTGGCATTAGAAAAGGAACTTTGTATATGCTTTAAAATATGATTTACTTATGAAATTATGCAAAGTGTGGTTTGGGATGTAAATGGATAAGTTGGCTTATATTTTATTGGAAATGTTGTTAAAAATGTTCATATCTTTGAAAACTGATGAGTTTGTTGAGTAAGTATAGGTACGGAAGGCGTTCGAAAGATTTGGAGCGCGTATATGCGTTATATTAGCCGCTTGCTATTAAAATTTGCTAAAAGGTATGCCTGCGCAAATATAATTGGGAAATGATATATTTGTTGTGATATATTTTGGTTTTCGACCATGTGGGTCGATGTATATATATTTATTTGTATCGCGATATCGTGAAAGCTCCTCCGTACAAGGGAGACTTTGCCAAAAATTTTCGAAAATTTTGGGAGTTAGAAATTTTTTAGGATTTTGGAAAAATTTTATGAACTTGGGAAGTTATTTTAGAAATAATGTTGAAACAAAAGCTTTTGAGTATAAATAAAACAAATGAGTTTGGATTTGGGCTAAAGGATTTTGGGAAGTGTATATAAGCTTTTAACTAAAGAAGTTTGGGTTAAGTTAATGAGTGTAGGAACATTTGTTTCATTAGCGACAAGTCGATTTCAAATGACAATTGAAAATAAAGGATTTTGGAATAGGATTGCGTTAGTAGTTTCGATTTGAAACTAAAGGATCTGGGCAAAGTGAATTTGAGATTTTCACTAGGTTGGTTTTGCTATTGGGTTTGGAACATTCTTCTACCTTAGCAAATTTCGGGGACGAAATTTTTATAAGGGGGGAGGAATGTAACATCCCGAATTTTTGAGCCATTGAATTTTGAACATTTAATTCATTTTAAATGTTCACTGAGGATTTTTAATTAATTTTGGAACAAAGAGAATCGGGTTCAATTTATAAAATAAGTTATAGGTTGATAATTTAATTCAATTTTGAATAGTAATTAAATATTGGACTGAAACAATTTGGGAATTTAGATGTGAATAGTGATAAAAATGTTTTTAAAATTGATTTTTAGTCCATTTGGATTTTAAAAAGTGTTGTTGGATTTTTAGAAGAATTTAAAGGTTAATCAGTTATTATTTGAAATTTTATATTAATTTAATCATAAAATTTAATAATAAAATATTGCAATTAGTGAGATTTTAATCCAGAGTGAGTCAGAATAATTTTTAATGCGATTATAAATTTAATATGATTTATTATTAAGTTAGGAAAATTTTTAAAGGTGAAAATTTAAAGCGTTTTCGACAATTTCAGAATCGCTCGATTTAACAGACGAGTTAAAATAGCCTTCCGGGACACAGTCTCGGAATTCGATGAAACCAGTTCCATTAGATCCATAATAATTAGTTATTATCGGATTTCAATTTTCGTAGCAATCGGAGTTGTCGTTTGACCGTGGCAGCACGAAACGCATAGAAATCAATTTAACCGATTTAATTTTAAATTGATCATTTAAATTCCGTAACTTGCACGTATGATCAAATTAGCTTATGAAACCTATTCCATTGTGTCCAGAATGCGGAAAAACCCTAGAAACGCCAGGCGGCATGTGAGATTTGGAGTTCGTTTGTAAAAGTTACTTTATAATGGATTTAATATAAAAATAATATTAATAAATGTTATATATATTTATAATTGGGGCCGAAACCCTAGTTGCTCGTGCAACAGCCATTCTATGCAATGAATGGTTGAAAGGAAATTCCATTCTTCCTTAGTTTTCTCATAATCCACTTGATTTTAAGCTTCAGCTTCTGAAAGAAAATCGAAGAGCTTGAGGAGCTCTTCAATATCAACGGCCATGATTGAGGACGGGGCACTATATTCGCCGGAATCTAGGAAGGAAGATGCGACTTTTATCATCGATTTCTGGGTGGTCAGCAGCGAGTTAGGCGATCGGATCTAGGGCGGTGACATGAGGAAGCGAGGCGCACGTGAGGGCATATGCTGATCTTCCTCTAGACGATCGATGAAGGTGCGACAATCTGGGTTGGCTAGTGTGTGTTGGGTTCATTTTCATCTGGAACGAACGTGAGGGGAGGAGAAGGGTTAGGTTTCGTGCGGCCTGATTAACGTTTGGGTAAAGTAATTAAGAATTAAAAAGAAATTTATTTTAAATTTAGTATTCAAACTTTAAAAGTACGTAACTTGATCATACGTTATCAAATTTCGACGATTTTGGTAGCGCCGGAATCGCAGCGACGTACTCTACGCTGCACCGCAAGTTTGGAGACGATCGAGGCCAGTGGAAATTTTCGATTAAATCGAACGATTCGGTTTAATTTAAAATTTCGTACGCTCGCCAAAACTCAAGGTGAGTTATTCTCACTCACATCTGGATGCTAGACATTTCAAATAGTCAATATTTAAATATTTGTGTGTTTGGTTGAATATAAATGTTGTTATCAGTCTGGATTGATATATATATATATATATATATATATATATATATATATATATTTGTTGTGCTAATATCTGTGGATGTAGGGAAAACAGGTTAGAGAGATCCAACTGAATTCCTCACAATATAGGAATTATTGTTACAACCGATGATGTATTTTATTTATACACTGTGATAGCTAATTATGAAATCCAGTTTGTTGTGATATGAATTGATAAATTTTAAACCTGAAATTTGTTAAGCATAAATAAATTGGGTTTTTAAAGAAATAAAAGAAATTGTTAAGTAAAGGATTTAAAGAAATAAAAATTGGGATTTGGTTTGGATAAAGAATGAAATTGGTAAATTTGGAATTATAATAGAAGAGGAAATTTATCGGTAGATAAATGTGAAAATATAGATTTCTGGAGATAAATTCTATAGAAATTATAAATGGTTAAAAATAACGATGGGGTTATTTGATGATGTTTTCTTGGAAATTAAAATATATTAAAAGAGGCTTACCAAATATAAATCAACAGTTTTAAATGTAAATAAAATATTTTGAAATGCATTTTTCACCAATGGGATTTTATTTTAGTAATTCATAAGTATTATTTTCCTTTAATAAATTCTCCAAAGTTTATTTAAAGGATTTTTGAACCCGAACTTTGAAAGTAAATTTCCGGGAATGGAAAACTATGTTTGGGCTTCGAAAGAAGTTACTTTTAAAACATGGAAAGGAAATTTATGTTATTAAAACATGAATTTGGATGGTGATAAATCGGCTGGATTTATAAGACGTATTCTTTGGGATGTGGGAATGGAAGGTAAGTTCCCTGGGTAGCTAAGTTCGGATTTTAAACAGATTTTATTAAAAGAAAGTTAGATTTAAAACCTGTTTAAAAGAGTGTTTTGAAAATTATTATTTAAAGTAACTAATTAATAAATTATCAACAGTGACTATCTGCGATTACATTAGTAATTATTTTATAAATGGATTTATTTAAAAGCTAGTTTTTGACCTAAGTTATTTGAAATTAGTATTAATCCCTTTAAAATTCTACTTTTAAATTTAGTTTAACAAAACCCTCATTTATAATCAAAGTTTATATCATAATAAATGGTTTTATTTTACATATTGAAATTATATTTTTGGTGTAATAACTAGTAGTAAATCCCATATTTTTAAACATATTTCAGAATAAAGTGTTTTAATTGTTTTAAATCTAAATGTTTTGAACTTGGTTATTTCCAATGGGATTAAATGGTAAAGGATTTACCTTGTAAAGGAAGAACTTTGGGAAATTGTTTTCAAATGAGTTTTGGAAATTTGGAAATATGTCTTTTAAAGATATTAGAGAAAAATAAATAATGTGGGAATCATTTATTGTGTGATGGATGTTTGTGAATGTTAATTGATAGTTAAATCACCGACTATCAATATTGGACAAATGCGTTGATCGTTTCGAAGAGACCGGGATCGAGATTTATTTCTCGAAAACCACTTCGATCTGGTTTGTACGTTTCGCGGAAAAACGTGTTCAGAGTCGAAGATGGAGCAGTGAAGTGCAAGGGCCAGTCGCTACTAATCCTGAGGATATTTCCAAAATGGATGTGGTAGGAGTAGTGCCTTCGGTTCCGTTCGAACCCGGGACGGACTTGTATGGACAAATGCTTTCGGAACATCGTCAGGAGGGCGATGGGAATTCTAAGTGAAACGTTCTAAAAAGGTAACGCTTCACCTCAAGCCTCATCAAATGGGAATGACTGAAAATCAGGGGATATGCAGCAAGGCTTCGTGGGTAGCCCCCACTTGAGAGTAAGGACATCCCTGTCTAGATGTCCCTTTTTATTTCGGCTTAGTGGTGCGGTTGCTGATCCCAACCGCAGGGTGATCTTATTCGAAACTGTCCAGTAAGGGATGGGTCCGACCTTGTGTTGCAGGGGATCGGGCGTGGTCCTCGGTACGGTGATCTAGTCTCCGTACTGTGACAGGTGGTACCCCAGTGCCTAGTCATTGTTGGAAATCCATTCTCCCTACGTGCCTTGTATGAGTTTTTTTTGTATTACCCACTTTGTGGCTAGTAGCTGGAATTTAATCATGTAACAATTTCGGCTATTTTATAAGTATTTGTAAATAGACCCTATTATAATATCAAAGGATTTCTATAAAAGTGTTTTAGCTATCGTAAGGTAAAAACCCAACATGTTTATTTGTGGCGTGGTCTTACGAGATGCTTTTGTTTTCAAAAGGATTTTAAAACTTTAATAATCAATTTGGATGCATTATTATCAGCTGGTATTCCAGACTAACTCGGGTGTTATTTCATTATAATGATCGGGTCAGACCGAGCATTATTTGTTCAGGACAGGATGCTATGGAGCAGGAGAGGAGCTGGAGTTCGAGACGTATTATCAGTACCAATATATATGCCGCTGCTGTGATTGTATGGATTTACCTGACTGGTAAATATTGTGTGTATGAGATACTCTGATGATATGATGTATAAACAGTTAGAGATTTCATTTTGTGTAAAGTTTTATATTTACTATTATATTTTATTCCACTACGACTATGAAATTCTGGTATTGTTTAGTTTCTTCTTCTTCTATCTCTTCTTCTTTAACCCAAATGGTTCGTATTTCTGTTCCACTTGAGTTAATTGAAGTAGAATAGTGTTGACTCAAGGGGTACGAATTTGCGGGCTGTCACAAGTTGTGTACTAAGGACCTTGCTTCCTTCCAAATAAGCCTGCGAAGTTAACACAAAGAAACAGAAAATGTTAAAACAAGTGCATGCTTAGATAGAAATGTGATATCTATACGGTCAACAAGAAATTCCTCGGTTTCAAACCATCAAAGAAAATTTCAAACTTCAATGAGAATTTGCACATTGATGTTTTATGTTTTTATTTGTTTAGCATGCCCCTTCTTGCTCGCTGGTTGTAATTAGACATAAATACTCCATGAAGAAAGAAAAACAATACTGGTTGCCAGCATGGTTGATATGAATTTTCTTGCAAAAGGTAGAAGAACGGCTAGTTTTTTAGTTCTGCAAAACATATAATAGTTTTGCTGCATATATTAGTGTATATTGGACGGGAACATGGTTGATATGTATGCTTTGGAAAGTTCATACATGTGCATGCATTGTGCTAGTCACTTGAAAATGTGAAAGTTGAAGCCAATTCAAACTACCAATTTGTAGCAACTACTCAAGTTTGCATGTATAAGAATATTACCTGTTTGTTACCCCTAGAGCCAAGATGCGGTGTAGCAAGCATTATAAAATTCATTGCCTCAAGATCACAAATGTTCCCAGAACGTTCTTCAGACTCATCACAGACACATGCATCATCGGACTTGGGTCTGTAAAGCCGACCTATTGCATATCTAGCAACAAGTCCACCAACCGAATGGGCCACGAATGAAATTTTCTTCAGTCCAGGTTTTTGATTTATAAGTTCAACCACCTATCAATATGTAATTAAATGGTGACATTGTGATGAAAACAAATACCCGTCAGATTTGTTAGAGATCATTCCTGCTTCATATATTTGTGTGTTTCAGAACCTCTGATTGCGAGATTGTAAACTTCATCAATTTGTTTGATTATACAATTGGTAAGCATTGCTTTGATGTAGTAATATTTACTCACTAAAATATGTTGAATGTTGCTGATTCCACAGCTAGATAAAAAGTCACATTTGGAGGGTTATTGTTTTATGAAATAGACGTTGTGTATGTGAAGAAGGGAAATGCTCTGGCATGAGACTGAGTGGTCAAGCATCTAATTGAGAGTCCATGCTACATAACAAACAAATATAAAGCTATACTCATAATAGACTGGAGAGAGACAACTTCAATTTCTCCAGGAAAAAAGCCACCTACACATTACAACTACTTATCCATGTTCATAAAATGGTAGAGAAAAACCTGATTGACCAACTTACCTCTTCTGCTAACCGCTCTCCCATAACATCTACCCCATCCAATGTTAGTGTATTCATGTTGCATTCGCTACCTATAGCCATAATATAGAGAACAATGTAATCAAATACAATTATTATTTAACGGGAAGATATATGAAAAGATATATCGACATTCAAGACTGACCATGGAAAGTTATAAATGACTGCAGTTATTATTTAACGAGAAGATATATGAAAAGATTGATATCAATAACCCATAAGGGTAATTGATCATGTTTTACCTTGCGGTTGATAAGATACTAACTCTAACCGGATTACAGAAAGAAAGGCCCATAGATCTCAACATACACAGGCACAAACCAAAACCTTTGAAATTATTAGATAAAGCGTAGGGGTGGGACTTACAATGAACTATCACTTTATTGGGAAATGTTTCAACAAATTGATTAGCTCCATACTGCCAATCTACAACACTGTATACAAATATGGAAATATTCAGCTACTTATATAATAGAAAAACAATGCAGAAATAACTTAGTACAATAAGTGAATGCAAAACCTAAAATGAGGAATATTAGAGGAATTGTACATATTATTTTGAGAAACATGATAAATAAAAAATTTATTAGGGGAATTGTACATATTATTTTGAGATTTTTAATTATATTAAAACTTATCATATCAAATCTCAAGTTTACTTAGTATGCAAACACCCGTATCGTTTCAGATTTTATTTCATCATTAGCTAGAATGTAAAATAGAACAATTTCACGGTGCATTTCTAATCAAGAAACTATTCTAAATTCGTGAACTTAACTAAGAATGAACACTTAGTAGATCAATGTAAATTTGTTAACTGTACTTCCTATATAGGTTACACTAGCGTGATAACATTGAAGCAAATGGTTCTTTCATTGATTTAAAACTGTGACTTGATTGATTAAAAAATTTCTTTCATATGTAATGTTAATTATTAGCTTTGGGCTCACTATTAAGTTTACTTTATTCTCTCTCGATAAAAAGGAAATGTCAAATATGGTGGCTTTTCACTTAATAGATTGCTAATATGGAAGAAACTAGACGTAACTTTTGTTGTAATCACATAGCATTTTCATGCAAATAAAGGGCGAATGGATTAAAAGCTCACTAATTGTAGTTGACAGTTTGGATCCACAGACACATCACTTTCCACCCTTGATACCTCATGAATCCAACGTTAATTGCAGGCTTTGTATAATATCTATACCTTTAAGAGTATGCAGCATCATTGTTACAACTCAGAAGCATCTTAATGAAATATATATAAATCATTAAAAAAGCAGAAAGCATGTAAAAATATTGAAAACAGCAAAACGTAAAGAAGCAGAACTTATCCTTAAAGCCCAATCTTGAGAATCCCTGTTACAACTCAGATCTAAGAAAAATGTAAATGTTAATGATAAGGTGATAATCTCTCAAATCAATGTTGCAAGAGAGGTTACATCTTGTGATATTCATAAACACATTACATGAAGATATAGGAGTTCATACACAAAAGTAAATAACTAGAGCTCGAGAAGAATAAAAGAGAAAGAAACCTGATGTACAGTTGAATTGGTTAATCCAACAATAAAAGGTTAGAAAATTTCAGCGTGCCTGCGTACTTTGCCAGAAGTAACAAATCTGAAGAACAAAGCGACTGTTCAAAAATTAAATGGATTCAAAAACAGAGTGATACAGTAAGAACCACTATGATTAAAACTCTCACTACAAGGAACAAACAACATTCAAAGTGGAATTGAATGCTGCTCACCATAGTCTGATACGCTCTGATCACGGCTCCTACAGTGAAGTTTCTCATGGCTGAAGTTGAGGAAAACAACTATAAAACTAAAGCTGAAGCGAGAAAGGCAAAACCTTATGGAAGTGGGCAACACATTTTCAAGTTGCTCTATGAATATATAGAAATATAACAAAATCAACAAAGCATAAATTATTTTGAGATTTTTAAGTTTTCAATAATGAAGGCTAACATTATTCTGATATTCATGAATGAATGAAAGCTAACATTTACCAGGTATTGAAGCATACGTTATATTGATGTGTTTTTTCTTCGTTCGTTGTACCTAATTGGAGTTACGCTAAACTACTTTTATAAGCTGCATTCAGTGTCATTTGGGCCTACCTAACAGAATGATCGATGTTATGAAATAAGTGCAAGCTTAGTGGTTGCCGTCATATGAATGGAGCATGGCCTTAAGGATTACATTGATCATGTTACAAAAATAATAATACGAGTGGAACGATATACCATATATGTAGCTCCAGTAGCTATCTACAGATGGCAACCAGAAATGATGAAGGCGAGGCTGATCGTCTAAACTGAAAGACTACTAGCAGCATGGTCATAACATAAGGGTTGCACTGATCAGGCAAGATTGACATGCTTCAGTTAAAGTAAGGAGATGCTTCTTTCTGAACTGAGAGGAATAACAGTAAGAGCACACGATGTCCTTTGGCAAACAAAAGAAAGATGATGCTTTAGCAGAAACGACAGTCAAGAGACCCATTAGTTTCATAACTATAGAACTGAAGCTGTCAACATTGCATAAGAGAGGAGATATGTATGTGCAGGTTTGGCATAATAAAGAAATGCTGCAACTGATGCCAAGTTTCTGGCCCTAAATGAAAGGCGTTGTACTATGTTGCAGCAAGCAGTGAAGAAGCAAGTTGAGCAGCCACGGTGAAATTGAAGAAGCAGCTGAACATTGCAGATGTTGAACATGTGGCATGTGGACAGCGTATGCTCTTATTTCATGAATATCGGAATACCCAGTAAATGTATAATAGTAAGTGTGTTTTTTTTCTGAAAATGAAGTACCGAGTCATCCATGTTGAAGAATAGGTTGCTCCTGGAGTAATCATTTTGTTTTCAAAAAATTAGACACCTTGTTGGAACAAAGGTAAAATCATGATAAACCACAATTCAGGAAACATGCATCAGCATTGCATAAATATAACAACACGCTACTTTATGTAAAATCACTATAACAATACGAGGTCCAATTTTGAACTACATATGACACGAATTTTGCTTTCTGACTTTCTATCTCAAAGGTTATGTGATTCACCAACCTGAAATGTGTAAAAAAAAAAGACGCTATGGCCAAATTTTATAGGTTGAATGGTATCATTCTTGCATTTATCAAATTGTTATATGATACAAGGCCCAACCTTTAAATACGTTAATATACATGGGATTTTTTATATCGAAATACCAAGTACTGTACAATAGGTGTATACTTTTTACGAAATTAATTGATATACTTGATCTTGAGTTCCATAATAGAGTCCTGTAGTGATAAATACTATACTTTTACCAAATTAAACTGCTTGCTGCATTAAAGGTGAAACCTATTTTTATGTAGACCAGCTCAAATTGGAAACATTAGTTATGAATACAAAGTACCACTGAACTTGATGCAACACCACAACTACAATAAGAGCAAGTATGAATCAGTGGCGATACAAAATACTATAAGCAAAATAGCACAGAGCCTTAGTATGACTAGTGTTGTAATAAGCTAATTTATAATGCACAATCAATTTGAAATGTCAGTCAAGCTATAAGTTTGCAACTTATTCGATTGACATACGTCAATGTAGTGTAGCATCGATGCAAGGAAAATTAGAACCCAACATGTTGTTAAAAAAAATCCTCCTTTGCTTTCTTAGAGAATGCAACACCATTCATATTAATGCATAAACTGTTTTATTATTATTATTATTATTATTATAAAATAACCATGTTTTTCTGCATAAACCTATTCTTCTGTACTTGTATGCGTATATTTCTAATTGTCAGACAAGCTTGACAAAAACAAATGTATGCATTGAAATCCTGATAATTAACATAACTGCACAATGAATCATACAAAAAAGTTTGCATGATAAAGCATTTCAAGGATAATAATAGTTGCTATGAACAGACAATCGCTTCCAAACCTACTACAAACTGCAGAATCCTTAATGCTGATTCTATTAATACACCAACAGTTTCTTAACCCACATTATAACATTCCATGTCATGAAATTTAACATGCACATGTAAAATTAAATGAAACAGAAATGGATTCGCAATTTGTCTACCAATAATAAGGAAAGTAAATAAGATTTGCATCTCATTTTGAGAAATTAACATGGATTGACAAAAATATCATCCTAAATCTAAGAACTAACAAATAATTTCAAACAAATAGAAATAAATTCGAAAATCGCTTACTTTACTGCCAACGTGGGGAATCAAATTTGAAGGCTCGAAAGATTGAAAGCCGACATCATTATTGACATCATCGTTATTTAGGTGCGACCAATCATACTCTTCGACGATTGCTTCACCATAACTAGGGCTGTCCAGATTATTGTGGCCACCGTCGTTAATTTCAGTATTAGTTTTAGGGTTCATATTGAAACCGCGAAGAGGAAGATGCTATATTTTACTAAGGAGAATTATGAAGGAGCGATGCAGGATTTGGGAGAGAGAAAATTGAGGAAGAGGGGAAAATTGGAATGAAAAGGTAGAGGGAAATAATTTGAGGCAGAGGGGAAAATTGGAATGAAAAGGTAGATGGAAATAATTTGAGAAAAGCACGCGCGAAATATAAATATCTGGGGAACCAGCGTCTTTCAAGTGTTACCGAGCCGATTCTACTTTAAGTATTAAAAGGAACTAGACCAAACAATAACGCTATGGAATAAAGCGTTATCTGTTGACGTTATATAAAACAACTTTTCTTGTAGTGTGTTACCCTACATCCAGTCCTGCACAATTCCTTGTATGGATTTCTTTTCAACTAGTAAATGCAAATACAATCTTGATTTCAAGGCTATGAAACACACCCCCCATAATCCTGATATCTGGGTAGAGTCACTTGATTTCCAAGCTACAAACACACCCACTAGATTCACGAGCGACTAAGCACACCCAACTGATTTTATGGGCTGTAGTCACACACACAAGTGTAGCAGCATATTTGATAGAGTTTTATAGACTCAAGTCTTCAATCTTGATTACAATTGATCATATAATTCTTGAATAACACTTTGATCTTGGTTTAAGTGACAAAGATGAGAGAAATCGCAGAGTAGATGAAGGAGAATCAAACTAGTGATGATTGAATTTGGTTCAGGTTGAATTTCGGTAGAGTTCGTATATATTTTGATTTAGAAAATGAGAGAGTGGAAGGATAAGAGATGAATAATAAAATTACATTTTCTTTTAAATTCATTTGGAAGTCTGGTATTTATTGAGGAACATCATTCATATCCATTCGTGAAGAGAAATGATGAAAAGACACTACTTTTGAAATTTAATTTTAAAAAAGTCAACTACTATGTTGATATACATACATAGAGTACGTTGACATACTCTTTTTAAATTTTAAAAATATTTTAAAGCATTATTTTAGAAACTCATTATTTTGAAAATTGTTTGATATGTTGTAAAATCATTTAAGCATAGTTTAAACACATTTTAATCATAATAAAACTTAACAAAACTTTGTATAATAATTGAAAATTTTAATATAATGTAAATAATTTATATATAATCAATATAACTATAACTTATTAAAGTATAAAAAAAAGTCAATATATATATAAACTTAAAAACACTAAAATAATATATTTGTGAGTATAAGAGATTGAAAATAATTTTGAGAAATATTTTGAAAAGATTATTTTAAAACCTGGATATTTGAAAAACAATTTAAAACATAATTAGAAAAAAAGAGAGAGATTGGGAAAGTGCTATCAAGGTTTTAACATAAATTCTATGACTCTATAACTTAACTGGAATATCTTAAAATCTTGAACTCTTCAATACTCATGAGTTCTCATTCCCTAACACTTGAAACTCTATATCAACATCTTGAATCTACTCTTCAATACTCATGAGTCCTCATGAGTCTTCTTAATCCACACCTATATAATATCTTGCACTATATACTATAAATAACTTGATAGGACATTAGTATTTATATTTTATATAACGTCTATAGCTGTTATCATCAAAGTCGATATCTATGGTGCTAGCATACAAATCAAAGTGATAAAATTCTGTGTCATTACATTCATCCATCTCTTGCAAGGATTGAGTGTGGATCTTAAAGATCTGTGGAGATATCTTCATTCAATGTGTGATTTATATGCAACATCCAAGGTAATTCTTTTATTCTATTAATTTATATAAATTAACCATTTTAATATGTATTGAATCCCTTACATATTGCATATAATATGTTTGTATTTTCATATTGTAGCTTAATTTTGATTCCCTTTTTTACATGTCAATTAATTATTGTCAATATAATTTGGATCCACCCTTTTACTCTCCTAAATTAATTATATGACAAATAACTTAACACAGTTTAGATCCTTCATCTTATGTGATTATTTACATATATTATCCATATAGTTTTGTATTGAATTATTTATAATGAATTTATATGTGATTATTTGTCAGACGTAATTTAGTTAATTGTTTTGAAACCAATCGATTGAATTCTTTCTAATAAAATATATACATATAACAAAGTACTTTTAATTTTCACTTGAAAATAATTCCAACTAACTTTCATTTAATTTTCGATTGAATTTTTTTGATTGAATCAACTTTAACTGCTTAAACTTATTTTTAAAATGAAAACATGTATTACGTAGTTGTTGTTTGAATAATTTTGTTTAGTTGTTGTTTATACAAGTGTATGAGTAATTTTAATTTAAAACACACAAGTGAATTCTTATGTGAATCTTAATTTAATCAATTCCCTTCCTAAATAAAGAGTTAGAATTAAATTTATCAACTTTTGATTCATATATGCATGTATTAAATTGCAATCGTTAAATACACTTATCGTTTGATATATCAAAACATTGTTTACAATAAACATTGGTATGTGTATCCCACGTTAACTTCAACTTTTAAAACAGACTTTCATATAAAACTATAAAATTGTTATAATATATGTATATTATGAAGTGAATATGCTTGTACACTGTTTTGTTTAGTCCCACATCGTGGGATAAGTTCAGTCCTTACCTCTGAAGCCCTTATATAAAGTAGGCCATGTAATGTAAATAGATATCTATTCTCAGAAGTGAATAATATATCTTTTGTCTCTCTCTCCAATGGCTTCTATTTTTCTTTATTCTATAACACGTTATCAACACGAACTTTCTATATATTGCATTCTCGATATTTTGCATAAGAATGCGAATCAATTATTGTTCTCAACCTGTTCACCTTCAAACTTCCAACTTCTCAACAAGTAATTATATATTAATTACTCTGACTGTTCCACTTCTGTACATTCCAATTCTAAGGCTATTCATATTCAAAATCCTATTATATATTGGAGCAAACGAGTCTTTTATAATATATCTACATACGTTCTATTTATTATTTCCTTTAAAACAACAAGCAGGTAAAGGAATTGTTCTTGCATTTCTTTATAAAGTCGTTACTTTTCCTCTCTACAAAAAGGTAGTTGTCAATATCATGTTTTTTTTGATAAAGCTATCTAGTTTGGGGTTCGCTTCTATATTTTTCATGTCTTTTCTTATATCACTCTAATTTTAATTCTTTGGCTTCTAAATTCAGTATTTCTTTTTTTCTTTGCGGATCTGTTGCCAAATAAAATTCAGAAGTTTGCAATGGAATATACGCAAAAGCTGACTTTCCTTTCTTATATGATAAATACCTGACAGTTGCAAAATCCAAATGTTTGGTTTTGTTGATACCTTTTTTTTTGGGGTATAGTTGTTTGATACCATGAATGAAGACTTTTCATTTTTTTTACTTTTAAGCTGGAAACAAAAAAATAGTGAATGCTGTTGTGGCGAATATTTTCACCTTATGCAATTTATTTATGAACAGTTCACAAAATGGCAAACATCGCCAAGCTTGAATTTAAAGCTTTGGATATATCTGGAGACAACTACTTATCATGGATACTGGATGCTGAGATTCATTTGCAATCTCAATGCTTAGAAAATGCCATTAAAAAGGGCAATACTATGTCCCAGCAGGACAAGGCAAAGGCTCTAATATTTTTAAGACGACATATCCATGACGATCTGAAAACAGAATATTTGACTTAAAAAGACCCTCTCCACTTATGGAACTCCCTGAAGGAGCGTTATGACCACCAGAAGACGGTCATACTTCCAAACACTAGGCAAGAGTGGTTGAACCTGAGGTTTCAGGACTTTAAGTCTATAAGAAAATATAATTCTGCAATATTTAGAATCACTTCTAAACTGAAATTATGTGGAGAAAATGTGCATGACGCACAAATGCTTGAAAAGACTTACTCAACATTTCATGCCTCGAATATACTCCTGCAGCAGCAATATCGAGAGCGTCATTTTACAAAATATTCAGAACTCATAGAATGCTTACTAAGTGCTGAACAAAATAATAAATTGCTTATAAAAAATCACTCCTCAAGACCAACTAGTTCGACTGCATTACCTGAAGTTAATGGTAATTTTGCCCACTCTGGAAGAGGTAGGGGTCGATGTCGAGGTAGAGGACATAGTCGTGGTCGTGGACGTGGATATAACTCTAGCAGAGGATGTTATGATGTTTTTAAAGGTAACAAAACCACCAACTTTAAAAAGCAACAAAAGAAAATTGAATTGATCGATAATAGCAGCCTGAAGTCTGCTATGTGGATTTTATTTTATTTCAGTTCAATAAATCAGTTTGAAGTTGGTAAAACCCAAGTTTTGATAATCTTTGGGTGTGTTTGCCAAACTATATATTTGAAGAAGTACATTTTAATATTCTCCAGAAGAGATAATCCATATGACATACTCTTGAAGTGATGTTTTATGATTTTTATATTTCAAAATCCAAACATCCTAGAAGAGATGTTGTAGAATTATGTCAATTATGTAGAAAAAGATATTGATTATTGATGACATCCCAAAAACAATGCATATAAAGTATCTTTAGAAAGTGATATGTACCACTCTAGAAGCGGTGTTTATGAAATATCCCCCGAAGTGATATTATATCATCGTATAGCACTATAAAAGAATTGCCTATAAAATATTGTCAAATGTGATAATAAATTATCCAAAATTCAATCGTCTATTGTCATGGACCCGTAGCTCCATTAGACAAATAGTGATATATAACCTTTTACTTTTCAGAACTTATGATGAATCAAATATTATATGCACAACTATTCTTGAAGAAATATCTTTAGATATGCTCTTGAAGAGATAATCTATATGTCGTATCATAATTTTCACTAAAGCTATATAAATACGGTCTTGAACAAATCGGTATGTGCAACCATTATAATTCTTATTTTTATAACATTTCAAGGGTCCAGAAGATACTCTTATTTATGTTGTAAATATATCTATTTTACTGAACTCTCTAGAGGAGATGTTTATATATAATTATAAGTTAGTATATATTTTCTAATAAACAATCATAATTAATGTTCAATAGTAATATTAGAGATATAATCAAGGAACAATGATATAATTTTTTTTTAGTAATAACAATAATTTATCCAAAAAAAGAATAATGATATTGTATACCGATGTTACACTCCAGAAGTAGTGGTTTTATCTCTTGCATCTTACTTTCAGTTGGTGAATCTAATTTTGTCACTGTATTTAAAGTTTGATATGCCATTTTAAAAGCAATTACAACAAAAATCTCCAGCATGGATATTTTATGCTACTGTAAAAGTAGTAATTATGTAATATGTATAAAATAAACAGTATATATTGATATGACATTCAAATAGTGCATATATATATATATATATATATATATATCTAGAAGAGAAAGTTCACTCCAGAAGTGGTGATACTACTATATCTCTAGAAGAGATTTATAAATTTGAAAATGATAACATATCTCTAGAAGAGATTTATTTATATATTTGGTAATTTTATTAAACCAAATAAGTGTACATAAATTTAAAGGATCCTAATTTAGCTTAGATTAGATCCTAAAAGTTTGAGAGCTAAGAGGAAATCTGTATCTGTAACATTCCAAGTATCTAGAAGATACTATTATTATTTTTGCTGTAATTTTTTTTACAGAACTCTCAATAGAGATGTGTAGAAATGTCTATATGCAATTAAAAATTACTCCTTGATAAGTAATCATAATTAGTGTTCAAAACTGATATTTGAGATATAATTGAGGAATAAAACTTAACAACTTGAAGTTGTGTGTATATTTTGTTCGAACCAGAAGTTCGATATGGTTTCAAACCAAATGTTTTGAACATTATCATGCGGTTTTGACAGGTTCGCATTGACATTGATTTATAAATAGAAATTAATAGTTTTGATCCTTGTAATAGTTTGTTCAAAAAATCACTAATTCAAATGAGAAAGAATATGAAAATTTTACAATATACATGTGACACGTGGACGCACGTATACATCCATATATGTAAATATTTAGCTAACAACCTGAAGTTTGTTATAAGCTATTATTTAGTGATTATGTATAGATATTATTTAGTAATTTAAAATTCAATCAACATAAATGCTGAATGACCTGAAGTCATGTATGTATTCAAATGATCTTCCTCCAATAGCTTAGATCAATGAATGAGAACAAACTCTAACAATCAATATCAATTGAATGCATCTTATCAATGAATAAAAGAATTATCCTCCTATTATTAATATGTATGGTGTATTTGCTAGTAGCAATATCATAATGGATCAAAATGAGAATCCAAAGATGATTATTATTTAATGTGACAATTTTTGTCAACATTGAGGGGGAGGATAAAGGGATACAAGCTCATTTTGATCATCAATGTTAAATATTTGTTAAAATATACAATGATGCAAAATATTAAGCAATTTGAATAAATTATCAGTAATATCCCTAGTAGACTTTCTCCAATATAGATTTGAATCCCTGAAGGATCAAAATTTGTAAACCACATTTGAAATATGGTTCAAAAGTCAGTTCAAAATATTTTTGGAGTAAGTAATAAAGATGCAAAATAAAGGAGGTGATTGTTCTTGAAGAAACACTTAAGGGTGCTCTGAAAGAGATCCATAGCATGATTGTCAAATACCCTAAAAGCGGATTAGGTATCTAAAACATGATAATTAAAGAGATCTCAATAAAATCATGTCTAGAACTGACAAGAAATAATCATCGATGATAAATTTATAAATAATAAAGCGCTTATGTATATAAATGGATTAAAGATCCTGGATTAGAGAAAAACATGATTGGCCATCATGAAATTCTCATAAATAAGAAATGTGAACCTGTAGTTCGCACACACACACACACACACACACACACACACACACACACATATATATATATATATATATATAAAATAGAAAAACACACTGAAATTACTGAAGCACATGTAGTGCTACATCGTGTTAAATGCTCTAGGCATATGTTTTTATAAATAATTGAATTCATTGAAGTAGTAAAAGTGTTTGAACACTTAAAATACCCTGAAGGTATAAATGTTGTTAAAACATTATAAACAATGAAAGTACACAAATTCCTGAAGAATATAAATAACTTTGGTGGTTATAAAGAAGATAAAGAACAAGACCGTAGATTACAACTTCTTTTAAATATTGTTGTAATGAAAATCTTGATATAATTCATGATGAGCAGATTACTTTCTATTTTTAAGTATCGTTATAATGAAACTCTTAATATCCATTGAAGTGATAGTTGCGATATGCAAATACTTATTAAAGTATACAAATTTTTGAAGAATATATATAACTTTTGTAGTTATAAAGAATGAAAAAGACATAAAGTGTAGATTACAAATTTCTTCTAAGTATTGTTGTAATGAAAATCTTGATACATCAAGATGAGTAGATTACTTCCTGCTTTTTAGTAATGTTGTAATGAAATTTTTAATATTCATGAAAGATGTATAGTTGCAATGCGCAAAACTAATTTGAAGCATAAAAATGAAAGCACATGAAGTGTTTTTCATAAAAGTAGCATACAAGTGCATAAAATGCAAACCATATTTGGAAGAAACAATCTTAGAAAATTTTATTGTATCAAAGAAAACTATTAATGAGATACATATTTATGGATCCAGAAGTATCTATAACCAATTTAAGTTATCAAAAGACGAATATGAATTCAGAGGAAAAATTAAAATCAGGGGGAGAATTCATAAGCATTTTATAATGCACTCTTTTTCCTTAACTAAGATTTTTCCCACTGGGTTTTTATTAGTAAGGTTTTAATGAGGCATTACCTTGATCCAGAAGTATCAACTCCCCAGTAACATTTGAAAATAAGTTACAATGTACTCTTTTTCCTTATTTAAGATTTTTCCCACTGGGTTTTTCTTAATAAGGTTTTAACGAGGCATTATCTTGATCAAGAAGAATCAAACGTCTTTTCAAGAAATAACATCTCAAATATGTTATTTAAGTTAAATTATATTTTTATCCTTGACTAAGGTTTTTCCCATCGGGTTTTAATTTGTAAGGTTTTCAATGACGTATTAAATTGATCCAAAAGTATCAAACTGTATCTGATGCAATAAATTATTGAAATATGACATACTATATTGTACTCTTTTTCCTTCACTAAGATTTTCCCCATAGAGTTTTACTTAGTAAGGTTTTAATGAGGCATTAGTTTGATCTAGAAGTATCAAGCTTTATTTAAAGAAATAAGAAAATAAAATGTGTCATTGTACTCTTTTTCCTTCACTAAGATTTTTCCCATTGGGTTTTTCTTAGTAAGGTTTTAGTGAGGCATTATTTTGATCCTAAAGTATCAAACTCTTATAAGAAATATCATTTTTAATATGATATTTATGATTTCACAAGTTGCATTCGTTTCCTCGTTCAAGGTTTTTTCCCACTGGGTTTTTCAAATAGAGGTTTTTAATGAGGCAAATCTATATCCATTGAATCGATAAATGCAAACAAGATAATAATGAGGGGGAGCAATCATCATACACGTTTCGAAACGGAAATTTCCAAATTATCTGAGCATTCAAGATTTTGAAGCCGAATATTCAAGGGAAATTGTTATAATATATGTATATTATGAAGTGAATATGCTTGTACACTGTTTTGTTTAGTCCCACATCGTGGGATAAGTTCAGTCCTTACCTCTGAAGCCCTTATATAAAGTAGGCCATGTAATGTAAATAGATATCTATTCTCAGAAGTGAATAATATATCTTTTGTCTCTCTCTCCAATGGCTTCTATTTTTCTTTATTCTATAACAAAAAATTCATTTTAAACCCTTTCTTAATTGTCTGTGCATATGTACGTATATTTTATTAATCAAACATTGGGCAACAAAGACCTGTATAGTTTTAAATGTCATTTAATAAATCAATTAGTCTAATTACAAAGAGGGATAAATGAAAGGTTTCTATATATATATAATGCCATATCTTACCTTAATTAATTGTTTAATTTAAGAGAGAGAAACAAAAGGTTTATTTCTTTATATTGTTTTGCACGTTATTGTTGCACACTGCTTATTTTTTGCACTTACACTTTACATATATGAATATATTAGCTACATTCATTATAATATAAATAAATTAAAATTAAATTATAAATTCAAATAAATAAAATAACATTTTATTTAAAATATTTTAGATTGGATATAAAATCCTTTTAGGCTTCATAACATTAAGTGAGATCCAATATATGAATTTTTTTGAATTCACCCATTTAACCTGCTTCCGACCGGCATGGTTCCTTCAGTATTAACCAACATTAAACTCTCAAGATATGTATTTAAAGCCCTATAAAATCCCTGTTATATTGCATATTGCTCTTCGACTGCCATGCTTTTTCAGTTTAGCACATTAAACAGTAGATCTGCATTATCCCCCACTATTTTCTGCTACACCTGCTAAATACAGGCTTTTAGAAACCACTTTAACAACATTAATATGAAAAGGTTGATTTGACTAGTTCTCTTTGAAAATAAATCAACAAAGTTAAGGTAAAAAACCTAATTTTAAGGCATAAGTTCTCAATATAAGTTGGAAATATAATATTGTCGCCGAATTCGACAACATAAGTCATGATACCATTAAGTTTTATTATATAAGATTAAATGATATTTCTTTTTCCTACGTAAATGATTAAGAATGAGAATAATTACTTTAAACATTTGGTTTTATATCTACTGAGGCTTTTTGCTCCTCCATAATTTTCCACTATATCCCTGCTATATCTTTTTGCACCCCACCACTATAGAACCACTAAGCGCTTTAATAATACAACTTTTGAATAGGTCATTCTATGGTTATCCAGTAATTATTATGTAGCTTCTTGATGCCCTGAATTCCATGAGCCACAATTGCTCAAAATTTGGTGAGCGTTATGCAACTAGTCTCAATGAATGTATCTATATCATATCTCGAAAAATCTTGACAAGGAATATTTAAAATAATATGTTATTTTTGTTTTGATAGATTCTCATGATTACAACATATTGTAATTACTATCCAGACATATCATTTATGGATTTTTTTTATTAAATATCTTAATTAAAGAATTAATTAATATATCATAATATGATACGTACATAACAAAAAGAAAAACACCCTATATTTTGAATGAGATTTTATTATAGAGCTAATAATTTACAATAAATTACAGAATTGCCTCTAGGGCATACTCTTAACTCTATCAAGTTTCACGGTCAAGTATAGTCAACTCAAAGTCAAAGTCTCTTGGCAGAGTAGTATGGCTGATGATAAATATTATTGTGGAACCAAGGACTTTGTTTAAGGACGAATTTAGTTGAATGCGGATGATGTTGGAATTTTGACTAAAATCAAGTTTAATTAGTCTTAAAATAATATAGTGTTAAATAAGAGAATTGGTGTAAACAATCATTACTAAAAGGTACCACTAACCGTAAAATTGGATTTTACCAACCAATAAAGATACATAAGCGATTAATTTGGCCAAACTGTCACTTCATGTGATATCCTAGACAACTTGTAAATATTTTAGTTGAAGATTAGTATAAAAATGTGAAAATGGTTGAATTTAACGAATTAATAAATTAAAAAATAAGAAGGGTCAAAAATGATAATTTTTCCAATAGAAGCAACGCCATTGCAATCGCCTCGTTTTTCTGAGTTGTGCAGCATTTTGTTTGCCTTGTTCGGAGTTCGTATGAGGAAATTAAGATCGAAACAGCATCGGATCAAATGAGGGCCCAAAAAATGAGGTTTAAAATTTAAAATTAGGCAGATAGTTTTCCCTCCAACCACGTAAAAGAATTCATGTATGTTCAGTTGTAGAAACCACCCGACTACTCCTTCCTAATTCTTTCCCTTAACATATCAAAGATCAAACTTGAATACCTTCCTCAAAATAAAATTCATAAGACCAAAAGCATTGGGATGAAATCAGAGAGGACTATAAACCCGAAGTGATTTGGAGGTAAAACTCTAAAACATGAAGACGCAATGGTCCGTACAATGGGTATCTAGGTAGTCGAGAGCATCTTAAGTGTGTGATTCATCCTTTTCTGCTCATATGATGCAATTATGATCCTTCAAAAATGATATATTAGCAATAATAGAGTAGATAAAAACCTATAGACGTTTAAATCCATATTTAATTGGTATTTGGGAGGAATTTGTTTGGTAATAATGGATTAGTACTTGGATTTGTTAAAGTGTAGTAATTTGATAAACTGGAAATAAAAATGTAGGGTTAAGTATTAGATACGGTCTTAGATGACTAAAGGCAGAACGAAGGCGGTTTGAGGTGGAAATGACGACAAAATCATTGATTTCTGAAACCTGGCAATTTCTAGGAAACAGTATATATCGGTTCACCGGTAACGCAACTGGTCCACTAGTGCACTATAAACTCAGGCAGATTGAACTTGGACCCATATGGGCCTTTATAAATGATCGATTCGAGTCTTGGTTCTCTTGTGTTTCGAAAGACGATTAGAGGATATTGATGAGGCAAATGATGGTGTTACGAATTGACTGAATGTTTGTGGTGATTTGTTACCATTTGAGAGGAACTTGTATGTTATTGCAATGTGGAGACGTGATATGCTGGTAAACGTTAAATGTGAACAATGTTGTGACGCAAGTCGCTGTCACCATATATACTTATGGATATGAATACAAATATAGATATGTGTACGGATAAGCATACAGATGTGAATGCAGATTGTAATATAATTAGGCGATCCAAGCATTACGTTGCTCCTCTATATTGCTTCGACATGCCAGATAGAGGTGTGGATGTTATTTCACCCTTTATGCTATAGGGAGACCAGCGCATCACTCCAATTAGCATGAGGACCACAGGCTATTCTGTAGGCTTCAGGCAGTCTAAGGAAGTGTATCTTGTACACGATTTAGGTGATGATATGCAATAGGCAACCCTGTAGGGCATGAGCCTGATCCAGGTAAGTGAGTCCATATAGTGATGATGCGGTATGACCAGATGTATACAATGGTTAGGCATGACGTGGTGATAGGGTATGAAGTGACCAGACGATAGACTCATATCATGTTATAGTATTATTTTTGTAGTATATGTTGAGTAAAAGTATGGCTCACTCACCATAATTATGTATGACACCTTCTATTTTTCCTTTATATATATATCCAGGTTGATGGAGTTTGGAGATAAGATGGTATCGGGGATTGAGAGTCATTTGTATATATTGTGCATGATGTAAATAATTGTTGTAACCTGCATTTGACTATTGGTATGGATTGGTTTGCAGTTGTATTATTCAAACATTTGTATTTGACATTGTAGACATGTTATAGTGATGTGACTATGGATATTCCTAATGTATTATATTTTATTTTCTTCCGTTGTGAGACTCTTAATGTAGATAGTTATTAGATAGCATTAGTTAGAACTGTATTTGATATCTGATATCTATTAGTAGTTGTACATAACTTATCTCAAATCCCAATGACTCGTCCTTTTAGTTCTCGAGTTGTCTATGTTGGTTTGGGCATTAAATCTGTGGCCAAAAGGGGGAGTTGTAAAACTCCACTAGCTAAGGTGACGAGTAAATATTAATATTCAAATATTTCGATATTAATTGCTGACTGGTTTACACCTACGAGTCGCACAACCATATTAGTGAATTCTCCAAAATACCACATTATAAATTAATTACTATTAATGAAATACTATTTATCTATTTGATATATAGGATGCTTTTAAGTTTTTGGAGGTGCAATAAGTAATTAATCAAGTGCATATATAAAAGTTGTATATGTACATATGAATATAAGATATAGATAAGCATTTGAAAATGATTTCAAATGATATTAATTACTACATAGGTTTGGAGTATTTGATGGCCCATCCAGCCTATGATATGACCGACTATGAAATGGGGGAGATGGAGTTTCAATTTCAGATCAAGATCAGAATACTTGGTAAAATAAGGCACAATAAAAGGAGGATAATTTATCTCTCCTTCTCTCCTTATTTAAACAAAACTAGCCACCAAAGTTTCACTCTTGATTTTTGTAACACTCCGTAAAACTTAAAAAGAAATCAAGCAATTAAAATAAAGTTAAAAATAGAAATTTTGTAAACGTAGGAATTTGGTCACGAAAGTTGCACCATTACGTTTGTGGTTATTTTCTGATTAATTTCCATATGTAATATGTTGAAATCGGATTCGAACTCAAATGATTTAATGCCGGTGATGACATGGGTTTATACAGGGTTTGATTCCTTATATTTTCGTTTTTATATTTCGAATTAAACTTGTCAGAACTTTCATTTTACGTTGATTTCTGATCGAACGACTTTGATGTTTTCTGACTCGCTCATTTGTGATATATATTCGAACATATTAATGCATATATTTCGACGCTTGATCGAATTCATTTTCAGCTTGACTTGATCAGTCTCACTACTTTGGCTGAATATTTCAATGTCCATTTGAATTTTTGTTACTTGCTATTTTTACTACTAAGATGTACTGACGACCTCTGCATATTTTCTTCTTCTTGTTCATGCATTGTTGATCCACTTCATACTGCCATGTCTTTGTACGTTTGCACCATTGTCTCACTATTGTGTTGTGATGCTGAGCTTCATTGCTATTGTGTGCATCTCTAAGTTGCTTCATTGCCATGTTTATTTTATTCTGTAGATATTTATTTATTACTATAACAAACACATTCAATGAATATATATATATATATATATATATATATGTTTATTATCGTCAAACAAAAATCATAAACCATTGTATTCTACAATTACCCTTTTTTGATGATAGCAAACATATATTAAGATTTTGAACTTTAAATACATGTATTTGGTATGATGTGTTCAAGCTCCCCCTAAACTCCCCGTGCATAGATGCGTGCTATTAAAAATGAAAAATTGATTTTTCAAAAATATTTTCTAAACAAGTCTTAGATGATAAAAACACTCTCTTGAATAATAAAAGCGCTCTTGAATATCAATAAGGTTATTACTCAATCAACAAAATCTTAACATCTCGCCCCTTTGTTATCATCAAAAATAATAAAAGTAATTGAAATAGTAATGAATTTTGACTAAAATTTTAAAGTCAAATCAAGAAGGAAATATATATCGCAAATTCCAATTAACTAAACAAAATCTTATTATCTTATTTATTAGAAACAAATTCCACTTTAGAGAAATGATAGGATTATGATTAAGGGGAAATTTTATACAGTGACATTAGTTTGCTATTTTCAATAAAGGAGTAATTTGTGAATTTTTCTTTTAAAATTTTATAAAAAAAATATTGAGCACTTTCTAACCATGCATAACCGTAAGGACTTTTAAATGAGATGTGAATCTACTTGAATATTATCTCTCTCTTATATGAGTCTCATCCATGCATAACCACGATGACTTTTAAATGAGAATGGAAGCACATATACAAATATTAAAGTAAATCACTAATGCATAATCGCGATGACTTTTAAATGAGAGTGAAAACTTTGGGATAGAATTATTTTACAAAAACAATATTTCCTTGTTTTGAAATATCAACTTCTGCACATTATAGTAAATTGTTGTGTACGGATTGAAAGAAAGGTGATAGTGATAGAAATGATCATGGATAAGTTTCATGGATAAGTACTAATTTAAAAATATTATAAAATTTGTTTAATTTTCATGAAATTTTAAATTGTACTTCCTTTTGTTCTTAAATACAGTTTAATCGTTATCCATCACTTCCTTAAACACTATTAATTTTTTTGATAAGTTTCAAAAAGGTTCGATTAGTCAACGATTTTCTTTGCTAAAGTAAATCCCTTATCAAATAAATAAGAGTATTTTCATTAAAATAAAAACTCAAGCTATTTAAAAATTAAAATATGTAAAAATCAATTTTCAGTAGAGGGTTTTGTGAAAATGTTTGCTAGTTGAAAATTAGTTGAAATAATCAATCAAATGTAAATATGATTTCAACATGATGTTTGATACCACTTGTATTTGGATTGACCAAGGTGACATATAGTGGTATATAAGAACACATGCAAAACTTTTACTTCTTAAAATCACTCAAATTGATTTTCAAATTTTTTAGCAAGACCACTTATATCAGTGAAAGGCAAAGGCATTATATTAAAGCAAAAACAAAAAAAATTCTCCAACCATTACTTTGCTAGTCATGAGCAAAACAATGAGAGATAACAATTCTACCAAAGCAACTGAAAATTCTTGTTTTGAGAATTCAGTCCATGTGAAGCCGCCATATGAAACCTTAAGTATATAATTTAATTTAGCATAGAACATGAAAGTTTTAGATACTCGAAAATGCCACTTATCAAAATTGGTTTCAAGTCAAAAAAATAAATCAATCAAAAATTATAAATGAAATGATACAACTAGTTTGTGTAAATCAAAAATACTTTTCGAGTAATTTTCCAAAAAGATTGCTGCTTTTCTATATTTTCCATAATGGGTAAGCAAAAAATCAAAATAGAAGAATTATAGAAGTATCAGTTAGCTTTCCAGCACTTCATAAGTTTCTAAAATCGGAGTGAAAAATATTCAAGTTATGATCGAAATATTATGGTTGTGCCAAGAAGTTCTGAAACTATTTTCAAACAATACTCCAAATAATTTGCGGTTTTTCACCTATTTATGTTTAGATTCTGGAGAAATATAAAAAATAAAACTTATAGAATTTTCAATCTATATTCCAGAATATCTTGAATTTTGCAAATCAGAGTTAAGAAGCTTAAGATATTGCAGAAATACTACATCAGTGTCAACAAAAACAGAATTAATAATAAGAGAACAAAATATAGTTTAGAGATCATACCTTACTTACCTTCGATGTCGTGATATCTAGAATGTGTAGATCTCCACCTCATATTTTTAGGCTAATGAACATTATAATTTTTTTGGCTCATCGATTATATTAAACAACTTGAAATCTGTCTCTATCGAGGTTGTTCCTTAGCCTGCTTTTATACCTAAATGTCAGAAGAGCCTAGTGGTCTAACAAATGATGTAGGACACTCTTATATTCATTCGTAGCCTTGGTACACAAACTCATCTATATGAAAAACCGTTAATGCCTACAACTGTGCACTTGAGAACCCAATGTGAGAAATGCGGATTACGGATCTTAAGGCTAGAATTAACACTGGAAGGGGGATGAATAGTGTTTTAAGGAATTACTAAATCTTTTTGAGTTTATGTTAATTTGAACACAAATGTATGCAATATTCAGACACAGATATGATCACGGAATCAAACACAGATGCAGAAATAAAGTAAAAGCAATAAAGGAAAGAACTCATTGGATTTTATACTTGTTCGGGGTTACCTACATCCAGTCCCGCACACAAGTACGGATTTCCTTTCAAAATCAATTTTTACAGTTACACCCTTGATTTCAAGGCCATGAGGTACACCACTCTAGATTCACAATCCTCTGGGTAGAGATACTTGATTTTACGGGCAAGAAGTTCACACAATTGATTTCACAGGCTACAATCACACCTTTTCTTGCTTGATTGATTTCACAGGCTACAATCACACTTTTTCTTGCTTAATTTATTACAAAGAAGCCTATAACTCTGAATAGCACTGAGATCTTGTTGAGATAGTGATAGAGAATCAAACCAAAGATGATCTAGTTAGATTCAATGGTGATTTCGGTAGAGCAATGGTAAATATATATATAAATAAATGTGGAAGAAGAAGAGGAGTGAAATCAGAGAAAATATGTATATAAATTCGTTTAAAACTGCCCCTATTTATAGTAGAACAACAACCATGTCTATTCGTGAAAGGATATGATGAATATACACTTCCTTTGAAGTTCAAAATTTTGAAATCAACTGTCACCTTGTCGACAAGGGTAGATTAGGGTTGTCGACAGGCCTATGTATTTTTTGATAATTTGTTTTTCTTTAAAATTAATTTTCATCTTGTATTAAAACTATTTTTAAACTTTATAAATATACTTAACAATAGTTAAAATACATAAATAAATATAGAGAATAATATTTTGGTATATATAAAATTTTATTATATATTTAAATCTAAGTACGAATATTAAAAGTTAAATATACTATAATTAAAAGATAATTTAAAACCAAGGATAATTTGATTTTAAAGATAAAGGTTATTTTGAGGCTAAAAGTATTTTAAAACCAGGATAGATGTTTTTAGTTCTTTTAAAAGGAAGGTTTTGAAATCATTTTGAAAACAAGATATAATTTTGTAAAAATATTTGAATAAAAGTTAGTGGATACAAAACAATGTTCCACTAGATTTTTCGTAGGTTCCATCTTACTTAGGGTGTCATCCCTTTAACGGGCTCGAAGTGGATTTCATTCCACGAATAAATTGGATTTTAAGGTTCCAGTGCTTTTCTAGGAGTTTTAACAAAATTCCTAATTAAATTACTTATTATTGAAATCTTGAACTCTTGATAATCTTGATACTCATGAGTCTTCAATCTTGATATCTTCAGTCTTGAATCTCTATACTATACAGTCTTCATTCTTGATACATGCATGGTTAAATCCTGTATATACATATATAACTAAACTATAATGTTAGTATTTATTTTATAATCTTATTATAAGGTTGTTGTCATCAAAACCATCTTCTCAGGGACCAACAATCTCCACCTTTTGATGATGACAACCTTTCTTTATAAAATATTACTTATATCCTAATAACTCCCCCTAAAACTAATAACTCCCCCTTAATCTATGCCTAACTATCCTATTTTATACTTCTCCCCATTTGTCCTAAAAAAAAGCTAACTCCAAACTATATAACTCCCCCTTATTCTAATACTATATGACATGTGATTATAATGATAGTGTTATCATAAATAATCATCACTTAATTCTAAAACTAAAACTTAGTCCTTAATTACTAACTATCCTAACTAAGAATCCATATATGATAATAGTGATAATTCAAATATAAGAACACAAATCATTTATTAATTATTTATTGTTATATTTACATTTGCGTAGAAGACGAAAGTAAGAACATATAACAATAAGAAAGAGAGAAAAGAGACTAATGTGTGTCCTTGAAAATGAGAGATCTATGAACCAAACAATTTGGGTAGTGGAAACAGAAATTTCCACGTTGTTCGACTAGATTTCCATCCTTGTCAAAGCACACTTGGCCAACGCAAACGACTTTGTCGTCATCTTCAACGTGCTCTTCTTCCATGAAGGCTTCTTCTTCCTCGTTGTCCTCTTGCACTTGATCTCCTGAAGATTCTTTATCAATCAAGATCGGATTAGCATGATTGTCCATTAGAAACTTTTACAAATTTCTAAGGACTTTTCCTTGCCGTTCTTGTTCTTTGGCCATTCTAAGTTGCACTACTTGAATTTCAGTCATTAGTTGCAGTGCATCCTTTAAGGAATCCTTCATTTTCATCACTCGTGCAAGCATAGTTCGTTGAAATGGTCCGGTAGAAGGAGAAGGGAATGAAAAGGTTGAATTTTTGTTTGATTTGGAAGAGGGGGGCATTGTTTAATTGTTTTCAGAAGGTAGATCAGAGAAAGGACAGAAAGAATGAACAAAATTTCGAAATAAGAAGAATATATAACCACTTATTTGAATTTTGGTGGGAAAATTTCAAAAATAAAAAAATCGTTACATGTCGACAGGGGTAAGGGAAGGTTGTCGACATGGTACTTGATATTTTTGCTATTTGATTTATTTTAATTTAGTTTTTAATTATACTTTATTAATTATATTCTATATTTCAGTTATTGAACAAATACCTAATTCTCTTCTTAGTTTAGTAAATATAGGTTCGTTTAAGGGTTTTGTTAAGATATCAGCAATTCGGTTCTCGGAATTGATATAATCGAGAGTAATTACTTCCTTACTTGTATTATCTCTGAGAAAATGATGTTTGATATCAATATGTTTAGTTCAAGCATGAAGAGTAGTATTTTTGGATAAATTTATTGCACTAGTATTACCACAATAAATTGGTTATTTTGAGATATTTAAACCAAAATTTTTAAAGTTTGTTGCACATATATTACTTGAGAACAAGCCAAAGCAGCAGAAATATACTCTGCTTCGGTTGATGATAAAGAAACTGTGTTCTGCTTTTTACTAAACCAGGAAATCAGAGAATGCCCCAAAAAGTGACAAGTTCCACTTGTTTTTTTTCGATCTGATTTACAACCAACATAATCAGCATCACAGTAAGATATTAATTCAAAAGAATCATTTTTAGGATAAAATAAGCCATAATCAAAGGTGTGTTTAACATATCTTATGATACGTTTTACAGCTTTTAAGTGGGTCTCTTTAGTTGGGATTGATATCTTGCACAGAGACAAACACTATGCATGATATCAGGTCTACTAGCATTGATATAGAGTAGTGATCCAATCATTCCTCTACATAATTTTTGATCTACATCTTTTAAGAGATCTTCTTTACTTAGGTACTCATTGGTTGCCATGGGAGTGGGTTTTCCACTTGCAATAGTCAAACCAAATTTACTAAATAGGTCTTTAGCATATTTTTCTTGACTAATAAAGATACCATTATCTAATTGTTTTATTTGCAATCCTAGAAAGAAGTTTAATTCACCCATATGACTCATCTCAAACTCTTTTGTCATTATTTCAGAAAATTCTTTATTTATTTCAAAATTAGTTGATCCAAAAATGATATCATCTACGTAAACTTGTACTAGTTGAATATCATTTTTATTTCTTTTAATAAAAAGAGTATTATCTACTTTACCAATTTCAAAGTTTGATAGTAATAAGTAAGATCTTAGTCTATCATACCGGGCTCTAGGAGCTTGTTTTAGACCATATAAAGCTTTCTTAAGTTTGTAAACATGATTCGGTAATTTTTCATTTTCAAAAAGTGGTGGTTGTTCAACATATACTTCCTCTTTTACAAAACCATTTAAAAAGGCGCTTTTTACATCCATTTGATATAATTTGAAATTATTATGATTTGCGAAAGCAAGTAGAATCCTAATGGCTTCTAATCTTGCTACAGGAGTAAAGGTTTCATCAAAATCTATTCCTTCTTCTTGACAATAACCTTGAGCGACTAATCGGGCTTTATTTATAACAACCTCTCCTTGTTCATTCATTTTATTTTTATAAACCCATTTAGTTCCAATTATAGTTTTTTTTTAAGGTCTAGGAAAATTTTTCCAAACATCATTTCTAGTGAATTGATTTAGTTCTTCTTGCATAGTCAAAATCCAAGAATCATCAGTTGATGCTTCTTTTGGATTTTTGGGTTTAATAGTTGATATAAAGGCTACATTGCTCATTTTAATTAGTTGATTTCTAGCTGTAACAACAGATTGCATATCTCCTAGTATATTTTCTATAGGATGATCTTTTAAAAGTTTAATCTTTTTATTAGGATGATTAATTTCATTATTAGTTTCAGTTGACTCTTGATTTTGAGCGATTAAATCCTCTTCATCATTTGTATCTTCAAAATTTTTGAAACTTTCATCGAATGAAACATGCATTGTTTCTTCGATGGTGTTAGTTCTTAAATTAAACACTTTGTACGCTTTACTTCTATTAGAATATCCGATAAAGATACCTTTGTCGGATTTAGGATCAAATTTATCTAAGTTATCTTTTGTATTTAAAATAAAACATTTACTTCCAAAAAATAAAAATAAGATACCTTAGGTTTCTTTGAGTGAAGAAGTTCATAAGATGTCTTATCAGTTAAAGGTCTAACTAAAATTCTATTTAAAATATAACAGGCGGTAGCAACTGCTTCTGCCCAAAAATACTTTGGTAATTTACTATCTGAAAGCATAGTTCTCGTACACTCTTGAATCGTCCTATTTTTACGTTCTACTACTCCGTTTTGTTGTGGAGTTCTTGTAAATGAAAAATTGTGAGTTATTCCCTTTTTATTGTAGAATTCCTCAAACTTTTCATTTCCAAATTCACTACCTTAATCACTACGGATGGTTATAATTTTTTAGAGAAAGTTGATTTTGAATCTTTTTTGTAAAGTTCTTAAAACATTCAAAAGTATCACTTTTATGTTTCAAAAATAATGTCCATGTAAATTTAGAATAATCATCTACAATTACAAAAACATACTTACTATGATTTATTGACAGAATTTGAGATGAACCAAATAAATCCAGATGAAGTAATTCAAGAGGTTTTGAGGTTGAAATCATATTTTTTAATTTAAAGGAACTTTTTCTAAGTTTTTCTAATTGACATGCATCACGTAAACTATCTACTTTAAAGTTCATTTTAGGGAGACCTATTACTAGATCATGTTTTAATAGTCTAGATAAGAGTTTGAAATTCAAATGCCCAAATCTCTTATGTCAAATCCAAGGGTCACTTGTATTTGCCAAAAGACACAGGTTATCATTTGAAATTTCCATATTAAGAATATAAATATTCTTTTTCCTAATTCCCTCAAATATTATGGTTGAATTATTATCTTCAATGTGACACTTATGTTTTTCAAATTAAATTTTATATCCTTTATCGCAAAGTTGACAATACTTAGCAGATTATGTTTTAGATTTTTAACTAGCAAAACATTAGTAATAATAGGAGTTTTAGAGTAACCGACTTTGCCGATGCCAATCACATATCCTTTTGAGTTGTCTCCAAAGTTAACTAGTCCTCCATCTTTGTATATTATATCATTCAACATATCCGGATTACCAGTCATATGTCTAGAGCATCCACTATCGAGTGTCCATTTACTCTTTTTGATCTGCACAAATTGTCCATTGTGGATTGATTCCTCAACACCCATAAAGCATGTTTCCTACACATCATACAATTTTGGTAGACAACTTGAATTTGAATATTGATTATATGCAGACTCAAGAGACAATGATGATCTGAATATTTCTAAACTAATATTAACAAGTTTTTTAAACATAGCCATTTTAAAAGCTTTTAAAAAAATCATATTATGAAACTTTGAAAACCTTGCTCTGATACCAAATGTGAGAAATGCGGATTACGGATCTTAAGGCTAGAATCAACACTAGAAGGGGGTGAATAGTGTTTTAAGGAATTACTAAATCTTTTTGATTTTATGTAAATTTGAACATAAATGTATGCAATATTCAGACACAGATATGATCACAGAATCAAACACAGATGCAGAAATAAAGTAAAAGAAATAAAGGAAAGAACACACTAGATTTTCTACTGGTTCGGAGTTACCCTACATCCAGTCCCACACACAAGTACGAATTTCCTTTCAAAATCAATTTTTACAATTACACCCTCGATTTCAAGGCCATGAGGTACACCACTCCAGATTCACAATCCTCGGGGTAGAGATACTTGATTTTACGGGCAACAAGTTCACCCAATTGATTTCACAGGCTACAATCACACCTTTTCTAGCTTGATTGATTTCACATGCTACAATCACACCTTTTCTCGCTTAATTTATTACAAAGAAGCCTATAACTCTGAATAGCACTGAGATCTTGTTGAGATGGTGATAGAGAATCAAACCAGAGATGATCTAGTTAGATTCAATGGTGATTTCGGTAGAGCAATGGTAAAAGTATATATAAAGAAATGTGGAAGAAGAAGAGGAGTGAAATCAGAGAAAATATGTATATAAATTCATTTAAAACTGCCCTATTTATAGTAGAATAACAGCCATGTCCATTCGTGAAAGGATATGACGAATATACACTTCCTTTGAAAATCAAATTGTTGAAATCAACCGCCACCTTATCGACAAGGGTAGATTGGCGTTGCCGATAGTCCTATGTATTTTTTGATAATTTGTTTTTCTTTAAAAATAACTTTCATCTTGTATCAAAACTATATTTAAACTTTATGAATATACTTAGCTATTAGTTAAAATACATAAATAAATATAGAGAATAATATTTTGGTATATATAAAATTTTACTATATATTTAAATCTAAGTATGAATATTAAAAGTTAAATATATTATAATTAAAAGATAATTTAAAACTAAGGATAATTTGATTTTAAAGGTAAAGATTATTTTAAGGCTAAAATTATTTTAAAACCAGGATAGATGTTTTTGATTCTTTTAAAAGGAAGGTTTTGAAATAATTTTGAAAACAAAATATAATTTTGTAAAAATATTTGAATAAAAGTTAGTGATACAAAACAATGTTCCACTAGATTTTCGTAGGTTCCATCCTACTTAGGGTACCATCCCTTTAATGGGGTCGAAGTGGATTCCATTCCACGAATAAATTGGATTTTAAGATGCCAGTGCTTTTCTAGGAGTTTTAACCAAATTCCTAATTAAATTACTTATTATTGAAATCTTGAACTCTTGATAATCTTGATACTGATGAGTCTTCAATCATGATATCTTCAGTCTTGAATCTCTATACTGTACAGTCTTCATTCTTGATACATGCATGGTTAAATTATGTATATACATATATATCTAAACTATAATGTTAGTATTTATTTTATAATCTTATTCTAAGGTTGTTGTCATCAAAACCATCTTCTCATGGACTAACACCCAAACTTGTTTAAATTTAAAAAAATTGTTTATGTATCATTTGGAATCTAGAAATGTTTAATGGTTTTGCTTTTAGCATTTATTTTGATTGTGCCCTCTTTCTCCACAAATTAAACATTTTGAAAAATCATTTTCAAATTTGACATTATCAGAATTCCTTTTCTTAATAGGTTCAACCTTATCAAAACCCAGTCCTTTTTTATTTTTGACAAAAGTTTGATTTCTTAGCAACATATTCAATGATTTTTCTCCCTTTGAAAATTTCTCTATTGTCGATTCAAGTTGTTGAACCTTAGCTCTAAGGGCATTATTTTCATTCAAAAGTGAGGTGGATCTTTTTATGGAATTTTCCCATTTTGCATCATCTTTATTTTTCAAGGTCATAATTTCATTTCGAGAGTTTCAATTTTACTTTTGGACCTATTAATTTCTTCTTCTAAAGACTAACATTTCTCATAGTTTGAGTTAAACCTTTTAATGTGTTAATCATAGATTCTAACTCATTATTTATCCCAAGTAGATTATTTTTCTCCGATTCAAGTTTATTATATCTTCTTTAGTTCTATCATAGCTCTTGTTTACCAAGTGATATATAATTTTAAATCGGTATGTGATAATTTTGATACCTAGCTCGGTTCACCGACCCAGTCGCTAAATTCTCCCATTAGGCACTTATTTGCTTCTTCTTTTTCACTATCGGTGTTCTCATCTTCTCCTTCACTATCATCTCAAGTGACTATGAAACTCCTTTCTTCTTGTTCTTTCATTTGTCAAATCAATTCTACAGCAGTTTGGCTTAATGTGACCCGGGTTCTTACATTTATGGCATATAATATCCTCGTCTTCAGAATCATCTAGAACTTTAACAATTTTAGTTTTATCCATTGATTTATTACTGGATTTCCATGCTTTTGGGTCCACTTCTGGAATTGCTTCATCAATAGTGCTGGCTCAACCGCAGCATCGCCATCATCATCACTGTCGGTTGTACTTTTTAGAGCTAATGATTTCTTTTTCGAGTCGCCGCTTTCACAAACTTCTCTGACTTTTAATTCCATCTCGTAACTGATGACATTTCCTATTAGCTCCTTCAATTTAATGTTTTTCAAATCTTCGAGTTCATGAATTGCAGTTTCTTTTGCTTCGAAATTTCAAGGAAGGATTCTTAGAATTTTTCGGACCATCCCCAGTTCTGTATAAGCTTTTCCTAGAATTTGGATTTGAATACTATATTTTGAAAACATCCATACGTCTCTTTTATATTTTGGCCTTTCATCATGATTTCTAGTATTCATTGCTGAGCATTGTTAGACAAGATTCCTTGTCCGGTGATGTTCCTTCATGAGTAACTTCAAGTGTACGCCAAATTTCCTGTGCAGTTTCACAGTAAGTGACACAATTATATTCAATTTTACCGAAAGCATAAATAATTAATTCATAGCCATAGCATTAGAACGATATAAACTAAGCTCATTAGGATTCCACTTATCTTTTGGTTTGGGAACTTTGTTACCATCTATATTTTTCATAGGTAAATTATATCCAGTTTCAACAATATCCCATGCTTCTATTGTATTTAGAAAAAATTTCATCCTAGTTTTCCAAAATGAATAATCGGTACCACTGAATATGGGTGGTTTTGCTATAGATTGACCTTCAGAAAAAGCTTTATTAAAACTAGCCATAGTTAAAAAAGTGATTTTTTTTCTACCTAGCTATGATACCACTTGCAGAATCAAATTAACCCTAGAGGAGGGTGATCAGGGTTTATATAAAAATTCATAGATATATAAAAATTACAGCATAGGCAATAACAGAGTAAATGCGAAAATAAAAAATGATACACAAATTTACCTAGCTTCGGCAAACCCGCCTACTGCTGCCCCTAAGGTTTCTACTAGAATAAAACAAACGACTAGTTACATACCCTGTAAACCTGTGACTATCACTTACTTGTTTGTTCTAACCGTACGCTCAAAACCTTGCCACAATTCTGCCATAGAGTTGCGAATTCTTGAACTACACCATGTAGCTCATAACTTAGTTAACACTAGAGTATAAAATTTTAAAAATAAAATTACAATTTAAAGTAAATTCAAAACCTAAATTAAATGCTAATATAATTTAGCTCAAGGTAAAAAACATCGGCCTAATTAAATTAAGATAGATTATCCTCCTTATGCTTATTTAACTCGTATTCATTTCATGGCTGAACTCTTTTGCCTGCGATATAATCAAAGCTGCCGCTTTGTAATTCTGATTTGAATCGCCCTTCTCCTTTTCTGATGCTCTCTTTGTTCAATTGATGGGTGATTTATGTTTGCGGTTTCATCCTTATCGAGTATTCTCCAATTTGATATTTGATATGATTTCTGCCCCTTTTCAATTTGTAGCGTTCTCGACTTTGAATCGAGTTATAAATTGGTTAGTGATTTATTTCAAGGCTTGCTCTTTGATTTGCTCAAACTCGAATGATTTAATGTCGATGATGACATGGGTTTATATAGGGCTTAATTCCTTATTTTTGTTTGTATATTTTGATTTGAACTTGTCAGAAATTTTCCTTTTACGTTGATTTCTGATCGAACGGCTTTGATGTTTTTTTTACTCTTTCATTTGTGATATCTATTCACATATATTGATGCATATATTTTGACCCTTGATTTAATTCATTTTCGGCTTGACTTGATCAATCTCATTACTTCGGCTGAATATTTCAATGTCCATTTGAATTTCAGTTATTTGTTATTTTTGACTACTGAGATGCACATTTTTTGATGACCTCTACATATTTTCACTACAACAAAACAGTCTTTTTACAACGGGCAAGTGTCCGTTGTAATATGATTTTCACAACGGGCATGTGCTCGTTGTAATAGGCCTCGTTGTAATAGATCCACCACATTTTACAACGGGCAATGCATGTTGTAAAAACCGTTGCAGTATACCTTTTTACAACTGCCATAACCCGTTGCAATGGACTAACCAAACTAATTGCATAGCCTATTTCACAACATGTATTGACCGTTGTAAAATATATATTTAACAACGTGTGTTGACCGTTGTAAAAATCTTATATAACAACGTGCAATGACCGTTGTAAGAAGCTCATATAACAACGCACATTGCCCATTGCAAAATAAATGCAAATTTCAAAAAAAATTACAGCAACATCCATGCAATACATCCATACTAATACTAAATATTGTCATAAAATAATTAAAATCAAAATAATTAAAATCACATACGAAAAGACTAAAAGCTAGAGTCATATAATTCTAACACTCCAAAAAGTTAGATAAGTTTACATGCCAAATACATAAAGCATTAACACATAACAGTCCGCTACAAATATCATGCTCTAGGTACAATCATACTATACCACGGAGATGAAGTCTTTATGCCACCGTCATGATATTTGCAGTTGCTAATTGAATGCTTCCACCTTTTTAACTTTGAATCTTGGCAAACTCTAAAGATTGCCCACTCTTGTATTTGAATGCTGGAGGCTTAGACATCCGTAGTGTAAGATCATTACCATGATATATTGCCACCTAATATTTGTCATGCTTAGTTATTTATTATGGGAAGAAAGGATTTTTTAAGATATTATACTTCAAGATATATACCTTTAGTAGCTTGACAGAGTAATGGCCTGACCTTAAAGCCCTCAATCCTCTTTCACAGGCATACAAAATTCCAGGAACCGATATATACATCCATGTCTGTAGTTTATAACAACTCATATGAACAATTTTACAGCTAGTGGCAGAGTTAAAAGATTAGGAAAAGGGAGTGAAACATAATATATTGTCGTTTCGCATACCAATGATGAACCATGTAAAGGAAATTTCCATGAACAAGGAGGAGTATGTAAACTATCACAAACAAATGGTGGGAATACCAGAATGCATTATATCCCATGATTCTATCAAATGGCTTCCTAACCTTGATTAGGCTTCACCTAAATGGATGCGTAGCCAACACGAAGGAAAATATCATGAGAATCAACATGATAACATTTGTTATTCCATCTGGGCCTCGAACTAATTTTGCATATGAAAGTTTTTCTTCTCCAAAGTCGTACTTCATGTTTTTGTACATTGCTGCATCTGCGGCTATTAAGCGTGGAAAATCGTAGCTGAGATGGTTTCCTGCATGTAGTATTACACCAACTACTATTGCTGCCGCAGTTGTCTGTAAACCAAATAGTTATTTTAAGTGTTCACTATATATAACTCACCGTATGAAAATATACAAGTATGACTTAGAATTTGCTAGTTCATCTATTCACTACTGGTTCTAATAATATTGAGTAGAGCTAGTTTAGCAAATTACAGAACATATGCTATCAAAGAGCCATTTTCACAAAATTAATGAATGGATTGGATTATTATATAAGAAAACAAATGACATTAAATACTTTGATTGACTTGTGAAATCCAATTGATATTAAAAGGTTATAAAGCGCCTAAGAGCAAACTCAATATGCATTGTTCGACTAGAAAATCACACAAAACAAGTCAAGATGCACCCAACAGAGCTTTGTTCGATTGAAAGAAAAATCTGAAACTCTCGCAGTGGCTACTTAACCATGGTCTACCTGGTTATTAAAACGACAAAGATATTGTTGTTTTGACACGCAATGAAGTAAAACAGTCCTTTTTTGCCATTTTAAAACAAATTCAGCGAGGTTGTTGTTTTGAGTAGCTACTCTTCAATGATGTTTTCATACTGCTAATTCTCTCTCTCTCTCTCTTTGTTTTTCTTATTTTTTCCCTTTCTTTCTTTTTTCTTTCTTTTTTCTTTCTTTTTTTTTGAATGATAAAAGGAGACTAAGGACCAACAAAAACAACTGGGTAATATATTTCCTTGTAGAATTTTTTCATGGGGACAATTATATTAGGTCCGCATTGGCTCTATAACGTGAAAAGGGACAATTTAATGTATTTATCATTAAAAAGTAAATCCAAGATAAATTAATCATTCCAATTTTATTAACAGTCATCCTAACTCAACAGTTGTCACGGACTCACACCAAGCTAACCACTTCATTCAAGGCCATAACATGTTCATGTAGCACTGTATAAATGCACATCATATAAAATCTTTATTATGGCTTCATGGTTTGTTAGTTTCTCTATATATATTTGCAAATATCCACATAAGTGTATCCCCTCACTTCAGGAATTTCGATCACTAACAGTTGTACACACAGCAAAAAAAAAAACCAATGAAATGATAATAAAAAATCGTGAAGTAATTGCTGGAGGAACCCAATTAGTATAAGGAAAATATATTACGAAAACATGGAAGGGCCTATATATAAGCTTTTCACCAAGTTGATGAGGTTCTTTTTTTCCTTCTTCTTAAAGTAGATAAATTTATCGAGTGTGGCCTATCTTAACATAAAACTTTATCATAAATGGACCTATCCCATTATAGTTTTGGCCATCAGATAGTCAAGTTCAAGAATCATGTTATGTGGATTGTATTTTCTACATCTACACTATATTTAGAACTTTCGAAACGTACAAAATAAAGATTCAAATTGTGAAATTTCTATTGTAATGATTATTATTCACAGGGTTAGTGTTAAGTAACGAGCTTCATTTTTAATATATTTTAATGATGGTCCCATTACACAATATTAAAAAAAAGTGTTGTACATAACACAATATAAAAAAGAATGTTTAAGCATAACAACCTGTTACATAATATAAAAACTAAAAGTAAGTAGTATATACATTAAGCCAACTCTATATATTGATACAATATTAATGAAGATTTTACAACAACAAAAATAGCTAAAAGAAATTCTTTAGGAACACAATATGTGAAATTTAGATTCAAAAATGTGTACCATTCTCTGGTTACCAAAGATAATAAAAAAAAATCGACGTGTAATTATTATTCACTATGAAATGTATATTAGTAAAATTTTGTATACTAAGGAAATATTCATTATTTTTAGAAAGGAAAAATTATAAAAAATTTCCAAGGTCCTATAGAGTAAGCAAAAAAGTAAATAGTTCAACTAAATGTATTGTTAGTATAGTAAGATAACAATAGATAGGAAAAAAAATTGCCATATTTATTAAAATGAAATTCAGTATCCTATATAAAGTCATGGAAAAATAAGCAACAATGGTCCTTCTAAAAATTAGAAGGACAAACAACAAATTTTGTATTCTGTTTAACTATAAAATAAAGGTAAGGAAGAAAGTTCAATAATGAGAGTTGAAAATGATTCGTTTTTATTATTTTTGGTACTAAATCAGTGCCTAGATTGCCAAAATTAACTTCTTTCTCTTTTATTTCTTATCTTTTGCCTTTTTGGATGAGATGGAGAAAAAAATTTCTTAAAGTAAAATTTTGGAAACACAAATTACATATGTCAGGAGCATGTAACCTTTAATCCAACACATAAATCTCGGCTGCTACTAAAATAGAGGGAAGCCAAACATTATTCCAATACCCGACAAATTATAATTTTTTCAACCTGATAAACATATATGCGTGGGTAAATGTTTTGGGCAGTTTGTAAATGCATCCGCTTTAAATATCAACCAAATATATAAAATATATGAAAGTCCCTATTATTAATTATCATATACAAAACATCATTCCTACATATTTATTTGTAGATCAAGTCTTTTTCCATCCATTTCCTTCATTAATAGTCACTATTGTCACGGTCCTATAAATATTTCAAACCTAATTTTAAATATAATATTATTTCAAAGTGCAATAATTTTTTGTACAAATATTAGATTGACGAACCATTTTCATCAACGAACTTACAATATTTCTAATGATAGAAATTATGCATTAAGCACTGAAGCTTTTTTTGGAAAAAATTAAATATTTATATAAATAGTATATCAACGATTGATTTGCAGCGTACAAACATATAAATTAATTTTTTATTACTGGACCTTTAACCGCAAGCTTCTTATCCTTAGCTCCTCTCACCATATCAGCGCAAACTACATGGAAACAAAATCATCATAAAATATTTTAATATTAAAAATGAACGAGAACAAGCTAAATGAGGGATTCCAAAATACCTTTTTCGAGATTTTTGATACTCTTCGAAGACAGTGATTCTGATGCGCTGGAGATTCTCCAATGGTTCTTCTAGCCCGAGTTTGGATGGCTTATAGCTGCATACGCCATTTGCTACAATAAAGTACCAATATTAGGGACGAAACTAGAACCTTAATTTGCAACGAGAGATGGCGGCGGCAGAGCTAGGTCAGCCAATAGAAAAAATTCAATTTATCATTAATCAATATGAACCTGGAAAAACAGAGAATACAGAGGAAAAGGACAAACTAACCTTGCTTTTGAAGCGATCATAGCAAGAATTAGTAGAGGATCTTGCTTTTGAAGCGATGATGCGACGTCGAGATGCGGTTGCTCATAGAAGTTGCGGAGATGAAGCTGAAGTGTGGAGGGGGCTGTGACGGCTTTCGATGGAGCAAGAGGTGATTTAGGGTTTAGATGTAGGGATTTCTTAACGTTTTTCAATTTGGCTGCTTGTATGAATGAGGGAGGCGACGATGGGTTTTTTAATCTGAAGCTTCTAAAAGCGGGTCGGGTTTCCTCTTACAATGGTCATGTTTGACCGTTGTAAAATTGGTATCTATTGCAACGGGCATGAAAGGACCGTTGTAATAGCATTCTATTACAACGGACAGTCATTGCCCGTTGTAAAAAGGGCATTGTATAGGACATCTATTACAACGGGCCTGAATGAACTGTTGTAATAGCCAACAATTACAACAGGCAACCAATGCCCGTTGTAAAAAGGGCGTGGTAATATGGTATTTTTGTAGTGCTTGTTCTTCTTGTTCGTGCATTGTTGATCCACTTCATACTGCCATGTCTTTGTACGTGTGCACTGTTGTCTCACCGTTAGATTGAGATGCCTGAGCTTCATTGCTGTTATTGGAATTTGTGAGTTGCTTGATTTGTTCGTTTCATTGTTGACATTGATGGTTGATGATTTCTAAAAGCAGTAGTATGTCCTTGCTACTTGCTCATGTCTTTTGATTCTGTGACTGAATTTTTGACGCCTATATATGTATACATATATATGTACATGCTTACTTTGATGATATATACTCACTGCTATGCTTGTAATTATTGCAACCTATTTAGCTTCCCTTGAGCATTGGCTATGTTAACCCGGTGATTTTGTTTAGTTTGTCTTTGAGTTTGCTTTGATGCATGTTGAACTGGTCAGTTGTGATGCTTTGTTGCTCTTGAGCATGTTGGTGTGCATGTCTTGTTTTCACTATGTTGCATATATGCACCGCCTTTATGTATGCACCGCCTTTATGTGTGCACTGATCCATTTCTGCACATGTTCTTGATCCTGGTTATGCCATGTTTGTATGTGTGTTTCTTACACTTTCTTTTATTCTTGACCCTGCACATCCAATACTGCACTGCCCTTATGTATGTTTGTCTTGCCTCTTGTACATATGCAATGATTTTTATGTATATACATACATACATATATGTGTGTGTATGTGTGTAATTTCTGATGTTTTGTACTCCTTTTGTTGCTTCTAATATACCGCCTTTGCGCAGATTGTTGCCTGACTATGTCTTGCTGCTTACTGCCTTTGCTACTTGACATTCCATATACTTTGTCACAGCCGGACCATGTGCACCGAAGTTGAGCTTGAGAAGGCTTGGGCTTGACATTGTGCACATTTTCACTGAGTTGAGCCTTCGGGCTTAACCTTTGCAATTGTCTGAGTGATTGAATCAAGGCTCGACCTTGTGACATTCACAGTGATACACTGTGCATATCATAAAATGTCCATGCTCATATATATTTTTCACTGTCTAAGTACAATGTGAAAGGCAATAATGATATGCAAATTCAATTTTATTTTTGCAATTTAGATTGTTTCTTTTTCCATTTTACTGCATTGTTTATTTGACAGGTATAGGAGATGACCGGACACAAGGTAGAGTTATCAAATCAAGATCAACATCAAAAAACAAACTCAAGTGAGTGAGTGAGTGAGAGTAAGAGAGATGTTGTATTTGAAAGTGTATGGAAGTATATGCGAGTGTATAGAAATGTTGTATATATGAGAGTGATAGTGAAAGTTGTATTGTATTTGAAAATGTAAATATAGTGGAAGCTAAATGTGTACTGTTTGAATTTGAAATAAAATATTTATTCAAACAAAATGCTGATCCAATTATTTTATTCTACAAATATTTATTTAATTCTATGAAATTGTAATAGTACTTTAACAAACACATTTAACAAATATATATATATATATATATATATATATATTATCATCAAATGAAAATCGTAAACCATTGTATTCTACACTTCCCTTCATTTTCAAAAATAAGGTACACCAATTTTAACTTATTAAAGTTCCTCCTTTATTTTATTTTTATAAAATAGGTCATTAACACTTGTAAACTATCTTCCAAAATGCCCGAAAAATTTCTTATTTTGCTTAGAAAAATATAGCTTCCCAAGCTATCGTAATTGACTTTATTTATCGCATGTTAGCTATCCCATAGCTTTCGAATGTTGAGCCTATTAATCGTGTATTGGCTATCCGATAGACATTGTGGATTCATTCTTCCGAGGACATCACTAGTTTATTTTCTTTTCTTAGCTATTGTGCGTTAGCTTCTCAAAAGCCTTCGTGGGTTGGTAGCTTCCAAAGCTATTGCATATTACACTTCAAGTAGTGGTCGTGAGTTGACTCCCCTATAACCATCGTGTATGGACTTCACTATAGCCATCATGTATTATTTCCTCTATAACCATTGCATGTTATCCATTCTAAAACTAACATATATTAACTCCTCTATAGGCATCGCATGTTATCTCCCTTATGGTCATCGCTTGTAATCTCATCTATGGCCATCGGGTATTATCTCCCTTATGTTCGTCGCTTGTAATCTCCTCTATAGCCATCGTATAATAACTTCCCAATGCCCTCGTGGGTTGAACATACATAGGGATATCTTGAGTTAAGTGGCATGTTCGCAATTACATTACTAATTGATTCGTTGCCTCATTAAGAACTAACTTTACACCAAATCCTATTTGGTATCGAAATCTTATTGGTTAATTTCTTGCTTTATAGTTTTCTTTTCAAGACTTGTTGGTTACACTTCTAATTAATTAATTGACTATTTGTAACTAACTAATTCCTTCCTTCACTAATTAATCCATATAAAATCAAAATTCTATGAGAAAAATCCCAAAAAAATAACCAAAAATCAGATTTATCATATTTTACCTTATCCTAGTATTTCAGGTCAAGAATTATTATTATTATTATTAAGTACTTCCTAAAATTCACCCTTTTTTGAACATAGAAAATTCATTATAATTGCAAATTAATTTCAAAAATTTGTAAGATTAAAAAATTCATCTTTATTTCATAATTATAAACATCGTATTTCAATTTTGAGTCACTTAACTTAGATTAGTTCATGTTTTAACCTAAAAAAATAAACAAATTCACTTTATTAGAATTTACAAACATAACATAGCAATGTTTTAATCATTCAAACACGTTTAACATCATTAAAGCTTTTATATTGGATCAAATCCAAACCCAAATAGGTAAGGGTAGGTTTTAGGGAAATTATATAAACCATTGTTTAAGAAACATTATCTACTCTTCCTTCTTCCTTAAAGTAGAATACTTGACAAATTTTGATTTTTCCTCTTCTCTTTTATAAAATGGTGGCTGGCCTTGGCTTGAATTTCAAGGATTTCTTTTTAAAAAATAAAATGAAGTAGAAATAAGGGGTGTGGCCAAAGAAGGTGGGTTTATGCTTTTGACTTGGGCAAAATATCTCATTCTAGCCTAGTCACACCATACACTTCCCTTAACACAATCCTTCCTATTTAAAATATATATCTTTTATTTTCATTAACAAGGCCAACCTTAATTGCTCTAATTATCCTTGGTCCATTCAATTAACCTCATAAAGTGTCTCACACTCAATTATTCAAATCTCCCTTAGGAAATCCTTTCAATTAAATTATTTAATTTATCACCTTAATATATCTTATTATTATTATTTTAATTCAATTTGTCATATTATGGATCCTCCAAAATATGGGGTGTTATAACTTGTGTGTTTAAAACTGAAATAACTCTCATACTTGTGTAAACAACAATTGAACAAAGTTATTTAAACAACAACTATGTAATTCATGTTTTCATTTTGAAAGTGAGTTCATGTAATTAAAGTTGATTCAATAAAAAATTGTCTGGAATCAAAAATGAAATGAAAGTTAATCGAAACTATTTTCAAGCAAAAATAAAACAACCACGTAATATGCATATATTTAATTAAAAGGAATTCAATAAAAATGATTTCAAAACAACAACTAAAATCGATCGAACATATAAATTCATTATAAATGGTTCAATACCAGACTGTACGAAAAATATGAATAAATAATGGTATAAGATGAAGGATCTAAACTATATTAACATATTTATTATATAATTAATTAAGAAATAGCAAAAAGGGCGGATCCAAATTGTATTAACAATAATTAATTAAGACGTAAAGGGGATGTTAAAGTATGTTACAATATAAATATACAAACATTTGATGTACAACATGTAAGGGATTTAAAGCATATGAACATGGTTAATATATAAATAAATTGAATATCACCTTAGGATGTGGCCAAAAATCAGCACCTTGAATCATGAATAATAGCTCCTAGATTCTTAAACCAACCTCCAGATTTTGTAAGAATCAAGAAGTAAAAACCACCTTTTTTAATTTTGATTTGATTTTGTTTTAGGATTTTTCAGCAGTGGAACCCATTAAAAATTCTTCTATAACTTGAATAGGAGATCGAAAAATGATAGAATGAGAATTGTTTGTATAGAGCAATGAAATGAACAAGAGAGAATATATTTTTGGCTAATTCTATTCATACATCAATAATCACTTAACATATACAAAAAAACATAGCAAGTTATTATACACCAAAAATTACTTTATATGTACCATTTCTTTTACAAAATCACTCATGAATTCATCTTGATTATCTTTCCACTTAAACTAAAATTTATTTACACCGAACTTGATATTACTAACATTAAATTAAGTTAGAATTCAATAAAATGAACTTTAAACTTTGGCACTAATATTGTAACTTCTTTATTTTATTTTTAGAAACGTTCTTAATCACAAAAAAAATCAATCCAAAGTAACAAATAGATAAATACCTTTAAATTAAAGAAGTTAGCTGTGAAAATTGTCTTAACTGATACTTTAGGTTTCATGATAAAAAATCATTGTCTTCTTCATCAAAATATATGTGTTCAATTAAATATTATTAAATTTAATCTTTTACTTTGGTGTATAGAATGAAAAAGAAAAAAGTGCAATTATGAAAGAAGGTTAATTTAGTAATACATTTTCTTAGCAAAATAATGATGTGTATTATGTGATTTTTGGTGGATGAACAGAATTTGCCTATATTTTGAAGGTAACATCGAACATTCCATTCCTCTCCTTTAAAACATTCTCTATTTAATTTCTAATTAAATCTTATCAAATCCTCTCATTTTCTTTATTGTTTATGGCTGACCATAATAGGTGGTACACGACGATAAAATGTTTGAAAATCACTTAGCATTCAATCTATTTAAATCCACTTTAAATATTTTATTGATATCGTATATCGATATGCGTATTTATAACTTTTATATATGTGCTCTATTAAATACTATTGGTATTCAAACAAATCAAATCAAAATTAAAAATAATTAATATTTCATAAATATAAAATAATTTAAAAACATGCTTTGTATTTTTTTTCTATATATATCCAATTTAAATATTCAACCGACATCATATATCAATATGTACATTTGTAACGTCTATATATTTACATTATTAAATATTAATAGTATTTAATCTAATCAAACAAAATTTAATAGTCAATATTTCATAAATATTAATTAATTTACAATGACTATAAGCTAATTAAGTCATGCGGTTCATTCAGAGTATTCATTATTTCGATTGTGCGACTTAAAGGTATAAATTCAATCAGCGATTAATATCGAAAGATTCGAATATTAGCATCCACACATGACCTTAGCTAGTGGTATGATATTTTGGTGAATTTATTGCTTACACTTTCAGTAAAATCTAATTTTACTTAATATAAGTGGTAAATATTTACTTACATCAATTCTCTTCATCAAAACGGTATCACATACGGATTTATGAAATTTGGTTTTGGTTAAAATTCCAACATCATCCACATTCAACTTTGTAAATTGAAGCACAAAATGCTCGATTCAATAATAATAATTATTATTAATTGTACTGATCTGGCCAAAGACTTTGACTTTGATTTGAGTATAGTTAACTGTCATATTAACCTCATATAACCGAGCAGACGAATTCTCTATTGAATAATGTTTCACTTCTAATGATTCAATTCGGATTCAACTATAGTCGTTCGATAGACGTCATGACATGATTTAACTATAATCAAAGTGGAGTGCCCACACTGATGTTTCATAGTATCCTTAAGTTGAGGGAACTATGTAACATCGTCACTTCAAGGTTGTCATTTTTACCTTAGTTATATCAACCAATAGAGAACTTCCAAGTGAATCATTCCATAGTTATTTAGATAACCACCAGTACATAAACCCTCGATGCCCCAACACTCATGAGTACTATGCTAACCAGCATTTGAGATCGTTATGTTTACTTAATTTTTTCATAAATAAAAAGATGAATCATTCAAGGTTTCTTAATCTGCCTTAGTCTGGGCCAGGTCAGATAGAATCTAGGCCAATCTACATCCAATAAGCCAAGACTAGAGATAGGCTAGCCAAACTTTCTAAGCTATTAACCCAAACATAAGCGGGACCCATGCCAGCCTATCTACTCAGTATAAATTCAGACCAGCATCCGGCTAGCATACCCTAAAGTAGCTTCAACAGCCAATTTGTCAAGTAAAGCCAGACCTAACCATAACCCAACCAGTCCACATCGGCTTGCCTTACTTACAACTGGCTCTCTTGTGTCAGGCATCCACTTAAGTATCTCTCCCAACCATGTACCGACAGGCACAGCTCAAGACCAGTTAAGCGTGACTCATCATTAGCCAGGCTTCAGTACAGCCACTTAAGACCGGTCCTAAGTGGCATGTGCTTGTCATCTCACATCCGATCTAGCACCTTCCCCTCAGCCTCATCCTCTACAACACTTTCGGCCTACAACCGGCTGCTCAAGTCGGTGCAGGCTCTACAGCCAACCTATCTTCATTTTGGCTTGATCATTACCCCATTTAACTGGTCTCAAGCAGCCCATCTCGTCGGCTCACATTTGGCACATCCTTTATAGATTGGTCCTTAACAACTTCTTGTTTTCTCTAGGTCTTTGGCTATCCACCAGCTAGTCTAGTAAGCCTTGCCACATAAACATGCAAAAGTAAATGGGAAGGAGCACACTAGGCGTGTTTTCATTTGACAAAAAGCAGATCATATTCCTACAGCATGCCACCACTGTTCATATGCATTAAATGCATAGTAAAGGCAAGACATGCGCCTTGTATGGTTTCCTTGTTGGCGTTCATCTCATCCGCACCTTCCTTTCACTTTTCTAACTGTCTCTCATTAGTCCGTTCGACCAGACCAATGGCCAGGAGCTCTTCCCGTCAGATTTAGAGTGCAATCTCAGCCACCCATTGTCAATTTCAACTACTACAAATACTCAATGCATTGCCACTTCAAAGGGGTTGGAAAAGACAAGAATTATGAGTATTATATACAATTCGGAGCTCTTCATACCCCAAGTCCTTAAGATTAGCTACTTCATTAGTCTTAAGTGCTTCATATTCTTATTATTCTCTTGTAATTTTCTGTAATTGTAAAGAAGATGTATAGTAAGAGAGCTTCATAGTGGATGTAGACAATCTTGCTGAACCACTCTACATTTATTCTCATTTATCTTTAATCGCATAATTTCTTCCTCATTTTTCATTTTTAACTACGGCATTACTAACCAATCTTTTGCTAATATCACCTCCCAAATACACTTTCGAGATTGACTTAAAATCGAATCAATGGTTAGATACTCTAGTCTCAACAGATGAATCGATATCTTTTCTTGAAACATCTCAATTAGAAGTATTTATAATAATATGTTATTTTTTAGTGTGATAAAATTCTCATGATTATAACATATTGTAGTTACTATCACATAACACATCATTTAAAAAAATTCTATTTAATAAAATTTGAATTAATTACATAATTATACCATAATATAACAAGTGTATAATAGAAAGAAAACACCTTTTATTTTGAATAAGATTGGTTATCGGATTATGTATATGTAATAAATTACCTAATCACACCTAGGGCATAATCCTAACTCTATCACTGCCCCACTATTTCTCAATTTGGTAGGAAATTTATGTTCACGAAAATCAACATCATTTGATTCTATACTAACGTGTTCATTCTGTTGGAACTGAGCCAGCCCGTAGTGGAAGTTATAGGTGAATTCAGAAACATTGTCATATTGGAACTTTATTGGCCCTATGAAGTCCAACTTATTTAGAACATTTCTAAATTTATTTATATAAAATCTATTATTTTATTTAAATTTGTACATGATGTTACATAATTTAGTTATGTTATATTAAATTTATACATGTATCATACACACATATATGTGTCGGCATGTGTAACATATAAATCCATGCAAGATATAACATGTCCATGTATAAGTATCACTACTAGAAAAACAGTATATTCCAACGCCCCTGTTCCAACAGCCGCCAACGGCTATTCCAACAGCTTCCAACGGCCCGTTAATTTTTACGTAGCCGTTGGAAGCCGTTTGAATCCATTGGAAATAAGCCGTTTGCGGCCGTTGGAAGCCGTTGGAAATTTTCCTGAGATATCAGCCCGCGAGCCATCTTCTCCCTCATTCTCATCTTCCCCAAATCAAATCCCCAAATCCCCCATCTCCTACCAAACTGTCGTCGCCCCCCAAAAACCATCCAAATCACCTCCTACGCCATCTACAAGGTACTCCGGTCCATCTCCATCCTTCTACGTCTCCAAATCAGGTATTTTTTCTATACCTAAATTTTTGGTTTTTTTGATTTAGGGTTTAATTTGACTTGTGCTTATTTCCTACTTGTTATTGTATGCATATTACATCATGCTATCCCCTAATTTTAGTTATTATCCCATAATAAACAAGTTATTACCGATTGAAAATTTTGTAATTTAGGATATTTTAATAGTTTATATATGTTGATTTGGTTAGTACTGAACGTATGTGTGTGATAGAGTTTATTGCATTTGGAATCCGTTAGAACGGATATTGGATTTGTGCGAATACGATTTTTGTATTTGTAGGAACACGTGAATTTGTAAAAAATGAATTTTGTGTACAAATTTAGTGTATAAAATGAATTTAGTACTTATGTAATAAAACGGTAAAATATAAACCAATATTAATTAAACGAATTATATATTCAAATTTAATATAAACAAATATTTAAATCCTTAGATATTATTCGGCCCCGTCTGACAAGTGTTGTATATGATCGTTTTAGGGATATTCGTTTTTTCCACAAAACGGACAACTCTATTCATCTGATACATCATTTGTCGGATTTGTCCCAGTATTGGACAAGTTACAAACACTATAAAGTAATTATATTCCGTCAATCATATCACTTTAAACGGTTCACAAAATTTCGACGGCATTTCCTTTACGGTCCTTGTGTACACGCATTTGTGTACGATACAAGGAACACGGGGGAAATGCTGCCGAAATTTTGTGAATCGTTTAAAATGATATGATTTACGGAATATAACTACTATTGTGTTTGTAATGGGAAATAGGATGACCGACCATCAAAGAAAGACACTTAAGTGGCAATGAAACAATAGTTGCTTATTTAAAATAAAGTTTGTGAAATTAGCAGTTTGCGGCCGTTGGAAAATTTCCTGCAAAATATAAAATGAATGATTTATAACATTTTTACTCTATCATAGGTTTTCTAGTAGGGAAACATGGTCAATTACTTTAATGATCGGAGCTGGATGTATCAAAGAAGGGAAATTAGTGGCGCATTAAGCGAACATTTTCTAAAAGGGGTACAAGTGTTCATCGAATTTGCTATAAGTAATATTGCAAACGATGAAGAAATTCGTTGTCCGTGTAGTAGATGCAAATTGTTGAACTATTTAGAACCGAATATGGCTAAGGTTCATTTGCGCCAATTCGGTTTCGTGCCTAATTATTTGCTGTGGGATCGTCATGAAGAAATTGTAGCCCCTAATAATCAAGAACAGTCGGTGGAGGTCATCAGCGAAGAAGGTAGTACGAATCTCATAGAACATATGGTCGAAGATGCAGCACGATCAATGTTCCCTACCGTTGTAATTGATAACGACGATGTTAACATCGAAGAGGAACCAAATGTTGGAGCTAAAAAATTAAATGATTTATTGGATCATGCTAAAAAGACCCTTTGGAATGGATGTTTAAGCGGCTCTCAATTATCGGTAACTGCAGAATACATTGCAATGAAATCAAAATACAACCTTACAGAAGCTGGATTTACGGCTGTTGTGCAAGCTGCTAAACGTCATATGCCATCCGATAATTTAATGTGCGAAAATTATTTATGAAGTGAAAAAACATATGTCATCTTTCGGTTTGTCTGACGTCAATTTAGTTCAGCGACACTGGAACTCCAGGATCGCGAAGAACTATAGGGAGACTATGTCGGAGACTAAAAAAGTAGGAAAGAAGCCCAAGTGGATGAGCGCGACTGTATGCGAGAAGTGGGTTGAGTGGTGGAACTCTGAGGAGTTCAAGGTAAATCTACAATAAATCTCAGCAATTTTTTACTGTTTAATAAATAATTAGTCATTGTAAATTTGCAGGAGGAGTCAGCTAGGAACTCGGCAAATAGGAGCAGGAGTCCTGTATCACACAGTGGAGGCTCCAAATCTTTCCAGCATCACCGCGAAGATTTGGTAAATTTATCTATTATCACCTTTGTATATTGATCAGTTCAGTAATTAGTTATGTACAGTTAAATTATCCAAATTATCAATTGCAGGAACGAGCTAGTGGAGGCTCTGTTGACTTAGTGGACGTGTTTGCTCACACCCACGCGTCTAGGCAAGTAGATGAGGCTGACAATATCATATATCAGTGGGGTGATCAAGATAGGGCGACCGAGGCATATGTATGCATTTTTTAATTTCTAATACTTACACCGATAAGTTTATTAATTTCTAGCTATGCAAAATAATTACGTGCTACTATTTTTCAACTGAAATTGTTTTTTTTTCATTATAGTCAAGATTGCAGGAGGCACAGGCTTATGCGCTTCAGCAGTCTGGTCGTGATGCGCTGACACAGGAGGAGCAGGATAACATTTTTACCGCTGTTATGGATCTGGCGCAACGGAGTAGACGTTTTGGCTTCGGAAACCTAACGGTAATTAATCCTTTTACATATGTACAAAAAATCAGCGTTTAGATATATAATGTTATAATATTTTATATGCTGAGACAACCCTTTTGCTATTATTTCTATTTGCAGGCTCGACAAGCTCAAAAAGACCAAGACAAAGAAGAAATCAAGGAGCTTAGAGCTATGGTCGAGCAGCTACGGGAGGAGAATCGTCTACGAGCCATCCAGGTGGAGCAGCTGGATCAAAAGCTTGCACAGTATTTGCAGAATCATGGTACCCTTCCTTCGTCGTCTGGTGCTTCTGGAGGCGACGAGGATCCTTGAGGAGACATGTTTTTGAGTATTTGTGTTTGAACAATGTATATATTGACTTGGAGATGTTTTGATGTTGATGGTGATGTTGTATATATTGGTACGGAGTGGGTGAGAAATATTTTGATGGTATGTACATGGTTTATTAACATTTGTTGATGATATGTACGTTGATGGTATATTTTGTGATGTTTGATCGGTTTGGTTTGTTTATATTGGTGTTTTATTGATTTATGTGTGTTGTTTGTATTGATATTGATATATATGTGTGGAATTGATTGGAAATGGAATGAAAATTGAATGGATTGGAAATGGTGTGGGTGGAAGGTAAATAGGCTTGTTGTTCTACAGCAAAATAAACTCAGTATTTCCAACGGCTTATTGGCCATTTTATTGTAACGGATTCCAACGGCTCCAAGACGTTAGCGGCCGTTGGAATGGTCCGTTGGATCCATTGGAAAGCATTGGAAGGCATGTGATTTATTCCAACGGCAATTCCAACGGCTTCCAACGACCGCCAACGGTTTGGAGCCGTTGGAATAGTCGTATTATCTTGTAGTGTATTGAGACTTACACCGCAACAGACACGTTAGCTCATCCAATGTACAAATGTATGTTTATATATTTATATATGTGTGTGTGTACACTTTTATGTAAATAAAAAATGTAACAGATATCAGATATACACACACACATAAATAAATTCTATTTAAATAATTTTGTTTACAAATATATTTATATTTACTTAAAGACATAATTATAAGATATCAATATTGGAAACACTTATATCTATATGAAAATATATTAGTCATCTATAGAATATACTAATAACTTTTTTTGCTGTAAAACCGAAATCAACACATATATATAAATATGATTTTATATATTTATATATTATATTAAATACTTATTGCATATGTATATAATAATATTATAATAAATGTAGATTAGATTAATACTTAGAAATACACAAAAAAGATATTTAATAGATATGTATATAACAAGTCTTGCGCATGCCTAAAAATAAATTTTTATTATTACTTTTTTTAGTTTATATATGTATATATTCTTATATATAAAGCAAATACTTCAATTAAACAATTAAAGTGGAGCCTTTTTCATGCTTCCTAAAATGCCCATTCATATGATTAATTAGTTGAGTACACGGAGGACATTTTTGTTATTTTTCTGCTGACGTTTTCCGTACCTAACCCACTTATTTTGTTAACTGCAGAAGCTACATTGCAATTTTCTATTCCCTGATCAAAACTCGAAACTACGCAGTAGCTTTCGTGGTCTCAGTTTTCCCTTCATAGAATTCAATTACTAACTTTGACTTCGTTTGCTTTTGCAGGATCAGGAGGAGTTAGCGTCGAGATTTAGATCCAGCAAAATGATGTACAAGATGAGAGCGAAGGTTAGTTCCAATAAACAAGTAAATATTTCTACCTATCTTCTTTTTTCTCATCATGTCCTTTTTCGTTGGTATTGATTTTTGTGCATGATGCTATTTTAATTTGTTTTTTGTATATCGATTATCATTGTTTTTCATTAACTATATAAGGTTTACATATTGCACAATAACTGTTTGATGGTTTGTGTAATTAGTATTTGCAATTCATCTAATGCTTGTATGATTCAGGTAAAATTAATAAAGCAACTGGATATGTTGGAACTGGATGATTCACGTAAAATTACTTGAGGTTACCGTGCTTCTCTGCGTTTTCTCTTCTTGAAAAATTATTACTTCAGTCTGGATGGCTTATTTTTTGGTATGTGATGATTATTCATGATGTGCCATTCTCAGATATGATTAGATATAGATATCAAGCTTTATAGTGTTGGCATATGGTGAATTGATAAAATGGGTGCTTGATTTGTATTACAATTTCTGTTTTGAAAACTATTACTGCTTTCTTAGACTACGTGTATACGAACAAAGAAGAATTTGAGATTTGCGTTCTAAGATTCTTGCCTATGATATTTTTTCAGTGTCACCTATGAGCATTTTTACGTAATCAAAATCAACTGTCTGATGTCTATCGTTCTCCTCTTATTTTCTAAAAACGTTTGCATATGGTCAATCTTTTTGCCTTTTTGCTTTACACTTTAACCATAATAATTTTTTCCATTTTATCTACTGTGTACTCTATATCGTAAGTATTCAAATTTGCTCTATGTCCAAAGGAAATAGATGGACTATGTTTTTTTTTTCCTTCATCTGCTTTGTGTGCTATAGTGCCTTTCTCTTTCTACTTGCCTTTTGCTTTTATCTATTCATGAATGTGACTGGTACATCTTACTTTTTAATTTGCTTCTATGTATATAGTTGAACATTCTATATGTTTTACCATGCCTAAATATTAGAAAATAATGACTCTAATTGTTTGTCTACAAATTGGACCAACTAAGCTTAGGCTTCCTTTGTTTAAAATGTTGTATTTTTGAATTCTAATTGCCGAACTCTGAAGTCTGAATGCTGATTTGCTGAATGTTGAATAGTCACTTGTTTGTTTACATTAAACATTCAGAACAAAAAACAACTTTCAACGTTCAGAACAAAAAATAAGCGGTATAAAAGTTCTGAATTATTTTGTCTAAATAGATGACTTTATTCAGAACACTGACAAAAAACAAACAATATATAAAGTTTTGATTTATAAATCAAAACTTGGATACAGAACTTCTTATTGAAAACAAACGTATGTATCCCCTCATTGTAATTAAACTTACAGCTAGAATGGATATCCAAAGGCATAACTTCACACTACCTGCACCATACTTTTCATTAACCATTCAATGAGATTAGGGGGGAGCGGTGGGGATGAAGAAGAAAATAATCTCGAGTACATCACAATAACACAACATATACAATTGCACATAACACACATGTATCTTTCTTCTCCACGCTGCATCGACGACTAGTTCTTGCATTCCTTCTCCAAGCGACATCGACGATGGCTCATGATAGCAGGATTCACGGTGTTGAATTCAAATTCAGCACATCGTGGTTCTTCTATTGACGACATCGGCAATGGCAGCACGACATGATGCGACTTTGGATTTTCTGTGATTTCGATTCACTGCAGTGCTATTTCAGATTCTCTTCAATTTTGTATCAATGTTCGTTTTAGTAATTTATTTCATAAATTTTATTTTATATAGAAAATATATGGCAATTGCACCGTGCCCAAATGTTACAGTCTAATGAATAAACTAAGCACTTTCATTTTCAGAAGCGGAATAAATGGAAGATGGTTGAAGAGGATTGCAGGAATGCTCTTGAAATTAACAGTAGCTATGCAAAGGTTCTCGAATTCATTATTCATATATACAAGTAATCTACTTACAAAATGTAATTTGCGACTGATTTTTAAAGTTTCACAAGGTTCCAAAATTGATATCATTGTCTATCACATAGATAGAAATGCATATCACCATTTTATTTTCTTGGATCAACCTGTAGTGCTTATGCTTAATTTTGTTCACATTTTTGTTATATACCCACAATACCTGCTCTATGACCTGATGCAACATGAAAATGTGGTGTTATATCAAATTTTGGTAAGCACGCTTTGTTTGTAGATTTGATGTGTGTGTGTTCCTCATTTCCTTTTAAATTTCATCAATTGGGTAACCATAAGGCTGGCAAGCCTATATTTACCCACTCATATACCGTACATGTGCCATGTTAGTTTTGCTATATTGCTTTTGTACTGGAGAAAATATAACATACATGCATATAAACGTATCTTGCAGTTGTCGAAACTGCTCATTTATATATTGCATTCTAACCATTGCTTTAAATCTATGTTGTCACAAGCAACACCAAAGTTTACTCTACAATGGATTGGGATTTCATTAAATCGCTAGTTCTGCAAAATTAAAGGCGTGGTGTAACCAATTTTGACATTTCTTTTCTTATGCTTCTCTAGGATTTAATGGTAATAACCAATACTAGCAAATTAATTTAAGAAGAAACACAAATGGAAAAAAAAAAAAAAAAGGAATCTCATCATCGTGATAAATTCTGAGTTCATATTTGAGTCTCTCGTCTACTTTCAATCGCCTGAAAGTAGATCCAATGATTTATGCAGGCCCGGCCCAAGTAATATACTGCCCCAGCCCAAAATAAAATGAGGAGTCCATGAAGAATAATTGATATGTCAAAATTTGTTGCCCCTGCAAGATTCAAACCCAGCATGTCATGAAGCAAACAATAGGCATTACCACTTAACTACAGCTTCCAACAAGTGTGAGTTTTAACAAGTACTTTGTATTTAAATACTTTATAACTCATATATTTGTAAATTTTGCCCAACCCAGTGGGTTGCCCCAGCCCACGGGTTTGGTGGGCTGCCCTCTGGGCCGGCCCTGGATTTATGAATGAACCCATTTATGGAGGAAATTAGCTAATTTCTCATGGGCCAGATGTATAATTGGGCTTAAGCTGAAAACCCATTTGATAAATAGGCCTATTTAGGTTCATAAGTGCAAGTGCTGATACATTAGATCGGTGGTTATTGGCCATGGTAACTGCAAAGAGTGGAGGACTGTTGCTTTTGGAAACGGTGCAATCGGGTACCGTAACTGACCTAAGAAGACAAGTGTGGGTTTCACTGTCTTTGGGTAGGGTGGTTCCAAATGTTATTACAGGCTTGTATGTAATTGCATTAGGCAATGCTTTGTAAGTACGGTTACAGTGTATGATTTATACTTTCTAGCTTCTACTTGAAATAAAGTGTAACAAATTTCAAAATATATATATTAAACATACAGAATTATTTTAAAATTAACAGAAAAATAATTTTTAAAATATATTTAATTATTGGATTTCCTTTAAATTCTAAATGATAATTTTGAATTTTGAAAATTTAATATATAATTTTGTAATTTAAAATCGGTTCAAAATCTAATTTTTAAATCTCGGTTAAGATTTAAATAATTTAAAAGATTTTTTTTTGGCCGATTGTACAATAAGTGATAATCTAATTTTATAAAATATAAAACTTAATTTATTACACACACATATATATTTTACAGTTGTTTACATGATCAAAAGATTTAAATATCATTTAAAAATAATATAAAAATATAAATTATTCTGTTCCTGCCAAAATTGTTATACATATATTAAAATTTATGTATAAAATTATATTATCATATTTTACATAATAAGTATGATATAGTATTTAAAATATAAATTATACACACATATATAAATATTATAGATTAAATTATTTAAAATGAAAATTGTGTTTATTTTTTAACTTTGAGCTGTGCTGTATTTTGAAACATATACATGAAAAAAAATTGATACAAAATATATATAGATACAACCAATCAAAATGGTGACAATACATTCATATATTGAAATCGGCACCTAACTAACAATATAATATTTAATAAATAAAGTATATATATTTATAATATGCATAAACATGCTAGAATCATACCTTGCAGCCAAAGCCTTTAAGTAAAACTTGAAGTGATGATACAAACTTCCTGAAATGATTTCCATCCCAAAAGAGTGCTAGTCCTTGAAATGCTAACCACATTTGATTTGAGCTTAGGAAATTAGAAATATGGAAGAGGGAGTTTTCGGCCAGACTTACAAGGATGTGGAGGCTAAATAGAGTTTCAAATAGTGAGGTTAGAAATGCTTATATAGAAGAGCAGTAGGAGATATTTTAGGATCAATAACTTATATCATCTCTTATCGATTCTCTTCCATCTTAGCCCTCCATCTCAAATCTTTTGTTGCACCATCTTTGGCCCACCTACCCCTTATTGCGGCCGAACATGATCAGCCCATATATGGGCTTTAAACTCTTTTAAAGCCCGAACAAATAATTTTCAATTAAATTTAATTTAATGCTTATCGATATCGTAGATCGATTAATATATTTATAACTATTATAAACAAATTTAATAATATCTGTTCAGTAAAACAAATCAAAATTTAAAATTAACATTTCATAAATATTAACTAATTTAATTAATTTATAATAACTAAAATTAATTAAATCATTTGGTTAAAGAAGAATCCAACGTTTTAGTTGTGTGGCTCGTTAGGTGTAAATTTGGTCAACGATTAATATCGAACTATTCGAATATTAACGTTCACACGTCACTTAGCATGTGGTGTGACAGTTTGTCTATATTTATTGTACTTGGTTTTTCGTTAAAATCCAATTTTACTTTGTTAAGCATTAACCGGTTGTGACTTTTATTTACATCGGTTTCTTTTCGTTAAAACGATATCGCTTTGGACTAATAGAATTTGGTAATGGTCAAAATTCCTATATTGTCCATATTCAACTTTATAGTCCAAACATTAAGTCCTTGGTTCAATAATAGCAATTATAATTAATCAAAATGCTTTTATCGGAGACTTTGACTTTAAGTTGACTTCAATTGGCCGAGATACTAACCTTATATAACCGAGGAGATGTCTCCTCTTGAATAGTGCTTCACTTCCAATACTTCCACTCGACTCATGAATAGTCACTTGATGGACGGCGTGTCATGATTTGACTATAATCAAAGCGGAGCTTTTATATGGAAGATTAACAGTGTTCTCAAGTCGAGAGAACTGTGTAGATCAGTCACATCGATATTTTCTTTTTGACCTTAGTTATATTGTAACAACCTGCATATTTTACGATTATATATTTAAATATTTTATTTGTATGTAGCATCGTTAGTCGGATTAAAGTCCGTAATACTACTTTTTGCAAACAGTCGAATTAGGACTCGAGACCACTTGCATTGAGTTCAAAATGGCGTTTGTGACCTTTTTGAGTATAAACATCGATATGTTTGGAGTTGATTAAAATTTTGATGTTTTCATTTAGGGCTTTGGTTTTGGGTTTCGGCCTATTAACCCAACATATTAACCCAACTCCACTCCTTTCCTCTTCATTCCTTCATAATATTTCCTAAGAGAAAAGAAATTAGGAATTACTAAGCCCTAATTCTCTTATGAATTATCTACTTCAAGCTAGAAATCAAGGAGAAGCTTAGGTAAGCATTCTCTTCGTCTTCTCCATCTCAATTCCTCTTCAATTTCAGAAATTTTCTAAACCCTAACTTAGGAAATGTCTTTCTTATGAGCTTAGATTGAAGCTTCTTGGGTTAAAATTGAAGAATGGTTGTTCTTGCCTTGTCTTATAACTTCTCACTTGTAGTTTTGAGTAAAAGATGAGTTTTCGAACTCACACCTATGTCTATAACCTTCTTTGTGGTTAGCTATGAATCCCTAAATCTATTCATGTTCATTTGCTTTTGATTTGAATGGATTTGGTGAATTTTCCAATTTTTGGGCTTTGTTGTTCAATTTATAAAATTCCTATCTTTGATGTTTTGAACATGTTTTTAGAGGTGTATCGAAAAGCCTATAAGACTGCGTTGTCGCTTGGCATAAATGTCTAGTCTCCGTTGCTCGTCCGATCGTACCCGGTAGGATTTTTGCCCTTCATGGGGCAAGGCTGAAAATACTGCTATTGCCAATTCAGTCGACTGAACTGTAAGGCCAGTCGACTGAACCTGGGGACAGAAAATTTTATGTCCCTGTATCAGTCGACTGACTTACAGTGTCAGTCGAGAGTTTCTAGGCATATATCAGTCGACCGACCCTGTAGTTCAATCGACTGAACCTGAAAAATGAGCTTTTTGCCTATTTTAGGCGGTTTTCGTGTGGGTTTCCGATTTTTAATCGATTCATGATGATCCGATTTGTTGTTATCATTTATCGACTTTGATGACTTCTTTTTTGGGATTTTTGAAAATATCCATTTTGATGGATTTGGTATCTATTTATTTGAATTTGATTCACGTCTTCGAATGTGAATTTTTGATGATTGATTGTTTCTACGGTCGTTTTCTGTGGTTTGTCACTTTAAAATGCAAATGTTTCTATACTAGTAGTAAATATTCAAACTCTTTCACAAAGATGATTTCAACTCTTTTTTAATACAAAGCTCGTTTATAAAATCGTTTTCCAATCTATTAGTATATACAAACATTTTCCTCATTTGTTCGAGAAATCCAATTAAACGACTTTGCAAAACAAGTGTTATGAAACGCTTGCGTTACTTTGTTGGTTAATTCTTAGACTCGTTCGATTGAAACTCTTATGACAATCTTCGAATGGAAATCTACAATTTGTTCGTAAATATTCAAGTTAAGCCAGTGGTTATGGGACATGAAGCTAAACTCATTTATTTACTAGCTTAGTGTAATTGACACTTCTTGTTGATCGATGATGTTCATTTTGTGATTTATACTAGCGATGTGCGTTGTCTCTTTATCCACGTGGGGGACAATACCATTATGTTGAGCTTTGTCTCTCTTCGTCCACGTGGGGGGACTGTACCTCGTTTTACGGAGTTTCGTCTCATTTCTTTTATAGGCTAACGACCTATTGGTTTTTTGGAGTTTCGACTCATTTTTGTGGGCTAGCGACCCATGTTCTTTTATGGAGTTCGGTTCATCAAGCGTACCGTTGTACTACGTTGTTGTACCGGCTTATCAGGTTCATCGGGCGTACCGTTGTACTACGTCGTTGTTTCGAATTACTTGAGTTTCAAGTTCCTCGGGTGTACCGTTATTGTACTACGTCGTTGCACCGGCTCTATGGTTAGCGACCATGGGTTAGCGACCCGTTTGTGATGCACGTATTGGTGAGTTTTCATGCTCCTGTTTTTGATAGGCCTCCCCTTTTGTGATTTCTGGATTTCTAATTGATGATTTCTAGAATTTGTGTTTCATCAATTTTGTGATTGGCATTGATATATGTGTCAACATTACTGCTTTGGTGAATAAAATAAAGAATATGATGTTCTTTTTTATCTCTGAGATTCTTGAGATATTGTATGATTTTTATTGTTGTTAATGTACTTTTCATAATATGACATTATTGTTATCATACGTTTTTATTATATCTCTTTTCCTATCTTATTTTTATCTGATATTTGTAGCTAGACTGATTCACTTATTATTTTCTTAATAAATAATACTCGGGTCAGATCGAGATGTTACATGTGCTTCTGCTTGACTCCTTATCTTGGACCATCATCTGACTTTTGTCTAACTACTTTGTTTAGTAGTTTTTGTCATTATACATTGACATAGTGACTCCTTGATGCATACATATTCTTTTATGTAGCACTTGTACATATTCTTTTGTGATATAGTGGATCTTGAATGACCACTACTTTGATGTACACTTTTATGTGATGTATTCATATCTGTTTCTGTTTTTGTGATATGAATATCTATGATTGATTTATGTTATGCTTATTTCTATATTTGTTTTCGAAGACCACATAACCACTGTGTAGTCGCTTTGAGTTTGTATTTGATATGTCGGGTTCCTCTTCAAAGAAAATGCGTGACATACTATCTGACATATCGGTACTCGCACAAAGCCATTACATGGATGGTCGCTCCTCAACAGCCTTATTTTTCGTGTTAGTTTACAGCATTATCTCGTAGTATCCTTGGTTAGCGTGACTATAGAGGTGGGGCGTCACATATATTATCCAATAAAAAATTATCGAATGAATCATTTTATAGTTATCCAAAAACAATTAGTACGTAACCTCTTGGTTCTTCAATAGGCATGAGTAATACACTGTCTAACATTTGAAAAGCTTTATCTACTCTAATCTTAATGAATGCATCGATATTCTATAGTTATGTTCTTTATGGTCTGTCTTTTTATCAATGAAATATACAAAACCGAAGAGAGAAAAAAAAACTACATTAATGAGTAGGGAAAATGAGATCGATGCTATAAAAATTGTATATATTTAAAACGGATTCATTTATACGCAAGACGTTTAAAAATATACGGTTCAAAACTTTTGATTCAGAAAAATAATAATGCTACACCAAATCAGTCCGATCCAGTTAGCGTCGATACGACCGGACGGTGGGCGTGTGTGATGGTCTCAAATTCCTAAGACATGGGACTACAAAGCCTCGATCCACTCTTTCATATTTTTCAAAATTCACATAGTTCGCAAATGAAATTCCCAACAATGGCACAATTAAGTTCATAGTTACTGGAAATCCAAAGTCACTGGTGAAGAAATCTTGTACATGAATCTTGACATCATTGTGTGCTGGGTATTTAAAAGATAGTCGAATAAAATACACAAAATATAAGAGAAGTCAGTGAAGGATCAAAATATCATCATTTGATTTTAATTTATATAGCAGGTTGCAATAAGAAACTGAGCATTTGGGAAAGCAATGCATGCAAATAGAAATGATTTTATTCTTCAACGCAGCAGCAGCGCATGCATTGCGCAGGAATAATCATCTTTAAAACATAATCACGTCTTGTAGCCACATATTGTCCAGTTGTTTCTCTACGACTTTGGTGAGTTGATGTCTTTATTTCCATCAACCTATGTGTCATCCATTATAATAAAATAAATAAATGAACATTAAAAAGAAGAATTGCAGAAATAAAAAGTTCAAAATTGATGGGACAAAAGGACGTCCAGGACGTAAACGACTTGCGACCAGTGTCAGCTCAGCCAAAAATTAAAACATGATACAGCCATAACAAAACAAATTTTGATAATGGTCCAGTACTTCAAAATTACGTTAATGCCGAAAACATTTACTATCGTGTCGATATCTGCTTCTCAGTACTGCTGTAAATCTGAGCAACATATATATTTTTGGCTGCACAACATACAGCAGATAAATTTGGATGTCTGTTTTGCATCTTTTTCTTTCCCCCCCTACTTTGTAAACCTTAATTACCACCTTCCACGATTTAACTTTTAAATGATTTTCATTGCTGATAGTTGCATTTGAATAAACAACGGAAAAATAGTACGAAGAACAAAATTCATCAATCTTTTAGCGTGAATAACAAAATTTTCAACTAAATATAGGAGAAGAAAAAAAATTTCGGTGAGAAGAACAGTACTACCGTATCAGTTGTGTATTTACTGAATTTAAAAGCATGTAACGACAAACACCATTGTCGTTTGTTGTCCAGTTACATGTTGAATCTAAGTACCATTTAGAAAAAAGATACAACACTTATATTTTAATTTTATCATGTAATAATCGATCTTGTCTAGTGATAACATTTTATTTTTTAATGATGCGACTTAATGTTGTAATATAATAATATTGTATGGTATCATTTTTATAATGACTACATTTTGAAGAAACTGTTCTAAAAAGCAAAAAACTTTAGAAGTTTATTCTTTAAACAAAATTCCTCCTCCTTAGTTTAATTCATCAAAAAAAGTTTAGTTGAATTTGATCTTGACGCAGAGTTTACCTGCATTAAAAAAACACATTTATAACTGCATATAAATTATGAAGTTGACTTTCAAGTGGAATTTTTTAAACTTAGGGATTCAAATAATGTAATTATAATTGCATCTGAACATTGCAATTTTAAATAAGTTATTTATACGAAACACGTAAAAAATTTGTGTCATCAATTTGTGTTCAAATAGCCGCCCCGTACACACACGAGAATAACAGCCAGTTGCAAAGGAATATAGTTGTACCGTACCTAATTTACATAAAATTAGGGGAAATGATATGCTTATGTCACCTATAATCAAAGGACGTTTCTCAGATTTTGTTCAGAATCATTTAATCATTTCATCGAAATCAACCATCGGACTCTGGTTTTGCAGAGGACTTTTTAACTAGAAAGGATGACAACCAACGAACAACATGTATATGATTCTGATAAAATTATAAACAGAAGAGAATGAATTCATTGCATTATATAGACTGGACAAACTTAACAAAAAAGATAAAGCATAAGGTTAATATCCTTTAAACATCAACAAATAATTAGATCACGGGTCATAGGAGTTACAGCAACTTTGCCAAAAAAAAAAGAAATTGAAACTTCAAATGAGTAACTTATTGAACACAGATTTCAAGAAAATACTAGAGAATGAAATCCTGCTTCTTTAAACGAGTCATAAAGAGGAAAATCCCACCAAGTTAACCATGACTAAACTTTCATATACAGCAGCATTAACCAGTCAAAATGTACATATATGATTAAAAAAAAATTCATACGCCTCCTATAAAAAATGAAAATCACTGAGACTTCTGCCACTTAAAACTCACGCAAGGCAAAGACATACCAATAGATCTTTTCCCCAACACTGAATTACTCAAGTTCATACCAGAATTACAATCCTGCCCCTGTCCAGAAGGAACCTGAAGGGGCACGACAGGTGGCGGGTTCTTCCATCTTGGAAGCGGGCCTGCCACCATCAGAGTCTGCAAAAGTGGGCCCGCTTTCATCACAGCATCCACCAACTTCCCCTTCTCAGGCAATGGCTTACTCTTTGCAACGCATTGAAGTCTAGCATAAGCTTGATGATCGCTTTGCCTCATGCTGCTGCTACAAACCAATTGCCTGTTATTAGCAACGCAATTTGCATCGGCACTTGAAGAGTCAAGTTCTGGAGAAATTTCAGGGTCGAAGAAGGGATCAATCGGGGACGAATTATGAGAAAGGCTATCGGATTTTGTAGCTTGTGGGGTTTCTGGCATTAGTTTATTTACTAGGAATTTCAGATTCTGAAGTGCTTCATCTCTCTCTTGCATTGTTTCTCTCAGTATGTAGTTTAGATTTTGAATCTGGTCTTCTTTTTTCTTGATCTCTTCCATTGCGTTTATCTGAAATGTTTGTAGTTCCACTGTTCTTTCGTTGAGTTTTTGAGTCAGTTCTTGGATTCTTTGCATCTGATTAGAGAACTAAATTGTAAAAAAAAAAGGGGGATGTAAGACATTGAATTTGCGCCGATGATCATTGTTAATGGAAGTAAAACATTGAATTTGATTCTCCTAGACATACAAGTCCATGAATACATAAATTCAAACATGCATATCTATATTTGATGTTCATGTATGTAAATTACCATGAATAGTAAATAACGAGCCAACAAAGTTTGAAAAATAGTATGAGAAATTAAAAATAAAATGGCATTGTTAAACTTGAGAATAAGTTTATTTAAACTTGTGTTTCAATTACATATGCAGTAGCTTTAACAGACACAAATTTTCCAAGAAGACTAAAAACTAATTCAGTTGACATAGATTCAAAATGAACAAAATTTGTGGTGTAGCGCAAACAATAAGAGAAAAACATACCATGACTTGTTTACAATTAATCTTCCCTAATAAAATGTCAGTTACAAAGCGTTTTGTTCTATTTTATAACATTATAAATAATACCATTTAGTCAATAGTTCATAGCATTAAATCAAGATGCACCGAAAATCCAAAATTTAAAATAACATATTAAGTAACGTATTGAAACGATTTGGTACAAAGCAACAACCCTAAGAAGTAATAAGATACACTATTTAACATAATTTCCTGTATTTGTAAACATCAAATTTATTGACGTAATCACTGTACAATGTCATTATCCTGATGAAAGAATTTTGAAAAAGGCCTTTTTATTATTTAATCCCTACACTCAAGTAATCATCTCAAAATCAAGCAATTCTCAAAAATTAAGGAGTAAATGAACATAATTATTCTAATTTTTTCTCCAAACGCTAAATCCCAACTACCCCAATTCAAAAAATATGAATGCAATGTAATTGAACTCAACGTATGAAGAAATCGAACAAATTCAGAAATTAAAAAATAATCAAATATATAAAAACATGGATTTGAAAATTGTACCTCATTGCAGTTGCAACTCCAAAATGAAGAATCAATCGCCAAAGTTTCTTCTAAGCAAGCAAAAGAATTCATACCCATAATTTCTCTCTGTTTACACAGCAAAAAAGCTCAATAACCTTCTCTTTATATAAAGCGTTTGTAAAATTCCATGAAAGCCCCCACATTTTATTTTATTATTGGCAATAAGGTTAGCACAATATTCTTAAGTTTTAAATGTTGAATATTAATACGGGTAACCATATTCAATCTTACAGGGACCGTTCACATTGCACCCGACTGTATGCCCAATTATTTTTTCGGGTCCCAGCGTATGACTCAAAGTTATCTGTTTGTTTTTATTTCATTTTATACTTGCATATATATTACTTCTACACCACATGATAGTAAATAGTATTCGCTAAAATAGTACCATATTTATTTTGTTTTTAATTTAATTTTATACTTTATGTTACTGTGAACCAGGTAAGAATTACCCTATTATTAAATTAATACCATATTTATGATATTTCCATATCAACACTGTTATGGTAAGTTTGAATTGTACTCGTGTTAAAAATTCAAAAAAATATTTGTTGTTATCTTTAACAAGAAGTATCAAGAGATGTATGTACATGGTCAATGATGAAAAACATTCGTTCCTTCATGTATATAAATCAAAGTCAACAATATCCAATACTTATATGAAACATGTTGGATATATAGTACAACCATCTTATCACTCCATGAATTTCCATTTTCATTTGTATCATACATGATAATTGATAAATCCATGTGGAGGTCCAAATTCAGTACAGTAAATTGATCTATTGAAATACCAAATGTACATGGTATATGTTACTTTAAAGACTCGATTTTTATAATGTTTGTAAACAAACTATTTTCAAGTAAGTAGGATCATATCGAATATTATTACCATGCAATTGTTAAAAAGTATGAATTGTTCTTAATTTTGATTAGTTTGAATTCAAAGTAATTCGAGAGTTAATTACGTTTAATTTTTTTTTTATGCAATTCGAATTTAATGAGAATATTAGTTACATATTAATTTTTTTTAATGCTAATCAATTGTAGAATTAAATTATAATCAATAAATTCCATATAATTATTTCCATAAGTAAATCCTTAGCATTATTATTTTTATGTGTATGCACAAGTAATTTTATATGGTGGTCCATTATTCTGTCTTGAATTATGTTAATTTTTTTTTATTGTTTTGGTTATCCTGTCTGCTGTCTACGTCTATATCTTAAGTAAAGGAAAAAATTCATTTGGTTATTCCAAAAATTAGATTACATATGGTTTGTATTCTATGTGTATTTATCATACTATGTTATGTTATATGTATTAAAAAAAATGACACCTTAAGCTATGGTAATATTCTTCTAATTTGATTACTGCCGAGTAGTGTCTGAATTATGATTAGCTCTTTATTTCACATGTTTCTTCTTGCAACATTCTTATTTCTATCTACAACACTTCTTCATAATCATAATTTTTCTATCGTATTAGCTTTCCTATTCTACGTAAACATTGTCAAAATTTGCATTTATTAAATCACGTTATGTTGTTCTTATTCATATTATTTGAATATTTTCTAACAAACTAGGATTGTGTTCAAGTGGTTGGAATCATCATTTTTTGAAGATGCATTGTTCACGAGTCAATTTTTTTGAAAGCTAATATACTAAAAATAATATATAAACTTGAATAATACATTAGATGCAAAAGATAGTAGTCAAAAAATAATGCTAGGTTGGAATCATCATAGGGATGAAAGTATTAGTTTTCATCTATGCTTTAAGTTTCAAAACATAATATTATGTTTAGGTTTTTTTACGCTTTAGTTTAAACTTAAATGCTTAGCTTAGAAAAGTAGACTTTTTTTTATAAATCTACTAAATTACATGCATATTTTAGTGAATTTGAAAATTGATAATATATTTATTACTTAGTTTAGTTGTTAAAATTTAAACGAATACGCTTAAATTTTCCATTCCTTATTATTCAGTTATTTAATTCCAGTTGAAGGAATATGCTTTAAGTACCCAATTAAATAAAATTATCCCTGCTTTTAGTTTAAAGAATAAGATTAATTTTATATTAATTCTATTATTAATATCATTAATGATTTCAGACTAAATTTCAAACTAATTTGTACAATCTTAAATATATGATTAATTTAACGTAATTGAATTCTCAAATTAACGGCAATTAATTCTTTTAACTCGCATTAAGGAGTACTAATTCAAAAATCAACGTGTAATCAATTCTTTGACTTAATTTTAAAATCAAATATGTCATTAAATTCATATTGTAAATTACTCTAAGTTAGTTTGAATTAGTAAATACCTGTATAATAATTTACTTCTACTCTCAGTTCCATATAGATATAAATATAAAATCATTTCATATGGTATCTAACATATATTTATATTTTAGAATCATGTAGGTGGTGTGATTTTCTGAACATTTTAACATCATTTCATTAACTTTTCCAGATTAAAAAATATATTTCGTGTCGTAGATGCTTCTTTCTCAAAATGCACCAATGTCGGAATGACAATATTTTATATTTTAGAACTACTTCTATACCATTAAATAAAAACAATGCTAGAACCAAAGAATGTGATTTTTTGCCAAATAGAGATAAGAACATGGGAAGCCCACCTCCGAAATTCAAGGGGTCCTCCACATTTTTCTTTATATTTCGCACGTTTCACTCGATTTTTTTTTGGTGAAATAGCATTGTTCATAAAAAAAAATGCTTAGTTCAAAATTTTAACTTATGTATATTTATTAGAGAATATGCATAATTTACTAACACATTTTTTTTAAATTTTAGTTAACATATGACATTATAGTAGGGTGACACACTTCAAAATTTACAATACAAAATTGGACATAAGTATGAATCTCGGTAAAACAACCTTTTTAGCACATTGAATACTAGACATGGTTGCAAGTGGATTATTGTAGTAATGTATGTACAAAATATCCCTCCATTTTATTATAGTATTGGATTCTACCGTTGTATGTATATATATGTCTTACGATATACAATGAAATGAATTGTCACGCATGCTTATTCACACAGGTAAACTGACGTGCTTAGGTAGTACCGGTAATGTTTATAAGTTAACTAAATTTGAATAAGAAAGATTAGATCCAATAATACTATCAAGCAACTAATAATAAGAATCAATTACTATCGGCTCCATTTATTTTGAACTTAATCTAACTAGAGAATTAGTTAAAATTAATTATCTTTAATTGAAATTAAATTTAATAAAAGAAACAACTACATATTAATCCTCTTTAATGCTAATAGATTAGATAGCTAATTTTTTATGAATTATTATTTTTAAAGTATTTTTAGAAACATTTCAAAAGCACTTTAAATTTTTTGCTCTATGAGTGAATATGTAATGTGTATAATTCCATAAATTTGAAAAATGCTTCCTTACTGTAAATAGATAGTAAAATAGGGATTCACCACTTGTTCTTAACTACTACTTTTCATTCCTTTTGTGATAAACTAACAAGGTTTATTGCACATATAAGAAGGATGACAAAATTGAGGTAGAAAATTTAGAAACTACTTATATGGGTAGGTTTATGGAGTTTGATCGTAAGTATTATATTTGGTTTTTAGGGCATGATGGGTCTAATATCCACTTAAAGTAAACCCATTATTGTCCTTCCCCTTTCATCTACTTTGTTTGGTCTCTCCTTTTCCCAACGAGAGAAAACACACCCCAAATAGATGGAATAACATTGTACAATTCAGATGACTAAACAAAAAGAGTACGATCATTCTACACAGTTATTCTACAAAGCTTTAAAAATCCAATGAAAATAACTTTACTAAATGTGATGATTATTATATTTTTTTAGTAAGTTGTTCCCTTTATGTAACGATTTTAATTTATAATGAAGAATGATGATAAATAATGGGGCATGGTGTGACATTTGTACATGACTACTTCTAAACTTTGATATGGGTATTCTAGATTGATGAGGGATGCCTAGAAGTGTTCCGATGATAATGACTCGATCGCACGGGCCATGATGGTGATCCATAAGGATGAGTTCAAGTAAGGGAATTCATAAATGGAACGAGGGATGGGCTCTACGGTGAAAAGTGAAATGAGTAAAGGTTCTACCATGGAAAATGGAACGAGGAAGGGTTCTATTATGGAAAAATGGAAACAAATATAGTGAGGAAGGGCTTGGATACACGTGTGATGAGATTATTGATACTCGGAGTGTTTCTAAGTATGTTCGAAAAGCAGGGTTATATAAGGACACACATTGAGGATTAGGACTTGTACCCCGGATCAAGGTGGGGATTCATGTACCCTAGATTGAGGAAGGATCTAGTTTCTAGCATCCGTGTGGATAGAGTAGTGCACTTAGAAACCTTGCATTTCTCATTAATCTCTGGTAGAGGAATGGTCATACAAGTTATCTTATATCTAATTCACGTGGATGATGGCAAAGATTGTTTGATGGACGTTATGTTTGCCATGGTTTTTTATCACTCCAAGGATGTCACAAGACATGGGTATTGTGGATGTAGATACCTAGACACGCAATATTATACCCTGCATATAGTACACTGTTATAATGATCACAGATTAGCATATGTTATTATGTGCTAACTCTGGAAGTAAGGGTCAGTCAAGTATAATTCTTCATACCATATGTACTTTACTATATCAGTTTTCATTGTACCTTGAGGTCGTTTATCGCTCACATTAGACAGCTGTCCAACTTGAGAATTTATGTTTTTGCATCTTATCATCTCGATTACTCTTAAATGAGCAGACTGGATAGCAGATGTAGATGACACATGGAGTTGTATAGATGGACTAGCAGGAGATGACGCTGTCTCATATTTATATTTTGGACTTATTATTCTTGGAATATAGTGTGGCTGCCGTTGTCGTACTTCTGACTTTAAGCATCTGTTATAGATTCTTTCAGAAAATAGTTTATCTCTATCAAGTGCAAAAGGACTATCGAACTATTCCCATCAGAATTCAACGAAGCCTTCTAACGACGTTACTTGATTTAAAATTTTGTATCACTTTAATCAAGTCAAGAACGAAGCATGAAAAGTTTCTGATAATTACCTAGAGTGGATAAAGAAGAAAAAGGTTTAATCACAAAATTTGATGATCTAAAATGCAGGGTCTAACCTTGCTTATATGGATAATGGGGGATGCGAAGAGGAGTTTCTTCTCTTCTGAAAACTGTTAGAAAAGGTACCAGACGAAGAACAACATTCATCAGGAAGAGTTGCACCTCTTTGAACGGACATGATTGTTGCTGGCCACCGTTCACTAGGTGGTCTGTAGTACCAAAAGTGGTTTCTAAAATTCAAAAAATATACAACATTCTCCCATTATTTTAAAAGTTAAAACATTTGCAATGATTGTATCACTTGAGTGACTGCCTACGTACCCAAGTGAGATCAAGCCAAAGTAGTTCAAGGACAAAATTGGCATTATCGTGAAAACCAACATCTGGGTAATGAATACCTTTTGGGTTTGAACTCTTCACTTAGTGCAAACTCTTCAAAGCCATATCAAGATTCAATAGTAAACAAGTCTTGAACCTGATATAACCAAAAGAATCACACCTATTGATTTTCATAGGTTACTATATTTTATATGCTCCACATATTGATGACGATGTGCTCTAACCCTGAATTTTCATGCATCTGCTTAGATATCGGTCTTACTTTCTTAGAAAACGGCCCGATTTCTACACTCATATTGCTAAGTCTTTAAGTGCTTCTGTGATACACTTGTGTATAGATTTTATTAAGGAATTTAATCCATCCTTATTGATGTAGAATACCAGACACTACCTAATGGGAAAATTAGTGTAGTGTTCCATAATCATTCCTTTAACTTGTTGATACCCATTGAACTTTGCCTACCTTTTTCAAGACATAAGTTGGATCGTTTAAGTCGATGATCAACCTTCATTCACAAACCTTAATCTCATTTTTCTTGATTTTATAGAAATACGGCTTTTGGAAAACTCTTTGTAAACGGGTCTGCGGAGTTCTTCTTTATTTCTATATAATCGATTATAATTACTCCTTGCTTCAGTAATTGTCTTATCATTTGATGTCTTAGACTCACATATCTAGAATTCCCGTTATATGTCTTATTAGACACATTATATATCATAGCCGGATTATCACATTAACCATGACTGTTGGAGATGGCTTGGTCCATACAGGAATATATATTAAAAAAGTCCTTAGACAATCTATCTCTTTACTTGCATATTCTAATGAAATTATTTTTGACAACTTAGTTGAATAATAAGCATAGCTCTACTTCAAGACACACCAACTCCTCCTAATGTAAATATCCATCCAGTCGTAGATTTGGATTTAGATTCTACATTGTTCCAAGTAGCTTCACTATATCCTTCTAATACAGCAGAATATCTTTTATAAGAAAGAACATAGCCGATGGTACCTTTCAAATAAGCTAGAACTATTGAAATTGCATTCCAATGATTCATTCCGTGTTACTCGTAAAACAACATAATATGCGAATAGTGTGTGTTATGTCAGATCTTGTGCAATGCATAACATACATATGGCTCCTAGTAATACTGTAATATTCTAGTTGAGACATAGTACTTCTAGTATTTTTCTCTAATTTAATACTATGATTTGAAGGAGTCGGAGCTAATTTGTTATTATAATGACCATATTTATTAAGAAATTTCTCGATATAACAAGATTGTGCTAACATAAACTCTCTCGGTTCTCTTAGAAGCTTAATTCCCAAGATAACATCAACTTCTCCTAAATCTTTCATATCAAATTTCAAGGACAGAAACTTCTTTATTTCATTCTTAAAAGTTATATCTGACCGAAAAATTAGAATATCGTCAATGTATAAACATAATATAACATAACTGTTTTTATCTGATTTGTTATATATACATTTATCTACATGGTTGACTTTAAGTCCATATTCTAATGCTATTTCATCAAACTTCCCATGCCATTGCATAAGAGCCTGCTTTTGACCATAAAGAGATTTGACTACGTTGCAAACTTTTGTTTCTTAGATTGGCAATATGAAACCTTCGGGTTGTTCTATATATATATTTCTAAATTACCATTTAGAAATGTCATCTTTACATCGATCTGATATACAATTAAATTATGTATGGATATTAGTGCTATCAAACAACGTATAGAAGTAACGTAAGCAACATGAGCATATGTATCAAAATAATCTACTTTTTATCCTTTTTTATAACCCTTTGCGACTATGTGGCTTTAAATTTGTCAATGGATCCATCTGTATTCAGTTTTCTATTGAATACCCATTTACCTCCTGTAGGCTTAACACCCAGAGGTAATTTTGTCAAAATCCAAGTTTGGTTTGACACAATTGAATTCATTTCATCATTTATTACTTCTTTCTAGAAATTTGCATCTTTGGAACTAATAGCATTAGAATAGTTTGTATGATCATCATCATTATTTATTAAATATTTAGTGATATTATGGGTTTCATTCTTAGTGCCTTCGATATGATATGTAATAAAGTCGGGGCCAAATTCTTTTCTAGTCTTGCACTTTGACTTCTTCTTCGTTCAGTATCTTCTTCAGGTACTGAGATTTTCTCATTGTATTGATTGGAGATATAATCATCGTTAATATCATCATTTGTCTAAGCATGCTCTGATCTAGATGATATTAATGGTTCATCACTATTTTAGTCTTGTGATATATACTTATTCTCAAAAAATTCTACATCTAAAGACTATAACTTCTAAGGTATCTAAAATAATGTATTTATAACCACTACTATTTTGAGAATATCCTATAAATTCACATTTATAAGCGCTATTTCCTAATTTGGGCCTTTTAGAATTTGGTTTTCTGACATAAGCTAAACAACCCCAGACTTTAAGTAATAATAAGCTAAGTTTTCGATTAAACCAAAGTTCACAAGGAGATACATCCTTTTATTTCAAAGGAACTCTGTTTAGAATGTAACAAGCTGATAGCATAGCAACATCCCATAACGAATTTGATAATTTAGAACTAATAAGCATTGCATTGACCATTTTTTTTTTACCAATGTTCTATTTTTCCATTCCGTAATGCCATTTTGTTGCAGAGTATAAGGGTTGTACAATGATGAATCAAACCGTGTTGTTTGCAAAATAAAGTGAATTCATTTGAAATATATTCACCATCTCAGTTCGAATGCAACACTTTAATTTTAATTCCAAATTTTGTTTATGTTGAAACTGGGCCATCCCACAACGAAAATAATGGATGAATTTCAATTTTTTTATACCATTTTGGGTCTTTAATGGGCCTATGAAGTCTAAATTCATTTAGAAATTTTCTAAATTTAGTTTAAGTAAAATCATGTATTTTATTTAAATTCAAAAATTGTAGTTGGAGGTTTATTTAATTTTGGTTTTACTTATATAAATATACATACATATATGTATGTATGTAGGTATCATATACATATATGTGTGTGTATGCATGTGTGACATAGCAATCTGTAAGCCCATATATCAATGTCGGAATTTACATCACAACAGACACATTAGCTCATTTTGTATGTATTGTATATTGTCAAATAAATGCATAAACACATAGTTATAAATTTCAAACAGTTATTTGTGTGTGTATATATATATATATACTTGTGTATGAATAAAATATGTTTTATCATTAAAATATTACAGAAAGTATTTATTTATTATATAACTATATATTATACCATAAATAACTATAAAGATATATGTATATAGATAAATATAATAAAATAATTAAATTTTTTTTTGATAAATGACTAGTTAGAAAACATATTATACCTAAAGTTACAATGATTTTATTATTTTACATATGTATATATATGTGTGTGTATTATAATGAATTAAATAGTTTCAGCCATAATAAATTAATATAAAATAATTATATAATATAAATTCAAGTTTTGTATTTTTAGAAAATTTGGAAACACATTTTAGGGCTTTAGAAAAATTTCTATAAATTTCTCAATTAAAATAATATTTTTAATTAAATAATGTTTTTTGGCAAGGCATTTTTATCAAATAATTGATTATAGGACAAAATTAAGTTAATTTTTAAAAATATAAAATTTAGTTGAAGAAATCTAAAACTTTTTTCAAAGGCATCTAAAATGATGAATTAATTTTATAAAATATAAAATTGAATTTTAGAAACATAGATTATTTTATATGAATTTATTGAATTAGATAATCATTAAATATTATATATATATATATATATATATATATTTGACAAAAACTTGTTCTCAGCACTTATAATTCATAGTAAACATAAATAATTGTTTGAAAATTTTCAGATCAATACTATACATTAAATATGAAAACATATGTTTTAATTCAAGTTATTTCTGAATATTAAATCATAAATCAGTATATATATATGTATGTATGTATGTATGTATGTATGTATGTACAGACATATATAATTTTGAACTAAAATTTATTTTAATATTTAATGTCAAATTACAAATATAAATCATGAACTAGATCTTCAAATTTTATACACATATCTAATCTTCATTTTGACAACAATAATACATAAAAAATGTCACCTAGCTAATGAAATAACAATAATCTGATTATATACATAAGTTTACATGATTAACAAATCTAAAAACATAATAATATGATCAACATATAAATAAACACTATTAGATATAGATGCCCGAAAATCCACGTTGAAATAACGAATTCTCTTTCTCTAAAATTCCTTGATCCGTTAGATTGCTAGTCTAGAATCAATGACCTTTCACTATTAAATAACTTCTTGTTTTAACTTGAATTGGATTTGAGATTAATTTAGAGAATAGTTATATCCATGAGAAGAAGGAGATTGGTGGCAAAAAGGAATGAATTAGCAATAGATTAGGGTTTCGAGATTAGTATTTATAAAGGTAGGATAAGGGAGGAAACTATGTAAGTTCCTTACTAGATCTTAGCCACACATCTCCAATACCTAATCCTATGTTGTAGTCGCCCCTAACCCTAGCGAAACCAGCCACATTTTTCTCTAATTATAACGGGTTATGAGCGCATTTAACCCAATTTAAATATATACAATTATATTTAACTTATTTTATTATTATCTCATATCAATCAATATACTCATAACTATTACGAATATATGCAACAAATTTTATTTCTTAAATCATATTCAAATTTCATAAATAATATTTTTTAAATATTAATTAATTTAATTAATTTATAATAAGTATAAAATAATTAAATCATTTGGTCTAAAGACAATAAATCATTTCGGTTGTGTGACTCTTGCGTGTAAATTTGGTCAGCGATTAACATCGAACTATTTGAATGTTGACGTTCACATGTCACTTAGCAAGTGGTGTGATATTATAGCTAAATTTATCACTTACTCACTTTCGATAAAACCCAATGTAAGTCTAAAAAGCATTACTTGGTTGCGACATTTATTTATACCAATTCTCTTCGTTAAAACTATACCACTTTGAACTTATGGAATTTTGTAATGGTCAAAATTCCAATATTGCTTGCATTCAACTCTATAGCCTAAACACAAAGTATTTAGTTCAATACTAATAATTATTAGTAACAAAAATGTTCTAGCCAAAGACTTTGACGTTGAGTCAATTTGAGTTGACCGTAATACTAACCCTATATAACTAAGAAGATGAGTCCTCCCTTTGAATAGTGCTTCGTTTTCGATACTTCCACTCGACGCAACTATAGTCACTCTATGGAATGCCATATCATGATTTGAGTATAATCGAAGCAGAGCTTTCATATTGAAGATCCACTATATTCTCAAGTCGAGAGAACTATGTAAATCAGTCGCATCGATATTTTCTATTTGACATTAGTTTTATCAACTAACTGGAAGCTATTGAGTGAGTCGTTCCATAGTTATCTAATAACTATCAGTACGTAACCCCTAGGTTCTCCCAGAAGTCATGAGTAGTACACTTTCCAACATTTGGAGAGCATTACGTACTTTAGTCTCAAATGATACATCGATATCCGGTCTCGATGCTTCTTGACTAGGAATATTTAAAATGGTATATTTATTTTTATTGTGATAAATTACTCACGGTTACAACACTTTGTAATAACTATCACAAAATATACTATTTATGGATTTTCTATTAAATATACTTTTAATTATATTAGTTAATATAACACATTATATCAAGTATATAATAGAAATAAAAAACCTTTATTTCGAACTAGATTGGTCAACGAGTTTGATAGATGTAACAAATTACATAATTGCACCTAGGACATATTGCTAACTCTATTAACCTCCCAGTTGCACTTAGGGTCAATCATAGAATCTCATTTTAACTTCTCTAATGGGTTGTCTTAAAACCAATTGGGTTAGTCCCTTAGTCCATGGGTATACTATTATTATTTAATCATTTACTCTGTCGATTAACTCTCTCTAACGTTGATAAACTACCTTTATTATGTGGAACACTTCAAAGTATGCCTGTCGACTTCCAGTGAGCACTTAGTTCTATTATGAACTATATAGTGACATTATCATCACATAGCAATGTTGTGGGATTCTCAACATTTGTAATTACCCTTGACTCGGTTACAAATTTGTGCATTTATTATATATATACATCGTTTTTATTATGGAGCTATTCAAGTCAATGAATCAACCACAATCTCTTCTATTTGGAACATTTCCAACTTAAAGATTCTTAACTTGAATTTATTAATTATATACCATATTTAATATCATTTATGAAGTTTGAGTCTAAAGTATTCTTCATAAGGAGTTTGTTGTTTCTGTAAACAAATCTTCAGTATTTTATAAATACACGAGAATACTTCAAAAAACCATTCAGTATATCAATATGGATTTGATATTTACTTCTTGTATCAAATACATAGAAAATTACGATAGTGTAGATAACATAACATGTATGATAATTCCTATTGCCAATACATAAGGAATTTTTTTACATGTTCCTTATTATTTTAATAACGTGTCCTTGCATATCGTTTGGGACATTCTCAATATCTTTTATATTTACTATAAAAGACATCATTTAACAAAGCCAACATCAAATATTAAAACAACTAAAGCTCATCGTTAACAATTAGTAGGTGTTGCTTACTTATGATTTAGAAATATCAATGTACCTTTTAAATTTCTTTCTTATAAGCACATACTTCCTCTACACTTTGATTGACAATCAAACTATTTCTATCGAACATTTGTTCAATTTTTATGCTTGTCGAATGAAACTTTTGTATCTATTCTTTGATCATATCCAAACACTCACAAACTTAATATTCCCACTGACTTCGAGACACTTTCGTTATTCTATGTAATTTTTTTACTCTAAATCATTATTTAGAATTTTCTGTTTCGACACATATGTACCAATAAATAAAGTCATACTATGCGATAATTTTATGAGTAAAATATGAAATAATTGAGCACGTCGAATGGCGAATCTATTATGTTATTTTCAACAACTGAATTTTACTGTATTATTCTTATCAATGTGGCTCACTACATTCCAAATGCATTTGTCATTCTCTTAAATACACATATGCGACCAAAGGGATCGTATCCTTTCGAATACAACTATCAAAATCATATTTTGATAATATAGTTGGAATCTATTTTGGATTTGCACATCGTACCGTATTGTAGAATCGATACTCTTAATGATTTAATTAACTATTAAGGATTATCTATTCTTGACATTGATAAGAAACTCATAGTTTCTCTTCACTATACAAGAATACTTATTAGACATTCTAATGTGTTGTGTTCAATTTGGTATTGTTAATTTCATTCCATCCCTTGCAACCAGTTTTATCCTTGGATCATATCTAAATCCATTTTACACCAATAATTTTGTGAAGAAATTCCTTCGCTACGAAGTTGGTATTTCTTGAAACAACAATTGTTTCTCTATACAATGGAATGAATGGCCATAAACATTTTATGAATTTCTTTATATAAAACTGATTTTGTATTAGTTCACGATATATTTATGTCCACAACATAAATTAATATGTAATGACTAAATTTCCCAAAATTCTCTTGGGACAATTCATACATAATTCCTTACATACAATCATTATGTGCAGTGTAACGATTCACATAACCTGCCAACTCCTTGGCCCAGGATATGTAGGGGTTTCTTGTAAACTCTTATCTTATGTGGTTGTAACTATTCTTTGGATGATATTAGTTTTAACCTAGTGTACTACTCTTAAGTAAACACCTTATAGAAAGAATTTATCTCAACTTTACTCATCATTAATTGTGCTTTGTCCAACAAAGTTTGACTACTCTTTATCAATACATCATTATATGTTATAGGGAGGAGTTATCTTTGAGATTGAATCTTTATTCATTTTTAGGTACTTTCGAAACTCTTTCTAATATACCCACCAATTCGATCAAATCGAATCATTTTATTTTATCGCACATTATTTTACTTACTTTTGTTTTATATTCTATGATCTTATCATAGACATAATACATGTGTATCAAATACACATGTCCATGTTGGTGATAAATCATCAATGAATATAACCAATTATGTGGATTGATATGGTATTAATAGACTTACAATTTCATACATTTATATGTATCAATCCGAAGAGTTCATCAACTCTTATGATGCTCCTGCTAATTGGGTGCATATCACTTCAATTATTTGAGACATACTTAACCAGTGTCATATGATTCATAACCATATAACAAGAATTATTTCTCAACTACGACATAGTCTATAATTCAAAAATAGTTGTAAATAATTTTGGATACTTCTCTACTTTCAATGCATCACTTTTATTGTGAAAAAAATACCACATTACAGTTTAATTTCATAACGAATATTCATAATATTCATATTGAAATATAACTATGTCTATTTTCAATTGACACAAAAAATAGTCATTATTTCATAATAATGTTCGGTATATTTTACGAAAACACTTTTCGTAATTTGATGTAATCAATAAGTGTTACATGGGATGCTCCCACTATTTCCGCCATTCCTATAATAGCATGCTGAATTCGAAGGTCCGTTTTCACTTAATATAGATTAATTATTTCATACACTATAGCTAGTTTACAGTAGAGAGTTCTTTGATCAAATATCTTGAACTCAAAGAAATAAATATCATAGAAAAGAATTTCTATATGAAAATACATTTCGAAATAGAAATCATATTTCTTATTCCAACGTTAAGTATTAATCATTATCATCACAATTCTCATTTTTGATGATTCATTATGAAGCAGAAGTGACTATTCACTTTCTTTATCCCAATTATACCTTAAATCACATTTACTCTTACATATTCATTTTTATTCCTAAATGGTCAAACCATTCAAAAAGAAAACACTTGCTACAAACTTTTTACAAAAGCTCATTCGATTATCCGTAACATTTAAGAACATTAAATATGTTACACCTTGCGTAAATTGATCAAACCGACATTTTAGCAATCGAATTCTTAGATCTATCTCATAGTTTATGTTTAATGTTTCATTTAACACAATTCGATCCTTTTTGTAATCAAGATCCCATAGTACTATTTATTGACTTATTTCGAATGAACTATCTTCATCGAAGTATCGTAGATTATGAATAATGATCGTTCAGCATATAACATTTACATGTGATGGTATATGGATAAAATATCCATAGCCTTGTTTTGCTTTTAGAGCTCCAAACTCATAGGATGCAATACATTGTCTCAACCAAAAAACCCACGAGTTACCATATTATGAACATATTAAGTAGTTGTAAAATTAGGCACTTGCATGGGTGTAGAAAACATTAACATGCAATAATCTTTTATTGGTAAGTATAAGTTATATTTCTACTTCAGTTCATTTGTATATCTTAATTGATAAACATTTTATCAATCTTATTAAATTCACAAATTTATCAATGTAGATTATTATAACATTATACAACATACGTTCTTACAATATTAGAAAGATTAAATGTTATCATTTTATTTTTCTAATAAGGCTGCTAGTAGGCTTTTATGTTTCTCCAAACCCTAAGATGAAACATAGAAGTCTTTCGACTTCACTAGTGGGTGTTAGGACTCATTTATCTTGGTATTCTGACCTTGAGTTTGCTCAACAAATCATAACCCCACAAACAATAGATAACTCCTTATCGGTTGTATCACATATAACTCCTATCCCATACTTCCTTGTCCTAACCTCATTTCGACCTTGAGTTTGCTCAACAAATACATATAGTTATCTTACCTCTTCTATTTAATATATTAATAATACTACACATAACATCCCTAACTCAAGTTTTCTCAATAACCAAGGAGTATGCAAGTTTTTATTAATATATATATATATATATATAGTAGAGGACAATTGATATATATATATATATATATATATTAAGGGATATCTACTTATGGAATAATGTATTTCTTATGAAATACTCTCGTGATTCAAGTGTCGAACACATTAGAAATCATGGTATACATGCATTTACATATGTATTTATCCCTTAAGTCTGTTTGGGTTTCTTTAATGTTCCACCTTTACTTTATACGTTCATATCATATAAGTTCTATTATTATATCACTTTTGTATTTCTTATCACTTATATGATAGTTTTACGTACAATATTATATCAATTAAATCTTATTTAACTAATTTTTAGTTATTTAATTCTTTAATAAAATTTAAATTTATATTCTAATATAACTTTTATATTAGACATATCTAATATAACATTTATAGTGTAACACATATATCTTATATATATATATATATGTATTTTTATTTAATTAATTAACCTTTAATCAATTTATTAATTAAATTATATTAATTTTGAAAATTTATCTTATATACATATGTATATTTATGTTATCTTAAACACTTTAAAATAACATAACATATATCAACATATATAATACATGCATTTAAGTATTACTTAATAAACTCGATTATTTAATTTATTTTTTTAATCTTATTAGTAAAATTTTAAATTTCGAAATTAATATTTAAATAGTTTTCAAACATTTTGAAATTTTCATTACCTTTTTCAGACATTTTGAAAATTTATGTTCATTACAACCATTTATAATAAACATGTTTTTACTCTAAATTTAACTTTTAAATTTAAAATCTTGTCTTAATTATCAAATCTATTTTGAAAATTAGTCTAATGCCCAATTCAAATTGAGCATACTTTATTAGAGGCAAACATTGGGCTTACTCTGATTCTCCATTTCCTATTGTAAACTCTTTTATAAATTTCAAAACATTTATAAACGCTTTATAAGTCCATAAAACTATTTATAAAACTCTTCTTATAAATTTATAAGCCCATTTCTATAATTCTTTTATAAATATCTAAAATTAATTATAATACACTTTTTACCGTAAATAACTTTCCTTTAATTTTCCAAAACATTCTATAAAACCCCTCTTTTAAAGCCGAAATATATTTATAAAAATCTGTTTATAAATATAAAACATTTTTAAATAAATAATAATCATTTGCTTCAAACACTATTATATAATAATAATTATTAATAATAAACATTATGAATAATAAATAATTATTATTAACCTTAAACATCTTAAAATAATAATTAATGATTTCAAAGACATTATTAACAAAACACTAATATAAATTTCAATCTTATTATAAATAATAATAAATAATTTCTAAAACAGTATAAATAAATCATTATTATTAATATCAACTCCTATTATTTATTTAAATAATTAAACTTTAAAATATTAACATATTGATAAAAACCTTAGAAACAATATTAATTATAAATAAATAGCTTTAAAGCAATATTAAATATGAATAAATAATTTTTTAAAACAAAATTAAATATAAATAACATTTTAAAACAATATTAAACATAAATAAATAACTTAGAAAAACATGAATAAAAGGTGGGAATAAAATAGAAATTAAATGCTTTAGAACAAAATATTTTCGAAACCCAATTTCAGATTTAAAGTCATTTATCCAGTCTCAAAAACTAATTCCAATACAAATGGCAATTTATAGTATTTTTAAAATTCTAACTTGAGGCCAATAAATACCCAATGTTTAACCGATATTGATATTGATTTTTATTTAATCACTACAGGGTTTAAATTCTTAACATATAACGATGTCATAACCAACAGTGTCAAACAATCAGGTTTTATTTTCAATGTTTCGTATAAGAATAATATTTAAAATGATTCAACTATGGCAAGGAATCCTATTGGGTCCCTCCAACCTGCCCCCTACATCACAGCTCAGACATATAGCAGCACATTTATATAAATAAAATCAATAATGGTGAGGAATCCTGTTGGATCCCTCCAACCTGTCTTCCTGCATCAGAAACAATATATATCATATAATATGGGTCATTCGCTACTAGGTGGGTATATAAAAGGGTCATCCGCTCTAGTGGTGGGAACAAATCCAAATCAACTGATAAAACAATAAATCATCTAAACATTCAATCAATGATTTTATTAGCTATATAATATTACTTGTCAACCAAAAAGGTGATTTTAGCTCACCATAATTTCTGTTGTCGCCGAGGCATTTTGTTTTGGAACTAAAATTGAACGACATTCGATTTTAACCCAATTTTCAATAGTCTCTAAATTCGACCAAACTAATTCCATCGCGAAGCTTACATTCACGAGCGCAATGAAAAATCTACGCCTCAACTGGATCTTGTATAAGAGTTATTGAAATTTCAAGTTATCGATATTTTAAATTATAATATAATTATAGTCACATAATTAAATTAAATTACATTTAAACCCTTATTTCCTCATACAAAAATTTCCAGGCAATGCACTATGCATTGCGACTTCGCCCATATGCTCACATCAAGCCACCGCTTGACACCACCAAAGATCACCGCTTCACCACCGTGAGTTGCCTATGTTACCACACTTCCAAAGACATAAACGTGGACCATTGAAGCTCCACCATCACCGAGAATTCGACCATGAACTATGCGTCGTTCAACTTGAGACTATGCCGCCACCATGCGACGATAGCTCACCAAACTTCGTCAGTGCCTCGCCCTTGACGTCCTCTATAACTTTCCTTTTGATGCCAGCGACTATCGATGAACGACAACGATGAATTTTTCCACCATAGATCTGACGATCGCGGTAGATTTTTGATCATCTCGTCATAATCTAACACGATCCAACCGTTGAAATTCCTTACCTTGATGCCACAAACATATCTCTAATTGGAAGCCTCGCTCGAAAATGCCACAATTGGCTCCAATGAACGTGGGATGTTGAATTAGGAGAAGTTTTGAATTGAAAATTTATCTAACCAATTCTCTGTTTTTGAACGCCAATTTATATTCGAAGGGGGTATGGGTTTAGACGTGCTTGGGTAAGGCTGTGAAGTTGATGGGGTGTGGGTTGAGCACGGTAAGCATATACATACATGCGTACATACATACATACATTCATTCATTCACATATATATATATATATATATTATATTTCTAATTAGAAAATATCTAGCTTCAAAAGTCCAAAAATCTTGAACTCCAAACGAAGCGTGCCACGTAGCATTCTATATGTAAAACCCGTATTCCAAACATAATGGAACTAGTCTCAAAAACTAATTCGATCATATACAAAAGATAGCTTTTCAAACCCACCGATATTATACCAGTTTCTATTATTAGTTCCTACATATTTCGAGCTCTCACGACCAAACGATATGTCAAATTGCCACAAAATTAGGCGACATCTATTAATTCGCTGCTGCGAATCCAATAAAACTGGTTTCTCAAAATCCGAGACATGGCCTCGAAAGGCTATCTTTACATGTTAATTAAAACGATTTTTACTAAAAACCAAACTAATCGCTTTTAAATTCAGATGCAGTAGATCTTAATTCTTATTTAAATAGAATTTAAATCAACTTTTAAATTATCTTTATTTACACTAAATTAAGAATTTAATTAATTAAATAATTCCAAATATTAAATTCAACAATTTAATTATCAAATAAATCACCATATTTGAAATTTAAGTTATTTAACATATAAAATTACTTTTCAATAATTTAAAATCATCTAAATGTTCGAAATTCAAATGATTGAAATTTTGGCTCGTTATACCCGTGAAGTCCATAATCATTGGAACTTTTCTATATTTAGTTTAATAAAATCATGTATTTTATTTAAATTTACAAATTCTAGTTAGAGATTTATTTAATTTTTCTTTTACTTAAATAAATACACACACACAGAGATATATATCATATACATATATACACATATATGTGTGCATGTGTAACATAGCAATCCATGTAAGGTATAACATGCCCATATATTGATGTTGGGATTTAGATTGCAACAGACACATTAACTCATTTTGTATGTATTGTACGTTGTCAAATATGTGCATTAGCATATAGTTATAAATTTCAAATGATTATTTGTGTGCGTGTATATATATTTATATGTATAAAATATGTTGTATCATTAAAATATAACAAAAATTATTTATTTATTTTTATAACAATATATTGTACCATAAATAACGATAAAGTTATATATATGTGCGCGCGTGTGTAATTAAATAATTAATTCTTTTTACAACTTAACATATCATATCCGAAGTTACAATGATTTGAATATATATATGTATATATATATATATGATTTAGACAGTTTTGACCATAATAAATTAATATAAAATAATTATATGATTAAAAAAAATCAAGTTTTATATTTTTTAGAAAATTTAGAAGCGCATTTTAAGGCTTAGGAAAAATTTCTGGAATTTTACCAATTAAAATGTTATTTTTAATTAAATAATTGATAGTAGGCCGAAATTAAATTAGTTTTAGAAAACATAAAACTAAGTTGAAAAAATCTGAAATGATTTTCGAAGGCTCCTGACATGATGAATTGATTTCAAAAATATATAATGGAATTTTTATAAACATGGATTATTTTATATGAATTTATTGAATCAAGTAATCATAAATATTTATAATAATATATGTATAAATGATTATATTAATTTCATCACATATAATTCGTAATAAACATAAACAAGGGTTTGAAAATTTTTAGATCAATATTATACATTAAATATGAAAACATATATTTTAATATAAATTATATGTGAATATTAAATCATAAATTAATATATATATATATATATATATATATGTATAAACATATATTTTTTAAAACTAAAATTTATTTTAATACTTATACCAGATTACAAACTAAATCATGAACTAGATCTTCAAATTTTACACACATATCCAATCTCTATTGTGATAACAATAATACATACCAAAATCTCATCTAATTAATGAAATAACAATAATCTGATTATATACATAAGTTTACATGATTAACAAATCTAAAACATAATAGTATGATCAACATATAAATAAACATTATTCGAAACAGTTTTCTTAAATTCCACGTTGAAATAATGAATTCCTTTTCTCTAAAATTCATTGATCCGTCAGATTACTAGTCTAGAATCAACGACTTTTCACGATCCAATAGCTTCATGTTTTAACTTCAATTAGATTTGAGATTTTAGGATTAATTTATAGAAAAATTGCAGTCATGAAAGAAGTAGAGGATGCTGGCTCAAAAAAATGAATTGGCATCTGATTAGGGTTTTGACATTAATATGTATAATGGTAGGATAATAAAGGAAACTATATAAGTTTCTCACTAGGTCCTAGCTGCACATCTCCAATCCCTAATCCCATGTTGTGTCCACCTCTAACCCTAGCCAAACCATTCGCATTTTTTTTTAATTATCATGGTTTGTGAGCCCAAGATAAACGGGAGGTTGGTTAGATAACGGTTCTGTATCGCAAAACAGAGCACTCTGGCAACAAAATCGCCAATAAAGCAAATGAAAGATTTAATATTTAGAAATCAACCGTTGCTCGCAGTTTGGTGATGATGAGAAGGATCGATGACGCACTTATGGTTTAACTAGATCATTTGGTTCCAACGTGCAGGAATATGCCATTACCCCAAGTTTGGTGATACCAAGAAGAAACCCCCAAAATGAAACTATCGATACATTGGATTTCGAAAACAAAAGCAAGAGTATGATTGAATCTGCAACCCTACTTTCTAGCATCTTATGCTATCTGAAGATTAAAACATCAAGAAAAAATCCATAGAGTTGAGTCATCCATGCACGAGTTTGTGGAGTAGAAATTGATACATGATTTGGTTCTCAACACTAGAGTGGAATAATTCACTCTAACAAAAGATGATGGCGACGCGTCTTTGCAGCACATGTACCCAGAATGACATTGGATGATGATGTCAACTTGGAGGAATTTAATTACAGCCAGGAAATAGAAATCATTGAAAAAATCAGATCTTGGAATCAAGTAGAAAAGTCTCTAATTCCTGGAGATAGAAGCTATCGTGTCAATCAAACTAGGGTAATCAAACATATTTCCCAGGAGACCTAGTCTCCCGAAAACATATAGACTTAGTATTCATAGAAATCAACCCTATGGACTAGGGCAGATACACCAACACTTTGTTGAAATGAACTCAATTGAGCATAAATAAGGATTAGCTACAGAACTGGCTAGACCAAGCAACCTCATCATTTTGATAAAGCTATAAAATAGAATATGCCAAAATGACCGTAGAAGTATTGCTTACATGTATAGAATTATAGGAATCCAGTATGCTGCAAGTGAACATAAGAGGTGCAACAATGAGAAAAAGCAATACTCGAAATCGAGCAATAAAACCAATATTCTACGAAGATAGAGATTGGTGTACCAGTTAAATTTCGAAAAACGCAAAGGAAGGAGAATCGCAATTGAACAAGTCATGCACTAGTTTACGAAGACTAAAACTATGCCTGATTGAACTTCAACTACAAGATATAACCAATCATCCCAACATGACAAGAATAATAAGTGAAGCCTAAATTATGAAGGACTCAACGGTTGGAGGAGTGGAAGTCCCTCTGCCAGACTAAAGATTGGATGGCCGAAAAGTAATTTTCCATAATAAAAAATGTCATTCAACCTTATTGGATACGTTTTACTTTAAATAATATCCTTGTATAACCAATACCAGGTATCCAAGGGAAGCCGCGTAAGTTAACCAGTCGGGTTCTGAATGTTGACCGAGGCAGATGTAGTGTGTTATCTACATGAGAAGAGTCAAGTATCTTGAATACTGCAAACGAACAATCTAGTGTAGATAGCTTGTTTACATTTGAAAAACAATCCATATCGTCCTTTGAAATAATCTTTTCCACACTTACCCATTATTGATCAATGATCAATAATGAAGCCACCGTTTAAAGTAATGCGGAAAGCTTTTATTGTCAAGATCATTGAAGTACAGAAATGAGAAGAGCAATACGATTGAATCATCCACTATATTCGAGTATGGAATAAATCGTCGCATTGGAATTCAAAAAGGCGATAGAAACTTAACCAAGTCCTTGAAAAGAAAAAATTAAAGACAAAAGAGAAAAACTTTACTTCAAAATGGTGTATAATCATTTCAGACAAAACTTGCCTTCACTGCCGTTCGATTTAAACAATATAGGTCGACTCCACACCTACGTTGTGCATCCACTTACTGACTTAAACCCTTGTGAAAACTACGGAGCAAAGATTACATCATCAATACCAGGAATTGAAATTCAGACCGAAATCAAAAAATGAACGGCTATCAAAAGTCAGTCAATTGAAAACAACATCCTGAGATGGACTCCAACAACCCACTGAAATTCACAGAATAGTAATCTGAAACTTGTCTTGTTCTAGAGCATACTTTGTTCCCAATGAAAGCATACTTTGGAGGCCAAATGTTGATTGAGTTTTTAACCTAGTAGAATTCAACAGGACTTAGAACATCCAGACTAAGTCAGAATGACTTAAAACTTGAACAAGGCATCTAAAAGAATAAGCCAATGGAACTTTAGAGAAACAAGCCAAAAATCCACTAATTAGATGGATCACTGGCGATCCATCATCTGTGGATCGCTGGCGATCCAAAAAGAAGCATCATGAGCTGTCAAAGCCTCTTTCATCATGATCTACTTCCTCTTCCAAGAATATTTACCAAGTTTCATAGCATTCCAAGCAGCGTAGCTCAAGAAGTAAAGACTCATCTAATTTAAGTTGTTTTGACCAAAGCGGCTCGCTTAAACTGGACCTGGAGAACTCATATGGAATCGGATTGATATTTAGAGGAACACTTAGAAGACATAAAAGAAGACTCATAGAATAAATGAGCATGACTAGAGCGGAATCAATGGATCATTGGCGATCTATCTTGAGGGTACTCTAATGACCCATGTAGGGTGGACCTCACCACTTGAAATTCATGTGGTAGGTCCCACTTATCCTCTGAGCATACCTAAAAAGTTTAGTTTGATTTTGTTAAGTTTTGAGCAAGCTATAGATGATTCTTTTAGACCAGATGATCCATGAAGACGGATGATCAAACTAACTCCAAACGGCTTGATACTTGGACAACACACTTAAAAGAACAAGTGAATGGACCTCATGATAGGTTGGATAGCCCTCAAACTTTCGAAGCTCCCTCGTAGCACTAAGTAAAGGCTTCTGGTAGAAAAATATGCTAAATTGATGGATATCTAACAATCCAAACCCTATGGATAAATAGCGATCCATCCCTATGGATAACTAGCGATCCACTGAAATGACTCTGATTAATTTGAGATTTTCAGTGATTACTTGTCATAACAACTGGACCCTTCTACACTTGGACTTCTAGCCCAATACTCACCGAATTTCCCTATAAATACTCACCTATCTGCAACATAAAGAGGATCTTTTAGACTGACTGCTAGAACTCTACAGAGATTATTCTTCACTCTTCTCCTCCCATATAATAGCCATCTAGGGGCTCACTCTTATTCTCTAGTAAATTCTTATACTTATGACTTGATCTAACTTAGAAGATTCAATCGTATTGTAATTCGATTCAACTTATAACAGCAGTCGGTTAATAGAAAGTTATAAGTGGATGTAGGCTTCATTAACTGTCGAACCACTATAAAAATCTTCTTGTCTTTTTTACTATTTCTACTTTTTTACATTTATTTTCTATATTATTACTCTCTAAAAACAAGGCTGGTGCTTTTATACTCAATCCAGGGTGTTGATCCATTTTTTAAGTTAACAGTATTTAAACTATTGTGGAAGCTATTATTTTAATTGTGTGTACAATTGAAATTGTGTTGAAAAAAATTTCATTTGTTTACTTTTATATGTGATTTTACAATAGTACTATATCAAATACATTTGATATATATACATGTGTGTGTGTATTTTCATTAAACAAAAATCATAAACTACTATATTCTACAATTTTAAAAGAGATTTGAATACTTATTATTTAAAAAGTATAATTTTGTAGAAGAATTCTATAAAGAGTATATGTTGATATGAATGTTCCCTTCTCCACTTTGTGATGTTTATGCTATGCACAACTATATTGCCTTAAATATGCTACCTGTTTTAATGTTAATATTACATTTATACCGAATGCCTCTCATATGCCATATTCTATTTATTGGCATTATTCTTTTATAGATGTGTTATAATTCATATAAAAATTTAATGAATGCAAGTTACTTATCACATGTTATTTATATATGATTTTCTTTGAAGTTTCCACATGAATATGTGATATGAAAGCCCTAAATGACATCGACGTAAATAAACGAGATTCTAAAGATAATTGTCCTAATGCGGTCATATGTTAATAAATAATTAAGGGATTCCAATTAAATGGTAAAAGGTGAGTTATTAGATAAGCCAGTATCCATCTTAGTTAGACCGGTTCGAGGTTTCTCTCCCAGTCGTAGTGACCTATATAAGAGATGTTTCTAACCCTAATTCACCTCATCCTTTACTTCTTTTCAACTTGTAGTTTGTGCTTCATCTAAACTCCATTTTTCTTCTTTTTCTTTCTTGAATCTTAAAACTAATCTCTCCTAACAAAAGTTAAACCAAAATCCTCTAAAAAAAAAATAAGAAAATCAATTTGAAATAAACAAAGAATCAGATCCGTACACCACCAAGCTAAATAAAAAGAAGAGGTGCAAAATTTAATTGAATCAAGAAGCAGATTAGGGGGTTTCTTCAAAGGCAGTGAATAGAGGTGATCGTGTTTCTCCACAAGATGTATATGATGCAAATAAACATTTAAATTTCATTTATACAACTAATTAGATTTAAACATGACTTCTTAACTGAATCGATTATTTTCAGTTGAAGATTTATAAGAGTTGGATAAATTGAAAAAAATAGAATACTATTTTGATGACAAAAATTCTTATTAATTGGGGGACGGTAGAACAATGAAGTTCCACTCTTAGAACCATGCAGATCTAATATTTTTTAGAAGATTTGAACTAATTTAAGTGAATTATGTATGTATCCTTTAAAAATCATCTCGATCAGATATTATCAACTTCAAATAAAATAGAATATACGTGGATGGCTCATTAAGTAGTTGCATAATCAATTGGATAATTACACAAAAGTTTGATATGATAAAAGCTAAAACTGTATACGGATACTTGTTTAAGAGTTGGACTATACAAATTCAAAAGTTAAATTTAAGTCTTGAAAGAAGGCCTAATGATAAACAATCAAAATAAAATCAAAATTATAATTTAAACATGTTGGAAAACCCAATTTTTGGAAAACCAGTCGTCTAGAATTATAGACTGGTCGATTGAATTTCTTCGGGTAAAGCACTAAAAAAACGCGATTCAAACTCATAAGAAAACACATCACTTTCAGAGTCGAACTATGATGACCCGACTTTTCGACCTTCAAAAATTGATACTAATACATCCTTGGTATTCACAGGCTATCTATTCAACTGTTGGAAAACCCGATCGTGAAGGTAGAAACAAAATAATGACAGAATAGAAACTTATATAAAGGGATAACATATATTATTTTAACATACAACCTTTACAGTGGAAATTTTTAAAATGCATCTATCAATGTTTAACTTAACATTGACTCGGACAGTTTGTCCTTACAAATGCGGAATACAATAGTACATGAGTGTGGTGGAAATATATAACAATCTTAAGAAGAATCTTCTAACTCCATACTCTAAGCTCTTCCAAAATGCTCTAAACAAAACCCGACTTGTATGCTGCCCAGAAAAATAGGGCACCTAGAGTTTAAGGGAAATAAAATAAACGTCGGGCCAGTCATGGGACTGGTGTGAGAAACTCAAAATATAAGTATTTGAAAAACAAAGGGTATCTCATAAGACCTTGCCCACATAAACACGGAATAGATTTTTACCTTATGATAACTAAATCATTTCTATGCAAAATTAAGTGATATTATTTTTAGCGGCATTCTTTTGAAAACCTTTTAAATAAACATATTCAAATAGCCAAAACTATTACATTATTAAATTCCAGCATAATAGGTATATGACCAAAAACCAACATCTTCGAAATCTCTGCGAATTTGGACAGGCCCATCCACAGACCCATCTGGTGACGGGTAGAACCGAATTTTATATCACTCTGGTCGTTCCTGATCTATTAGAGAGCTCTCATACCATACACCACATACTTTTTTGCCCGACGTCATAGCAGACACAAAATAAATCTAGAAAGGTGATACTAATCCCTAATGGTAGCGATCCACTCACCCCTTAAGCAACCCTGTTTCACAATTCCCTAGGTGTGAGGCTTGAGGTAATATTTACCTTTCTTAGAACATTTTCACTTAAAATGCCACATTTCCATTTCCAATAACACACTATTGATTTCCATAAAGGTACAACCTCTGAGCTTGTACATCTTAGAGAAGGATGTTTAAGTATAAGAGAAGTTACCTGCTACACTATCAAGTTTGTAGAGATCAATGCATTATGATCTTAGAAATGCAATGTCAGACATTTATCCATACAAGTTGTCTAGGAATAGGACAAACCGAAGGCACTCTCTAGCAACATCCCTTGGGATTAGGAGCGAGTAGTCCTTGCATACGAAGATTACAAAATGAAGGGACCATTGTTATTAATTTATCTTGGGAGCTACTTCAAAATTATCAACAAACAATCCTTCCGTTATGAAGATCCCCACCTTCATCTTCATCACGCTTAACATATCTTTACTTTTGAAATTGTAAATTGGTTCGAAGTGGTTTTCGAATATGAATAACCCAAATCCGACCCCGGTCCTTCAAATCAATCATCGATAAAAATATATTTAAGTAAATAGGTGCTTAGCATTTGATTGATTACTTTTCTCTTTATCAAAAATATCTTTTAGAGATATATATATCTTTAAAACATTTTTTTCGATATATACAGACCTCATTTATCAAATCTTTGTTTAATCAAAACCTTTTTTATATCTTAGAGTAATTCTAAATCATTTCATTCTTTACTTAGGAAATTATTTCCAAATCATTTATTTAAATCTTAACAAAGATTTCCAAATCATAATTTTAAAACGGGTAAAAAACAATGTTATTTAAGACAACGTTCATAATAAACCCAAAACAATTAATTTTAAGTATAGGAATTAAATTAATTCCAACCATTTATTTAAATCTTGACAAAAGATTTCTTATTCTAATGCATATCTTTTTAACAGGTTGAAACTATGTTATCTAAGACGATAGATCCAAATTAGTTAGTATTCAAGTAAAACGGATCCATAGAAATTATACTGATTTTACTCGTCATCGATTTTCATATTCAACCTTTACTATCCGTTGAATAGCAATGAAATCACGTTTTAAATTCATATGGATATTACGGGTTCCCTCCTTGGAATTAAAAACCATGTATAATAAATTATCTCTATACAATCCAAGTATTAAATTTAGAAAACATTAAATCTTTTATACTTGCCTTGTTTCCGACATTTCGACCTTATATATTCCTCTCTAGGAAAAAGCTAGGTGAGCTAGGAAATGGTTGCTCCTACACATCTTCTTAGTTTAAGCACCTCGCATCTAGATTTCACGAATATAAAAATCTAATCTACTCACCGGCTTTTAGAGCCGAGATTAAATCACTTGATTATTAAAGGATTTCTTTAAATCATTTATTCAAACTTTTTAAAATAAATTATAAAACCTTCAAATCATATTTCAATTTTTTAATTATTTATTTGAAAATATTCATAAAAGATTTAGGAAAGAATACTTAAGTTTAAAATCATATTTCAAAAGTTATTAAAAGTGCTGCAAATAGTGCTATAAGTAATGCTTTTAAGCTTTCTTGATCATTACAACTTTTCTATCATTTAGAAATTCATTTTTATAACTCAAAAATCTTTAAAAAAATTTTAAAAGATTTATAGAATTTATTTCATATTTTAAAGAATTAAAATACGTTTTTAAAGTTTTTATCGCTTTGGTTTCCGAACTACCAAAGCGTAACTATTTTGAAAACTTGATTTGCTCATATTTCAAAATCTACAAAACGATATCTCGATCCTTTTCTTTTGTTCGAAAACTATGATTATAAGAGTTTGGAAAATTCTTATTATAAAGAATGCCGATTCCAAATCCATCGTATAAATAGATTTAACTTTCTACGGCATGAAATCGTGAACTACCGTTACGCGACGCGCCTATTTTTGACTCAATTTTAATAACTTGTCAAAATTCATAAAATTGGATTTTAATGTTTATAAAACATATATAGACCATTTTAAATCATTCAAAGGGGTTTAATGATTCCATCACTTTTATGGCTTGATTCGAAAAGTGATTTCCATGTGTAATATCGACGTGTATTTAACGTTACTTGTTTATAAAATTAAACAAATATATTAAATAACTAATACTTAATGATCAAAGAATAGTAAACATCTATAGCAATCATATCCCATCATCATAATACACACACATACATATAAACTTAGAGTTTTTCACCTTTATTGAATATCAAACTTTGGAAAATGGACTATAGCTTCGCTACGATCGAATCAAAGCCTACGGAATCAAGCCTTAGACCTATGGATAGCCACAACCTAGCTTGGAAGAGGGGGTGCTCTCAACAAATGGTGATGGAGGTGGTGGCCATGAGTTTGAAAGGTGGAGAGGACTTGATTGCACTTGGCTTTGAAGTGGATTGACATGGTATATACATGTGTATATATTTTACTTTATTTTGGAATATTTTGGCATAGCTTTGCTATGTTTTTTTATGAACTAGAAGCCATTAAAATAGCTTGATAAGAAGAATAAGTAGTAGAATAATGTGTGTAGAAATTAGAGGTGGATGCATGTATATATAGGCTAAAAGTGGAGTGAAAATATCATGATATTTATACACAAATACATCACCATTTCATCACCTCCAGTTCCCCCTCTCCTGTCATTATCCATGGCCGAGCATGCTTCCCCATGTGTGTGTCCATGTGCTTGTACTTAGGGTGTAAGATGTTGACTTTGGTTTTACTTTCAAATCAAGTATATCTAATTATATAACTAATATAAATTATTTATTATCACTATATAGCTAAATAAAATGTATTATTATCATTTTAAAACAATTGTTTGAATATTTATAATGACTATTAAATCATTAAATCTTAATTTATAATCATAAATCAATTATTAAATATTATGCCATTATTGATGATGACATAAATACGTTTTATTTCCCAAGAATAAAATAAATAATTTTATTTCGTATTCTTGTTTAAGCGGATAAATAAGTGCTGTATCCAGCTCCTTGCATGGCTTCTGATAATTATAGAGCTGTTTATTGATAAAATGGTTTTTGGTCATTTTATCGATATTTTTTCAAACTACGTAGTTTTGTAAATACTTATTCAAAATTAGAATACCATTATTATATACTGTTCAATACAACATAATATGTTAAACTCCTTATATTTGAATAATTTAAAAATAAATAAAATTTCTCAAATTGATAAATTTGCGGGTCCTTACACGAACAGTCGATTGAATGAATTTACCAATCAACTAAATTCCCTTGTAGTTGACTGGTAGTATTACCCAATCTAATAAGTGCATGATATAAAGAAAATAAATGTAATATAGGGAACTAGTCGACTGTCATGTTATTAAGTTGAACGATATCCTGTAGATTGCCCATGTTGAACATAGACATGGTGCAAGCTAAGTAGAATAGCTTTAAGGATTTGATTCCCACTTCATTAACTTTCTAAGAGTACATGTAACTACATGAAGCTATGTAATGTGGGGACTTTGTTTCTCAATTAGTTGACTTTCTGGAATATACGCATCGTGATGCCATATAATGTGATGCTCAATGTGGTTTGTGATTGTACCCTAATTAGATGCTTTTATCATTTCTGTTAGCTCTTTAGCTACATGTCTTTAATTTGTGGAGTATAAGGTGGAAGAAATGGAGATGTCCATACTAGTAGGGTCTATGAGTTTTATACCTATGGAGTCGAATTGTTTATTGTATTTTTTGGCTTCAAGTTGAATGATATACAAGATGGAACATATTTACCTTTGAGATTTTTTACTTGATCCATTGTTAGGAAGTTTACCACCGGGACTATGTACTAGATGTGTGCCTAGGCATTATGGCGTATACTCATGTGTGTATGACTTAAGCAGTTTACTATTAAGAATGTTCACTCAGTGTATAGTTAAATGATTAAATATTAGGACTGTATACTCGATGTATTTTTATTTTTTCCAAATTTATGGATGTTTGACCTTTGAGTGGAAATCGTTATGGGCTATCATCCAATATTAAGCATATAATAGGTTGTTACCCCATATTGTACCAGTTGGATAATTTGATAGATATAGTATACACATGCTAATGAACACCTTAGATAATATAGATTAGAAATGATAATTTAACTTTCTATTACCACCATACCACCAGTGATATTACTCTCTCACCAGACCTTGTCCGATCCACTCAGTTTTCCCTCTTTATACCTATATAGGATGATAGGGTAGTAAGTCATATGGTGTGGATCGATGCATGGAGGAGATGACCATAAAACCTGGAGATATATTAATATATTGTCGTTCCATATGCATCTTATTGTGCTTACCGGTTACACCTATGTTTTATTTTCAAACTTTATTTGGACATTTCTTGCATGGACCACCGTTATTTTAAGCCAGTAATGATTGGTTATTTCAGTCTTTATATTTTATTTCTTTCATTTTGAGATTTGAACACGTAGACATGTTTAGCATTATATTGCCTTATAAATCATAAGAAACGCAACGTTTTGTATTTCTTGGCACGACGTGAGTTCAAAAACCGCTTTTGGGCTTTGAATCTGTATGTCTGGAAGTGTGTGTTGTTACATTCGGTATCAAAGCCTAAATTCAAGATTCCTTAGGGATTAGGCATGTATTGAGGGAGCATACTTGTATATTCTAAAATTTATTTACATAACATACACCAATAAGATTCTGGTAATGCTTACTATTGTTCGGGGAAGTTGCCAATAATTCATGTTTATAGATAAGTGAAAAATGAGCAATCAAACTAGAAATAATTTTGGTGAGGCGGTTGAGGTTCTAGGCATAAACGTTCTAGTAGAGTTCCGTCTGTATCTTTAGGCAATAGGCTAGACTGAAGTTAACTCTAATGGAGGACCTACATCATAAGTACATGGCGCAGTCCCAATACCTCAGCTTAATTTGGATTTTCCCAAATTATGTCGGGATTTCTAGAGTATAGATGGAAAGAATTACTTAAGGATTGAATAATTTGTTGATACTCGAGCATAGGATAGGAATTGTGATCAGTTTTTGCTATGATGGGTGTGGAAGATGCGATAAAGAGGCAATTAGCTTCATGGCACTTGCAAGGAGAAACCGTGAACTGGTGGGATGTTGTCATTGCTAAGGCAGAAGGCACTGAGGTTACTTGGACTGATGTTAAGAGGCTCTTTGAAGTTAAGTCTACAAATGAGGCCGAATGGGTAGGAGAGCTAGAGAAGTTCACTTATTGGGATCATAGAGACCGCACTGTCAAGGAGTATGTTAATGAGTTCAACTAACTAGCGAAATATGTCTTAGAACTCATTAATACACTAATGAGAATTGAATTTTTTTTAAAGTGGCTAAATCCATCTTTGAGTGATACTGCATTGAGCCATGTGCTTATTGGAGCTACTTCAAAGATCATGGTTGAGATGAAGCTACCGAATTGAATTGCTAAGGAAGAACCTAAGAAGGTAGAAGGGAAGGAAGATCAATAGAATAAATGCAAAGGTGAAGTAGGAGCTCAAGGAAAAATAAAGAAACTGAGATTCAAGTGTAAAAAGTGCCATGTCAAGGGCCATTTAGCAAAGGATTATAAATTGAATATTATAAAGATCAAATACTGTAACTACAACCAGTTTAGACATACGAGGAGGGAGTGTCCGGCTTTATCTAAGACTTCTACTCAGGCGGTTCTAGCTTATTCACTTAATGTTGTTCCTGACTCAACCGCAGCTCTAATCGTGGATAAAAGGAAGAAAATCTTAATGGAAGGTGTGTTAACTCTTTATAATTTATCTATTCACACTATTTAACACCAGAGATTCTCACTCATTAATTTCGAGTAAGCAAGTGGATGAATTGTACTTAAAGAGTAGTATAGTTATAGACATATTACAATATTGAATGCTGTTGGGGGAACGATCCATCTACCTATGATATTTAAGGGTATATTTTAGGAGTCAAAAGTTTGATTGTGATGCTTATGTATTAGGATTTTCCTGGTTTGTCTTAATTCTGGGGATGTACTTAAGGGGTTTATATAGGGTGATGCTAGATTATGATAAGAAGGTGGTTTATTTGGCATCTTTTTATGGGCACAACCTTGAGGTTTATTAACCTAAAAGTTATGTCATATTGAGTTACTTGTATTCCCTAGACTTGTCATATAATGAGTTAGCTACCATACATGTAGCTTATGATTTTCCAGATGTCTTTACCAAAGTTTCTGGTCTTCCTCCTTCTAGGGGAAGATCAAAATTTGAATTTATTTAGAAAAGGGTGCCTGACCTATTGCCTTACAACTTAGGCATGAGGCTTCCAGAAAAAGATGCAAGCTTTGTAAACAAGTGAATGAATTAATAGAGATGGATTTTACTTAGATTGGTATTTCAAAATGGGGGCACTTGTTATCTTTGCTACTAAAGTAGATGGGTCTTTAAGGCTCTGCTTGAATTATCGTGAATTGAACAAGATAACAAAGAAGAACCATTATCCACTACCATGTATTGATGCTTTGTTTGGTCTGTTGGTTGGAGAAAAGATATTCTATCAGCTTGACTTAGCTACTTATTTCATCAGTTGCATGTGACTAAGGACAATATTCAGATTATTACTTTTCATACACTTAACGGAATTTATGAGTGATTTGTCTTGTAGTTTGAACTGATAATGCATCAACATATTTTATCGACTTCATTGGCGGATTCTACAATGTGTTCTTGAATAAGTTCATGGTGATATTTGTTGATGTTATACTTAAATATTTGGAAAGCCAAGATGAGCAAAAGTTGCATTTGGGAGTAGTTCTCAATACCCAATATAGGCATAAGCTGAAAGAAATATTTTCCAAATGTCACTTTTGTTGAAAGGAGGTTCAGTTTCTAGATCATGTTTTTTCCCAACAAGGATTTTTAATTGACCCAAGTGACGTAATTGCAGTTCAAGATTGGCATGTACCAAAGAATGCCATGAAGATAAGAAGTTTCTTTGGTTTGGCTTGTACCAACGAATGCCATGGTGGTAAGAAGTACCTATAGTTTGGCCAGTACTATAGGAAGTTCATTAAAGACTTCGTAAAGATTTCTACGTTGTGGACATGCCTTGTTAAGAATAATTTAGTTTTCTTATGGACTCAAAATACGAACATGGTTTTATTAAGCTAAAGGAGTTGTCGACTAGTGCACTTGTTTTAGTACTCCATGTGGGCCCAAAATCGATTACTATATACCGATGATTGCACTACTAGACATGACATTGTTTTGACATAGGAGGGCAGAGATGCTTGTTATGCTAATCGGCGGTTGAAAGTAGACGAAAAAAATTATCCAACTCGTAACCTTTAGTTGCAGCTATTGTTTTTGCTCTTAAATCTTTAAGGAATTATCTTTTAATGGAACAATTTAAGTTATTTATAGATGTGTCCCTAAATTATTTGTTCTCCCAAAAATATTTGAACTTAAGGCAATTGAGATGGATAGATTTCTTAGCATCATATGTCTTAAGTTTCTCGTATATGATGGGTAAAGGAAGTGTTGTAGCTGATGCCTTAAGTAGGAGAGATGTGATGCTAGGATCTATTCTTTTGGAGTGGAAGCATTTAGAGTTTATCTCTACAATTAATTTCCGACCTTCATCAAACCTTGCACCAGGATTATTAGTAGCTTTATATATCTAGCCATCACTTATGAACTGTATTAGTTTGAGTCATAAGAAAGAAACGAAGTTGTTGACGTATTTTTGAGAAGCCGAATAGAAGTTATAAATTGAGTCATTTGATTTGCTATACATTGATTATAGAGGATGGCTATGTAGGTATGGTACATTGTGCTCCTCTTATTGAGGGGATGATTGACTTGGTATCAGAGGAATCCCATCGTTCTATGGTGACCATTAATCTTGGTGGCGATAAAATATATCGAGACATAAAGAGGGTATTTTAATGGCCAGGTATGAAGAGATATGTGGTGAGTTTGTTTCAAAGTGTGTGAATTGTCAGAGAATAAAGGAAGAGCGAAAAAAGCCTAGCGGATTATTACAGCCTTTGGACATTCCACTGTGGAAACGGGATAACATTTATATGGACTTTGTTAATGGCTGCCTATGGGTAGAAGGGGAAATGATAGTGTTTGGTTCATTGTAAATCAATTGCCCAAATGAGCTCACTTTATTTTGTCTAAGAGTAAGAGGAATGCCGCATTTTTGGCAGCCTTATATGCGAAGGTGGTAGTTCGACCACATGGCATTCCTGTACTATCGGTAACTGAGATCCGCATTTTAGTAGTGAATTTTGGAGGATTCTTCTTGAGGCCTTGGGCACTGACCTAAACATGAGTACGACCTATCAACCATAGATAAATGGACCAAATGAGTAGGTGAATTAGGTGATGGATTTGGTGTGGATTTCTATTTTGGATTTGGAGGTTCTTGGGAAGACTACTTGCCCTTAGTAAAGTTCGCATATAATAACATCTATTAAGCAAGTATTGGAATGACATCATTTAAGGCATTGTATGAGAGGCCATGTATATCTCCATCTTGTTGGATGGAAACTATAGATAGGATTGTTTTTGGGCCAGAGAAGAATAGAGAGACTTCAAAGAAACTAGATTTGATCCATATAAGGTTGAAGACTGCACAAGAAAGTCAGAAAATATATGCTGAGTGGAGATGGATGGAGTGAGAGTTTGCTATGGGAGACATGGTTTTTGTGAAGGTTTCACTGCTTAGACATGTTTAAGGTTCTGTAGTTTGGGAATGCTGCAAATTTTGTAGGGCCCTTTTTGATTTTGGAAAGATTAAGTAAGTTAGCTTATAGGTGGAGTTTCCTAAAAAGTTAGTATGAGTTCATAATATTTTCCATATGTCGCACTAGCGAAAGTGCTTACATGATTCAACTGCCATGCTCGAGGCGAGTCAGTTGGAAGAGGTTGAAGTAGAGAGAGTCACTTGTTTGTTGTGCACCTATCTCTATTATAGAGCGTAGGACAGAGCAAACCCATAATAAGGTAATTATACTGGTTAAAGTTGAGTGGGGAAATGATATGACTAAAAGGATATGGGAGCTAGAGGAGAAAATCAGAGCTTCCCATCCATCACTAATTTCTTCTATGTTTTATCTATTTTATTTGCTTTGTTAAATCAAGAAATTGGATGGTGTGGTATTCTTTGTTGTGTGAATTATGGCTGCTATATGACTTGACTTATTGTATATCAGGTTGTAGCATATAATATTATCGGTATATTTTCGGATGTTTTGCATGCGTTCCTAAATGTCATTATTTTGTTTTCATATAGGAATTGCATTAGTATTTATGCATTTATAAACTGCAATATTAATGACATATGTTGATTGATGGATACACATTGTTTATTTGCGCTTATCTGCCATTGCTATTGTTACTACTATAATTGTCATCAAAGGAGTTCAATGCAACTTGACCATGGCAATAAGTAGTGCCAAAACCAATAGTGCTGATGCGAATAATATGTTATGCCATCATTGACCTTGAAGACGAATAACGTAAGGAGCTAAGAATGTCGCACTTCATCTACATCACCTGTGGTCGACATCAACTTGCACTAATACAGTTGTTAAATACAACCTTCACTATTTAATGATGCACTTCTTCAAAGGAATGATGGCATTGAACCCCATCGAAGTCACAGTCCTCCCATGAAGTTGAAGTTCTACAACATCGTCAATCAAGCATTACAGCATATCAACAAAGTTAAGGTTGACGGCATGCTTAATCAACGCTGCCTCTTATCGACTCCACTGATAGCGAACGCCACTTGTAATCATTACTGACAAGTAATAGTGTTACATCCCTATTGACAATGTTCTCATACTAGCATCGCCCCTCTTAAAAACATCATCCAGATAGGACTACCTATTATTGATGTGGCAAATGATCACAGCGCACTTCATCTTTTATGTTAGTTTGCGAAAAATAGATCTCAAGGCTAATCTAAAACTACATGAGAGGTGATTTGTGTTTACTGATTTTTGTAAATCTTCTTAAATTCTTTTATGATTATAATTAAACAATGTAAAATCAACAATCACATATACAAACACAGGAAGATATAAATGCAGTAAAAATAAAAATTAAAGAGTTGGAGAGACCACACTAGAAATATTTATACTGGTTCGAAGTTACCCTACATCCAGTCCTATACAATTTCTTGTACAAATTTCTATTCAAATATCAAAGTCAATAAAATCTCAATTTCAAGGCTACGAGATACACCCTCTAGATTTTTCGAGCTCTGGGTACGCTCCCCTGTTTCGGACGGGACAACAGCACTTCCTCTTGGATTCAAATGGGACACCAAGCACATCCACTTGATTTTGGACGGGACACAAACACATCCACTTGTACTTTAGGGACACCAAGCACACCCAACAGTATAAGAGTTTGATTTGACAGAATTTACTGACTTAGTTTCTTGATCTTGAATATAAATGGTCTTATAACCTCTTGAATAACAATTTGATCTTGTTTTGAGTGATAGAGATGAGAGAGACTAAAGAGTAATTGATAGTGAACCAAATCAATAGAGTTTGAATTTGATTCTGATTAAATTTGAGAATATTTTAAGTAAATTATCTTTAAAAGAGAGTACAAGAGGAGAGAAAGAATGAGAAATTAGTTAAAAAAATCATTGAAAAATCCTCCTATTTATAAAGAAACAACGGTCATGTCCATTCGCGAAGAGATAAGACACTTCCATTCAAATTTGAATTTTGAAAAATTCGGCCTATATGTTGACATACACTATAGGGATATGTCGGCATACACTTTGTATTTCTGAAATAAACTTTACAAAAATTATTTTGAAAATATTTTTCTTCGTAAAATAGTTTGAAATTTTGTACAATCATCTAAACATAGTTTATACATATTTTAATCATATCAAAACTTAAGAAAACTTTATTAAAATATTTTTAAATATATAAAGTTTTTAAATATGATGTTTTTTTGGAAATAATATATATAAAGTATAAGTGAATATATATATATATAAAATCAAAGTTATAATAAATGTTATACTTATAAACATTTAGAACTTATAAACATTTAGAAAGCATAAAAGTAAAACTATAACAAAGTATAATAGATTTAAAGTACATTTAAAATATAAAATACGTAAAAACTTAGTTACCCAAATAATCTTGCAATTAAAATTAAAAGTTAGAAATCATTTGTAGGTCATTTTAAAAGATCATTTTGAAAAGAGGGATTTTTTCAAAATTATTTTTGAAATTCAGAATGTTTGAAAACCAATTAAAATCAAAGAATAGATTCTAAAACCTTTTTGGAAAATGATGAGAGAGATCAAAGAAGTGCTATTAGGGTTTTATCAATAATCTATGACTCTATAACTTATCTAGAAATCTTGAATCTTCAATACTCACGAATCTTCAATTTTTAACTCTTGAATTTCTATATCAGCCTCTTGAATCTGCTCTTGATACTGTACAGTCTTCTAAATCAACACCTGTCTATTATACATACTATGTATAAATTGATAAAAGAATTAGTATATATATCTTATATGATTTCGTATGGTTGTTGTCATTAAAATTAAGAGCTAAGGTGCTAAAATTTTATACAGCTTATCTCATCAACATTTAGAGGACGCCGCTTATCTATATAAGCGGCGTTGATAGTAAATGACGTCAATGTCCATGGAGCTATCAATGCTACCTTCTTGCTTCATACATGCACTGATTCAAGCTGGTGTCATCATCCATTCTAGAGAGATATTGACATTATGACAAAAGCCATCAATTCCATAGTTCCTTAATTTTGAATATCTCCAGCAAAGAAGTAAAGATGAAGCCCAACAATAAACAACATCAAAGTCGCTAAAGTCGTTGCCAACATTGTCGCCAAAGCTATTGCTGAAGCTTGTTGATGCGGAAAGCAATGCTTCTTGCCCTCTGTAAATATGGATTGATTTGGGGGCTTTTGCCAATTATAATATTTAAACTTTGTATACAAAAGGGTTTGGATATTAAAAAATTGCATAGCCCATTGACTCGATTTGAACGTGAGACTTGCATATTCATTTGATTTTGAATTAAGACTTGAACATCAACGTGTATATTGACTTGAATATCAACTTGCAAGTTGACCTGCACCTTAACTTGCCTGTTGAATGGTACCATCTATAATGTTTACGATGATTTTGGTAACACAACTAAATATAGAGATGAATGCATGCTTCAGCTTAATGACTTTGACTAGCTTCAACTAATCCTCTCCTTGAATTGACATTACTTTCTACACACTTTTTAGGGTTAACGAATTTATTGGTTGACATTTTTGATGCTATTAGGAGGGCTAAAAACTCTGACTTTGTTAAAACTTTAGGTAGAACTACGATAGCCTGCAAAATTATGGCTTAAAGAAATTTCCCAACCAAGCATATCCCATTCCCTACCAACTTAACTTTGATTGCATCAACTAATTCATGCTAATTAACCATGTTAAGATGTCTGAACAAGTATCCTCCAAGCCTCAAACAACTAAGTCCTAATATAATGGAAATGCCTAAACCAAAACCTAAGATGGTGAAAGAGGAAAAAGCCTATGACCCCGCTAAGATGGCCTGATCAAAGCACCTCCTAGAGGGAGGATGGTGTAAGCCTTTGGTCCCGTTTGAAAGGGCTTGACGCAAGCACCGACTAAACCTTCGGCCCTGCCTACGTGGCCTGGTCGGAGCATAAGCCCTTAACCCTGTCTCCATGGCCTGGTTAAGGCACCTCCTAGAGGGAGGCTGGATTAATCCTTTGGCCCCTCTTAGAAATAGGTCTGTCCAAAGTTTCTACAAGCATTAAACCCCTGTCTCTACGGCTTAGTTAGTAAAAGCTTGGGTTTTGAGAAAGAGGTTGGTTTCTTTTACTAGGTTTAGAGGAAGAAGATGAGGTATGTTTTGAATGTAAAGTATAATGTTTTTTTCACTTCCTCCTTCTCATTATCTGGTTAAGTTGGATATTGGGCTTTTGGACGTAAATTAGAGATATAACCATCTGCTTTCAAACCCATTTTAAACTATGAACTAGAAAAAGATTCACTGAATTCTGGCATGAAATGGTAAAGATATGAAGTTTCAAACATGGACTCAGCGCCTCCTAGAGGGAGGACGGATGAGGCTTTGGCTTGACCAAAGAGCAATAACAGCCTTCATTGCTATCATCAAAGGCCTCACTAAAGAACCTCCTAGAGGGAGGTCGATAAGTCTTTGGTCCTGCTTAATGATAGCTAACCAAATGCATCGAACAATAGACCTAAGTCACCACTTAAGATGGTGATAAAGAATCCAAGCCTAGACATGCTCCAAATCAATCAATCTTCTAGAGGAAGTTCTATCAAAATCCAAGCTAACTAGTGCTTTGAATCAATCAATCTTTTAAAGGAAGATCTATCAAAATCCGAGCCAAGTAGTGCTCTAAATCAATCAACCTTCTAGAGGAAGATCTATCAAAATACGAGCCAAATAGCGCTTCAAATCATTCAACTCTTTTATAGGAAGGTACATTAAGTGTGAGTTATTTTCGCTCCCTAACAAATGCTATTTTCAAATACCAAATAAGGATTTCTAGTCTTCCATTATATTTGCTAGATAAGGATTTCTAGTCTTCTACTGCTATTGCCAGATATGGATTTCTGGCTTTCTATTATTATCGTCGGATAAGGATTTCCAGTCTTATATTATTATTACCAAATATGAATATTTGATCTTCTACTATTATTGCCAGATATAGATTTCCTATCTTCTATTATTATTGCTGGATAAGGAGTTCCGGTCTTCTATTATTATCAAATATGAATTTCTAGTCTTCTCCTATTATTTGTAGAAAAGGATTTTCGATCTTCTGTTATTTTTTTCAAATAAGGATTTCTGGTCTTTTATTATTATTCCCTGATGTGTATTTTGGTCTTCTTCTATTGTCAGATAAGGAATTTCTGATCTTCTTTTATTGTTGTCACCTTACTGTTTTTTGGCTTTCATTCACTACTGGACAGAAAATTTTTCGAGTGGAAGAATATTGCTAAATCAATCCACTATTCAAATTTGGATCCATGTAACGGGAATCCTTGTTGCTAAGCAAGCTGTTAATATCTACCAATGGAGAAACATATTTCTATATATCAAGTTATACATCGAAAGCTCAAAACACAGAAAAAGCAAGAAATTGATCTTCGAGTGACTTTAAGTAAGAATCGGTATCCAATTCGAAATTACAACCGACGTAATATTCATTCAAATACAAATTTATTTACAATCTAATATATCATGTACTAAGTTACGGGTAGATAAATCAAGAGAAAGAAAATGTTATATAAAGAAAATCATTACAAAGGCTCAAGGCTTTGTGCTGTTTTCTCCAAATCCTTAGCAAGTAAAGAATCAGTAATATAATGAATGGCCACATCGGGAAGCTCTTTAATTTTCTTTTCCTTTCTTTCAACAATGTTTGCATCATCAACTGAATCAATTTGAATTTTCAAAGCATGTTGGAGAGTCTTGTTGGCTCCTTGTAAACTTTGAACAATGCAGTTTGACCCTTCTGTCTCTTGTTTAAGAGTGTATTTCTCACGCTCAAGCTTTTGAACTCTACGTACGTATTCGTTAAGGCATTGTGGTATCTTTTCATTCCACTTCATGTCGAAGTATTGCTTGCATTCAAATTTCACTCGACAACCCTAGTTATAAATTGTTTCGTTGCTCAAACCCAGAGGTGGATTTAATGAAGTAGGAAATCCTTAACACGAAAGAGATTTAGATATTGTTCTTCATCCCAAAGTAGGAGTGGGAAGATTAGAATCACCTTCACTTACAATAAGTTCTAGAGATTGACAAGATACTTGACTTTTCATTAATTCAACTTCAGGATCATTTATTCGTTGATATAATCTGGCCATTTTAGCATCAATCTCAACTGAAGGTTTGGAAATTAAAAATGTGTTTTTCTTTTCTCTAACGCTTGAGATTCTTTAATCTTCTCGTCAATCTGACGCACTAGGCTCGCGGTTACTTCATCTTTCTATCTAAATGTCGATCTTAATTGATAGTATTTTCTATGCCACTCTTACATATCTGGGTAGTTCAAAAACCGCAAAGCTAAAGCGTCTTAAAAGGACAACCTCTTTTCAATGTCAGCAACCAATCCATCTTTAGTTCCAATTACTCGTAAAAGAACATCTGTAGGATCTGAAGCGAGTGCTAATTGATTTTCCTAATCAAAGTAAATAAAAATCAACACATGGGAATAAGTTTCTTCATTGATAACAACAAAGTTTACAAATGGAAAATGAAATCAAGTTACATTACAATTCTGTATTTAAAATTTTAATTAGCTTTTAAAGCTTCCAAACAGCCTTTTGAAATGGACTAATCGACAAGGTGAGGGTAGAATTAAAAGAAGCTTTAATTACATCTAGAATACAAATTAGAGGAAATCAGCAATAGTCCTATTCCCCTACTGGAGAGCTTATGCGACTATTATAACTTGAGCGTGAAAAGTTCAATTTTTTCTCAATAGTTTATCCTTTTCATCACCCAAGAAATAGAAGCGAAAGTGAGGAAACCTCATGTAAATTTCTTGAACGTCTCTAAGAAAGTAGTTTCTCGCTAGCTACGATGTCTAGAGAATTAGGGATTTTTCTTTAAAATCCTTCTTTGATTTAAAAAACTTATTCACCAATTGCATAAAAACAGGACTGCTCAATTTTTCCTTAATCTGTGCAAACATGAAAAGTTAGACTAAACAAAAGAAAAACAAGAAAAGGGAATTTTATGAGCTACTTGAATTACACATTATAATTATACAATTATTTAGGTTTATACAAGATTTATTTCTTATACATTTCAAAAATAAATCTCTTCCTATTATACTTAGGTTTTTCGAGAGGAAGAGAGCGATAAGAAAGAGGAATAGGAATGACTCTGGGAAGATGCCAGCACACCCTGAGATGAGGATCAGACCCATATTTATCCAACTGTCTATAATGGAAATGTCTTAGCAAGCCCCCATAGTTAAGAGTAGCTAACAAATTTACCTTGGAGTAAGCCTTGTAGAGAAACTCTTCTAATGTACTCCTATCATTAATTAACATCTATATAATGTCATTAATTTATCTCCACCAAGAGCTTTTCCCAAAGGCGGCATGCTCTCTTCTTCTGAGGAGAAACTTTTCTTTCTTTGAAATATCTTAATCTCCATGCAGTCTTGGCAAGCTTCTTGTAGTTTTCTGACAATTCGTTATACTCTTTCAATTGCCTATCCAATTTTTATTAATCAATCTATATCCATCTGTTTCTTTTCGAGCATAACATCATAATGGTATTTCAATTTTCTCCTTAACTAAAACAATAAATGTATTAACTAAAATTTACTTGATAGCTTAAGGCATTAGGATAAAGAGATCCATACGTGTAAGAGCAGAACTAAAGATGATGAGATTTTTCCTTTCTCTTTGTATATTTTGGCTTTGCGAAGAACCGTCCTTCTTAGAAGAATCTTTCTTTAAAGGAACACACATATTAGCAGTTTTCGCATCTTGGACAGTTGAATCCAGGTTAGCATTACCAAAACCATTCTTATTATCAGGCTGCCCAGAAAGCCCCTTTCTATCGCCTCCACCACCACCACCACCACCATCATCATTGTGACCATCGTCGTCGCTGTCATCACCACCCTGGCCACCGTCGCCTTTATTTCCATCGTTGCCCCACTTTATCTCCTCGTTAGTCGGGATATCATCGATGCTTAATTGCTTCTTACCATCAATCTCTTCCTCTTTTTTGGAGGAACCTCCCTCAGGTGCTTGTGATTTATTTGACATCCCTTCAAATTTATCTATAAACTTTTTGTCCCATGCCAAAGGGAAGGAAGGGAAGCCAAAATCCGAGCATTTGTGGGTGTTACCAACATATGCGATAAAGGGCAACTTCTCTTGAGAACTCTCGATAATAGTAGCATGGGGCTTGCCGAGGAAATGAGACACCTTCTGTTCTGCATCTCTAGTTATGCCGGATGACTAATCTAAAGAACTCTTTTCTTCTTTAGCCTTTTCTTGAGAGATGCATTCTTCGCTACAAACTTGGCCTCCTTCATTCTGTCCTCCTTAAGTACTAATTCTTCGGCATTCGCCCTTTCATTTGATTTTTTTTATATAATTTCTCTTTTTAGGGAGTAACACTTCTGTTCCTTTAAGAGAGGTGGTTAGCTTTTCCTTTTCTTACATGGTATCGTCTCTCACTGTAGTGATATTGATTATATGATGACTAAGCGTGGAATTTTGGTCCTTAAGCTTAGATATCTCGCTAGATGATCCCGAAGCTTCTTATCGAAGTGAAAAATAAATGTTTGGCAACATGAAATAAGCAAAAAAAACCTAAGCCAGAATGTTATATGTGAAATATTAAATCTTAGAGTAGTTAAACAACAAGAGTACATACCAACAAGTGGGTCTTAAGAAGGGCAAATCGATGGTGTTGAGTGTAGATGGAAGGTTGTAGTGGCTTGAGAGTAGCAAAAAAGAGGATTAGCTGACCAACTGGAGAAGGTCATCAAACTTACTAATAGGAGTTGACGGTTGGGACTTAGAAGGAAGGTGGTCCTATGGTGTATACGAAAATCAAAGATCCTCAAAAATATGATTCAGAGCATCAGAAGAGCCTAGGAAAGTAATACGAAGAAGTGGGATACGAGAAGCTCTGCTTGAGCCACTTGTTGGGCCTCATCTCCAGCAATGTTAAGATCAGCTTCATCTCTAGCAGCATTAAGGTTGAGGTCTTGAGATTTCAATTAGTACCAACCAACTATTCTTCTTTAATAACAACAGGGGAATGCATGTCCCCGGTATTAGGATTCTTGCTAAGAGTTGGTGCAATAGTAGAACTATCACTCAATTTCCATTTTGCAAGTGTGAATGAGCTGGAGATAACATCCTTAAGAGATTGAGGTTCAAGAGTCTGAACTGGGATGGAAGAGTCATCTTTATCCGAATTATCCATGAGAGCATCTTTTATGGCCTACTTTTCTGTAGGAGCAACTATTAAAACTGAATTAAAGGAATAAACTTATGAAATGATATTATAATTTATTTTGAATAAATGCAAGGGTATCTTACCAGGTATCCCGAGATGAATATGGGAGTTAAATGTAAAAGGTTCGGGCTCGACCATAACCAATGAGCTTTTGCCTCGAGCATTGTGCTTTACCATTGAAGGCTCTCCCAAGGCTTTATAACAATCCAAAATGATAGAATATTGAAGAAGATTAGCCGAGGTCAATAGTCTGAGCTTGTTCCCCATTTTCCTTGCTGCCTGAGTTAGCGACAGCATGAGTTTTTGATCCTTAGGGTTTAACTTCTTAGGGGCAGGATTTGAAAGAGAGACACATATTAGTAAAGAATCATAAGCCAACATGGGTAAGCAGGAAAAAGAAACTTACCACCAGAAAGAAATATTCCTTTGATATTAGAGAAATATTTGACAAAGAAGAATTGAGTTTCCCATCCTATCATCTAGTTAACACTCTTAGAAATCAAGCTTTTTTAGCGGGATAGACTCGATAGAATTGATGGCCAGGTTGTTCACCAGTCTTAGCAGGAGCAGCTTTATTATGGAGAATTTGAGCTAAGACATCCAAGGAGGTTAAATATATATTAGAATTTGGTAAGAAATGAATCGAAGCGATATTCAGATGCTTCAAATGTCTTAGGAGAAAGCCAAGGAAAAGAAGGCAGCATGTGTGCCAGAGAAAGCAAAGTATCCCTCCGTCGGGCTATAAATGTTGTCTAATAGGCCAGTAGGAATGGCTTCAACTCCAGCGATTCCAAACTATTCAAGATTAGTCCACCCTGTCCCGGGTGGTGATGTATGATGGGTTCAAAATGATATCTCCTTTCCTGCTAGCTGAAGGTGAAAGTTTAGGCCTTTACTAGCTTTCTTGGTAAAATTCTTGTTGGATTGTTGGCCTTCCATTGTCCTGCTAGGTGATATTATTCCAAACATAGAAATAATCATGTTCATGTTACATAGAAGATCAAGTACATGCTTTATTTTAAAAAAAATTAAGTAATTTGCTTATTGTCGAAGTGGCAAAATATATAATGATCATGAAATATCAACTGTTAAACGACAAATGTCAAGTTTAATGGAAGACTTAAATTTTAATAAGAAAGATCCTATAAGGAAGCTTTATAAAGATTCAACATCGATGAGTGGTCGCGGCATGAATTAGAGGCATATTGATTGGTTAAACCATTTATAACATGTCAAAAGCAATGCTGTCAAGAGTAGCTATTTCATACAGAACACCATTTGTGGTGTTACAAATGATTATGGAAAATTGAGAAAAATAGTAAGGTTGCTGCTATCAAACCATGCTTGCGATAAACGTCAAAGATGAGCGGCTTCGTCCATAACTAACGCCGAGTTTATTAACATCGCATCTCATCAGAACACATATAGTCGATGACTTCTATATTCTCAACCAAGGGTTGTCGCGCTTCAACTCAATCAATAAGATGTGAAATAACTTCGACGCTATTGATGTTAGTTAAGCAATAATGAACTAACTAATGTCGACTTTCATGATGTAAGAGATTGTCACATCACATCAAAATTAAAGTTTGATGTTGTTGAGGAAGTAAGATTTTTATTACCATCGAATTTATTAGAGTCACATTCAATTCACTTGTATTATTTATAATATGAAAACTTCTGGCTAATAAAATAACAAGATCATATGAGGTCTTATTAACTTCAAGAATCATAACAAAATCGATGGTGATCAATGTCGATGTGATGAAAGACGAAGTCGAGGTCATCCTTGTCTTTAATGAACCGAAACATATCAGTTTTCACATCAACATCGATTAATATTAAGGTCTATTTATGAGACATGAAGGGCATCATGCCAATGGATTAATAGCTACTAGGTTAATCAACCCACAACGAGCTTATTAATAGTATCATGAACGACGACACTAACACAAGTCTAAATAGTAATGGTTTCGGGTTTGGTATGCTACCCGTTTCATCATAGAACTAGAAATCCCCAAATTCCAAATTCAACAACACTAAGCAACCAACCAATCTGAAATTAGTAAAACGATGTAATATATCCTACACTAATGGAATTAATAATCATAAGTTGACAACAAAATTTGAGCATTGGAGCCAAATGATTAATTCGATTGTCGATTTCAAAAATAATAAAATATGACCTAAAACCTATGTAACGACCCGGAATTTTCAATCCCGAAAATTCCAGATAGTTAGAGAAAGAAGAAAGAGAAAGAAGAAGAAACAAGAACAAGACACAGAAACCTCACATTCGCAGCGGATAAAATATAATATCAATAATAATAGTTATATCAAAGCAAACTGTATCTATCAATTTACATTGATATTTCAGAGTTACAATAATTTTATACAACATTGGACAGATACAATTTAACATGTCTCAGGTATATACAATAATATAACACAACAGTAAACACTCCATACGTCCTTGCCATCCAGCTCTACTCCTGAGCTCCAGATCGTCCTTACCTGAAAAACTGTAATACTCGGTCTGACCCGAGCATTACATCAAAGCAACACCCGGGTCAGGCTGGAAACCAGCGTGAGTAAACCCATCTAACATGGAATACAAAAGCATACGACTTATATAAAACTCGGGGTAACTTATATCAATTCCAACTTCACGAGTTATTAAGGCATCATCTATTTCACACATAAATTTCTAAGTACCAGAAACTTATTAAATGGTCCAATTCACTTAAATCATTCCATATCAGTCTATTGATTTCACATATCAAATCTATATAGAATCGAAGGGGTTTCGGGTATTTACATATACCCGACTCCGGTCTTTTCGAATCCAATGTCATCTAAACCCAAGTTATCCAATTAAATACAATTCATCTTAAATTGTCGAATAACACTGTTACACAACAATTCATAATTGATTTATAATCACATTATCATTGTCCATCCAACAAATCATATCACAAAGCAATTCATATCAGAGATATCAACCAATTCAAAGCACCCATTATCATTTAATCATTAATAAGCAAGATTAATTACTTCCCATTATTACATTAATTAATGATTCTCTAATTAATTTCACTAGTTAATTATTCTTAAATTTCATATAATAACTAACCTTTAACTTGATTACATTTATTAATGAATCTTGATTAATCACAATCAGAAATTAACTTCCCTCGATTACTTCATCAATTAAATCAACTCCTTGATTAATTTTATAAATTAATCCTTCAATTACACTGAGTAATCATTACTTAATTTCTTCCATTAAGTAATTATCCTTTAATTACTACCCATCAAGTAATTTCCTTTAATTAATTACATCTGGTAATTAATTCTCTAATTACTTCACTAAGTAATTATACCTCATTAATTACCTTAAGTAATTCTACTTAACTCAACATCAATTGATTACTTTTGATTAACTAAACTAAATTAATTAACTAAAATTAACCACATCATCTAAGTTATGCTGAGTAATTAATTCCTTTAATTACTTCATTAAGTGATTATTCATAATGATTCCTTTATATTAAGTAATAACCTCTTGTTAATAGTTAATGAATAATTACTTGATTGATTAATTAACAATGACTTAATTAATCCTTATTACTTGATTAAGTAATTATTAATCATTAATTAAGATCTAATCTTATCAATTAATGACTCTTAAGTTACAAGTTAATTAATCTTAGACTTTTAAGTTTAAAACCCTTAATTACCTTAAGTAATTATCTATTTCATTAGTTTATTAATCAAATTATTATCTAATTAATTACCCTATTAATTAAATGCATACAAATCATTAAATTGTAATCTAACTTCAGTAATCAATTTAATCAATTCAAAACCTTTAAATTTAAATAATACTGTTCTTATAAAAGAAACTTTTACAAAAGTTTAAAACAAATTTCTTTTAAATTCAAACCCCTTAAATTTCATGCTTAATCATTCAAATTTGAATTTTAAAACTTCATTCATTTCCAGCTTAAGATTCAAATTAACTTGAATCCATAATTGAAATTTTAGATTTAAAACCTTATTTAAATCTTTGCTTTATATTTTAAAAATTCAGTTTTAATTTGAAAACAAAACACGTTTTCTAACCATGAATCAAAACTAACTCGAGCTACAATTTGTTCGAGTCTAACCTAATCTAGCTCGAACAACACTAAAAATAAACGCGAGTAACTCGAGTATCCTTCCTATTTGAAATCACTCAAACCAAGTACTGACAAGTTATGCATGAACCTGAAACAACCATTCTCACCCGAGTCCAAATCCCAACTACTTCGAGTCCAAAGTTCTTTAGCTTCGAGCAAAAACAAGAATAGCCCGGACTTCACTCGAGCAAATCCCACTCCTTCCCCGGTTCCTCACGAGCATGTCCCTTATTTAATTACATAGTATTACACTTTCAAACACGAGCATAAACCCGAGTCATACCTTCCCTAACACGAGCGTCACTTCGAGTTTCTCACAACACATCCCTTTGACACACGAAGCCATCGCCGTGCACATGCACCAGTGTCGGAGTTGCCATCCACCTCCGATGAACCCTTCAACATACCATCTCTTACTGTTGTAACACTTCCAGACCAACAGAATACTCGTGCAAGCAATAGTTCGAAATCGAGTAGCCCAGGAGAACTAAGAACAGACCGTTGTCAGAAAATGACTCGAACGACCAATGTTGATCACCAGAACGCCGGAAATTCCATCCACATCCCCACAAACCCTTCACACAGCTATTGCCCAAACCCAATGCAACTCGATGCATCAGAGTCGCCTCCTCGTCCAAGATTCCCGACATGCTCAAATTAGGTTTAAAAACCTACATCTTCTCCTTCCAGTCGCCTCGTTGATCTGAAGCACTTCCAGGTAATTTTCCCAAACACCCCGCAATTACATCCATCTCCAGTTAAAACCCCATGACCTCTCGACTCTTAGATCATCAGGGATTGTCTCAGGAACAATTTCCAGTTAAACCCAAAATATAAACCCAATGCATTATTAAAAATTAAGATTTTAATTTTAAAAATCATAACTTTCCAAATAGGTTGAAGTTATAAACTTGAAACATCAAATTATGATGTTTGTAAATTTGACTTGTTTGAATCTTAACTGTAGTTTTCCAAATTTCCATAGGAAATTGCTTTGATTTACTTCAAACTTTGTTTTTTTTTTAGAATTTAAATCTTGTTAAACTAACATCTCTTGTCTAGAACTATTTTCTATAATGAATCAGCGGGATGAGATATGATTTTTGAACATATTAAAATGCCTGTAGCCTAGAAAACAAATTCATATGTTTGCTCTTTCAGACGTGCACAACATTTTTATACATGTGATCATGTTTCAGAGTCTAAAACCATCATGCAATCCCATACACTACTAGTTCACTTTAACCATTTAGCATATGAATCAAATTTAAGGTGATTCATGTTTACAGATAAAAAGCAGAAGTTCAACTAAGATTAGAGATGTTTTACAATCAACAGAAATACCATAAACATCCATACATACAAAAATGCAGAGAGGTCATCACACAGTTTTACTAATTATTTAAGTTTTAAATCTATAAAGCTTACTCACCTGTTAAATATAGCCTGTAGAATCCCCTTCTTTTAATTTTGAAATGCTTCCGGTTTTGATCTTATTTTGAACTGCAGTTGCATGCTAAAGAGACTTGCATGTTGGCTTAGTTTGAAATACAGGTTGAAGACATGCATGCTTTGCTTTCAGATTACAAAGAAAATGCTTCAACTACTGATTTGATGATGACAGGATTTTTGGGTTTGAGCTTTCTTTGAAAATAGAGTTGAGAAAATGTTTCAGAGAAGATATACATTCTTGGTTTCAGTTATATGGTTTGAGTTTGCTGCTTTGATATTGAAAGGGGTTTCAGGTTTAAATTAATCCTGGTTTATATTTTTTTTCTTGACTTGCTGAATGAGGTTTTTGAGTAAAAGAAAAAAAATGAGAGGAGAAGGAGATGTAATATCATATAGTTTTAAATTTAATTTTTGTTAATTTCTCAAAATAAAAAAAATATGAGTGACACTTGTTAAATTTTATGTTAGAATTGTTACACTTGTTAGCTTCATGATTCAAATACTTTACATTTGTAATTTGTATGATAAAATGCTCTTTATATAATATATGCCTAATTATATTTAATTTATATCTATGTATATGTTCTACCAATTTAAGTCCTTATTAAATAAAATTTCTTATACTAATATTTATAAAATTTCAAAGAATATGTTTTAAAACTAAATTATATATTAATAACATACATAATTCATTTTCAAATCCAAATTCATTTTTAAGATGCATCTTTAAAATTTCAAGTTTAAATCCAATTAAAAATCAACTCAAACAAATATATATTAAACAATTCCATATTCAATTTGTGATCAATAATCTATTTAAAATTTTATTTATCTCAAATTCAGTATTTCTATTAATTAACCAAATTATATCATTAATTACAATGCCCAGAAATCCGGGTTATCACAACTTAGTCTTGATTTCAACTTGAAAATCATGTAAACTAACTTATAATTTGATTAAACGAAAGTCATAACTTATTTTAGAGAATCGCTATCAAAGAACACAGATTTGGAGCTAATTCTGAAAGTTTGATTTCTTATTCGAGTTTCTAAATTGCATGTAAAAAGGGAAGAGAACCCTATGTATTTATAGGAAGAAGTAAGCATGCGAGAGCCGCTAGATTGATTTTACATAAATGGTTAGATCAACAAGAAAAGACCGTAAGGCGAGAAAAGAATGACGCCGAGACTATTGACTTGAAAAGTCAATGGCTCCTTTATATTAGGTGAGGGGAAAATGTTACTATTATAATTGTTGTCAGAGGAATTCGAAGTGCAACTTGGGGATGACAATAAGGAGCGCCAAAAATAATAGTGATGATGCCAATAAAAGTGATACCGCCATCATTGACCTCGAAGACAAGTAGCGTTAGGAGCCAAGAACGCCACACATCATCTATACCAATAGGGGTAGACATCGACCTTAGCTAATATAGCCATTGAATACAAACCTCACTAGTCAATAGCGCACTTCTTCAAAGGTATGATGGTGTCGAACCCCTTTAAAATTGCAGCCCTCTTATGAAGTTGAAGTTCTAAGATGTTGTCAACGAAGCATTACTACATATCAACAACGCTAAGGTAGATGGAGCGCTTTATCGACACCGCCTCTTATCGAATCTACTAATCACTTACATCGCTTGTAATTGTTGCTAATAAGTAATGGTGTTACAACCCTATTGACAATGTTCCCATCCTTGCATTGTCGCTCTTAAAAATTTCATCCAAATAGGATTGCTCATTATTGACTTCTCCAATGATACCGCCGCACTTCATCTTTTATACAGTGCATCTCATCAACATTAGAGGACGCCATGTATCTTTATAAGCTGTGTTGCTAGTGAACACTGTCAATATCAATGAAGCTATCAATGCAATTTTCTTACTTCAGACATGCATTGATTCAAGCTGGTGTCATCACCCATTCATGTAGGACGTCGACCATCATGATAAAAGCCATCAGTGCCATGGTTCCTTGTTGTTGAATGTCCCCACCAAAGAAGTAAAGATGAAGCCCGATGCTATTCAACATTGAATTTGTCAAAGCCATTACTAGCATTATCCTCGAAGCTTAGCTATTGTTGAAGCTTGTGGACACCAAAAATAATGCGGCTTTTCCCCTATGAATATGGACCTAGGGGGTGCCTTTTTGGAGGATTTGGATTCTTTCCCACTTCTTAAATTTTCAACTCTGTAAACCCTAGATTGATTTAGGGATTTTTGCTAATTATAATACTTGAACTTTGTACACATAAGGATTTGGATATTGAATAATTGCATTGCCTATTGACTTGATTTAAACGTGAGACTTGCATATTCATTTCATTTTGAATTAAGACTTCAACAAAGACATGCATATTGACTTAAATATCAACTCACATATTGGCTCTCACCTTAACTTGCCAATTGACTGATACTGCCTGTGATGTTTTACATGACTTTGGTAACACAACTCAGAATAGAGATAAATGCATACTTCATCTTGTTATTGATATGTTTTATATGGGAGATGGCCATTTTTGATATCAGTTCTAATTGATTTATATGGGTTTGAGATATTTATATTTATACAGTGGAATATATTATATACTATATTGTATGTTATCACTACGATGGACTCTACGTTCTCAGTTATTTATTACATATTTTGTATTGTTCTGTCCTGGAGGCACACGTGTTTTCTATTTTGTACAAATTCTGTGTACATTTAGATCAACTACTCATTTAATGTTTAAATACTTGCTAGCATCGGTCCAAGGAAACAAACACGTGTGTACTCTATACAGCCTCATTCACTGTACTTAGTAATACTCATGAATAATATGGGTATAGAGGTGGGGTGTTATAACAAACTAGTGCAAGCAAGCTAATGAAAGAGAGAGAGAGAGAGATGGAGGAAGGAGAGTGCAAACATGAATATAAGAGAATGGAAATATGTAGTACTATTCATAATAAAGTATTTTGCAATAAGGTCCACCATAATGTGGACAATTGCATGAGAATGGGAGAATATGTGTAGGCATCTTGAAATGAATGTGGAAAGGGGAGTTGGCCCTCGAGCCATGTGTTTAAGTTTGGATGGTGGGGTGAGAATTTTATTAATTGAATTGTTTCGATTTTAGTTAATTAGTGTTTAAACTTTAAAAAGGATCAACTTCCCCATACAAAGTCCGTTTGACCTGCAGGCGTCGATGTTAGATACGTATAGACGAGTAGAACATATTAGTAAAATTATTTGGAAAATTTGGAAAAGTATAAAATAAATATTAGGGATCGAATTTATTCACAATAAACGTAACTAAATAATTATATCTCATTGGCGACATTTAATTAGCAGAACAAATCTCCATTCTGCTATTATAAATTTAATAGATTATTTTGGAGATCAATTTAGCAGGATAAATCCCCGTTCTGCTATTACATGTATTTGGACAATATACCAATTAATTTTTATTTATATGTTATTATTCAATTTGTTGAATTGTTGATAATAATGTGTTGTTATTATAATTTATTTGACAGTTTGAATTGTGCTACGCCGGTTTATGAGCAATTAAAATTTGTATGCATGGGTTAGGTAGATACGATCACCTTATGATTAGAATTTCACAGTTTGACTACAAGGTGTTCGATGAAAATATTTGATGACATAATCGTTATAATAAAAGATATTTATTCATATTTTAAAGATGTTTATCTTTTAAATGAAATTGTTTCTTTGAAAGAAATAGAATTAGTTGGAAGTAAATATTTTGAAATGATTATATATAAAGTTGTTTATATAATAATTATAAATATTTTTGAAGTGATTTTTATATAAAAGAGAATTATATAACAATGGTTTATAAACTGTGTTTTATAAATAAAGAGCATTTCAAGAACTTAAATCCCGATGATTTAAAATTGATTTCGTATATATTTTGGGAAAATAAATATTATGAATGTAAGTGGGCAAGGGGTGGTTTAACCCTTAGAATAATCTACTCTTTATATAGAGGGATATAATTTGTTTATTTATTTATGGAGAGGTTAGGAACGATTGCCTTGTTATTGGGAGAAACCTCCCGATCTGGTTGCATATATTTTGATATGCTTTTACAGTAGAGTATTTATGGATTTTCACATCAATATATCAAATGCACCACTGTATTATTATACAAAGTAATTGATACCCATTTTGAAAAGGATTTGACTTAAATCCCGAAGAAAAATATGATTTGGTACAAAAGATATATATTATTATTTAAAAGGATTTGAAATGAAATGGGAATTTATTTCGAAGAGATTGTTTCAAAAAGGATTATTATATTTTGAATATAATAAAGTTAATTAGATTTCAAAAAATCTAAATGTGAAGATTAATCCTAAGTGGGTAGTTTGAGAACTGCACCTTTATTTTTGCATTGTAGGCTCCTTGAGTCCTATTAGTGGTGTGAGAACTACGTTAGCTTAATCCCGTATCTAATTGGGTAATCAGTTAGATAGAGATACGTAAGCAGTCACAAGTGGTTATGATGCAGCTCTAATAATATATCTTTTTCCTGATTATTATTTTCTAATTATTTTGTGTCGTATCTTTCATGCTTATCATTTTATTCCACATTAACATGTTTATTGATTTGCAGGAATAACTATCATTATCTCTCGCATTAGAGTTGTGCAGTGGTAGATTTATAGTATTTGAGTTTTCTTTGTTTTAAAGCACATCTGTATAATAAATGATTAGAAATCTGATAAGTTGTATTATTTAAATTGTATTATATACATTAGGAATGTTGTAAATTTATCAAATAATATTGTGTTAAAAATGTCATTTGTCATTATTTCAAATAGAACAGGTGGGTTTGGGCAATTTGACTTGTCTAAAAATCCGTGTCTTTATAGCTGGTATCGGAGCTTAGACTAAGTCCTAAGTGAAATTCATCTAGGGTTAGTAAATCAACTTAGGAATTTTAAAATGAAACTACCTTAACAAAAGTGGATAGAATAAGGCACTTTATCTCCGACCGAGATACGGGTGATATTTTTTTATGTGCTTAGTTTTTGTTAATTGTTTGGTTTTCGTTATGTCTTTGCCTCCTTCGAATTTCGAGGACTAAATTCTTTTAAGGGGGAAGAATGCAACGACCTATAATTTTGAGTCTTCGAGTTTGAATATTTAATTTATTCAAATTTGAATTTAATTATAATGAAATCTATGTTTCAAATTTAGGCCTGATATTTAATGATGTATTTTTAATTACTTTATAGGATTTTTTTATAGTTTAATTTGTAAAATTATAAAATTTTCGTTTGACATATTTTACGTCAAATGTCGATACTTTTGAAACTTCACAGAATTAGTTAGCCTGTCTATTTTATTATTGTTTTGTCATCATGTCGCATTGTTGTGCGTGATCGTATTTTTATTTTTTTCGTTCGTAGCTTGTATGCGAACGTAATTTTGTATGGTGGGGTGCTACAAATCTTACGTTTTCAAATGTAAATATTCATGGTTGCACGTCACATTTTCTTTTCACATGGGCACGTTTACATCCATTTTGGCTCCTATAAAATGTAAATATTCATGCATTCACTCTGTGAAAAGAGAAATCATAATATTTTTCACATGGAAGTGATTTTTACCCCCAGTTGGTTCCTATAAAGGGTTTTAGGCCATACAAGTTTGAGCGGTAAAAATGGTCAAATAAAATATCTAATAGTGTAAAATATCAATACTCAACATTACCGAAAGTTTGGGAATCATTCGACCCAATATGAAAATACGTAAAATATTGGTCATTACATTCTCCTCCCTTTAGCAACTTCACCCTCGAAATTCATTATACACAATGAAACAAGATTACCTCACATGCCTAATAATTCTAAGTGAGCATAAGCAATCATCAAACATCAAACATGCACTTATATTAGCAAGAGATAAAACTTATGCACATCCTAGGATGCAGGGTACTAAACTACCAAAGTATGGTATCAAATAGGAAAGATAACCATAGAGATGGAAAGCTTACCAAGTAAAGCGTTCTAGATAAGCGATCTTCATGCTCTCCTTGTTCTCTCTATGAAATTGTCCCCACTTTCTATCCAAGAACATTCACCAACTTAATTATCTTCCTCCTAAGCCACTTTGTATCATATCTGAATATGCTAATATGCCTATGAGGTCTTGAAGCTTCTGACTCACTCTTGATATCATTAAGTTGATCCAGTGTGTTACACCTAAGCCATTCACAAACTTTCACTAATGGAAACGTGGAACACATTATACACATCCACAACCTTCAGGGCAAGTTAACTCTATAAGCAAGGTTCTCAATCCTCTCGAGTATCAAAGAAGGACCTACGTAATATGAGTCTCGGTGCCAACTATCCTCTTGTATAGAATTGAACCATTCTATAATGAAGAGATCTTCACAAATACCATATCATTGACAAAGAACTCCATATCTCTATGTTTCATATCAGCATAATTCTTCTGATAATAATAAGCGGCTTTCATTCCTTTCCTAATAATCTTAATCTTCTTCAAAATATCTCTACTCATATCTCGCCCAAGCATCAGATTCTTGATCGCTTCCCACCAACATGAAGTAGCGTTATATGCTTGGCTATATAATGCCTTGAATGGTTCTATAATAACGCTAGACTGATAACTGTTGTTGTATGCAAACTCAACTAAATGCAGACGATCTTCCCACAAGGCTCCAAAGTCGAGCATGCAAGCCCACAAGAATCTTCCAAGTTAAGGTTCACTTTCCTGATCCTCCAATTAATTTGCAGATGATAAGTTATACTCAGATGCAACTCTATCCCTAATGCCACTTACAAGCTTTTCCAAAATCCACTCATGAATAATGGGTCATATCGCTTACAATGCTCTTTGGTGCACCATGGAATCGCACAACCCAATTCACATACAATTCGGCTAGTTTGACTATCATCCTACTCGATTTAATGGGTATAAATCTTGACTCTTAGTCAATTGATCGAATATAACACAAATGCTACAACACCCTCCACTAGTCCATGGCAGAACAACGATGAAGAACATCAACACTTGTTCCCGCTTTCATTCGAGAACTTTAAGTAGTTGCAACACACTACTAGTTTCTTCTTGCTATCCCTCCTTTCGGCGAGGCCATGGTACCATGAAGTTGACTAATTGGATTTCATGATCATCAAAGCAGGAAGCCCGGAGAGATAATTATAAAGTTTGGATATCATATATAAGCAAGGCTATGGATGGTAGTTAAGCGGGTTCATGAAAATAACATCTAAGAAATGGCTAAGTATGGATTTGCACTTCCTTTAGGAAGGAGATCAGATTGGATCAACACGAGTAGGAATGGATCTGATCGGATCACTATGGCTATGGATCACTCGAATTGGAAATTCAAATCAACGATGATCCCTCAATAACACAACAAACTCCAGGGGAATAAAAAAACAACTATGAAGCGTGAAGAGGAAGTGGAGGAGAACCACCACAACCGATCGTGTGACGCCATGTGGCTCCCACCACCGATCGGCCTTGGTCGGTCCAATGGCCCCCGATAGGCCCTTTTTTGGATCGATCCGTCTTAGCTTTAGTCTTCTGCACGTGGATTATTAGTTGAATATTTGCATGTCTTCTCCTATAAATACATGATCATTGGCTCATTGCAAGGTATCTTCTTTTGGCACTTCTTCATTGTTTCTCTTTCCTCTCTCCATTAATTTTCTAAGGCTAATAAAAACTGTACCTGTAATCAAGAATATAATAAAATGATTATTGGGGTGGACGTAGGTTAGAGTTTGCCAAACCACTATAAAATCCACGTGTTCGTTTACGTTTTTGCTGTTGAATCTGTGATTTACACATTTAATTCTCTGTTTGGGAATTTAATGTTGGATTAGTGGTACTTCCACATTATTTAGGTGTTGGCGGCTATTTTTGACTCCAATATTTTTGTGCTTTCATCAAGAAGGACTAGCATATGATGATTTGGAAAGGATTTGGAGCTTGGATTGGGATCAATGGCTAGGCAATCAACAAGGAGAGCATTTGCAGATAGGAGCCACCATGGACGGAGTTATGAGGCTTCCTTAGAAGCGAGGACTAATCACTACTCTATCTAAATCACAAGGAACGAGATAGAGACGAAGATGGATCCTATGTAGGAGAGCGTGATGAAGAGGCAAGGGGAGATGATTTAGAATTTCCTTAGGCAAGTTGGATGGTCTCGAGAAACAGCTAATGACAATCTAGATCAAGGAAGTAGAGCAACGGGAGTTATAGAGAATCATAACCAAGAATAGGGAAATGAAGCTAACAAGTAGGGGAACAGAGTGGAGTAGCGGGGGGTGGCCCTCGGTCAACATGAACCAATCAGCATCGATCCCCCATAGGGATCGACGTTGGTCACTTGGGACTTGGGGACAATCCCCTTGGTCATGCTAGATCAGTCAACGGTAGGCCAGTGGTTGATATTGTGTAGTTTAGTGCAGATCGGTATGCATGATGTATGCCTAGAGGAGCATGTTTTGGGATTCCCTTGGGGACTCAGGGGATATGTTGGAAATGATGATTAGAGGCTACCTTTGGATGATAATGTAGGTGTGCGGAGATAATCGAACGAGCTATGAGAGGAGGATAGGTGAACAGGGATCTGTAGGATGTAAATATGAGTCCATTCACTCCTAACATGAGGCGTGCTAGGAATCCACTGGAGTTTAAGCTGCCATCATTGGGGGCATATGACCAAAAGTCAGATCCTACCGTTCATCAGATAAGGTATATGAGTGTAATGACCCTAATTTTGGGTAACATTATTTAGGACATTTAATTAGACAAATTAAATGAAATAATGTGGATGGTTAAGGGATTGAGATTTGTAATTAATAGAGCGGTCGTGCCTCAATGAATATATAAGAAAAAGGGAATTAACGATAAGTAAGTAAGAGGAATATGATAAGGGCAAAATAGGAATAGATTTTGTTCTTATACCGTAAACCCTTCTATCCTTCATTTCCCATTCATTTAAATGTTCATAACAAAAATAGCCGGCCACCAATACGAAGAATTAAAAAAAGATAAGTTAGGAATCAAGTAGAAAGCTTGAATAAATTAATCAAAGAGTAAATCTCAACCTTGTTAACACCAAGCTAAGGTGAATAATTTGATTTACATCTCATTTTTGTGAATGATTTCAGATTTAAGTTTGGATCCAAATTATTTTGCAAATAATATGCCACATTATATTTGTTTAAATGGATATATATGGTTATTGATGATTCATATTGTTTCATACAGATATTATGATAAGTTTAGATTGGAAAATATATTAAATGACATCCAAATGATTTGCATTTTTGATATATGATCAAAAACTTTATTGTGGAAGTGGGTTCCAAGTTTCATAATTTTTTAGGTTGTTGTGGATTGATTTTCATTTTTGATATATGATCAAAAACTTTATTTTGGAAGTCGGTTTCAAGTTTCATAATTTATTAAGTTGTTGTGGATTTATTATGAATTTACTATCAAGGAAAATAGTTAATATTGGATTTAAATTATTTAAAAAATTATATAACGATTTTGGGGCCGAAATTTAAATATGTTAGAAAATATATTAAAAGTGAATTATAGTGATTTTTAGGGAATTTTCCTAATTATTTTATTATAGTTATAAAATTATTTAAGTTAAGGGACTTAAATGTTTTATATATTTTATCAAGGTGATGGGCTCATATGTTAATTGATAATTATGAATTCAGCAGCACTTTTAGAAAAAAAATTTGATAAAGAAATGGAACCAATTAGATTTTGACAAATAAGGCAAGTTAGGTGAAAAGAAATTTCTTTTAAAGGCTATAAATAAGGTTTTCTTGAATTTACTACTTTGCCACTTCCATCTGTTAGCTTTCGACGCCATACCTCTGCCGAAGAACCCATTCGAAGTCAATGCATATGTTTATACATAGTGCATTGGAGAAAGGTGGACGGGATCATGTTGAAATAATGCTTTCGAAAGGGTAGAACCTATTCTTATTAACTTTGAATTACCTCTGTTTATAAATGATGCTTTTCGAAGGGGTTGAAGCCAACTCTATTAGCTTTCGAACCAATCAACTTGCCTTTGTTTTTAGAAAGGAGATTTTGAATGAGTTGACATATACAAGCACTCGAAAGGATAGACGCTTTGAACCTATTCGAAACCCATGCTGCCGCATTCTTACCTTTCGAACTAGTTAAAGCCTCTTTACGTTATAGCCTTAAAGCAATGTATTCAAAAGGGTGTTTTCGCCTTTTAATTTTGAAGCCCCCTCCTCCATGCTCTCGAAAGGGACCTATAGCTGTTTTTAAAATGGTTTTGGTGGAAATGGTTTCGAAAGAGTAGGTTTCAAAACTATCCTCTTTCTTCACTTGGGAGAAATGCTTTCGAAAGGAATTATACTATATATTAAACCCAAATGTTTCGAAAGGAATGATTTTAAATGGATTCGAAGCAATGTTTCCACAAACTTTTACTTGAACCTAATACTTCCGAAAGGTATGTTTTAAGTGAAGGATTCCAATGCTTTTCGAAAGTATATCATAAGTGTTTCGAAAGGGAAACCCCATTATTTTCTAAAGGTGTATTTAAGCAAACCAAAAGGTTTGTTTTAAATGTTTTGAAAAGATGATTCCAATGCTTTCAAAAGATAAGTTTAATGGTTTCGAAAGAGGATGTCTATGGGTTAAGTAATGATTTCGAATGGTCTATTCTCAATACATTCGAAAGTTATGTTTTGGCCTTTCGACCTAGGGTTTTAAGGTTGAAGTAGTTAACTTGTCTTGAAAGAGGTACTTTCAATGAATTCAAAAGAGGATTGTTTAAGGTTTTAAACAAAGGTTTCTAAGGTATTGTTTTAGCCTAATAGCCTAAAGTGTTCTAAGTTAAAAGTGGTTTTAACTTATTTTAAAGGGATAAATAATCTCACTGATTAGATTTCACCAACATTGTATTATATAAAGTATATATCATAGAATAAGTATTTTTAGTAAAGAAAAGAGTATGATTTCCTTTTTTGATAAATTTATGATTTCAAGGGTAAATCATTTACAAGATTGTTTACAAGGAAATGAAATTTTAATAGGGTACTTAACCCTAAGTATATGATAGGAAATGAAAGTTGAATAGGGTAGTTAACCCTAAGTTTATGACTCAGATATTAGAAGACCAGATAGGACTGGCATAGAGTCGCGCCCTATACTTTATACAATAGCCTATAGCTAGTATAAGTAAAAAATTCCAATGTGTAGGGCTTTTTCACAGAAGGGACTAAAATAATGTTACACACGGAAGGGAATATGAAGAGTAAAGATAGATTAGCGGTGAACCACAAAACCATTAGGTTCAGTTGACCCAAGAAGAATAAAATTAAGGGCAGTTAGCCCAGTATTGTGTCTAATAGTAGTTAGATTATTGATTATGTCTGGTAGGCTCGAGTCAGCCAATGGTTAATAGTTTGCCAAATAAAACTATAGTGTAGATAGATAGTCCACTGATTTCCTGATTATTAAGTGTAACATCCCCCACTTGGAGGCCCAAAACTAATGGCTACATATGCTGGAATTATCCAGAGTTATTAATCCTCAGTGACCAAATACAATAATATTAGATAAATTGATATACCAGAAATACATGGATGTGGAAAAAAGTTAAAAATTTTCAAACCAACTTTTACATTCCTTTCCAAAATTCTCATTTCAACATTCTTTACATAATCCCACAACGTTAACCACATTTAGAAAAATAGAATTATTACAATATACCTCAAGAGCGACATATGAAGATACCCCCTTGGTGATCGGAGTATATAATAGGAAATAAAAAACTTTGGCTTAACAAAACAACACAATAGAATCATAGGAGAGAGATTTCGAATGACTACATGCCTCCCGCATGACTTCGGAAGCTAATTCATCTTAAAAGGTACCTGAAAACCTCAAATCTCAAGCTGCACAAAATCAATTGAGTACACGAGAGTTTGAGGGGAACATAAACTTCGAGTCAGACATAAAGTCTGGTATGAATAATATCTACCATCTTAAATCATTTAGATATCCAGCGAGACCATGCCGCTTAACGGAACAGGTTTCCCCTCATAGTATCTTAAAAACTTTTATAAACCATTTTCTATGCTCCTGCATCCACAATGGTTAAATCAATTTAAAACATTATTATGTGATGATATGCGAAACAATTGAATCAATTCTGGATTACTCATCCCCATTCATTTTGACATCTGTCATAATTATAGTTTCTAGGATTACTATTAACCTAATAGTTTTTATGGGATGACTAATAACCGGTTAAACATTTATGGTCTCCCTGTCCACTTATATAGTTTTCATGGGGTCATTAAGAACCTTTTGGTAACTCCAATATCATTTCTTATATCCTAATTTTCATGGGCTGAATAGGAACCTCTTGACTAACTGTCAGTATCTTTCTTTTACGCTAGTTTTCATGGGCTAACTAGGAACCTATTGACTATCTGTCAATATTTCATTTTCTTATCCGGATATACTTTTTATGGGCAAACTGTAAACCTATCTAACCGACGTCTTCAATTCTACATAGTTTTCATGGGCTAACTATGAACTATTGGCCCTTGCCAACATTATTTCCCTTACACAATTTTCATGGGCTTACTATAAACTTATTATCCCTTGCCAATATCTTTAATTTATATTCACTACTGGATCAACCTAATTGGTTCTTCTGCCTTTTCCCAATAGTACTGTTTTGGGATCATTACAAAGTGAATATATATATATATATATATATATATATATATATATGAAGAAGTAATTATAAAAACTTGGATATTCCCTTTAACCAATTTAAGCTTCTTCAAAAACTTCATTTCAAATTACTTTGTTTATTAATATGCTATGGTTTTGCTTTTAAATAAGGTTGAATTATTTGTTTTGAAAACTATACTTTCGAAATCTTTGAACATTGCTTTCGGCCTCACTAGGTAGCTTCTTTCGAAAGCATATATCTCTTTTCAAAATATTAGACTCCTTCTTTTAAAATAAAAATGGAAACCCCTTAAAAGGCCATTATAAAACTTATTCTGAAAACATGCGTATCGACTAAGTCGAAAGCTTAGTAAAACAAAGGCAGGTGCCGAACTTTTTAAAACAAACTAAGGTATTGACTCCATCGTAAGCATGTTTTCGACACCATATCTTCCGTCTTTCTCCAATCCACTATGTACCACCAAGATGATACCCTGTGTACTGGTTTGAGCTTAATAGGGTTTCGATTTTGTCGAAGACGAAAGGTAAAGGGGCGAAAGGTACCCTTAATAAAGGCAAAACCTATTTTTCTAGATTAAATGTCAAATTAAGAAAATTATATCAACTAACCGGCCTTGTGTAAATTTCTTATTGGTTGCCTTAACATTTCCCATGCTTTTCAAAACTAATCGCCTTATTATTTTGGATAAGTATCAAGTTTAGAATTTTACTAGATAAAACCTTCCATTGCAAATACAATTAAATCATTTAGATCCTCTTCTCAGAATAATTTAATTTGTATATCAAATCACTTAAGAAAATTTCTCAAAAATCATAGAAATTCACTTCGATCATGTTATATAACATATCAAAATTTCAAACCAAAATTCTCGATATATTTTCTGAAATAAATTTATAAACCCAACGTGCTATATTTTCATTCAAAAGTTCATAATAATCTATCCAAAGCTTGGAAAATTATCAAACTTAAAACTCAACTCTATAATTATGTTTTGCATGACATATAATTTTTCCATGGCATCTAAACATTAATATCACACGGCTTTGGTCTAAAACCGTATCGACCATCATTTAAAAATCTGGTTTAAATTTAAACAAATCATTATTCAAGCATATCATCATAAAACTTGATATATTTAGAAAATAAAGATGGAAACTATTATTCACCTTATTCTTTGATAAGGAAAGTGGATCTAGATGAGTTTGATTCCCCCTTCTTTAATTCTTTTTCTTTTCTTGAATTTCCTCTTCTTCTTTTCTTGTTAATGGCCGGCTTCTTAACTTTACTTACGTTTTTGTTTTCGTGAAAAATGAATATGAGTCTCAATGTCTTAAGAGGTAAACATATATATAAGGGTAAGGTTAGGTGTAGCTAATCCCATTATGCCCTTACATAATTTAATTATTCTTTAAATCATTCTTCGACCCAATTAAATTAATACACACAACCACTTAATTTTATTCAAACCTCAATCCCCTTATCATTTAACAATTATATTATATTTAATTTATCTAATTAAATATCTTGATTAATGTTATCTAAAAATTAGGATGTTACAGGCTCCCCTCCTTAAAGAATTTCTTCCTCGAAATTCAATAAGGACTAAATACAGACCATAGCAATCATCTGTAGCAACTCCTAACAACCATATTAGTCTATCTAACTAGGGATCATCTATAATATAATATAGACATACCTTTAAAGCCGATCAAGATAAGTGTCTCGAATCTCGTCCTCTGTTTTCCAAATACAGTCCATCTCGTTGTCACTCCTTTGAAATTTTACCAACTTGACTGTCTTGGATCTCAATCTTTTCTCATCCTTCACCACATTCCGAACTGGTTATAGACAAATCTCAAATTCGGCTCCACTACCAACTCATCCAACCCTGTTGGAGGATAGTAGTTTTTGGATCATGCACCTATTTGCAATGATGAGATATATGGAATACATTACAGACACTTGCCATATTGCTCGACAACTCTACTTTGTATGCGAGCTTTCCAATCTTTTCTATAATCTGGAATAGTCCAACATATTTCGATGCCATCTTCCCTAACTTTCCGAATCGTATCGCTCTCTTCATTGGTGGTACCTTAATAAAAACTCTGTTTCTAACTGATAACTCTAGGTCTTTACGCCTTTTATCCGCGTAACTCATTTGTCTGGATTAAGCTTCCTTCATTCACTCTCGGATCAACTCAATCTTCTCTGACGCCTCTCTAACCAAATCTGGACGTAAGACCAACCTGTCTCCGGTCTCTAACCAACATGCTAGTGATTTGCATGGTCTTCCATACAAAGCTTTAAAAGGTGCCATTCCTATACTATTTTGATAACTATTATTATAGGAAATTCAATCAAATGTAGATGATATTCCCAAGATCCACCCAAATCTAATACACAAGCTCTCAACAAATCTTCGAGCACTTTATTAACTCTCTCAGTCTGCCTATCCATCTGTGGGCGATATGCTGTACTCAACTTGAGCTTGATATCTAATAATCTTTGTAGGCTTATCAAAAATTTGCAAGCGAATAATGCATCTCTATCGCTCACTATTCCACTAGGAATTCCATGAAGTCTAATTATGTTCTTCATGAACAACTTCGCCAAAACAGATGCCGTCCCGATTGACTTGACTGGAATAAAATGGGCGCTCTTGGTCAATCTATCCACTATGACCTTTATACTTTCATTTCCCCTGTTTGACCTTAGCAACACATCCATAAAATCCATGGATATAAAATCCCACTTCCAAATTGGAATCTCTAAAGGCTGAAGCAACCCGCTCGGCCTCTTGTATTTGGCTTTTACTTGTTGACGGTTGGCACACTGCCTAACCCATAAACCAACATCCCTCTTCATGCCTTCCCAATTGATGCTCATCTTCATATCTTGATACATACTAGTTCCCCCAGGATGAATTGTAAACTTGGATCAATGACATTCTCCTAGAACTTCTTTTTTTAAGTTCTCTACATACAGAACACATAAGCACCCTTTCTTTCTCAACCATCCTCTCTGGTCGATGCCAAAATCCTTGAGATCATCGGTCTTGGATCCAACCTCGAGTCTTCTAATCTTCTCAGATAATTCTGGATCCTCTTTCTGTTTAGAAGATATTCTCTCGATCAATACTAGTCGAACCTCTAAACAGGTCAACATAGCAGTAATCTGACTAGAATCAGCAGTCGATCTCAACTTTATACTACACGTAGCCAAAGCTTCTAAATCCTTCCATTCTGCCAACATAGCTAACACCACATTCTGATGTTTCCTATTAAGAGCATCTGCTACCTTATTTCCTTTCCCGGGAGTATATTCCATACCAAAATCATAAGCCACCAAAAACTCTAGCAACCTTTGCTGTCGCATATTCAACAGCTTCTTAGGGAATAAATATCTCAAGGACTTATGATCAGTATATAGCTTAATTCTCTCCCCTAAGAGATAATGTATCCAAATCTTCAATGCAAATATCACCGCAGCTAACTCCAAATCATGAGTAGGGTATCTCACCTCGTGTGGTCTAAGTCGTCGAGAAGAATAGGCAATGAATTTAACATTCTACATCAAATTACACCACTAACCCTTAGTTTCCATTTGGAACTACTAGCATTGGTGCATCGGTCAACAAATGCTTTAACTTAAGAAACTCTTCCTCACATTTGTCACACTAAATAAACTTCACATCCTTTCTGGTCAACTTTGTCAAAGGTGCTACTATCCATGAAAAATATCTAATGAATCTCAGGTAATAGCCAGCAAGTCCGAGAAAACTTATGATCCCGGTTACCGTCTCTGGACTCTTCCAATTATTGACAGCTTTGATCTTAACTGGATCTATTGCCAAACCCTCCTTCGAAACTACATGCCTAAGAAACTTGACCTCTTTCTTTCAAAAATGACATTTGGAAGACTTCGCCTTTAGCTGATACTAACTCAGCGTCTCAAGCATTATTCTAAGATGATCCTCATGATTTCTCTCTCATCTTTCTAATACACCAAAATGTCATCTATGAATACAAATACGAACCTATCCAAGTGCTGTTGGAAAACTCGGTTCATCAAATCCACAAAGAAAGCAAGTGCATTCGTCAACCCGAATGGCATCACTAACCATTCATACAAACCGTACCTAGTTTGAAATGCTATCAAATGAATACTTTCATTTTCCACTCTCAACTGATGGAACCCTCTTGCGAAATCCAATTGGAAAAACACTCTGGCTCCACTCAGCTGATCAAACAGATCGTTAATTTGCGGCAAAGGATACTTATTCTTGATCGTCCTTTCATTCAGCTTATGGTAGTCGATGCACATCCGCAATGACCCATCTAAATACCGCGGCCGCTTCCCAAGGCAAACTGCTTGGTATGATAAAATTCCTTCGTTCTAGATCCGATAGCTGCACCTTCAATTCTTTCATCACAGTCGGTATCATTCTGCTAGGTAGTCTACTGACAGGTTCAGCCCCTGGTATAAGATCTACTCGAAACTCAATGGTTCCTTTCGGTGGTAGTTCTGTGATCGGATCGAATATATCTACAAAATCTCTTGCAACTCAAACCTGACATAGCTCTTTCGTTGCTTCCAAGGCACTTAATACAACGCATACACTTTGATCGGAATTCTCTACTAAGAAGATGATTTGGTTATGACTATTTGGATGCCTTAATGATATTTCCCCATCCTGACAAAATATCCTAGCCTCATATCTACGCAACCAATCCATACATGATCCCGAAATCTATGAAATCATAAACATACAAACTGCATGCAAACATATGACCTAACAAATCAAGTTCTAACAGGTCACATCTCATCCCTAGAGTGGCATACCCTCCTGTTGGATTTACAACCCTTAAGGAAGAAACAGGGCAAGTGGATTCTAAGCATAACTTATTAATCGAATTCTAGGATATAAATGAATGTTATGTATCGATATCAAATATTATCCGAACTGGAACACTTTGAATCAAAAATGTACCTACCATCACAGTCTTTGCCTTATCTGATGCAGTTGATCTTGAAGAAGACGGTGGTCCAATAGAAAAAACATTTCCTTTTTCTGCTTTAACTGGCTCTGGAGATTGGTTCTTGTAATGCCCAACTTGATCGCAGTTATAGCACTTAACATGCTTCTTATCGGCAGCCTTCTTCTGCTCCTTTCTTGACCGACACTCATTTGCAAAATGACCCTTCTAGTCACATTTGTAGCAAACCAAATCCGCTTTTGACTTCTTAGCTGAATCTCCCTTCTGGACTCCTTTCTTTTTGAAGAACTTCCTCTCTTTCCCTGAGGACCCTAGGATTCAACTGGCTTTTCTCCAGCACATATAGCAAACATTTCTTCATGGCGAATGGCCATCTCGACCACCACATTATAGGGGTCACGGATATGAGTCAGGGTCATCCTAGCAAGTTGGGCCTCAGTCCCCGAATGAACCTTTTATTCATTCTAACGTCAGTGTCTATAATAGCATATCCATATTGAGATAGCTCATTAAATCCCTTTGCATATTCGATAACTAACATGTCTTCCTGAACTAAATCTATAAATCTTCTCATCAATTCTGACTTAACAACTTCAAAAATAAACCTCTGTTCGAATCTCCTTCAAAAATCAGCCTAAGTCAATTCTTCCTTCGAAACTCCGGCAGTCACACCATTCCACCAGTGAAGTGTTGACCCTTGCAATTTTCTAGAGGCAAACATTCTCTTCTGCTCATCTTCTATACCCAAATCGGCAAATATTCTTTCGCAATGCAATAGCCAATTCTCCACTTCAATAACATCCTCCGTTCCCATAAATGGTTTCCACCCAAGCCGGTGTGGTCTCTGCTCAACTTAGCATAATTATTCCCAATATTACCATCATTCCAGTAGCAGCACATGCTTGCATCAAATTATGAGGGAATTGATACATCATCCCCACATCTACTGGTGGATTTCCAGCACCCATATTAGCTTCCGTGTTTTGAGTAACGTTAGCCTGTCGATCTTGGTTCCTTCGGGTATTAGGTCAAGCATTTCCATCAGTTTTGGTGCTTCCTCCACCTATATTTACTCTTCCTTCATCTACTTCCATATCTTCTTTCGTGTAAATTGATATACGAGCCTTAGTAATATACAAAAGAACGGTCTAAGAGAAAAGGGGAATTACGTAGTTATCATATTAACCCAAATCCCGATCATATTTCTGATTCAGTAGATCATATTTTAAAAATCTTTTTAGGTTTAAATTGCTTAAGTTCTCATAAACCTATGCTCTAATACCAACTAGTAACATACCCTATTTAGAGGCCTAAAACTAAAGGCTACAGATGCTGTAGTCATCAATAATTATTAATCCTCGATGACCAAATACGGTAATATTAGATAAATTGATATACCAGAAACACATGGATTTGAAAAAAGTTTAATATTTTCAAAACAACTTTTACATTCCATTCCAAAAATCTCATTTCAACATTCTTTTCATAATCCCGCAACGTTAACCACGGTTAGAATAATATAATTATTATAGTATACTTCAAGAGCGACACATGAAGATACCTCCTTGGTGATCAGAGTATACAATAGGCAATGAACAACTTTGCCTTAAGAAAACAACACAACGAAATCATATAAGAGAGAGTATACATAACTACCTACCTCCTGCACGACATCGGAAGCTAATATGTTTTAAGAGGTACCTGATAGCCTCAAATCTCAAGGTACTCAAAATCAATTGAGTACCCGAGAGTTTAAGGGGAAACATTAACTTCGAGTCAGACATAAAGCCTGGTATGAGTAATAGTCTACCATCTTAAATCATTTTGATATCTAGTGAGATCACGCCGCTTAGCGGAACGGGTTTCCCCTCACAGTATCTTAAAAACTATTATAAACCATTTTCTATGCTCCTACATTCATAATGGTTAAATCAATTTAAAATATTATTATGTGATGATATGCAAAATAGTTGAATCAATTCTAGATTACCTATCCCCAGTCATTTTGACTATCTGTCATAGTTATAGTTTCTAGGATTACTATTAACCTATTAGTTTTCATGGGCTGACTAATAACCAGTTAAACACTACGAACTCCCTGTCCACTTAAATAGTTTTCATGGAATCTCTATGAACCTTGGTAACTCCAATATCATTTCTTATATTCTAGCTTTCATGGGCTGACTAGGAACCTCTTGACTAACTATCAATATCTTTCTTTTAACCTAATTTTCATGGGCTAACTAGGAACCTATTGACTATCTATCAATATTTCATTTTCTTATCCAGATATAGTTTTCATGGGCAAACTATAAACCTGTCTAACCGACGTCTTCAATTATACATAATTTTCGTGGGCTAACTATGAACCTATTGGCCCTTGCCAATATCATTTCCCTTACACAGTTTTCATGGGCTTGCTGTAAACTTATTGGCCCCTGCCAATATCTTTAATTTATATTCACTACTGGGTCAACCTAATTAGTTCTTCTGCCTTTTCCCAAAAGTACCGTTTTGGGCTCATTACATAGTGAATATATATATATATATATATATATGAAGAAGTAATTATAATAACTTGGTTAATCCCTTTAACTCATTTAAACTTCTTCAAAAACTTTATTTCAAATTATTTTATTTATTAATATCCCATAGTTTTACTTTTAAATAAGGTTGATTTATTTGTTTTGAAAACTATACTTTCAAAATCTTCGAAACATTGCTTTCAACCTCACTGGGTAGCCTCTTTTGAAAGCATATATATCTTTTCAAAACATTAGACTCCTGCCTTTTAAAACACTTTAAAATCCTTCTTTCAAAACATTTGAATATAATAAAGTGTTACTTATTAATTATTCGAATCATAGGTTGGAAACTATTGTAAGTATCTCTTCCTAAAGTATTGAAAGTCCCCCTTTCGACATCATTGATTTACCTTTAAAAATATCATTTGTGTCAAAGTAAATATAAACGAAAGCAGCTCTTTCGAACCATTCTTTACTGTATAAAAATGTTGGGGAATTTATGAGGGTGTTGGAATCATCCCTTTTGACAAAGTCGAAAGTATATATTTAAAATACTGAAGGATAGCTTCAAAACCCCTTTTGGAACCATTGCCTTCAAAACGTATAACCCTTTCGAAAGAATTTAAGAAGCGGCTTAATATAGCTTTAAAACGAACAATACCTTTCAACCGCATTGATGACTTATACCTTTCTACCGCATTGATGACTTCAATACACTTGAAAGGTAAATGAATCAGCGGCAGGGCTTCTACTGGAACCCCTTCTTTCAAAAGCATTGATTTATACTTAAAGGAACTCCTTCGAAACCCTCTTTTCCTTTAAAACAAATGTGGCAACCCCTTTGGAGGCCATTATAAAACTTATTCCAAAAACATACATATCAACTAAGTCAACAACTTAGTAAAACAAGGGGGAATGCTTAACTTTTCAAAACAAGCTAAGGTATCGACTCCATCAGAAGCATGCTTTCAACCATATCTCCCGTCTTTCTCCAAGCCACTACGTACCACCAAGACGATACCTTGTGTATTGGTTTGAGCTTAATAGGGTTTCGAATTTGTCGAAGGCAAAAGGTAAAGGGGCAAAAGGTACCCTTAATAGAGGCGAAACCTGTTTTTCTGGGTTAAATGTCAAATTAAGCAACTTATATCAACTAACCGGCCCACATGTAAACTTCTTATTGACTGCCTTAACTTTTTACATGCTTTTCGAAACTAACCGCCTTATTATCTTGGACAAGTATCAAGTTTAGAATTTTACAGATAAAACCTTCCATTGCAAATACAATTAAATCTTTTAGATTCTCTTCTCAAAATAACTTAATTTTTTATCAAATCACTTAAGAAAAATACCCAAAAATCATAGAAATTCACTTTGATCATGTTATATAACATATCAAAATTTCAAACCCAAATTCTCAATATACTTTCTAAAAAAATTTATAAATCCAACGTGCTATATTTTCATTCGAAAATTCATAATAATCTTTCCAAAACTTAAAAAATTATCAAACTTAAACCAAACTTTAAAATTATATTTTGCATGACATATAATTTTTCCATGGCATTTAAACATTAATATCACGTGGTTTTGGTCTAAAACCGTATGAACCATCATTTAAACAATCTTGTTTAAATTTAAACAAATCATAATTCAAGCATATCAATATAAAGCATCATATATTCAGTAAATAAAGATGGAAATTATTATTCACCTTAATATTTGATAAGGAAAGTGGATTGAGATGAGTTTGATTCCCTCTTCTTTATTTATTTTTCTTTTCTTGAATTTCCTCTTCTTCTCTTCTTGTTAATGGTTAGCTTCTTAACATCACTTATGTTTTTATTGTGAAAAATGAATATGAGTCTTAATGGCTTAAGAGGTAAACGTTTATATAAAGGTATGGTTAGGTGTAGTTGAATCCCATTATACCCTTACATAATTTAATTAATCTTCAAACCATTCTTTAGCCCAATTAAATTAATAAGCACGACCACTTATTTTTATTCAAACTCCAATCCCCTTATCACTTAACATTTATATTATATTTAATTTATCTGATTAAATATCCTAAATAATGTTATTTAAAAATTAGGGATGTTACATCATGCATATATGTATTTGCTGTTATTGTTATAATCTGTTTGATTATAGGATTGATTTGCAAATGATATGCTTTTAAAAAGATATTAGCAAGGGGTAACCCATTTCCCTAAGCAACGTGGTCTCACTTAATATCAGTAAATCAAGATCTAATAGTATTATTCACACCAAGCTTTATGTCCGACTCGAAATTTATGTTTTCCCCTTAAACTCTCGGGTGCTCAAAATTTGATTTGAGTAGATTGAGAGTTGAGGATTTTCAGGTTTAGAAGGTTGGACGAATAAGTTTCCAAAGACGTGCAAGAGGCAAAGCTAGCTATGTAGGACCTATATAGTGTTATTTCCTCTGTGATGTATTTATGACCGATTTGTCTATTTAGTACTCTGATCATCAAAGGCGGCATCTTCATATGTCGCTTGATCAAAACCTAGGAATCATGTTGGGATCATGTAATTGAATATGAAATATTGATTTGAAATATAATCAAAAAGCTATCTTTGTAATTTGTGTTGATTTTATTTCATATTCATATGCTTCTGATATTATGGATACCACTAACATTACCGCATTTTTCATCGAAAGTTAGTACTATAGATGACTATAGCATCTGTAGCGCTTAGCTTTGGGCCTCAAAGTAGGGGATGTTACAATGAGACAAATGGAAGTTCTTGGGGCATCAGAGGAAGTGATGGCATGATGTTTTCCCTTGCAATTGGTAGATATAGGTGCGATGTGATTTCGAAAATTGGAGAACGATTCTATCGATACATGGACAGAGTATGTTCATAAATTCATGGTGTAATTTTGGGTCCACATCACGAGACCGAAGAGCAGAATAACATTGGCAACACTAAAGCAAAGGACGGGAGAGTAGTTGAGGAATTTCTTGACATGGTTTAATGTGGCAATCGCTTCGGTGGATCGACCGGATTCATCAATGGTCTGAAATCCTTCATACAAGATTCTTGTAGACATTAGTAGCATAGTCAATGTTATTTTCAAACGTACCTTTCATCAAATGGGAATCCCAGAAGACAAGCTTGAACTCAGCCTTGAACCTATCTTTGGGTTCAACAACAAAGGATCGACTCCAATAGGGCAAGTGAAGTTGCTAGTGTAGATGGGAGTACCACTATGCTGCCAGACTTTTGAAACTCTCATTGTAATCTTCAGCCATCCATCATACTACAATGCTTTCTTTGGCCGACATGCACTTGATGAGGTGGGCACTTTTGTCTCGCCAAAATATCTAGTGGTGCAGTTCTTAACTAAGAGGGGTTGGGGCGCTATCTGTGGAGAACAATTCAGCTCTGATCAATATAAAATTGAGTATTCTTCTTACTCTTCTACTATTTTTTAGCCGTTGGATGATGGATTTTAAGATCCAACATTCGAAGCAAAAGTAAGATCTAAAAAAACTAATACACGTATGTTTAAAAGGTTCATTTCTCCTAGAAGCAAGAGAAAGATGACCGATGATGATTCCATAGAAGAAGGAGAAATCATCGCAGAATTTGATTGCCATGGGAAAGTGGAAAGGATAAAACTTATAAAAGACCTTGATGAGACATTGATAGACCTAAATGATTCAACCAAAATAGTCAAAGTGGGAAAAGGAGTTGGAAAGCAGCTTGAAGAAAGACTTAATTCAATTTCCTATATCCAATAGAGATGTGTTTGCATGCTCTCATTCAGATATGGTTGGGATTGATCCATCAGTAAATGTTAATCTAGAAGCGACCCCCATCGGACAGAATAAGAGGTAATTGGATAAAGAGAGGTCCAACGCCCTAAATGAGGAAGTTAAAAGGCTACTTGAAAATGGATTCATTCAGGAAGTCTTCTACCTAAATGAAGAACATACAACTTTCATTACCGATTGAGGAATTTTCTGCTTCAAAGCTATGCCTTTTGGGTTAAAGAATGCAGGAGATACCTATCAAAGATAGTCAATAGAATATTCAAAAATTAGATCAGTCGTAATATGGAAGTTTATGTTGATGATATGCTAGTAAAGTCTTATGAAGCTAAGAGTCACCTTGAAGACCTAAAAGGGTTGTTCGAAGTATTACGAAAATATCGAATGAAACTGAATCCCCATAAATGCTCTTTCAGGGTTCAATCTGGGAAATATTTGGCTATATTGTGAGCGCTGCCAGTCCAGACTAGGTTAAAGCTATTAATGACATAGTCAATCCCAAAAATAGCAAAATGTAATGTGTTTAAACGGTAGGGTAGCTGCCCTAAGCAGGTTCATCTCCAAAGCAACTGATAAGTGTATTCCCTTTTTCAACGTGATGAGGAAGAAGAAATTTTTTTAATGAGAAGAAGATTTTAAGAAAGCCTTACAAGAGTTGAAAATCATTTGGAATGACCGTCAATACTATCTAGCTTCGAGAACATGGAAGTCTTATACTTATACATGGTAGTTTCAAAATATGCGGTTAGTTCAGTTCCAATCAGAGAGGGGAATGGGACTCAACTTCATGTTTATTATGTGAGCAGGTAGTTAAAAGGTGCAGAGTTATGATACCCGGTAATAGAAAAATTAGCTTATTTCTTGATACTTTCAGCATGAAAATTTGGAGCATACTTTCAAGCGCATCCAATCAGTGTATTGACTAACTTTCCACTCAAACAAGTCTTCAGTGAGCCTGAAACTTTGAATAGGCTGGTAAAGTGGGGAATTAAGCTTATCCAATATGACATTGATTTTCAACCATGGGTAGCTATTAAAGCGTAAACATTAGCAGACTTTCTTAATGAGTGTACAAATTTCGTTAAGGAAAAATCGAAGAAAGAAAAGGATCAAAAACCCATATGGCAGTTTTTAGTGGATGGTGCATCGAATGATCAAGGAGCCGGAGCAAAATATGTCATAATAACACCAGATGGGCATCGCCTACACTATGCAATAAAGTTGGGGTTTCCCGCAGCAAATTTTGTAGCCGAATATGAATTAATGGTGGTAGGATTGACTCTAGACTTAGAGCTCAAAATCCCATGAATTGAAGTATTTAGTGGTTCTCAACTAATGGTAAACTGGGTAAAGCAAGTATATCAGACTAAGGATGCCAAATATCTTTATATGTAATGCCAAATATCTTTATATGTAAAGAAAGTATTGAAAATGATCGCCTAATTTGAAGATTTTTCTATATATCAAGTTCCAAGAGGAGAAAACTCTCAAGCATATTCGTTAGCAAAGCTGGATAGTTCAAGAGGAGCCCTAAAAACTCGAATCTTGCTAGTAGGGTACTAAACAAATCCAAGTATTGAAGAGGGAACACCCGAACAAGGGAAGGAATTGTTAGTCACCATGGAACAAGAGATAGAAGAAAGGGAAATTGATGAACAAATCCAAAATGAGAGGATTAATCATCTAAGGACAGATGATTCTTATATTGTTATAGTAACATTTGGTGTTGCCTATTGTCAAATATCTTTCTAAAGGGATATTTCCATTTTACGTAGTGGAAGCTAGGAAATCAGGCGATAGGCTCCGAATTTCACAATGGTGGATGGAGTTCTTTACAGGAGAGGATATGCCTTACCTTACTTAAGATGTGTGAGTCTAGAAGATGGGATGAAATTGTTAGTGGAAGCACATGAAGGATTTTGCAGAGACCACTCCAACTTGGCAAAGTAACAAAGAAAATAATAAGACAAGGTTTTTATTGGCCTCAAATGGCAAGTCAAGCTATTGAATATGTAAAGAGATGTGAAAGATGCTAAAAATACTCAAAGATCCTTGGATCGCCACCAAGTCAGTTAACTCTGATTTCAAGTCCATGCCCCATCGATATATGGGGAATCAACTTAATTGGACCATTGCCAATTTACAAAGGAAGTGCAAGATATGCTGTAGTCGCCACAGACTACTTTACTAAGTGTTTGGAAGCAGAACCACTCCTCAAAATCACTTTTAGGGAAGTACTTAGATTCGTCATAATAAATAATATAATTAAAAGGGGAATTAAGATAAAATGTTATATAGCTTAAATTTATTTTATAAATTTTCTTAAAAATTAAAAACAAGGAAGATGACACTTGTTCATTTTGTATTTGAAGATTATTACACTTGTTAAGTTAGGTGTCTCACTATTTAACACTTGTATTACTTATGCATAAATATTTTAAGTAAATTTTTTTTATATTATTTTTCTCTTATTTATATAATTACATTCTCTTTTTTATATTTATACAACCATTTAAAAGAAAATGATTTGAATACTAATTCATACATTAATAAGATTATACACATATGTTAATATTTTGAATCGAAATAATTTTTAAGAATTTTATTTGGAATATGAATTTGAACTTGTATTTGAATTTAAATTTAAAAATAAAATATCTTAAAATTATTTGGATTTAAAATATTAACATATGTGTATAATTTTATTAATGTACGAATTAGTATTAAAATCATTTTCTTTTAAAAGGTTGTATAAATATAAAAAAGAGAATGTAATTATATAATTAAGAGAAAAATAATATAAAAAATATATTTAAAATATTTATGCATAAGTAATACAAGCGTTAACTAGTGAGACACCTAACTTAACAAGTGTAATAATCTTGAAATACAAAATGAACAAGTGTCATCTTCCTTGTTTTTAATTTTTAATAAAATTTATAAAATAAATTTAAGTTATACATTAAAAACATTATTACCAGATTCGAGATCCCCTATAAGGTTATATCTGATAATGGTACATAATTTGAAAGTGAGGAGCCTTTCTCGGTATTGCCATAAGGATGCGATTATTAAAATCTTTTCTTTCGTGGCATATCCAAAGGCTAATGGAGCCGTTGATGATGCAAATAAGACTATTAAGATTATCTTAAAAGAGTGATTGAATAAAGCTAAAGGGAATTGGGTAGAATAATTGTCACTTGTATTCTGGGCCTATCGAACATCCATTAGAACTACAACGGGACATACCCCTTATTCTCTAACATATGGGTGTAAAGCGATGTTTCTAATTGAAGTTGAAATACCCTCACATTGAAGAATCACACATGCATTTTATCCAAACCAGGAATTAAAGAAAGAATCATTAGATTTAATGCACGAATTAAGAAATCAAGTAGCTATCTGAACAGCAGAATATCAGAGAAGAATCTCAAAATACTACAGCTCAAAAGTGAAGACAAGGTTATTTCAAGAAGAAGGCTTTATATTCCGAAGGGTGAGGGCAAACACAAGAAATCGTGTGGATGGACCACTGGGACCAAATTGGGAAGGTCCCCTAATTATATGCAAAGTAATTCCCCTGGACCTTACAAGTTATGTCGACCAAACGAAAATACGATTCGTAGAACGTGGAATGTGAAATACTTGCGACCATATTTTATTACAATGAACGAATAAAACATTCTTCCTTAAAGAAAAGCCTACATGGTTGGGAATAAAATTCTCCTTGCACTTAGACATTACCTTAAACAATCAAAGCCTTTGTCCCCGCTGAGTTGGCCAGGTCAAAGCACCTCCTAGATGGAGGTTAGTGTAAGCCTTTATCCACGCCATGCTATGGCCAGGTTAAAGGATCGACAAGCCCTTGATCACGCTACTCTATGGCCAGGTCTAGGCGCATCTTGGAGGAAGGATGGAGTAAGCCCTTGGTCTCGTCATGCTATGGTCTAGTCAAGGCACCGAACACGCCCTCGATCGCGCCATGCTATAGCAAGTCTAGGCGCCTCTTAGAGGGAGGATGGAGTAAGCCCTTGGTCCCGCCATGCTATGGCCTGGCCAAGGCATTGAACAAGCCTTAAGTCCTGCCTATAAGGCCTGGATGGAGTGCCTCTTGGAGGGAGGTTGGGTAAGTCCTTATGTCCTGCTTGTGGATAAGCTAACCAATCGCACCAGACAACAATGGGCTAAGACGTCCGAGCCCGCGAACCGGCATTTCAAACAACAGATTAAAACGTCCGAGCCTAAGAAGCGGCGTGTTAAACAATGATAATATGCAAGGCAAAAAGGTGGTATATTTCTAAGGAATTAAAAATTAAAGAGCAACGAAGAACAAAAGGCTTGAATAAGAATCTACAGACTTCGACTGGTACCCAAAAGAGGATTTCAAAATTTCACTTATTAAAACCCGAGCCTAGGTTTCGGGTCTTTTGCTGTTAGTCTCTAATTTTCATAATACTTGAATCTGGGTCATGGGGATATTCCTACTAATTTGTGGGCTTCACTCGATAATACCTGAATCTGGGCTATAGACTTTTATAATGGATTTCTAGTTATCATCTACTAAAACCCAAATCTAGGTTTCGAGTCTCTTACTATTGACTTCTGAACTTCACTTATTAATACCCGAATCTGGGTTTCAGATCTTTGGTCTTCCTGGCACTTGAATTTGTGCTTCGTCTCTTTTACCATCAATTTTTGGATTTCATTTGTTAATGCCCATATTTGGGTTCCAAGGCAGTTGGTATTGAGATCTCAATGGACTTTGGTTTTCAATTAAAACTTTGAGTTTGACTTATTAATACCCGAATCAGGGTCACAAGTTTACTACTACTAACTTTTGAACAACATTTATCAATATCTAAATCTCAAACCCTGGATCATTATTATTTCCAATAAGGGTTTCAAAATACCTATTATTTATCCCCAAATAATATTCATGGTTTTCAATGACTTATTTCCAAATGATAGCTCATGGCATTTTCTTACCAAACATTCGTTGACACAGGTAGAAAACTCATGGACTTCAATTATTATATGCTTGGTTTTCTATTAATATAAAGGGAGTTTAATTTATGAACTTTTTTGTAACTACCAAACTTGGATGGTGAGACTTTTATTATTTCTACACAAGAGTTTTTGGTTCCTAATCATTTACAACTGTGAATTTCTTTTCACTTATCAAATCCAGATGATGGTCAACTGGATTTTGTTACTTCCAGACTTAGAGTTTAGGTACTCTATTATGCTAACATAATCTTTAACTATATGACAAACAGATCACTAAGCATAATTTTATATTAGTCTTGGGATAACAATAGAGAATGTTATTTACTTTGAACTTTGCTGGGAAATGAGGCATTAAGAATAAAGTAATTGTTATATTTTCATCCTAAAGAAGAAAAGCTTCTTTCATACGAGGGATGGGGCATGTTAAACATAAAATTCACTTAGGAATAAAGGTACAAAAGAAGGCTCATAAAAGGAGATGGGCTCCACAAGAGTTGAAGACATGGGTTTCACCAAAGTTCCAAAGCCGTGTTTTGAAGGTATTGAGATAACTTTTGAAGGAGTTAGGATGGAGTCATAGGCGCCTGGTGCACTTACAAAGTTAAGCAAAACAAGAGCTTTTGAAAGGGTAGAAAAGAAAGCCAATTTACTCTTCCGCTTCATCTAGACCTTTCGATGCAGTTGAATCCACATATATGAGAGAGGCTAATATGAGTTCGAAACACCTTTCGAAGGTGTTGGACAACAGACTCATACACAAGAACCAATTCCTTTAAGGTAGTGGTTTTCGCCCTTGTAAAACTGCTACTTGAACACATATTTCTAGTGTGCGCCTTTCGAAAGTAAGAACAAGCCTTTCGAATTGGTTGGAATCTTTCAAAAGCAAAATGAAAACTCCACAAGGAAGCCAAGTGACTTTTCATCCTTTCTAAACTATGTGGTAGCTCACCTCTTCTCTTACTTGCAACAGCAAAGCAATAAAAGGTAGAGAACACACCTACCCCTTTCGATGAAGTTGAAAGTAATCAAGTTCCCTTTAAAAGCAAAGAAGAAGGGAGATTAGACTTTAGTGGCAGTGAAAGGCTATCAAGGTAATCCTTTCGATTAGCTCAAAAGGTCTGATCCACAAAGGTGAAGGTGAAAGAACAAATAAGAAAGGTTGGAGTGAAGGCCTTTCGACCGCTTCGAACGGTTGCACGCAAAAGGTTGGAGGAAGGCCTTTCAACCATGTCGAAAGGATGAAGGTGGAAGGTGGGCAACCTGCATATATAAATACGACCTAGGGATCCGAGTTGGGGGACTGAATTTTGGGATTCTTATTTCTCTCTCTCATTTCATAGCAAATGAAAACTTTGTAACCTTAAATCAATTTGACGGAAAAACCCTCTTACTTGTAACTCAATTTGGATAAATGCAATGAGAGAAAACGCCTGGATTCCATATAGATTTTAAATATAAGAAAGATCATTTTGACCATTAGCTTGACTAATGACCAATGCTTACTTATTTTCTTTAACTCCTATTTGACTTATGAAACACAATGGGATCAACTTAGATAATTTTTATTCGAGTCATGTTATCATCGTGACCCATGATATCGAATATTAAATTAAGATGATGATATGCTTCGATATTAATAAGTTCATGGAACTTATATTGTCCAAGATGTTATTCCATTGCATATTGAATATAGAATTTACATATTGTACCTCGAGTCCACTTTGAACAGTAAGCATCTTTGTGACCTGATCGAAAGGGATGTTTCAAAAGGGACTCGATGCATGAATACTATGTTATACTAGCTGGTTGGATATCTTCGAAAGGAGTACTCATATTTCAAAACATATAACCCTTTCAAAGGAGTTCCTTCTATAATAGCAGAAATAATACTGTTGAAAGTAAATTCTTCTTTTAGGGCCAGAATGGTCCTTTCGACACAACCGAAAAGGATAAATGACTAATATCTTTCTTTCTACTTAAATGGAGATGCAAATGACCCTTTTTACTTAATCGAAAGAGATGGTGAAGGAGATACTCTCTCCTTAGCCTTCATTTCAAAGGGTTGATTGGGATTCTTAACCACAATTAACATTTTCATTAAGTCACCCTTCGAAGGCATCCCGTCCTAATCAACTCATTTGAAAGAGTTTTTGAAGATATTGGTCACTTTTAAAAACTTTCTTTTGAGGTGTTAACAACATTTCTTGTCAACAATTTAGCTTTGGGATGTTGACAAGATTTCTTGTTAACAAAAGTTAAGGGCTGTCAGTCCAGTATTGTGTCTAGAGAAGTTAGATTATTGATTATGTATGGTGGGCCAGAGTCAGCCAGTGGTTAATAGTTAGCTAGATAAAACTATAGTATGGACAGATAGTCCATTGGTTTTCTGATTATTATGGATATATATGCTATTATTGTTATAATCAATTTGATTGTAGGATTGATTTGCAAAAGATATGCTTTTAAAGGGACATTAGCGAGGGGAAACCTTTTCTGTTAAGAAGTGTGGCGTCACTTAATATTTGTAAACTGAGATGCAATAGTATTATTCACACCAGGCTTTATGTCTGACTCGAAGTTTATGTTTTCCCCTTAAACTCTTGAGTGCTCAAAACTTGATTTGAGTAGATTGATAGTTAAGGATTTTTAGTTTAGTAGGTTGGACGAATAAGCTTCCAAAGATATGCTGGAGGCAAAGCTAACTATGTAGGAGCTATTTAGCATTATTTCCATTGTGACGTATTTATGACTGATATGTATATTTAGTACTTTCATCATCCAAGGAGGCATCTTCAATTATCGCTCTTGCCTTAATTTATAATATTTATATTTGATCAAAACCTAAAAATCATATTGGGATTATGTAATTAAATATGAAATATAATCAGAAAAGCTGTTTTTGAAATCTATGTTGATTTTATTTCTTATCCATGTGCTTATGATATTATGGATACCATTAACATTACCATATTTTGCCGTTGGAAGTTAATACTATAGACGACTACAACATTGGTAGCATTTAGCTTCGGGCCTCAAAGTAGGGGATGTTACAATGAGACATATAGAAGTGATAAGGGCATCAGAGGAAGTGATGGCACGATATTTTCTCTTATACTTGGTGTGTGTATATATATATATCTGTGTGTGTGTGTGTGTGCGCAATGAGATTTTGGCAATTGGAGAACGGTTCTATAGGTACATGGACAGAGTTGGTTGATAAATTCAAGAGGTAATTTCAGGTCCACATCACGAGACCAAAGAGCGTAATAACATTGGCAACACTAAAGCAGAGGACGATAGAGTACTTGAGGAATTTCTTTACATGGTTTACTGCGGCAGTCGCTTCGGTGGATCGGCTGGATCCATCAACGGTCTTAATGGCGGTGGTTTCTGAGTTTGCAGACGGCACACACTTTAATATTTCACAGGAACGGGTCCAGTAATGGATCTCGGAGAATTTTTCCATATAGAGGTAGATTCCTATGGCAGGAAGATGCTACGGCTGGCAGAGAAGATGCAAAGATGAAGGAAAGTGAAAAGCGGATGACAGTTTTGACAGGTCGAAGAAGCAAAGGAGAGAACCAAAATTCTCTTCTCTTACTTATGTGAAAGAAACTTTGGAAGTGATTTATTAGGCACCCAAGGATGCCTTCCATACCAAAGGTCGGAAAGAACAGAGTTTACCGAGCGTGAGTGGGCATTAGGAAAATATTGCCTATTCCATAAGTCGGGTAGGCTTACCATCTCATCGCTAACAGTTGCAGGCACTTGAAGGATATGATTTAGGAGCACGTTAGGGATTGGTAGGCTACTGCAGTATATAAGGACTCTGACTACGGTGGTGGAACAAGAGCAACCACCATCTGCATTAAATGGAAATTGCCATGGATCGAGGTCACAGATCATCATCTCTTAACCATGGTGGCATGAACTAAATAAATAATAAACTATAAAATAAAATGGCTAAACCATGTACATATATGGGATCGAGGTCCGTCCTTAGGCATGCTCTAAGATGATGACAAACTGTCATGCCCGGAGTGGTAGTTTTGGTTTTCCTTATTTTTGGTTTTCTAGTAATTTGGTTGTAAAAACAGAAATTTAATAATTTAATGAACGGACTTTGGAATGCTCAAATCTTATTTTAAAAGTAATGAATGAAATAGGTTATGATCATCCCGAACAAAGAGTTGGTGCAACAACCGCAAGGTGCGAGTCCCTACGCCAAAGAGTGACAAGGTGGACTCGTAAACAGATTAAGTCCTCGATTAGGCGATCAAGGCCGGAGAATTGTACTCCACAGATTGCATTATTTTCCGACCGAAAAAAAGAACCAGAGAAGCAAGAAGTAGGCCGCTTCGTCGAAAAGCGATGGGATCGGTCTGCTTATCGTTGTGTCCTTCTTGCCAGAGAGTGAGCGGAGTCCAGCAAGAGTCGAAAGAGACCTTGATCAGCCTAGGAAAGCCATGATAATGCTTTATGCTCAAAGGCACTGAGCCAAAGTGTGGAAGTATTTCCGCTTCGTCGAAGGGCAATAAGATCGGCCCAATTATTGTTCTTCTCGCTTTCGTCAAATAGTGATCGAATGGGGTCCAGCAAGAGCTCGGAGAGGCTATAATCAATCCAATGAGATTATGAACCGGGCTATTGGTCTGACGAGACCTTGGAATTGGCAAACAATCTGGTGAGATCATGGATTCGGTTATTACCTTTGGATGGAAATGGATTCGACAAAAGATTTTGAATGATTTTGGAATTGGCTATCGACTTGGAACAGTCGTGGACTACGACAACTTGGTTTAGCAAAGGATTGGATTCTGCAGTAGAAACCCGACTATCAATGGATTACGGATTTCGAACTTATGGCAATTCAAACACACCTTCTTATCACAAGGCATATTTCAGGGGGTAAATGTAATTCCGACTTTTGGTAAGGTCATGATACCATGAAGTTAGCTAATTGGGTTTCATGATCATCAAGGCAAGAAGCACGAAGAGATGGTTATCATATCCAGACATCAGATATAAGCAAGGCTATAGATGATAGTTAAGCGGGTTCAAGAAAATATCATCCAAGAAATGGCTAAGTACGGATTTGTACTTCCCCAAGGCAGGTAATCAGATCGGGTCAATATGATTCGGAACACATAAGATTGGATCACTATGGCTGTGAATTACTCGAATTGGCAATTCAACTCAACAATGATCGCTCAATAACTAAACAAATACTACGGGAATCAAGCAAACAACTATGGAAGTATGAAGAGGAAGTGCAGTGGGACTACCACAATCGATCACGCGGTGCCACATGGCCCCCACCATGGATCAGCCCGGATTGGTTCTATGGCCTCGGATGGGCTCCATTTTTTCTTTATCAATCCCTTTTGGCTTCGGTTTTCTATACACAGATTTTTAGCCAGATTTTCTATGTCTTCTTCTATAAATATACGATCATTGGCTCATTGCAAGGGATCTTCTTTTGGCACTTCTTCATCGTTTCTCTTTTCTTCCTCCATTAATTTTCTAAAGCTAAAAAAATGTATTTGTAATCCCACGGTATAATAGAAATTTTATTGAAGTGGACATATGCCAGAGTTTGCCGAACCGCTATAAAATTCATGTGTTCATTTACTTTTTTGCTATTGAATCCGTGATAAGCGCATTTAATTTTCTGTTTGGAAATTTAATATTGGGTTGGTGGTGCTTTCACATTATTTAGCTATTGGCGGCCATTTTCGACTCCAACATTTCCGCTCTTCCATTACCAACTAGCAGTTTATACACTTCAAGATAAATGTCCCAATGTCCTTCTTCATCCCTTCTGATTAAAATATCCACTTCATATCTTTACAGATTTTATTGCCTCCGGGATATAGAGTTAATATCAAATGTTGGCACTCTTGTAGAACATCATTCCTTAACCAATCAATATTAGGTACAAATAATCTCTCATCCATATAAAGCTAACTATCATGGTCAAGCCCATCCTGCTTTATCTCTTTGAACTCTACTCCATCCTCTATCTTACCAATGACCTCGATTAATCTGGCGTACCGTCACTAATTAGTACTGATCTTCTTAATTAGAGTGAGTCTGATGCTCAAGCTTTCCAAGATCTCTAGCTCTAGCTTGCACCTCGGTCGGAAATCAAAACCATCATTATACTCTTACCGCATTCACTCTAGGAACATACATAGCTTCCAAGCTGGTATGTCTCCTGCTCATGGCATTAACTACTGTATTTTCCTTTCCCAACATATAGAAAATGTCAAAATCATAGGAGGCTAACTATCGCTACTATTGAAGGTTAAGATCCTTCTTCTAAAAGAGTTACTATAGTGAGTTATGGTCAGTGGACAACTCAAACTTCTCTCCTAAGAGATAATGCCTCCAAATCTTCAACATAAGCACGATCGTTGCTCATCCAAAACCATGGGTCGTTATTTCCTCACTTACGGCTTAGTTTTCTATTAGCATATGCAAAAACCTTACCCTTCTACATTAATACTGCATAGAATCTAGTTCTAAAAGCATCGATGTATACCGACATCTCTTCGTTTCACCTCAAAATGGTCAATAGTAGTGCAATCTTCAACCTTTATTTGAGACTCATGAACGCATGCTCACACCTCACATCCTAAGAAAAGGTTTGATTTTTATTCATCATATGCGTAACTACCCACTCTGTCGGATGCACCGATCCAAACCCAAAGTGACTTTCGGACTCGCGTCGCATCAAGAAAGGCAAGCTGTTAGTTTTTAAACATTATGAAGACTAAGATAAAATATAAAACATTCTACACTTTCAGATCTCACAACGAAAAGAATTAAAATATAAGTATTGAAAATAAGTGTTTTAGAAAAGAATATGCTCAAATGTACTTAATTCATATATACATTTTGAAAATCAACCGATATCAAGTCTTCTTATGGTAGGGGGAAACAAAAGGACCAGGTCAAACAAAAGTCTGATGAATGAATATACTATTAATGTATAGCGATCACATGTAGTTGATTTTAGTAATACTCTATATGACCTAGAATGTCCCATAAGTGCTCGTGAGTTACTTGTTTCCTTTACTTAATGGGTTTAGTTCAATATACACATATACTAGCTACTTTTGCAGGCTCATACTTAGGGTCGAACTGATCGAATCTCTAGATAACTAATGATCAGCTAATGGCTATTGGAACTCTTCCACATAGGATTGCCCTACCATTTTCCATATTAGACTACACGCAACTATTCCAGCATAGATTTCTCTACAATTCTATCATGGGACTAAGTTTCCCACAACTATGACTACGTGTACCCTAGTGACGCATTAAGGGGGAGCCCGCAATGCCAACTCATCAAAATGTCTTATCATTTGCGTCCGTGTCCACCTCTCAACAGTGATGAAATGCCTCTTATTGCACGCCTCGTGATCCAAAAAATACAGCACCATGTCGCATCATCATGAGTACTAAGAAACTCCTGTTTTGTCGGGCCACACACTTCATCAGGCATCAATAGCGCGTGCTCACCATAGACACTCCGTGAGTGCAATTTGCGATAGAATACACAATATATATACACTAACTATTTTTTTTATTATGACCTAAGCCTTAGGCCAAGGTTCATATTGCACGCTTGAAATACTAATCGGTCGACTAATATCTACTAGAGCGGTCGACCGCTCCAATAAGAGCAGTTGAATGATCATCACTATTCAATTGGGGATTATTGCAATTTTAGAGTTTTTACTTATTTCGTTAATTAATAATTTACAATTTCATCTTACAATAATTGTAGGGAATCCAAGTTTGCGATTATTAAAATTTCTTATTCAAACTCAATTTACCAATTTATAGTAGAAACAAATCAACCTAAGGTTACAATTAACATCATTATTAACACGTTATATGAAATTAATATAAGCAGCAGGTTATATGAATTATACTTGATTAGAAAAGGGATTTAACCTTGATTAATTTCTATTTAACAGATTCAGTTCAATTTACATTCATTATTTAGTCTCAGATCTAAACAACATAATTCTCATTAGTTTCTAACAATCTAAATCAAATAGGGTATACTAAAATTAACTAAATGTAAATCATCTTATTGAAAATATACCTACTTATCTCGAAGGAATTCCTCTTTTGATTTGTATTTCATTGTCTCTCTCTCCTTTTTCAGTTTACATTCCTTCTCTCTTTCTCTTTTAGTTTGATTCTATCTCCCCTTTAATGTATTATCTTTATATTTTTATTAAGAAAATTTAGGATTGAGAATAGGAAACATTTTAAGAATTTTTAAGGAGGAGGAAGAAGAAAAAGATGGAGACTAAGGTTTTTAGAATGAAAGGAACGAGGTTTGGCTATGTATTTATAGTTGAAAACTACATTTAGAATAATTACGTCTTTATCCTCAAGTTATTTACTTTTGACATGCAACATTCTACAAGTGGTTAAGTGGTTCGACTTTGGTGCGAGAGGTCACAAGTTTGAAACTTGCGTAGCGTGATTTGAACATTTATTGACACATCATTTGTGGTTTCTTTTCCTAGTGATATGTTGTATCTAAATACCATTTCAAAAAAAATGTTATTTACCTTTACGTATAACAAAATTTTATATTCCTTTCTTTTTATTTAAAGAAGGCCATCTTTATCCTTTCCCTTTAATGTCATTGATAGCCATTTATTTGAATTTATTTATTTCAGTTCGTTATTTACCTTTAATGTTTTGCACCTTGGATGATATTAGATATGGTAGAGAATAATATATTTGTATTCAAAAGTACATGTGTATGTATGCATGTGTGTGTGTATATATTTGTATGTATGTATATTTATTTACATTGTATTTATAGATGGAAATTAAGTGAAGTCTATTTTTGGAAAAAATCATTCATAGCCTTTTTTATCCTTACATATATACAAAACCCTTTTCCTTTTCCTTTGTTAGCATAATAGTCACATTGCTTTAAAGTAATGTTACTAATTATAGTTAAGGTCAATTAATTACAATTTGTACAAAAGTCATTAATTATTATAATTCTAATCTACATAATTAATTGATATTCTATATATATACGTGTGTGTTTATTTGATTGGAAACCATACTCCTTACCCACTAATTGGTATTAAATTTTCCAATTTAAAATCAATTTCATTAATTAGTGCCCTATATATATGTGTGTATTAATTAGAGACCATAATCTTTTAACATAAATTAAGCAATGAATTAGATTAATTGATTCGTATTAGTGTTTTTAATTTCAAAAAATTATTCTTTACAAATAAGAAATGACATAGCATACCTTCTCTTTAATAAATGATTTCCTTCCATTAATTCACTCTTATGTTTTCTTTTTGAAATATGTAATGTTAATTTTACTAAATACCCTCTTTTTTACATGTACATTAACGTTACCTTTCTTTCATAATAACCTATTACTTTCATATATCGTTATCTTCACTTTTCAAATATATAAAAGTAGCCATGTTCTTTTCTTTTAAATATATTGTTACATGCCTTTTTTTAGTATATTTGCCCTATCTTTTAAATGAAGTACAACAATAATTTCACCATTAATGATTTCCCCTTGAAACATTTTCACATTTGTGCATATAAATACTTTTCATCTTTTATTTTAAATGCACATACAACATTGTACCTCCTCTTCTTCCTTTTTTAGGGTAGTTCATACATATTCAACTCTTTTTCAACAAATAATTTTTTTTATTCTTGTATTAGTTCTTAAACTTAATTTTGAAATAGATGCAAAACATAAAATGTGCATTATGATACTCATTCCTTATCTTCCTCATACAGTATTCATTTTTAACATCTTATAAATGAATTTAGGAAAGAAAAATGTATTTAACACAATGGAAAATTCAGATTTCCCAAATTCCTTCATTTGTAGAAATTAATAATTTTATCCTTTTACGTAAAATTACATTTTTACCCTTATTAATATTTTAATTTGTTATTAAAATTCCTGAGATGTAAAATTCTCCTTCTTTAAATGGATTTCGTCCTCGAAATCTCTAAGGACGGAAAAATGTAACTCATATATACGGAAACCTATATCTACAACCATCTACTCAACCATCAACCACTTGCAACTATTGTCCTTGGTTTAAAATTTCTAATGCAACATGTACATATAGGTATGGAAAGCATATGAACCTATAACTAATGCAAAATTAGACGGTCTCTTGGACTAGTCAGCCTCCTGGAGTGCAATTCCTTATGTTATGCATCGAAAATGTATGCGACATCCTATGTAAGTATATTGGCAGTTCTATATGTATGCACAACCATTCAATCCATATCCATATTACCAATGAAATAAAATAGATAAGATGATTTATATTGTAGGCCAACATGAACAGATTGGCCCATATGTGCAATACTCATTATTAAAATACATCCATTAGCAACAATCATCCAAAACATATCCTAGTGACACGTTCGCAACCATGCCTATCATCCAAATAGTCCAACCTATGGAATATATTACGCTAGACACTAGGTGCTTAAATAACTATACTAATTGAAATGGAAAAGCACCAAAAAAGAGCTCTAGATGCGTAGCTCGGACTTCCACCTAGAACTCCTAAATATTCTTAGTTGGATTGCTTCTCCATCTCAAATTATCGACTTTACTATTGGCATATAAAATCAATCTAAACCACTACAAATGTATTTGCATAGATTAACCTCTATCATCCTTGCTACTAATTCACCTAAATTGAAGTCGACATGCACCATAACTAATAACTTGAGCATAAGTATGCTCTTAATGGAATGTAGACTCATGCAACCCTCATTTCACATACACATTCTCTTAAATCATCCCAGTAGTATAGCAATTGCTCCATCATATTGATACGAAATTATGAAAACTTGAAAGTGAATGGTGTCTTTAGCATCAAATGAGTAGAATTCCTTACCTGTCTATTCAATTTTAGCAATTAAAAACCTAAGTCTAAATGAGCATCACACATAAATTTAAATCCTAACCCAATTTGTTTTAGAACTAAAGATTATCGATTGGATGAATATATACAACGATTACATAAGTCAATGTCCCATACTAATTTTTTAAAATAAATAGTCTCCTTCTTATAAAAGGGATGACTGAAAGGAATCATATCATTTTCTTTCAAAAATCTTATGAAAATCTTCCAAATCTTATTTTCCACAAAAATCGCCTTGACATCCTTTATGCGTGCAAATTATAACATTTTTGTAACATCTCCTAGTATAATAAGCCCGAATTTCGACAAAATTGAAACCCAAGTCCATCAAAGCATAGATCGTTGGATTTGATACCTACAAATAAACATTAGCATTATCGAAGATTTTTAAAATCTAAACTGATTGTGGAAACAATAATAGGATATAAATATTTACTATAGCTACTATCTTGTAATTAATGGTATTCCTAGGATATCAGATTGCAACATCAACATCGATTATGAGAGAAAAGAAGACTTCTCCAACAATTAATCACATCCAGCTCTAGTAACATGTTACTTAAAATATATCCTATGGGTTGCAATGAGGAGGGGGTCATAACAACGTTCTAGTGATTGGAAAATCTATACAGTGTTCATAATAAATTCACACTGATTGTTTTCCATTTAATTATTATGTCTACTATTTTAAGGTTAACCAAATTAAGCTAATATTTCATACACGATATTCCCGCCTAGCGTGATTCACCTAACTACCTTCCCAATGTATAAAATACCGACGTAAGTCTATCAAACACCCAATATTCCCAAATCCATTAGCCACTTAATACTTTCAAATATGAAGCGGGCTCCTAATATCCTTAAGTCCAACCATTACTTAACATTCTAAAAGAGAAACAAGTAGACTTTTTCCATTTATGACCTCAATCAAGGCAAACGCCATCGTTTAAGACCAATCTCTACGGTGGACTCTTAGCATCGTCGTCGCTGGTCTATTGGTCCTAACTACAGAGACTCCTGACCACTATTTACGGCTTTATAATATACAATAGCCATACTACTAACACATCTATTGTTATTAAAGTCTTAGCCAGGTGAAAGACTAAACGCAATCCACTTAATACCCTATTAATAAGGACTAGGCATGCCCCTGACCATTTAATACCTATTTATAGGCAGATCTTTGCCATTTAATACCTAACCCTAAGGCATAGTCCTCACTGGTACTAACTAGCTGACATCGCTTGGATTCTCATTGGACAGCTTAATACTTCTTTTATAGAAAAGGGTTAGACCCTATAATCTAACTGTCGCTTAAGAACCCACTCCTGAAAGCGAACCCCCACTATCACTCTTAATTATTAATTTCGAACCTCTTCGGGCAACTTAATACTTCTTTTATGAGAAAGGCGGACCCTACAGCCACTTAATACCTCAAAACTAAAGTGAGCCCCTCTAGAAATATCTCTCGCTGCTCTTAATCAATAAATTGGATTATTTAATACTTTATATTTAGGAAAGAGGCAGGCCCTCAAACAACCACTTAATACCTCTAACCCCAAAATAGGTCCTATCATTGGTGTTGTCACGATTCCTACGATTAGTGATGTCTCACATCAGTAGTAAGTGCATATGACTGTTGGTAGCCTCTGAATGAAGGGAATTCTTATGTATTTTGACTCTATGATCTCGCATCCAATCTTTTAAGTCCAAATAACTATCCTAAACCTATAGAAAATTTAGGTGATATATCCTAGGTCTTAGTATTATTCCTACGTTGAATTTTGGACTTAGTTTACTAATCCCCTATTTATTTTGGGTAATAAGTTTTACCTTAAATACAAATTACCCATAAATCCCGTTCTAATAATTCATAAGGGTCAAGTTGTGTATAATTACTAATTTAACTATTCCATTTTTATCCGTCTCATTAATCCTTTTACACCTATTAATTATAACTCCTAATTCATTCCTCATTTATTTGCCCATTGGTTGGAGTTACTACATTCTACGCCATATTAGTTAATTGTAATCTCCAATTCAATGTGCATTTATTGCCCATTAATTAGGGCTACAATGGTTTATATCTTATTACTTGTTGGCAATTCCTTATTTTATCGCCCATTTATTGGAATTACCACCCTTCCGAATTTCTCCTATTTGCTTTCAAATTCTGTCTAATAATAAATTATCTTAAGCGAACGTTATGCATAAATAGACGCTATTCTTATTTATTAATGCAATAAATATATATAAACTACCTACTCCTATCCAAAATATTTTCCAGTCATAAATATTTAACTAGAATATGATATTCATATTTAGTTTGCTGGAATTAGATTCCCTAGGAAGATTTCTGTTATAATTTCCATAAATTAGTTTTAAAACAAATGATAACAAATGGAAAGATTGACTTCGTTTGAAATTACAAGGAATGAATAATTTCTTTCATTTGGAATAGACGGTGTAAACTTCGAAAATAAATTTGTACTTTACAGATCTCTTCCTTCTCTTTTGCATATATTACTCGCTAAATCAAACGCTCCACTTTCTATGAAATTTGAAAACACAAATAAAATTATAAAAATCAAATGGGTGTTCTTTCCACAAATTACAAGACATAAAATCCACAATTCAGAATAAATAAGGCAATAATCCAAATCCTGTTAATATTTTACACCCTAAGTACAGATCTAAAAAAACTATACAACATTCAAATTCTACAATCTTTGGCATTAATTTCCAGATCAGGGTGTAGACACTATTTCATATTAGATCTAAAACAAGAATATGTAAACAATGGTTTTCTATACTAATTTGAGCCTATAATTCACAAATAAGATGGATTTAAGTATAAAAATCAATGCCAATGGAATATATTAAAAATTGTAAACAATATATAAATTTCCACTTACCTTTCAAAAGGGATCCAAATTTCCAGATCTGAAGTAGAACCTTTGATTCATCTCTAAATCATTTTTAATCCAAGAAATATGTATAAAAATGATATATACATAAATACATACATACATATGTATATAAATTACCTCGAAAATGCATATTGTTGATTGATTCTCTTCCTCTTCTTTTAATTTTTGTTCCTCTCCATTTTATATAAATATTTTATAATTTGCAAGGATAGTGGAGAAGTAAAATGGAAGAGCTTCGCTACTTCTTTTAGAAAATATGATAAGAAAGGAGAGGGTTATGCCTCAACTTATAGGCAGTAGAATCAACCATAGTCGTTAGACTTAAAATATTAAATCAGGATTGTTTAGGCCAAGATTAACCTTAGCCGAGATTGCCCAATGATAGACCGCTCTAAAGCACTGGTCGACCGCTACATGTCGACTTATCACAATGGACCTATCGACCCATGAATCCTAGTAATTAATATATAAACGCTAATATATTGTACTCCAATTGTTTTCATTCGAAATTTGTTTTTCATCCATAACTTCTTCGTTTGAACACCGCTCGCAAAACTCCAAATATAAAAGTTGCTTAGAATTTCACCACGAAGGCAATGGTGTAAGTTACATGGTCAAATTCCATCTTTTGTACAAATTCCATTTTTGGACCTAAGTTAACCAACTAACTAATTAAATAACTATCGCTAAATTATGGGGTCTTACCTTCTTCCCCTCTTAAAAGAATTTCATTGCCGAAATTATACCAACGACTAAGTCATTGTTCTACCTTACAATTATCCTAAACTACACAACCAATTAGTGTACAACAAATTTTGCAACCAAAGTGTACAAGTGCATAGTGAATCACATCATATAAACATATATGTAGAATGATTCTTAATCGGATCTTATTATATGAATGTACTTCTTTGAAAACATTTTTGAAAAATATGATGCAAACAACCTATTTATATTCCGACAATTCTATATGTATGCAGATTTTGAAAATATTTTCACCAAAAATCCCGTACTCCTATGAATAGAAGAAAGATGCAACCAATTTGCAACCAATTTCTACTAATCAAATATTATAGCGCATCGAAAAAATGTTTCCTAAACATCACTCCTATGCCAGAAGAAGAAATTTAGGTGGAAAATTTTATATTCTTACCACTCCATAAGCTACCAATTTCCTGTTGCATAATGGAATTTCCCCGTTGCCCCAGATTTTATATGCACAAAACGTATAAGTAGGCTTATTTTCAAGCACTAAAATAGAATTGAGTCCATAAATAGACTCGCATCGACAACGCACGGAAATAGAAATTCCAAAGATAAAACGGTTTTTCCCTTGCTATTGCTTACATTTATCACATCCATGATCCTAATGCACAGCTAAATTCGCACTTCTAATCTATTTTTCCTTCTGTACGCTTACCATATGGCCTTCAAAATCAAAAATTTCATAAAACCTTTTCTTTTTGTTCAAAATTTGTAGTCGCTTGAAAAATAAATTTACGAAATAGCTGAAGGCACCTTTTCACTTGATACTAACCTCGACAAAGATTTTAAAATTTATTTGAGCGTCTAAATAATTTAAAGATCATAAACTTTTTTTTTCAAGTGAAACTTTTCAAAAATATTTTCCTCAATTTTTTTTGATAATACAAGCCACACTTCAGCATAATCGAAAGTCGGTTATGCACTAGATGCATAAACTAGATTCTAACATTCAACAACTAACCTTACCTATAAAAATTGACATTTCATTTAAAAATGTCATCATACTCAGTTACTCAAAAAATTTAGCTTTTAAGGGACAAGAATGATGACCCTTGATACCAAAACAACTTTGCCCTGTCCTTCACTAAATTTTTCCGATTCTAAACCATCGGTCTTATATTGTATTTACTGTTAGTTAAGTGTCTTTATGATATTTCTATACTTATTTTTTTTCTTCACTATGCATGTATAAGTGCGGCTCATATATCCAAAAACGATAGCACAGTAAATAAATATGAACATTCCCATAGTATCGTACGTGCCTTTTTTTACAAGAGACAACTAACAGTTATAACTGAAACAACCCAAAAGAAAATGAACAAATGCTGGAAGGGAAAAGGAAAGAAGATCATAAATCCTAAAAAACCGCCTACAGACTAGGAGACATCTTGCTCTGAAGTTGGAACTCAAGCCATTGTGAGGACCCTTAAATGGCCATAACATGATGGCTATACACCCAATTTCATACCATTGGCGCTGCCGGTGTTGCTGGCAGCTTTGAAATTGCCATCGTCCTAAGGAAGGATCTATTGATGGGAGAAGGAACCTTCTTCTAAACTTCCTCTTCATGGAGATTCACCCATATTATCTAAAGCCGAGAATGAAAAAGGTGATAATAAGAAAAGTAACCATGGACTGTCGACCTATGATCGACAAAATAAACACAAGGATGTGGGTCCAATTGGCGGTGATGCTGCCAATAATAGCATATGTGGTCTTCCACACCATGGGATAAATTTGGTGGTAACTTCCAATCTTTGGAATGATACTGTGCTGAACAATGTGCATAACGAAACGGCAGCTGGACATAGATTATTCTTCTTCCAAACAACGATATCCTTGAAAAAGATCCGTTGCAAAATCTCTGGGTCAGTCACTTCTAAATCATCCAAGTTCGCATCATCCACGAAAAACCTCAAAACCTTAGCGAGATTATATTAGTCAGCTCAATTTTGTTCCTTCACCTCTGGATGAATCAAACTATTGCCTTTGTCAAAAATCTACGCCAATAGGGCATCGAAAATGTGGTTGCGCATGGACAACATTCCCACTCAAAGGTCTCGAAGTGGAGGATCGGTGCAAGTCCTACCATAACTACTCTAGCCCAAAAGTGACGAAATCTCCTACTCATTCTGGTCTTGCCAAGCAGTTTCTTGAGGGGTGAGACCACGATGGCATGAGGAAGAACCGGTAGTGTGGGAAGGTTCCATGGGCTAATAAGTAGTCGGAAGGAAGCAATAGGGTTTAGATCTGGAGTGGTGGTCGGGCAGATCTAATGCACGAAAACCAGTGCGGGGGGTAGGTGAGGCTGCTGCTCCTGGGAGAGGGAGAAAAATGGCATCGTCTAGTGGAACGGAGGAGAGGGGCTGCTTCTTTGGAGGAGGAGCATGAAGATTAGTTTGTATGGTTGAGGAAGGAGGAACAAAAGAATGAAATTGCGGAAAATCAGATTTATTCGAATTTTAATTATTTATATCTGTTATGCACCGCACTGCACTACACTAGCTCACACTTAACATGTGGGAAACATGTTAACTTTTCGAATCTCAACTATCTACCGAGTACAACTAATATGGATTCCAGACGCTCAGACACGGCTTTTGTAGTCATATTCTAGGTTCGCCTTGTATCAAAACTCGTTGACTGTTAGATCGCTCAAGGTTTACCACTAGGTGGTCAATCGCTTGATAGACTTTGGACGTTGGTTGAAAATAGACCCAATTAGGGTAGATTAAATAATAATAATCATTTCGCGCCATTTCCTTTGAATCGACATTATCCGAAAAATTCTTGTCCTCATCATGGTGGTGTCAAAGCTAATTGTCTAGTTCTGATTTTTTGTACAACAATTCACAGTAGTCCCAACAAAAACTGCTGCGGCCAACAACACTACTAAAAAGCCCAAAATATTCCAACTATTATTCTGCCTGATATAAAAATATTTCTTCCACTAGCTCGCAGGTATATCAACACTTCTAACTTCATATCCCAATAAAATGAAAAGCCATTCCTATTTTGTTTGTTCCTAAAAGAGAGAAAATTTTAAAAACTTTAATCTTTATAAGCAAGAAAATCATTTGGCTAGATACTTACCCTTTGATACTCATCTCCTAAATCAAAAAATCACTTTCTAGCTAAGAATGAAGATCAACTCCTTTATTTTTGATATATATATATATATATATATTTAAGGATTTCAAACTTACTCTTTCATAAAATTAAATTTCTCAACACAACCAATTTGGTAGCATATTTGTTTCTTTGAAAATTAAAATATTAAAACTTCTCAATACAAAATTTCCAAAACAAATGCTTCGGAACAGAAATCCTTCGAAAACCGTTTTTCCAAAAATCTAAGGCATTTCCAATATGTACTTTATAAAAATTCTCTCATAGATTTAGACTAAGGAATTGACTAAATTTCTCCAAATCCAATTTTCCATCTAAAGGTGATTGATGGACACTCCCTTTCCAAAACTGGTTTCCAAACATTAGCGACATATAGAGTTATATTTCCCACTTATCCGGAATGATAGTGTATCTCCAACTACAAGTCGTCATAAAAATATCAAAATCACTAGGTAGCTAGTATCTCAACCATCAAGTCGAACACCCTCCAGTCTTCGGATTCTTTCCGTATATCATACTCATGTTCTTCTTTATCAGAGCCTTACGCATCGCCAGCACTCCATGGTGTACTTCAGAGTCGGTGTAAAAACCTTAGCTCTAAGACATTTTGAACCCATAGTTGCTAGGCCCATTCCAACGAAGTAGAGCTACAACTACATCTATAGTCAGGATTCTTAGAATAAAAAATATAACAGTACTAGATAAGAAAGTATGAATATGTTTTCTCAATTCATCCAAATTCCTCTGATCTACTAACTAAGGCTCTGTTATCAAATGCAACAATCCGCATTTAAATTAGCCCAAATTTCGACAAAATTGAAATCCAAGTCCATTAGGTACAGATCATTAGATTTGGCACCTGCAAATAAGCAAGAGCATTATCAGAGATTTATAAAATCTGAACTCACAGCGAAAACAATAATATGATATAACTATTGATTATCGATACTACCTTGGAATTGATGGTATTCCTTTGATATCAGATTGGCACATCAACATCGAGCATGAGAGAAAAGAAGATTTCTCCAACAATTATCACATCTAGCTCCATCGACATGTTCCTCTGAATCTATCCTATGGGTAGTAATGATGAGGGGTATAGAACGGCGTTCTAGTGATTGGAAATCTCTACAATGTTCATAGCACAAATTCGTACCGATTTTTTTCCATTTAATTATTATGTCTATTATTTTACAGTTAACCAAATTAACCTAATATTGCAGACACAATATTCCTCCCTAGCATGATTCACCTACGTAGCCTTCCCAAGGGATAAAATACCGACGTAAGTCTATCAACCACCCAATACTTACAAATCCATTAGCCATTTAATACTTCCAAATATGAAGCAAGCTCATACTATGCTCAAGTCCATCAAATACTAAATATTCTAAGAGAGAAGTAAGTAGAATTTGGCCATTTAAGACCACAATTGAGGCAGACCTTACCATTTCAAACCCATCTCTAAAGTGGACTCCTAGCATCATCGTCCCAGGTCTGTTGGTCCTAGTTACAAAAAATTCTGACCACTATCTAAGGCTTGATAATATATAATATCCATACTACTAATGCATCTATTGTTATTAAATTCTTAGCCATGTGAAAGACTATACCCAAAAATCTTAATACCTTATTAATAAGGAATAGAGATGCCCATGAACATTTAACATATATTTATAGGTAGGCCTTTGCCATTTAATACCTAACCCTTAGGCGGACTCCTCACTGATACTATCTAGCTGACATCGCTTAGAAATTGGTATACTTAATACATCTTTTATAGGAAAGGGGTGGACCCTGTAATCTAACATTTGCTTAAGAACCCAATCCTGAAGCGAACCTTTCCAGAGATATCTATTATTCCTCTTAACTATAATTTGGAGTCTCACCAGGATACTTAATACTTCTTTTTAAGAGAGAGGCGGACCCTACAGCCACTTAATACCCCAAACCTGAAGTGAATCCCTTTGGAGATATCCTTCACCGCTCTTAATCACTAATTTGGACCATTTAATACTTTTTGTTTAGGAAAGAGGCAGGCCCTTAAACAACCACCTAATACCTCTAACCCCAAAGTAGATCCTATCTCTCACGTAGTCACGGTTCCTATGATTCGTGATGTCTCACATCAGTAGTAAGTGCATATGACTGCTGATAGCCTCTGAGTGAAGGGCAGTTCTCTATCGTGTGACTCTGCTGACCTCGCTTCCAGATCTACTAAGTTCAAATAACTATCCTAAACCTATACCAAATTTAGGTCATATATCCAAGGTCTTAGTATTATTCCTAGGTTGAATATTGGATTTAGTTTACTAATCCCCTTTTCATATAAGGCAATAAAAACAACTTAAATACTTAATTACCCATAAATCCACTTCTAATAATCCATAAATGTCAATTTATCCATAATTATCCTAACAGACATTTCCTAAAATGTTTATATATAATTACTAATTTTCAATTAGTAACATTTTTATAACTATTCCATTTTTATCAGTCCTATTAATTCATTTACAACTATTAACTATAACTCCTAATTCATTCCTTATTTATTTGCCCTATAGTTGGAGTTACTACATTCTCTACCATATTAATTAATTGTAATCCCCAATTCAATTCAGGTTTATTACTTGTTAATTGGAGTTACAATCTTTCATATCCTATTAATTATTGGCAACTCCTAACTTTATTGCCTATTGATTGGAATTACTACTCTTCCTAATTTCTTCTATTCACTTTCCCATTCTATCTAATTATAACATATCCTAAGCGAACATTACACATAAATCATACATAAATAGATGCTACTCTTATTTATAACGCAATAAATACGTATAAACTATCTACTCCTACCTAAAATATATTCTAGTAATAAATATTTAATTAGAATATGCTTTCCATATTTATTTTGCTGGAATCAGATTCCTTAGGAATATTTTCCATAAATAAGTTTAAATAAAAGATAACAAAAGAAAAGACTGACTACATTTGAAATTACAAGGAATGCATAATTTCTTTTTATTTGGAATAGATAGTATGAACTACGGAGAATAAATATGTACCTTATACATCTTTTCCTTCCCTTTTGTATATATTCTTTGTTAAATCAAGAGGCGCACTTTCTATGCAATTTAGAAATAATTTTTTATTTATAAAAATCAAATGAATGTTCTTCCCACAAATTACATTGTAGAAAATCTACAATTCAACATAAATAGGGCAATAATTCAAATCCTATTAATATTTTGTACCTCAAGTACAGATTTGGAATAAAACTATACATCATTCTAATTCTAAAATCTTTGGGACTGATTTCCAAATCAAGGTTTAAATGCTACTTCAAGTTAGATCTAAAACAAGAATATGTAGGCAATGGATTTTTACATTAATTTGAGCCTATAATTCAAAAACAATTAGAATTAGGTAAAAAATCAAACGTATGCCAACATAATAGATCCAAAATCATAAACAATATGTAAAATTTTCACTTATCTTTTAAAAGCAGTCCAAATCGCCAGATCTGAAGTAGAACCTTTGATCCATCTTCAAATCCATTTTAATCCAAGAAATATGTATAAGAAAGGTATATACATATGTTATAATTTCATATCTGAGAAGAGATTTGGAATTGGGAGAGAAAATAGACAAAATATATAGATATATCTTAATTACCTCGAATACGTGTATCGTTGATTAATTCTCTTCCTTTTCTTCTATTTTCTGTTCCTCTCCAATTTTTACAAATATTTTATACATTGGAAGAATAGTGGAGAACGGAAACGGAAAAGCTTCGCTACTGCTTCCAAAAAAAAGGACAAGAAAGAAGAAGGTTAAGCTTGAATTTATAGGTGCTAGAATCAACCACGCTGTTAGATTTAAAATATTAAATCAGGGCCGTTTAGGCAAATGCTAAGACTAGCCATCGGTTGCCCAACCGATTGATTGCTCTAAAGCACTAATCGATCACTTCATGTTGACCGATCAGAAAGGACCTATGATCCATAGGTCCTAGTAGTTAATTTATAAACGTTAATATATTCTACTCAATTATTTCCGTTTCGAATTTGTTTTTCGACCGTAACTTCTTTCTTAGAATGCCAATCACAAACCTCTATTTATGAAAGTTGCTTAGAATTTTGCCACGAATGCAGTGGTACAAATTTCATGGGGAAATTCCATCATTTGCACAAATTCCATTTTTGGAGCTAGCTTAATTGACTAACTAATTAAATAATTAACGCTGGGTGTTACAATTTTTTTCTTAGTGGGAAGTAAAATCCTCGAATTAACCATCCTTTGCACAATCTTAACTCCAACTTCATCTAGGATATCTTTTGTAGTTTGAATTTCCAAAATTTACCATTCCACAATGCAATCTTACCAATGGAAATATTTTTTTCCAATCATAACTTCTCGCCATTCTATTCTAACTGTTTTGTGGTTGAGATGACTCAATATGAAATGGCGCCTTGCAATTAATCCGATAGACGTAAAGAGCAATACTTAAAAATGTACCCAAGAACTCGTCTAGAAACATCTAAGATGAATGGTATCCTAGCCTAGTGAACATCTTATTGAACTTTTGTCACCTCAGTCTCAACAACGTACTTGTAGTTGCGATGATAACTCAAGCACCAATTACTTTGTAAATATCGCCATATACACTATAAGATGACAACCAACTTGCTTAGTTATACAAAATTCACAAATTCAAAAACAACATGCCTAATACCCATTACTTCCCAAGCCAAAAGCAATTTGTGTGGCATAACGTTACCTAAAATGTCGGATCAACGCCACCCACCCATAAGTAACCCAAATCGTCTTCCTCTTCTAGCAATGTTAAAACAACTAACACTTTAGGAATCGACAAACAATAGCTATCATCTTTAGATCTTGGGTTGGATAATCCTTCACTTGTACTAGTCAATAACACATTTAATAAAGCATGCTCAGATTCCGGGCTTTTGGAAGAGTTAAATTCTTGTTATAGCAGCCAGCCAAACGATAAAACATCTCGTGCAAAGATTATTTCTTTAAACCATACTTGGATAGGAAAACACAAAGTGTTGTTCACTCTTCCCTACTACAAGAAGTTTTATTTACCACTCTATCCTTCTAATTCAAACATAGGTTGAAAAGGCCACTAAATCTTCATGTTTTAGCATTCCATAGTCAATTTATTTCTTGTAGGTTGCGTAATCCTGTTTATCGAACTCTGTTTAATTCTTCCCTTTGAAGTTTAAGTGATAGTCAAACTTTCAATTTACCTTATTAAATCAAATGCTTTGATTTCTAACATCATTTTCACAATATTAGTAAGCTTCTAAAACCATAAAAAGCTATGTTAATTTTAGCAAACTTCACTTTTTTTATCAAAAACCATAACATTTTTTCTTCAATTTAAATGTTTCATTTTTTGAATGGTTTAGTACAAAAGAAGAAATGTAAATGTGTCCTTTTGAACTTCTACTTTTATAATAGAAAGTTTTCACAAAAGAGTATTTTAACATTATTTTTGAAGTGTCAAAAATATTATAAAATAAGGACATTCTACAAAATTGAAACCTTTTTTCGTCCCTTACTATTTACTTTTCAAACATTTCATCGTCCAAAACAAATATGTCAAAGGATAGGTGCAATTTTGTGCCCTGCACTAAACTTTTACAAAAAAAGCTTTTAGGCAGTTGTAAAAGATCGATTTTTATTAAATTTCTATATGTCGAAGCGTAAAATAAAACAATTAGTAGTTAAAACTTCAACTTCTATAGCTTATCCAAAAAGCTCAAACACTGATGTGTCTAGCTTTTTTATTTTTTTATTTATTTAACACTTATATTGAATAAGATAAAAGCAACCCAAATTACACAAGCCCGATTACACCAAGCAATGTTTTTAGTGCAAAGGGTTTCCGTTCCTCTACTTCAAAGTTGGTTAACTCAAGTAAATCTTCCAATATAGTATCCCACTCTAATGTAGGAATACTCTAACAGTAAACTTAACTCTAATGGAGTTTATAGAAACTACTACGAAGATAAGAATAGAGTTTCCACTATAATTGGGGAGATTCGCTTTAAATTCGTTAAGTACTTTGATGTTCCCATTACGCCCCATCACATCATATTTTTATTGTATAAATCCAATGGTACTAATCTTCTTCCACTCACCCCTATATCCATAATTTGCTTGCTTGCTGCTAATTGTTATAGAACGCCTCTACTAGTACTTCTTTCTAGGGTAAACTATAAATGTGAAGGACTAATATTTTCCACCTCAAGTGTTATAATCTTAACATTTACTGTAACACATAATTTTTTGCTTGAAAAAGGGAAAAGACAATAACTACCTTATGAGCCAAAATATATAAGGTGTAACGTATATATATAATAGAAAATTATAAATATGCTCTCTCTATTTGTGATTAAGAATTATTAACAACTTTCCCACAGATAGTATAAAGTAAAGATAGAGTTAAAACATTTTCTTATTATACTTTTATATGTGTATAACCTTAGATTTTTTTTAATTTATATATATATATATATATATATATATATATGGAAATATTTTAGAAAACATTTTGAAATATTTTTCCAAAGTGTAAAGTACATTCCCTCAATACATATCAAATCCCTAAGAAATCCTGAACCAAAGCTCTGATACCAAGTATAACAATCCGTACCTTCGAATTCATTGAGCCAAAGCTTAAAGTGACTTTTGGACTCACATTGCACTAAGAAACGAGAGTTGTTGGTTTTTAAACATTACTGAAACTAAGATAAAATCTAAGAAACTCTGCACTTTCAGATCTTAAAGAAAAAGAAACTAAAATATAAGTACTAAAAATAGACATTTTAGAAAAGAACAACCTCCAAATTTACTTAACGCACATACAATTTTTCAAAATTACAATATAACATTTGGTAAATATTTAGTACAACAAATATCTACATAAGTAGTAATGAAGAATAATATATGGTGATTACATAAAGTTGATTTTAGTAATACTCTATATGACCTAGAATGTCCCGTAAGTGTTCTTAAGGAATGCCGCTAGCCGATTATAAGGTTTTACCCGCGTTCCGAACACAATGGAACGTGTTTCGGAGGCTAATTTGATTGTATGTGGAAGTTAGCTTTTTAAATCGATTTAAAATATTAAATTATCGGTTTTAATTTCAACGCGTTTTTCACCCGTACGAGCAAACCGTAAATCCAAACGCTACGAAATTTGAAATCCGATAATAACTAACTATTACGGATCCAATGGAACTGGTTTCGTCGAATTCCGAGACTATGCCTCAGAAGGCTATTTTTAAATATCGATTTAAATGATATATTTTCAAAACTGAACAAATCACATTTAAATTAAATTTCAACCATTCTATTATCTTCAGTACCATCATTATAAATTTTATAAGCCTTCAAATTATTTTTAACAGGCTTAAAACTCCAGATTCAGCATTTTACCCAATTTCAAATTATAAAATCCAATAATTTAATTATCAAGTAAATAGTGATATTTGGAATTCAAGTTAAAACTAAGCTTTCAAATATTTAAAATCAATTAAATATTCCAATTTAAATTGTTAGAAATTCTGGGTCGTCACATTCCTCCCCCCTTAAAAGAATTTGATCCCTGAAATTACTAGTTAGGAAGAACGGTCCAATACCCATTTACTTTTCCCCCAAAACTAACAATTCAACATCCTACCAACTATCTTTTATAAAATACCCCTTATCATTCTTACTAACTTCCCAAACTCTCCCACAGTTTCCAAACAATACCATTTTGCTCAATCATTCAAATTTCAATTTAAAACCAAATTTTGAATTATCAAAAATTTTTCAAAAATTTTCCAACTCTCTAAATTTTCGAATTTTTTTGCCAGCGTCTCCTTTGCGCGGCTAGCTCGGTACAACTACAAAATGCCTCTACGGCCCTCCAAATTTCAAAATAAAACAAAAATCCAAGTGGCTAGATCAAAAACCCAATCAAATTCCATACAGATATTTAAACACATACCTTTTTGTCGAGCAATTCAAATTATCTTCTGAAATCAAATCCAGTTTTCCTTTCCCTTTACAATACCTGTATGTCCTATTAAGCAATAATAACCAATCATAGCTTTTAGAATCATTTTATACCTTTCCTTATAGAGGTTTCATACTACCTTTATTCAGATTAGTTTTTTTTCCGTTTCCATATGAATTCAATTTATCTTTATCTCTAAATATTGAATTTTTATCTTCCATTTATATCTGATTCATATCATTATCTTAAATTAGTTTCATTCACTAATTTATTTCAATTTCCAATTTAAAAACATTTTGTCGCTAATAAAAAAAATTCAAATTTTTTAATTTTTGTTTTCTAACTCCCAAAATTTTCGAAATTTTTTGGCAGAGTCTCCTTTGAACGGAGGAGCTTTTGCAATTTGACAAGAGATATAAATATATATACATCGAACCATGCGGTCGGAAAAGCAAAAACAGTTCATATTTCCTATTTTTATTGCGTAGGCGTACCTTTATTTAGCATTTTAAGCAAGCGGCTTATTATTTTAGCAATTAGCGCAACCAAATCCAGCCAAATGGCCTTCGGATACCTGTACTTACTCAATTTAAATATGTAAGTTCCATATATAGAAATTTTATTAGCATTTCACTTACTTTCAATAGCTAAATACATGCATTTTATAAGCAACAAGCACCAAACACTTCCCATAAGCGATTTATATGACTTAAAGCTAATTCAATTGCTTCTAACCAATTCATATACCATTTCATTCAATTTTAATGGTTTACAACTCAATTTCTTATATTCAATTTATTTTTTATCTAAACAAGCTCATATTTAATTCAATTGATCCTAACATCAATTTATTTAATCTTCATCAACTCATAGAATTTTAATTACTTTTGTTTATGTCAAACGACAACTATTTTTATGCAAATTCGGCGATATTTGCTTAATAGAGTATCCATTTTAATTTATAACTACTTTAAATTAATTTCAACTCATTCTTTATTTAATTTCATTTCATTTCTAATTTATTCACCAACCACACATTTGCATTTTATTTCATTTCCGCATTGGTTTCATTTTAAAACTATTTCATTGATCTCGACAACATTCTATGCTTATATTAATATCATTTGTTTTTTTCCAAATAAATTTAACCCAAACTTTTATTTAATGGTCTTCCATTCTTACTCGAAACCAAGCTTTTATTGACTTATGTAATTTTACTTCAAATTAATATGCCTCATAACTTAAGTTCAATCTGATAATTCAAATACAATTACAACTTTGATTTAATTTTTTATTCGATCATACTTCATCCATTTATTATTTAATTCAATTAACCCAATTATTCACCCCATTTTAACTTTTTAATTCACCTACTTAATTCATTTTCAAATTTATTTTATTAATACAAATCCTTTCTCAATTTATTTCTACTTACCAGGGTTTTGCTTGCAACTTAAACCATTCAATTTCATTTTATTTAACCAACATCTCTACATATTTTAATTCCTCATCAAATCCAAGTCGAATTCTATTTATAATTCGAGTTCATTTCCAAACTCCTTTATTAACTTACAATCCATTTATTTGCCCGAGTTAAATTTTATTAACATACTCTATCAAATAATTATTTAGCTAATTAGCTTACTTCCAACTTTTAAATCAATATTCGATTTTATTACAAAAAAATCACTTTATTAAATTTTCCTAAGTTCAAAATTTTTCATAATTCCAGTTTGGATTTTCTTTCATTTTTCCAAAATTCCAACACTTTTATTTTAAAATTTTAGAAATGCTTTTAAATTCACATCATACTATTAAAATAGCTCTTTATAAAAATACTTCTTATAACTCGATGTCTCAACTAGTCCATCCTTGTTCTCACAGAAATTCAGTCATACGTTGATCTGGTGTAGGACTGAAAATCTGTAAGTACTTAGCAGACCCATTATCAACACCCAGTGAAAATACTTGTGAAAATAATTTTATTGAAAATATAGAAAACAGTTTTCGAAAATAGAGGAAATATCTATGGTGAGAATGCTCTGGAAATCATCACCCCCATCCATGGTCACAGTTACATTCCAAGGTTACGTTGCCATCGCAGCAAAAGTCCATGTAACTGTAGGCACTCCGCGCCCCTCGATTACGCCATGGAACCCACAACAGATCGTAGTTACATTCCAGGGTTACGTTGCTATCACAACAAAAGTCCATGTAACTGTAGGCATCAACGCCCTCGATTTTCGCTGTCAAAATGAAACTTCTCCACCCCTACATAGGTCACAGTCTACTGATGTAAAATCAAACACAGACTTTTGGCACTCAGTGGCACACACGACATTCGCTATGTTACCATAGGTCGCAGTCTACCGATATAAAATCAAACGTAGACCATTGGCTCTCAGCAGCACACACGACTTTCGCTATGGTCTGTAGTAGATCGCAGTGACATCGAGTTACACTGTCGTCACATCATAACCCAAATGCCTCTGTAGGCATCAACGCCCCTCGACTTTCGCTACACACTACTCATAATCCTCAGGAACTAGTTTTGTCCGGACTCCTCACAAGATCAACTTTAGAACCCCTCCTTAGGGTTCAAGGCAGCACCACCCGGTGGCACTCCTAAGAAGTTCATTTCAACGGAGCGCCTTTTTCCCTAGAGCCATTATCAAAACACTTTATACTATACACATATAGTATATTTCAAATCATACACCCAGTATGATCTCATACAAAGCTCTTTTTCTCAAAATCGATTATTCCAAAATTGATAATTCTTAAACTAGGCTTTCCAAATTCCAATTTTGATTATACCCAAAAAGCAAAAGCCTTTCCAAATCCAAAGTTTCCCAAAACCTTTTTTCAAAATCCTCATAAGATCCTTTATACACACACACAGATATATATAATTTTTTTAAAAAAAACTTTGGATCATTACAAACTTGTATAAAACTCCTTTTATACTTCAAACATTTTCAAAATCTTTTTCTTCCGGCAATAGATTCAACAAGGGGAGATTTATCTTACATAACAAAGATATATAACTTTGTTTATTCAAAATCAAATATTCAAATTTGATTACTCTTTCCAATATCAATTTCATTTGAAACTATACGATGTACACTTATCATTCGTACACTATACCAATCTGATCGCTTACTCGATCGCACAATTTGTAACGACCCAGAATTTCTGTCAATTGAAAATTGTATATTTAATTGATTTTAAATATTAATAAGTGAAATTTATAAGTCGAATAAATTTTATTTCGAATAATTGGATTTAATTGGATAATTAAATCGACAATTTAATATTTGAAAATACAGAAATAATTAGAAATTGGGTTAAATATGATTAAAAATGATTTGTAAAATTTTATTATATCATATTGGAGTTAGAATGATGTTATAGAACTTTTAAAATCGAATTAAAAGTTAATTAGTGAAAATTGAATATTTTAATATTTAATTGACGAGCTAAAATAGCCAGTTTTCAAACAGTCTCGGATTTCGAAGAAACCAATTTCATCGGATCCGTAATGTTATATTATTATATGGTTTCAAATTTCGTGTCAATTGGATTTACGGTTTGTCCGGGGCAAGCCAAAACGCATAAAAATTAGTTTAAATTGATTTAATTTAAAATCGATCGTTTATTGCCGTAACTCGCACAGATGATCGACTTGGCTCCCGAAACACTTTCCATTGTGTTCGGAACGCGGGGTAAACCTTAGAAACGCCAATCGACACGGTTCGTTTGGAGTTTGGAAATTTTCGGATGAATAGTGTTTTGGAGAATTTTCTATATAAGGACCTCGCTATCTCTAATTTGCAAAAACCTAATTCTACAAACCCTAGCCGCCATTATACTATACACGGCCAGAATTTAATTTTGTTTCCTCCTTGATTTCTTCCAATCTACAAATTATTACGCTTCGACTTCAACTAGAGCATTGTAGAGCTTCACGAGCTCGACAACTTCAACGACTATGATCGCAATTGGGTCAACGGATCGACGGGAAAATGAGCTTGAAGACGCGCCGTTCGCACGCAATTTGAGGAAGCAAGGGTTAACCGAGCTCTATGGGATTCGAGTCGCGGGTAGCTCTTGGCGAGGCAAGTTGAATGGTGGTTGCTGATCATCTTGGAACGGAGTGTGGTGGTGGCGATTTCAAACCCTAGGGGGCGGCCATATGGGTTTCAACGTGAAGAGGACCTGTAGAACGTGAACGTGAGAGAGAAGAGGGAAAGGAAGGATGCGGCCCTGATGCAAGATGGAGAAAATGGACGGCCTTTATTTGTTTTAGGTTAAAATAATAAAATATAATGTAAATTAATTTATATTAATATCATACGAACTTCTAAAATGTATAACTTTTTGATACAAGGTCGGATTTTGACGAAACGAATTGCGTTGGCTTCGTTTTGTCGAGCACTACGCAATGGAGCTGGATTATATTCGTTTGGAGTTACTGAGAATTTCGGGTAAAATTAAACACGTGTTTAATTTTATTCGAAATAAAAGCTGAAAACAGAATTGAAAGCAAGGTGAGAACTTCTCACTCAATCGAACTGTTTCGATTTAAATTTTAAATAGTTAGATTTAAAATTGATGATTGTATGCCTGGATGATAAATTATTATCTGTTGATGATTGAAATAGACATTATACGCCGTTAGTAAGCGGAGGTTATTTATTAAAAACATATATCGCGATAATTCCATCTTGAGTGAAATTGGTATTATATATGTACTTGGAGTTGATTTCCCGCATTATATAGCGGATGAGACCCTATTGCGCCGTACAATAGCGGATAATATTTTGTAAATCCTATATACCGCGATATTCCGTATTGGAACGGAATTAGTATTGTGCTAACATCTGTGGATGCAGGGAAACAGGTTGGAGGGATCCAACTGGATTCCTCACCAGTATTTATTTGATTATAGATATTGTGATGTTTGTTGATTATCATATACTGATATATGATGTCTTTGTTGTCTTGATTGACTATTTGGTGTTGTTGCATCATCGGATCCATTTTTGAAGTTTTAAAATAATGATTTTGATTTTAAAAAGAATTTTAAAGTGATTTTTGAAAGTATACGTTTTATTAAATTTTGAATTGTTAAAATAAATAAACATTATAATTTTATTGTTATAAAAGTTATATTTTTGGAAAATAGCACTTAAGTGTGATTTTGGAGTTATATAAGTTTTAAATAACGTTTTGTAAATTATTAAAAGGATTGGTTTATTTAAATTGAGATTTTTGAATAAAGATAAATGGTTTATAGATGAGATTTATAAAATATATATTTTATAAATCGAAATAAATGGAATTCTGAAAGGAGTTCTGTTAATGTTGAAAATAAGGTTATAAATAAAATCTTATAAGTAATAAGATTTATAATTTGTGAAGTTTTAAAAGAACGATTTTGTAAATAAATGGATTATAAGTTCTTAACTTATAATATGGACTTCTGGTATATAATTGAGTTATATAAATTAAATTGGATAATAAAGGAGATTTATAAATTGAAGTTTTATAAATAGAAATGAGATTAATAAACATTGTTTGTAAATTCGAAATCAATTGAATTTGATAAATCAAACATAAAAGTTATTAAAGGAGATATATTCGTGATTTTGGACAGCGAATTATCCTTAAAGTTAAAGGTTGTAATAATAAGAGTTTGGTTGGGAATTTTATCCACGATTTTGGACGGTGGATAATCTTTTAATAAATGTGTAGAAACATTGAATTGGGTAAATAAAGTATATTAACGACTTTTGGACCGTGAATATATTATGAAATAAAATGGATATGTTTTGGGGAAGTGATGTTTTTAAATAGAATTTAAGACGATTTAAAGATGTTTTAAAATGCATTAAGTATCGAATACATAGATTTCAACATTCATTGTTGAAATAGACGTTTCGAGAAATAAGGAAATGGTAGACTATAACACTGTTGTTACAGTAAATGATTTCTGAAAGGAAATGTTTCTGTATAGTATTGGGATTTATATATCTATCTTAATTTCGAATCCCTATACTGGTTATTTTGGGTCGTCGTAACGATGTTTTACGCAACATTGGTTTTGACTCAAATAAATGTGTTTAAGAGAATGTTTTCCTTAAAGAATGAAATATATACTTAATTTCGATTTAAGTATATTGAATATTTTCCAAGTGTTGAAAATAAATGGATTTGTGAATTTCTTATTATTAATAAGTATGAAAATGCTTTCCAATATGAAGTGAATATTTTGAGATTTTATCTTCTAAAGATAAATTGAAAATGAATATTAGAAATCGATTTGGAAATCGTATATTCATAGATATTTTAGGAATTGTAAATTCACTATGGAATTTATAAAAGGAAAAGGAAATCTGTTTAAAAATAAACATTGATTTATTTTTGAAGTGGGGGAATAAATTTACGGATTTGGAACATAAATATAAAGTAAATCATTAAGGATTTATTTAATTGGTTTAAATGAACCATGTTGAAATGAAAGTATTTCCACGTAAGGAAAATGTTTGGAATTTGTTTTCAAAAGTGGTAAAGGTGAAAAGTGATTTGAAAATTGTTTTCAAATGGTTGAAGTGTGGAAATTATATATCTAGTAAAGATATTTTGGAAAATAAATAATTTGGAAAATTATTTGGAATCTGGTGATGTTGAGCATACCTATTGATAGTTAAATAACCGACTATCAATATTTACCTTTGAATGGGTATTTGCTGTGATTTGCTTGAATTTGAATGCCACACTTATTTTTGAATAAGCGCTCACTATTTGGGTTAGCCGGGAAAGGACCTTGGGGTCGTATAACCCATTCCGAATATGTGATACGTCGTTATGGATTGCATTTGAAGACCGGTGTTGAAGACCGGATATTTGTGAAAACGGAAGGATTACCATCGATTGACTCTGCATCGGCTGATCTCCGATATAGAGGTTTTATCACCCTTAGTGATGGGAAGTCCGGACGCGATTAGTGAATATCCGGATTGCAAGGGCTTCTTTGGAAGTGCCTTCGGTTCCGTTCGATCCCGGAACGGACTTGTATGGATGTGTGTCTGACATTACAATTTGAGATGTAAAGCTGGTTTCTATCAAATATATTTCTGTTGGTGGCGGAGAATTTATTCTCTTAGCTTAACATCCTTCTGTGAGACGTATGAGCTCAGAGGTTATGTAGTCGATGGTTACTAGTGATACATTCCCAAATTGGTAATGTGGCATACGAAGTGCTGTTGAGCATTTGTTGAATAAAGCACAGCTTTTGTATAAAGTGTGGCTTTGTGGACGAGACTTCGTCGGACCTCACACCCCAGAAATGGTCAAAACAGGAAGGATGCAGCAAGGTTATTAGGGGGTAGCGCCCTTTTAGTGTATGTCATTCCTTCTGGATAGAGGTGGTATCATGGTATGGAGCCCAGATACTTAACCTATGTTGTTGCTGCAAATTTATCACTTTGTGGTTGTTGGAATCGAGGATCCTCGGATATAGATCGGTTACGATCGGGGAATGACATATTCGTGTGAGTAGTTACCTAGTTTGACAGGTAACCCATGTGACGCCCTACCTCTATACCCACGCTAGCTAGGAACACTACGGTGTAATGCTGTCAACTAGCACGGAGAATAAGGCTGTTGAGGAGCGACCATCCGTGTAATTGCTTTGCGCGAGCACCGATATGTCAGATAGTATAACATGCATTTTATTTCAAGAGGAAATCCGACATACCAATACAAACACAAAGCTACTACACAGTGGCTATAATAATCTTCGAAAACAAATATAGAAATGAACATATCACAAATCAGTCACAGATAATTCATATCACAAAGGCGGAAGAAGATATGAATATATAACTAACACATGAAAGTGTATATCAGAGTAGTGGTCAGAAAGATCCACAATAATACAAAAGAATAGCAACCCGTGCTATACAAAGGAATACAACTATGAGCCTATATCTCAAGTGTATACAACAAAAACTTCTAATCTAAACAGTTAGCCAAAAGTCAGAGTAATGAATCCCTGGGGAGAAGTCAAGCAGAAGCACCTGTAACATCTCGGTCTGACCCGAGTATTATTCATAAGAAAATAATAAACGGATCAGTCTAGCTATAAATATCAGATGACATGATATAGAATAAGAGATATGGCATAAACATGTGATAACCATACGAGCATACTACAATAAGTATGTAATTGAAACTCAACATGAGATTAATCAATATCACAAAAATCTTCACAAAGATCCAAAAACGGTTTCATACCCAAAACTTGTATTCACAACAAGCCAATGACACACGAATTCACCAATGCACAAAAATTGATAAATCATATCAATGAAATCACTAAAATTGGTGAAGCATAAATTCCAGAATTCAACACACGAAATCCATAAATCATAAAAAGGGGGGAGGCCTATCACACGAACGAGAGCATGAAAACTCACCAACATATGTAACACACGAACGAGATGCTATCTCATGGTAGCTAGCCATTAAATTTTGACACACGAACGGCCCGAAGACCATGGGGCGCTACCCCACATGTGTGAGTCGAAATCACACTGAAACGGGGTCTAGTCTAAATTGCAGACAAAGAGACATCGCACAATTGCTAGTCTAAATCACAAAAATGATCATCAAGAAGTGTCAATTACAGTAAGATGGTAAATATGTGAGCTTAGCTTCATGTCCCATAACCACTAGCTTAACTTAAATATTTACGAACAAATTGTAGATCTCCACTAGAAAATTGTCACAAGAGATTCAATCGAATAAGTCCAAGAATTAACCGGCGAAGTAAACGCAAGAGTTTCATACCACTCGTTTTACGAAGTCGTTTAATTAGATTTCTCATTCGAGTGAGGTAAAGGTGTGTATATACCAATAGATTGGAAATCAGTTTGAGAAAACGAGCTTTGTAACAAAATAGTGTTGAAATCATTTGAAGAAAGAGTATTGATATTTACTACTAGTATAGAAAACCTTTATGTTTTGAAGTGACAAATCACAAAAAGGATTGTAGGAACAATCAATCACTAAAATTCACATTCGAAGACGTGAATGAAATCCAAAGAAATCGATACCGAATCCATCAAAATGGATATTCCAAAAATTCCCGAAGAAAAGAAGTCATCATAGTCAATAACAAATGATAACAACAAATAGGGAAATAACACGAATCGATTAAATTTGGAAACCACGCAAAATAGGCGAAATAGGCAAAACAGCAACAGGTCGGTCGGCCGGCTACAGAGCTCGGTCGACCGGACCCTGTTCAGAAAAATTCTCGGGAAGCAGGTCGGTCGGCTGAGCTCTGTAGTTGGTCGACCGGACTTGTGACTGAGAAGTGCTATGCGCTTTTAGTGGCAGGTCGGTCGACCGGCCCAGTGGTTCGGTCGGCCGAACCTGATTGTTCTGCAAATTGAAACCTTATTTCAAATGAGGTGCAAACTCCTTCAATTTGCAATCGGACGAGCACGGACACTAGGGGATTACGCCCATCGGCTACCCGGTCCTATAGGCTCCTCAATGCATCACCAAAAACATGTTCCAACATCAAAGTTATGATTTTTAAAGATTTGAACGCTAAACACTAAAAATTGGAATATTCACCAAATCAATCCAAACCAAAAGCAATTGCACAAGAATAAGTGTTAGGAATTCATACCTAAGAATCGAAGATAGTTATAGACTAAGATGTGAGATAAAAATCTCACCTTTGAACCCAAACGATTGAAGAAGAAGCTTGAAAGCAAAGGAGAATCAACCACTCTTCAAATCCAACTCAAGAAGCTTGATTCTAAGCTTTAAAAGAAGAACATTCCCAAAGTTAGGTTTAGGAATTTCTGAAATTGATAAGAGAATGAGTTGGAGAAGAAGAAGAGAAGGCTTACCAATGAGTTCTTCTATTAGTTTGGAGCTAGAGTTTGATTTGTAAAAGAAAACTAGGGCTTGGAGTTTTAATTTCCTCTTCCACTCTCCATTGTTATAAAAGCTTGAGTATAAGAAAAATAGAAAGGAAGTAAATGAAGAGGAGAAGGTTGGAACCGAGTTAAGTGGGGTTAATGGGCTCAGCCCAAACCTAAGCTATAAGTGAAAAAGTAGCAAAATTCTACCATCTCCAAACATATCAAAGTTTATACTTAAAAAGATCGCAAACGTCATTTTGAACTCAATGGGAGTGGTCCCGAGTCCTAATTCGACCGTATGCTAAAAGTAGATTTTCGGACTAAATTCCGAGTATCGATAAAAAATATTTAAACAAAATATTGAAATATAAAATCGATAAATATGTGGGTTGTTGCAGACTCCCCTCCTTAAAGAAATTGCGTCCTCGCAATTTTTAAGAAGAAGATATATAGTAACAACCATAAAAGCATATTAACACAAAAGAATTTTGAAGTAAGAAGTTCACCTTAAAGAGCATGAGGAAGTAAGTCAGGATGCGTTCGCTCGATGAATTCTCTAGATTCCCAAGAGCAATCCTTAGGATTTGAGGACCATTGAACTTTCAGAAGCGGAACATCTTTATTTCGAAGGCACTTAATCTCCGAAGCAATAATACGAATAGGATGTTGCTCATAAGTTAGAGTAGGCGAAACTTCAATCTCTTCCACAACACCGGGCTCAAGAATAGAATCGGAATCTCGAAGGCACTTCCGCAATTGAGAAACATGAAACACGTCATGCATAGCAGAAAACTGAGCCGGTAATGTAAGGCGATAAGCCATAGAACCAATACGTTCAGTGATAGGAAATGGCCCAATATATACTGGGGTGCTAACTTTCCCGACCGACTGAAACGTACAACACCTTTCATAGGTGACACACAAATAAAAACAAGATCTCCAATAGAAAATTCTAATCTCCTTCTTCGATTATCGGCATAGGATTTTTGTCTGCTCTGGGCTTCTTTCATCCTATGTCGAATAAGGCAAATTTTCTCTGTGGAATCCCTAATAAAATCTGGACCTAAAACCAGCTTCTCACCGGCCTCAAGCCAACAAGAAGGAGATCGGCATGGCCTTCCATAGAGTGCCTCGAAAGGTGCCATACCAATACTAGATTGGAAGCTATTATTATAGGAAAATTCAACGAGAGGAAAATGATCTTCCAGCTTCCACCGGAATCAAGCACACAAGCACGAAGAAGATCTTCAAGAGTTTGATTCACACGCTCGGTTTGTCCATCAGACTGGGGGTGATAAGCGGTGCTAAAATTAAGCTTCGTTCCTAAAGCTTTTTGAAGACTCTTCCAAAATCCACTAGTAAACAATGGATCTCGATCACTAACAATAGAAGTAGGAACTCCATGTAATTTAACAATCTCTTTAACAAAGAGCTTGGCCAAAAGAGGAACGGTTCGTATAGACCGAACGGGAATAAAATGTGCGGATTTAGTAAGTCTATCAATTACAACCCATAAGCTATCATGACCCGAACGAGAACGGGGAAGGCCACCTATAAAATCCATGGAAATTTGGTCCCACTTCCAAATTGGAACTTCTAAAGTTTGCAATAACCCACCGGACCTTTGATGTTCGGCCTTAACGAGTTGGCAACTCATGCAACACTTAACGAAGTTAGCGATGTCAAGTTTCATTCCCTCCCAATAATAAAGTCGCTTCATATCCGCGTACATTTTTCTGCTACCGGGATGAATGGTAAATTTAGAATGATGGGAATCTTCTAAGATGTCTTTTCGAAGATCACTAATATTTGGCACGACAAGTCTACCAAATTTTCGAATGCCGCCACGAGAATCGATATCAAAGTCTTTCAAACCTTCAATATCAATTTTATCCTTAATATTTTGGCCAAGAAGAGCCAATTCGGGATCTAGCGTTTGAGCTTCAAGAATGCAGTCTAAAAGAGAAGGATGAGCCTCAAGGCTACATAAAACAAATGATGAGCATAAATCGGATACGCGGTCTCGAATCTCACAAGTGGATAAGATCTCGAGATCGTTCCATTCAGATATCATCATAGAAACAACCGCTTGTTGTTTATGGCTAAGAGTATCAGCGACATGATTACCCTTACCGGGGGTATAAAGAATATCAAGATCATAAGGAGCAAGGAACTCAAGCCAACGTTGTTGACGCAAATTAAGTTCCTTTTGTGAAAATAAATATTTCAAAGACTTATGATCCGTGTAAAGAATAAATTTCTCTCCCAATAGATAATGACGCCGAATTCGAAGGGCGAAAACAATAGCAGCGAGTTCTAAATCATGTGTGGCATATCTAGTCTCGGCCGGCTTCAATTGCCTAGAAGCATAAGCAATACCACGTTCTTTTTGCATAAGAACGACACCCAAACCAATGTGACTAGCATCGGTATAAACAATAAAATCTTGGTTCCCATCGGGAATCACAAGAATAGGAGCATCGGAAAGGAGTTCTTTCAATTTCTGGAAAGAAGCTTCACATTTGTCCGACCAAACGTATTTAACACCTTTCTTTGTTAAGCTAGTGAGAGGAACGAAAATTTTAGAAAAGTCTTTAATAAAACGACGGTAATAGCCTGCCAATCCAAGGAAGCTACGGATCTACGTCACACTCTCCGGTCTCTTCCAACTTTGAATCGCTTCAATCTTTGAAGGATCTACGGAAATTCCGGATTCGGAAATAATATGACCGAGAAACTTTACCCTAGATTTCCAAAAATGGCATTTAGAAAATTTTGCTTTTAATTGATTACTCCTAAGAGTTTCCAACACAATCCAAAGATGCTTTTCATGCTCCTCCTCGGTTTTTGAATACACAAGAATATCATCAATAAAGATGAGGACAAACCGGTCGAGGAAGTCTTTGAAAACTCTATTCATAAGGTCAACGAAATAAGCCGGAGCATTCGTTAGACCAAATGGAATAACAAGCCATTCATAAGATCCATAACGAGTACGGAATGATGTCAAAGGAATGCTATCCTCTACAATACGAAGCTGATGGAAACCGGTAGCCAAGTCCAATTGTGAAAAGACTCTAGCACCGCTAAGTTGGTCAAATAGATCATCAATCCGAGGTAAAGGATATTTATTTTTGATAGTAAAATCATTAAGCTTGCGGTAGTCAACGCAAAGTCTAAGTGTACCATCGGATTTCTTCACGAAAATAGCCGAAGCTCCCCAAGGCGAGGAACTAGAGCGAATAAATTGCTTCGTCACCAATTCGGATAATTGTTTGCGCATCTCCTCATTCTCCTTATTAGACATGCGATAAGGAGGACGAGCAATAGGTTGAGCTTCAGAGGTAAGATTAATTCTGAACTCAATTGCTCGCTTAGGTGGTAATCCTAAAACGGGCTCAAATATGTCGGAAAATTCACGAACAACGTGAATAAGAGAAATAATATCTTCCTCCTCATCATTATCATCATCACGAGGATTTAAAGAATATAATGATGCAGTCAAAGACGAATCCGAATCTTTAAGAATAATAGAAATCTGCTTTACAGATTGTGGGTGTCGGAGATAAATAGTCCGCTCGGGACATAGGTTATGAGCTTCATAACGGTTAAGCCAATCCATTCCCAAAATCATTCCAAAGCCTAAGTAACGCATGACATGCAAATCGGCTAGGAAAGGAAAATCACACAAAATAATCTCCACATCTTTACAAAGCAAACTAAGAGTTGCGGATCCACCAACCAAATTCACAATTCTTAAAGAAGTCATTAAAGCAACAACACTTAAAGAAAAGGTATCGACAAGTTCCTTTGATATAAAAGAGTGGGATGCACCCGTATCAAAGAGAACTCGAATAGGTTGATCACAAAATATAATAATACCATCAAGGATAGAATGAGATATACCTTGACCATGAGATGTGTTGCCAGGGGCTTGAGCAACATTAAGCTTTCCCTCCTTCCTATTTTGAAGTTTGGGACAAGAAGATAAATAATGATCCGGGCTTTCGCAATAGCGACAAGTACGAGGCTTTGAACACTTGTTCGCAAAATGGTCTCTGGAACCACAGTTAAAGCATTTCCCTTCAGTAGAGGAAAAGGTCTTTGCAGCAGGAGTTGCCTGTTTACCCTTTTTACTGGGATAAGGACCTTTGAATTTGTTTGGACTCTTCTTGTTGTTGAAGTTTGGTTTGGAACCCACCACTTCAATATCACTTTCCCTATCCGCCTCTTCAAGACAAAGAGCGATATCAATGAGTTGGTCGAAGGGAACTTCTAATTTTAGAAGTAATGGCTTCTTGAGGCTTTTGTTTAAGCCATAAACGAACCTTTGGTTCTTCTTCAATGGGGTGTTGATGTATTCAACCCCATATTTGGAAAGTGACTCGAAGGATGCAACATAATCAGTGACGGGGGCTTCACCCTGAACAAGGTCTATGAAACGTCGAGTCAATGTCACTTTCTCAGCTTCTGGCACGAATTTTAATTCGAAGCGTTCCCGGAATTGATCCCAAGTGAGATCCGCTTCATTAATCTCAGAAATAAGAAGTTCGTACCAGTCCAATGCTCTCTCTTGGAGCATACTGGAAGCCACCTGAACACGGTGAAGATCGACGAGATTCATGCGAATGAAGATTCGATCGCAGGTCCTCAACCAAGCCTGGACCTCGATGATAGTTTCAGAACCTCTAAATGGCTACCCACCCAGGTTGGTGTAATCATTGCACAAACGTGCAAACCCAGATTTAGGGTGAGTAGGTTCCGGATTAGAACCACCTTCTTGAGCATTCGTGACAAGGTCAAGAAGTTGCTGGGTAGTCATAAAAACTCCATCATGGGGTGGAGCACTAGATGTTCCAGCTCTGGGACGGCCTGGTCTAACCATTTCTCTTCTTTAAGAAAGAAAGAAAGAAGAGGAAAAAGTTATTCTCAAGATAAATATCAAGCAATCCTGATAGATAAAACAAGGAATCATAAAGAAAATAGGATGAATCGGTACAAAGACTCGAATAAAATCCTAAAGCACGACTCCTAAGAAAGACTTAGGACGATGATCCTTGTTAAATTATTCTACATTGTTCCAAAGTTTGGCTCTGATACCAAGCTGCGACGCCCCACCTCTATACCCACCCTAGCCAAGAACAGTACGGTGTAATGCTGTCAACTAGCACGGAGAATAAGGTTGTTGAGGAGCGACCATCCGTGTAATTGCTTTGCGTGAGCACCGATATCCCAGATAGTATAACATGCATTTTATTTCAAGAGGAAATCCGACATACCAATACAAACACAAAGCTACTACACAGTGGCTATAATAATCTTCGAAAACAAATATAGAAATGAACATATCACAAATCAGTCACAGATAATTCATATCACAAAGGCGGAAGAAGATATGAATATATAACTAACACATGAAAGTGTATATCAGAGTAGTGGTCAGAAAGATCCACAATAATACAAAAGAATAGCAACCCGTGCTATACAAAAGAATACAACTGTGAGCCTATATCTCAAGTGTATACAACAAAAACTGCTAATCTAAACAGTTAGCCAAAAGTCAGAGTAATGAATCCCTGGGGAGAAGTCAAGCAGAAGCACCTGTAACATCTCGGTCTGACCCGAGTATTATTCATAAGAAAATAATAGCTATAAATATCAGATGACATGATATAGAATAAGAGACATGACATAAACATATGATAACCATACGGGCATACTACAATAAGTATGTATTTGAAACTCAACATGAGATTAATCACTATCACAAAAATCTTCACAAAGATCCAAAAAGGGTTTCATACCCAAAACTTGTATTCACAACAAGCCAATGACACACGAATTCACCAATGCACAAAAATTGATAAATCATATCAATGAAATCACTAAAATTGGTGAAGCATAAATTCCAGAATTCAACACACGAAATCCAGAAATCATAAAAAGGAGGGGAGGCCTATCACACGAACGGGAGCATGAAAACTCACCAACATATGTAACACACGAACGACATGCTATCTCATGGTAGCTAGCCATTAATTTTTGACACACGAACGGCCCGAAGACCATGGGGCGCTACCCCACTTGTGTGAGTCGAAATCACACTGAAACGGGGTCTAGTCTAAATTGCAGACAAAGAGACATCGCACAATTGCTTGTCTAAATCACAAAAATGATCATCATGATCATCAAGAAGTGTCAACTACAGTAATCTAGTAAATATGTGAGCTTAGCTTCATGTCCCATAACCACTAGCTTAACTTAAATATTTACGAACAAATTGTAGATCTCCACTAGAAAATTGTCACAAGAGATTCAATCGAATAAGTCCAAGAATTAATCGGCGAAGTAAACGCAAGCGTTTCATACCACTCGTTTTACTAAGTTGTTTAATTAGATTTCTCATTCGAGTGAGGTAAAGGTTTGTATATACTAATAGATTGGAAATCGGTTTGAGAAAACGAGCTTTGTAACAAAATAGTGTAGAAATCATTTGAAGAAAGAGTTTTGATATTTACTACCAGTATAAAAAACCTTTATGTTTTGAAGTGAAAAATCACAAAAAGGATTGTAGGAACAATCAATCACTAAAATTCACATTTGAAGACGTGAATGAAATCCAAAGAAATCGATACCGAATCCATCAAAATGGATATTCCAAAAATTCCCGAAGAAAAGAAGTTATCAAATTCAATAACAAATGATAACAACAAATAGGGAAATAACACGAATCGATTAAATTTGGAAACCACGCAAAATAGGTGAAATAGGAAAAACAGCAACAGGTCGGTCGGCCGGCTACAGAGCTCGGTCGACCGGACCCTGTTCTGAAAAATTCTCGGGAAGCAGGTCAGTCGGCGGAGCTCTGTAGTTGGTCGACCGGACCTGTGACAGAGAAGTGCTATGCACTTTTAGTAGAAGGTCGGTCGACCGGCCCAGTGGTTCGGTCGGCCGAACCTGATTGTTCTGCAAATTGAAACCTTATTTCAAGTGAGGTGCAATCTCCTTCAATTTGCAATCGGACGAGCACAGACGCTAGGGGATTACGCCTATCGGCTACCCGGTCCTATAGGCTCCTCGATGCATCACCAAAAACATGTTCCAACATCAAAGTTATGATTCTTAAAGATTTGAACGCTAAACACTAAAAATTGGAATATTCACCAAATCAATCCAAATCAAAAGCAATTGCAAAAGATTAAGTGTTAGGAATTCATACCTAACAATCGAAGATAGTTATAGACTAAGATGTGAGATAAAAATCTCACCTTTGAACCCAAACGATTGAAGAAGAAGCTTGAAAGCAAAGGAGAATCAACCACTCTTCAAATCCAACTCAAGAAGCTTGATTCTAAGCTTTAAAAGAAGAACATTCCCAAAGTTAGGTTTAGGAATTTCTGAAATTGATAAGAGAATGAGTTGGAGAAGAAGAAGAGAAGGCTTACCAATGGGTTCTTCTATTAGTTTGGAGCTAGAGTTTGATTGGTAAAAGAAAACTAGGGCTTGGAGTTTTAATTTCCTCTTCCACTCTCCATTGTTATAAAAGCTTGAGTATAAGAAAAATAGAAAGGAAGTAAATGAAGAGGAGAAGGTTGGAACTGAGTTAAGTGGGGTTAATGGGCTCAGCCCAAACCGAAGCCATAAGTGAAAAAGTAGCAAAATTCTACCATCCCCAAACATGTCAAAGTTTATACTTAAAAAGATCGAAAACGTCATTTTGAACTCAATGGGAGTGGTCCCGAGCCCTAATTCGACCGTATGCAAAAAGTAGCTTTTCGTACTAAATTTCGAGTATCGATAAAAAAATTTAAACAAAATATTTAAATATAAAATCGATAAATATGCGGGTTGTTACAACCCGGCCTTGTGTTGGCAGAGATCCGGTTAGGTTCTCGGGTCGTCTTTCCAGAGGCGTGCCCATGTGGAAATGGGAAGTTCCATGGCCTGACCATTTGTTGAAAATCTAAAGAAACAATGTGAACCCTGTACGGTTTTAGTTGTATAACCTGCCATGGAATGTGGCGGTAACCTGCTATTGAACATGGTAGCTATAGTAGGCATAAGTGCGAAATGCCTATGCAGGCTAAGATTTATATCTTTACTTTCAAAATGATTTTTCCTACACTATGCACTAGTAATAATATCAAATGTTTCTTTTTAATGCGTATCAAGCATCTTTGACTATCATAAGGAGAAATCTCCTCCGATTCTGCGTTTGCATTGTGTGCGTGTGCGGGAGGCCTTATGGTAGTCTCATTTTCTAAAAAAGCATTGCGAATCTCTTTTAAAATTATCATGTTCTTTGTTTTAAAGATAAACTGTTTTAAGTTCTCACACCAGTCACATGACTGACTCGGAGTTTATTGTTTTCCTTCCTAAACTCTGGGTGCCCACCAATTTCCATACGGGCAGTCTAGATTCAGGTTATCGGGATATTCTGGAATTCAGGAGCTGCTGTGGAGATCAGGAGCAAGCTGGATGGCATGTCGTATCAACTAGTATATAGTATTTCTTTCCGCTGTTTGTTGTTGTACACTCTGATGATGTAATGTAATGTAATATGATGTAATGTAATAACTGATATAGTTCTTTGTTTAAAGATTATTCATTTATCTATTATATGTTGTTCCGCTGCGATTGTGAGATTCTGATATTGTTCTGTTGTTTCTTTCTGTTCTGTTCTATCTTTTCCTCTCTTCTTCTACCTTTTTCTTCTTCTTTAACCATAACATTTCGGTTTTCTGGCATTCGATTGCTCGGCAGTTGATACAGTGGACGTATTGATGTCGGTTTTCGAGCATCGAAAAGTCGCAAACGTTACACAATTTCACTTTCGAACTAATATCGTCTAGCCGACTTCCAAGTGCGGACTCGGATCTGGTTTCTCGATCAGAAACCGTCATTCTCCTTGCATAGCTATAACTATGATAGAGAATATCCAGAACCAATCAACAATCCATATCCAGGTTCGCCGTCGAAAATCGAGTGAAAAATCATAACTCAGATCGATATAACCATCTCGAAATTCTGTGCTCGAATCTGGATCAAATCACTATGCGAATAGAATAATATACGCACATCCTACGTATTTAACTTCATTGATTATTAGCCAAATCAATTTCTCTTTCTATTCACATTTCCTTTAATTTCCATTCACTTATTTACAATTGCTTTAATCCCTATTTGGATTTTCACTTCAATTTTTACCTTAGTTGGGTATTCAGTCAATAACAGTTCGAACTCCGATCAGTTTATATTTAGAAAATAGCTTGAAAATTTTAAAAGTAGATAAGTAGTTGAAAAATAATTTTTAGTTTGTAAAATAGCTGTAAAATAGTTAACTAATTGTAAAATAATTGGAAAATAGTCAAATAGTTTAAGAGATTTTAGATAATTGTAAAATAGTTGTAAAATAGTAATAAATTTGTAAAATAGTTGTAAAATAGTAATTAGTTTATAAAACAGTTGAAAAATTGTTAAATAGTTCCAAAAATAATCGTAAAACAAATATAAAATAATTTGGCTTTAAAAAGAAAGGTTGTATTTATTAAATAGCTTGGAAAAATAAGTTTATATTAAAACAATCTATATTGCAAATAGTCCAGATTCAAAACTGTTCACTTTCCCACCAATTCAATTTAAATTTCCACTTCCATTTAAATTGACTCAATTCCAATTCAATTTTTCCATTAAAATTTTTAAACTTATCCATCTTCAATCACAAATCCAATTAATTCAAATCAAATTCAATTTTGAACTAATTCAATGTCAATCTCAATTTTAAACCATCTCGAATTATATAAATTTGAGTTAAATTCTCAAAGGTTGGTTTAAATGTTTAAACCAAATTAACCTTTATTAAAAGTTTTTAAACAATTTAATTTCTGAGCTCAAATTCTAGAATTTCATTTTCAATCAATTTAATTTTAATTTGGTTGTATTTCTGTTACCACTTAATTTTAATCCCAATTCAAGATTTCAATTTGGTTGTATTATATTACTTCTTAATTTAATTCTAATAATTTAACATCCAATCACCTTAATATTTATTAGAAGGAATATTGCTTTATATATCAAAATATATTTTTATATAAAATCATTTAAAATCTTTATATAAGTAAATAACAAGTACGCTCATATATACACACACACACACACACACACACACACACACACACACACACACACATACATATACACACACACATACTCAACTCATTCTAGAGTACTACGGACTCTATTTAATGAGTAATTCCCACCAGAGCCAATGTTCTCGCTTAACCTTTCAGCTCTGATACCAATTGTAACGACCCAAAATTTTCGATCCCGAAATTCCAGATCGTTATGAAAAGAAGAAAGAGATAGAAGAAGAAGAAGATCAGAAACATCAACATCTCACATTCGCAGCAGATAAAATATAATAACAAATAATAACAGTTTACAAGAGAATTTTGTGTCTGTCAAAATATCTTTATAATACATCAGAGTTACACGTATATACAGTCACTGAATATACATAATTATCATGTCACAGATATACAACAATATAATACAGCGGAAATACTTCATACGCTCTTGCCATCTAGCTCGCCTTCTGAGCTCCAGAACGTCCTTACCTGAAATCCTGTAATACTCGGTCTGACCCGAGCATTACATTAATATAACACCCGGGTCAGGCTGGAATCCAGCATGAGTAAACCCATCTAACATGGAATACAAAGCATACAACTTATATAGAACCCAGGGTAACTCGAATCAATTTACAAGTTCACAATATGTTATAGACTTAACTTATTTCACACATAAGTTTTCTAAGTACCAAAGATTTAGATTTAAATAGTCCAATTCCTTTAAATCACTTCGTTCCAGCCTATAGATTTCACATATCAATCTATAAAAATTTGAAGTGGTTTTGGGTATTTCCTAATACCCGACCCCGGTCTCTTCGAGTCTTATTCAAGGCATCCAATATCATTCAATCATCCATAAGCAAAGCATAATCACATACAAATTTAATTTAATTAACCCTGATTGAGTTACTAACCTCAATCACTTAGATTTCTTCATTTAACATTAATTAATTTCAAATCAATTAATCAATCATCCCTTCATTATGCACCTTAATTAATCACCCTGGATTAATTATCCTTCAATTACATTCAAGTAATTAAATTTAATTAATTTCACAGTATTAATTATTATCAACCAAAATCAATAAGTAATCTTAATTACTTCATAAATTAATCAACCTTTAATTACATTAATCTTTAATTACTTATATTAATTAATTTCTCATAAGTCACTTATTATTGATTAATTAATCTTAATTAACCAACCTTTAATTACATCATTAATTATATAAATTAATGATTTCCAATTATATTTTTATCTATCCTAATCTAATTTAATTACATTAAATAATTAATCATTAATTAAACAACAAATATTAATCACTCTTGATTTATCTCATCCTATAATAATCTACCGTTTTATTTATTTTATTAAATTAATTACCCATTTTATAAAGAAGTTTGAAGTAATTTAAAACCAAATTCATTTTTAAATTCAATCAATTTAAAAATCACTTAGATTGACGCTTGCTTACACTCTAGCTGAACACAGGCTCATTTCCAGTTAGCGGGTAGGAAAATCTCATTGAAAAGGCGAGGAATGTTTATACTGGGCGATTGGTATATGTAAAACTACGTAAGAGAAGGAATCCTGTGATCCGAAGTTATACCAAGAAATCCTCAGTCTCAACGACGCCCGAAAAAAGAATCGAAAAAGAAATTTTCCTACGAGATTTTTAAATATCACTTTCATTTCTTCCAATTCATTCTTATTTTTATTCTACAATTGTTTCACTTTCAAAATTCACCCTTATATTTCTTTCAAAAATCCAATTTTTTATATTTCGATAACTCAGGGTACCGAATATTCAAGCAAACCACAGCAGTCAATATTCCAATTATCAATAATATCCATCACAGAATATCAATCACTCTAATATATACTATATATTACTTTATAATGTAGCACATCAATTCAATTCAACTATTCAACCAATCATTTAAATTTAACCATTTAAATTTAAATAAAAATCCAGAAGAGTGAGATTAACTCACCTTTGATTTTGCAATCCAAATCCGATCTCGACTTGTTTCCTTCAGATTTAAACCTTGTATAAACAGTTATGTGATTTATTAATATTTTACATAATCGAACAATCAACTATCCCTTTTAACAATTTTATTTAACTAAAAAATTAAATCTAAATTAATTACTTCATGTGATAATTTAAATCGACCAATGATTTAATTAAATTATTAATAAATTTTATTTAAACCAATCTGTTCGAATTGAAGTCCACTTTAAAATTTTAAAGTGTTATTGAAATTCCCAGATTTACTTACTATCCTATATATATATAACTGATCCCAAAATAAAATTGTTTAAACCGTTTGTTTATTTCACTATTTGAAATCAGCAATTCTAAACTTACTTTTTTTTATATATAAAATCAAAGCTTTAAAATCAATGTTAATATACCTTACAGAAAAATGAACCCAGACTCTACAAATCTCCTCACCATCGCGAAGTCCAATTGACGCCGACCAACTCCAAACTCGAAGACGCCACCGCGACTTCGCCTCAGGGCTCCTCGCGACCTCCACAGTCCACGCTTGCGTTGTGCTCGAGCTTGACCCTCATGCCATCGCGATTCGCGACCTGCCAGAAGCTTTGGCGTGCACATCCTGCCTCGAACTCACGTCATCGGCCACTCGCATCACTAGCTCGACACTCCCTTTAGGACGTAGCCATTTGAAATTTCCACGCGAGCGATCGGTTGAAGCCAATTTCGTTTGAACGGATTTGGATTCAATTTCGCATCTCCCCCCGTATTTTCACTCGAACTGAAAAGAGCAAGAATGGGAAACGCGGTGTAAAAGAAACGAAGACAGTAATTTTCGATTTGAATCCCCTTCGGTTTGCCGTGTATTCGAAATCCAAGCATCCTTTTTTATTAAATGAGTTTGATTTTTGTCTTAAGATTAGAGAGGGGACGGAGATAAAATATCTATTTGGGGATAGCTTCTTGCGTACGAGTGTTTGTTAATAAAAATATCTTTGACTAATTTACTTCAAATTTTATTATATTATAAAACTTCCAAAATGCCTCGTTAATTGCTACTTAAAATTTCAAACTCCTCGTAAGGAATGTCGCTAGGCGATTAGAAGGTTTTACCCGCGTTACGAACACAATGGAACGTGTTTTGGTGGCTAATTTGATTGTATGTGGAAGTTAGCTTTTTAAATCGATTTAAAATATAAAATTATCGGTTTTAATTTCAACGTGTTTCTCACCCGTACGAGCAAACGGTAAATCCAAACGCTACGAAATTTGAAATCCGATAATAACTAACTATTACGGATCAAATGGAACTAGTTTTGTCGAATTCGGAGACTATGCCTCGGAAGGCAATTTTTAAATATCGATTTAAACGATATATTTTCAAAAATGAACAAATCAACTTTAAATTAAATTTCAACCATTCTATTTTCTTCAGTACCATCATTATAAATTTTATAAGCCTTCAAAATTTTTTTAACAGGCTTAAAACTCCAGATTCAACATTTTACCCTATTTCAAATTATAAAATCCAATAATTTAATTATCAAGTAAATAATGATATTTGGAATTCAAGTTAAAATTAACCTTTCAAATATTTAAAATCGGTTAAATATTCCAATTTAAATTGTTAGAAATTCTGGGTCGTCACAAGTGCAGTAACGTAAAGGATGCTCGGGATTCACATCTCCTAAGGATCCGTTAAACTATTTACTTGTAGTAATATTTCCTATTATAATAATGTCTATAGTAAAATAAACTTACTTTTAAATAGCATTAAGGAGTAACCCAATATTCCCCTTAACACATAATATATTCCCATAGTCTATACAGTACCGTAATCTCCCCCGTACTGGACGTCGTCAGAGGGCACTCCATAGGTATGGTACAAAACCAAAATCGTATAAGGCGCGCTAGGGTAGGTGACACGGCACAACTAGGCAATGCCAGGGTAGTATACCAATTACGCTTCCGGGCTGGTGGTAACGCATAGCCGCAGCTACCGCCCACCTCGAGCCACACCTCCAAATCAAAGAAATCAAAAGTGGCCACCGAATCAATCCAAAAGTCAGAGTACAACATCGAAGGGATGTGTCCGATAAAAGGTGCTACCTTTTTAGCCCGTCAATCGCTCTTGTTTTAGCCACCTTATGCCAATTCACGAGAGTTGGGTCCACGTATTTACCTCAAAGGAAACACCGCCACCATCCTATGTAACAACCCGGTATTTTGCATCAATTATAATCGACAATTTAAACGATTAATATTGACACAAACTTCCATTTGAAGTTTTTTAAAATTTGAATTAAATTTCTTTTATAAATTATTAAAAGGAATTATGGGCTTTGTAAATTAAATAGTGGTCCACGTTTTTTTTTATACTGGGCCGTGATAATTATTAAAACATATAACCAGCCCCTTTTTAATTTTTTTCTCATTCGTAACCCTAAGAAAATAAGAAAATAAAATCGAATGAAGAAAAGAATGGCGGCCATGTTCGATCGCTCCTACCCCTTCTTCCCAAATAGGGTTTCGATCGTTCTTGGCTTTGCTCGTCTCTGTGATGCTAAATTCGTCGACAAGGTGAGTGATTCTCTCACTCACATCTCAATTCATCCTTAGTGTAGTGTTTCGGTAGTTCGAGTTTATCTTGTTATCGATTCGAGAAGAAAATTTATTTGGGGAATTGATTTTATGGTTTCTTGCTTGTGTTCGAATCTATGAATTTGCTAACTACTTGATTTTCATTTACTTTGTTGGCTTCGGCCTTGCTTTCTCTGATGAACTGCAGATATGATGGTTTCATGACCACGGCTTGTTCCGCATTGACTTCGGTCACTTAATTTTTGTGGACATTGGTTTGGTTGACATTGCAAAGCTTCGGCTTTGATTTTTGTTTTGATGATTCACTTTGGCCTTTGTTGCCCATTTGGTTTTCAGTTGTGCCTATACTTGAATTCATTTGATGTACTCTCTGATTTTTGAATACACGGCTTTGCGTTTTTACATTGGAACTTGACAGTGTTTGTGTGATGAATTTTTTTGACATATCTATCTTGGTTTGAAACTGGAGTAACATGTTTAAACTTGCACTATACTGCCTCACTGCCGTGTTGGTGTCGCACTTGTGCTTGTTGACAGTGATAATCCTTTTGCTTTGCGAACTCAACTTTGTTATTCTCTTGACATTTTGCTGTTTGTTTGAGGTGTACGCGTGTTGGGTTGTAGCTTCGAGCTCTGCATAGTACTTATGCGTTGAGTCTTGTTGCTGTTGAGGTTTTGTATTGTTTGGTTTGGCTAGAACTGCCTGGCGTATTTTGGTGACTGGATCTGGAATACTTATCTACATCGCTTGTATCATCTAGTATGCCTTATCTTCATGTTCGTGTACATAAATTACTGCTTTATGTTAACCTGATTCATGTAGTTGTTCTGGTGCTTTGCCTTTGTACCTTGTTGATATTCCTTTACATTTTGAGCTGGTTTATACTGGTAGCTTGAGTTTCACATATTCACTGCCTATATGAGCACTCATATAAGTTTAGTCTATATGTTTGCGGTTCCATGTTGCACCTTTGTTTAACTTTGCTCATGTGCAGTTTGTAATGTACATATTCTGTTGTCACTGTTGCAGTTTTGCCCGTTTGGTTTGTGAGTCATTGTTGCACTTATACTTGTTTCATGTAGCATTTGGGTTTCACTGACCATCGTGTGAATGCTTGCATCCTTGTACTGTCAGGTCCACATTGCATTTGCACTTGGGTACACATTTAAAACTGATACATTGCATTATCATTTGCAGTAAACATTCTCTATTACTCTGATTATGTTGCAGTGTTCATATATGGTTATTTAAAGCCATTTCATTATTGGGGCTGTGACACTTGTTGTTGCACCTACTCTACCACCATTCATTTCGAGTATGTGAAGCTCTGTCCAGTTTCACAGTTGCATAACTGTTGTATCTTTTGGAGTTTGGTCTTGTGTTTGAAATGCTGGTGCAGAGCCTTGCTTATTTCTTGCCAGTACATTCATGTGTACACCACTTGTTGTTGTTACATATGTTTGGTTCGCGACTCTGAGCAGTGTATTCTTCATGTGTATATTTTTGGAACTTGCACTGTTTGTTTTACAGTTGCATGATCATATGCATTTCTTTGGACTGTTAATCTTCGGGTTGTAATTTCTGATTCATTTTGTTTGCAGTAGTGTTGAGTCACGATTGTCGTGACTTGATCTCTGTAGCCTTGTTTTGCTGATTTACATTTGGTGTTGTGACGATTTTATACACTGTTGTGGCGAGGCAGTACACGCGTGCGTGTACTGCAGCCTCACAGGTTTAACATTTTAAAGTGGCAAGGCAGTGCACGCAAGCGTGAACTGCAGCCACACGGTATTCATTGGGTACATCATCACTGTAGTGGCAAGGCAGTGCACGCAAGTGTGAACTGCAGCCACACGGTATGGTTTTATGATATCTATCTTGTTTTGATTAATTGATCTTTTGCATATTCCATATGCTGTAGTGGCGAGGCAGTACACGCGTGCGTGTACTGCAGCCCTACTCGACTTAATATTTTAATTGATATTTAAATGTTTTGAACTGTTTTGTTTATTTCAATTCAATATTCTGAATTGCATTCTGATTTGGTTTAATTACTGTCGTCTATTCATTATTTAATTATTATTGCTTCTGTGCACTAATAACTGAGTTTGAATTAGACTGACCCGAGTATTATTTTCTTTTGAATTTAATACTCGGGTCAGACCGAGTATTTCAGGTTGTAGATATTCTGCTTTGGGGTTGCTGCTAGAGCTATGAAGTTCTTTCATATCTTTTGGAGTAGTCGTCGTCATTTGTAGTAGTCTGTAAAATTGTATAGGAAGATATGTATTCATGTATATTAAATACGTTAATGTACTTGTATATGTAACTTCCTTAGTCGACTGTTGTAGTTGTATCATATGTACCGTGTCATATGTATTGTATCAAATGTATTGTAACTGACATCGGTTATTGTATATATGAGACTTTCTGTTTGATTTGTGTTCCGCATTATATTATCTGTGTGATATTTTATATTTACTGTTCTAAACTATTACGAACCATCGTAGTTCGTTTTATACTGGAATTGGGGTATGTCGATGGGAGAAAATAAATCAGAGATGAAAAATGAAAGAAAATATATTTATATACCCCTCCTATCGAGATAACCAATATTAGTGTAAGGCCTCACTATTGATGGCCGCTCCTCAACAGCCTTATTCTCCGTGTGAGTTGACAGCACTACACCGTAGTGTTCTTGGCTAGCGTGGGTATAGAGGTGGGGCGTCACAGCTTGGTATCAGAGCCTGGGGTTTAGAACAAATATAAAACATAACTTAGATAGTACATGTGTTACAACTGTTTGTCGGCGTTTTATCTCTCATATTTGCATATGATTATCTTTGATTGTTAGGTATGAATTCCTAACGCTTATTCATATGCATTTGATTTTGATTCTTGTGTTTTCGGCTTTGATTTGATTTAGCGGATGATTGATTTTGTTCGAATCTCAGCGATTCCGAACTTGATATTTTATGTTTTCCTCGGCTTGATTTCCATTCGACTTCGGTCACATTGTTTTGAGAAATTTCTAAATTCTTGATTTCCAAGACTCTGACTTGGTTTGCCGTTGAGTCCTTTGATGATGATGTTGAAGTCATTTATGCATTTATGCTCGTTTTGTTTCGTTATTCCATTTGTCAATCGATTCTTCTTTTCCGATTAGTTGTTGTCATCTTTGTCGACTTTGAAAGCTTCTATTTCTGGAATTTTTGGATATTCCTACTTTGATGGATTTAGAATCGAATTCTTTGGATTTTATTCACATCTTCGAATGTGAATTTTAGTGAATTGATTTGGTTTCCAAATTTAATCGATTTTTCATTATTTCTCGATTTGTTGCTATCATTTATTAGCAACTTTGATGACCATTTCTTCGGGATTTTTGTGAACATACCCTTCGATGAATTCGGTATCGATTTCTTTGGATTCTATTCACGTCTTCGTATGTGAATTATTGTGATTGATTGTTTCTACAATCATTTTTGTGATTTGTCACTTTAAAAATATAAATGTTTCAATACTAGTAGTAAATATCAAAACTCTTTTATCAAAATGTTTTCAACTCTATTTTCAATATCAAAATCTTTTCCTAAACCGTTTTCCAATCTATTAGTATATGCAAACATTTATTTCACTCGTATGAGAAATCTAATTAAACGGCTTAGCAAAACAAGTGGTATGAAACGCTTGCGTTTACTTTGTCGGTTAATTTTTGGACTTGTTCGATTGAACCACTTGTGACATTTTTCTAGTGAAGATCTACAATTTGTTCGTAAATATTTAAGTAAAGCTAGTGGTTATGGGACATGAAGCTAAACTTTTATATTCACTAGCTTAGTGTAATTGACACTTCTCGTTGATCTTGATGATCGCTTTATGAATTAGACTAGCAATTGCGCGATGTCTCTTTCATTGCAAGGTTAGACTAGACACCACTTGTGTGATTCCACTCACACATACCTTTTTGCTTTTTGGTTAGTCTTGACCTCAATCTGTGTGATTCCATTCACACATGCTTAGTGTAATTGACACTCCTCGTTGATCATGATGATCGTTCTGATGATCAGACTAGACACCACTTGTGTGATTCCATTCACACATACCTTTCTGCTTTTTGGTTAGTCTTGACCTCAATCTGTGTGATTCCATTCACACATGCGGGGTAGCTCCCCTTGGTCTTCGGACCGTCATGTGATAGGCCTCTTTCCCTTTTTCTGTGATTTCTAGATTCCTTATGTTGATTTCTGGAAATTTTATGCTTCACCTATTTTTGTGCATTGGTGAATTCATATGTTATTGATTTGTCATGAGTACAAATTTGGGGTATGATACCTCTTTGGATCTTTGAGAAGATTCTTGTGATATTGATTATCTCTTATCGGTTGATCTCCTGTTGATCATTATTTGCATACTTATAGTTGTATGTCAGTATGGGTATTTCATATTTATGACATACCTCTTATCGGTTGATCTACTGTTGATCATTATTTACATACTTATAGTAGTATGTCATTATGGATATTTTATGTTATGCCATATCTTCTATTCTATGTCATACTCCCATTCGAGTTTCCATACTCCCATTCGAGTTTCCATACTCCCATTTGAGTTTTCGTACTCTCATTTTGTGATATCTGGATTTCTTGTGTAGATTTCTAGAATTTGTGTTTTCTGGATTTTTTGTGTAGATTTCTAGAATTTGTGCTTCACCAATTTTCGTGATTTCCATTGATAAGTTTTATCAATTTTTGTGCATTGGTGAATTCGTGTGTTATCGACTTGTTATGAATACAAGTTTAGGGTATGATATCCCTTTCTATCTTTGAAAAGATTCCTGCGACATTTTCGATGAATGAAAATTCATTGGTATTATATTTTGATGCCAACTATTTCGATGAAATTTTGACGTATGTCGAAGTTGCTACTGACGTTGCTATTTTATATCACGTGTTTTAAAAATTTGTTATTCTTCAAAATAGTTTCAAAATAAAAATTAAAAATTGATTTCAAAATTTTTACAGTTTACGCTTTCAAAAGAATGAGAAAGCGATTTAAACGTTTCAGAAAAATCGAGGACTATGACCCCTTTCTTTTACTGATTCGCTTAATTCCGGACTTGTCCGTTTGAGAATGTGAAATGTTATTTTTTTTAAAATACACAATTATGCACTTTCAAGAAGACGATGAAGTGAATTAAACGATTTAGTAAAACTCGTGGTTATGGGTCATGTGCGTTTGCTATTTCGGTTAATTCCGGACTCGTTAATTGAAAAATTTGTGATTTGAGATTTAATTATCAATTGTGATAATTAAATAATCATTGATTTGTGATTTCTGATTATCATTTTTGATAATCAGAAATTTGTTGTTTCTAATTATCGTTTATGACAATTAGATATTTGTGACTTAATTATCGTTTGTGATAATTAAATATTTGTGATTTAAGATTTGATTATCGTTTTGATAATTGAATATTTGCTGATTTGAAATTTGATTATCGTTGTGGTAATTCCTGATTATCGTTTTTGAAAGTTAGATATTTTTGTTTTCTAATTGTCTTTGTTGATAATTAGATTTTGCTGTCTTCTAATTATTGTATCGATAATTAGATATTGCTGTTTCGTGATTTCTGTATTCTGATTATCTGTATGGTAATTAAATTTTGTAGAGAATTTAAGAATTTCTTTTATGAAATTAAAAGATTTCTTTGGTGTTTATACTGTACTACGCCGGTGTACCGGCTCAATTCTCTGCTATTCATGACGTGTTTCACGCGTCTTCCTTCTACGGAAATGCCTTAGGGATTTCCGATCCTTTTTCTTTAGCAACCTTCTATTCACATCATTGCTTCGGAGGTTCAACACCCTCGAAATGAAGATGTTCTTCTCGTGAAAGTTCAGTGGTTCTCAAATCCTATGGATTTCACTTTGGAATCCAGAGAATACATCGAGCAAACACGTTCAGGCTTTCTCTTTCATGCTCTATATGGTGAACTTTTTATTTTCAAATTTCGTCATTTTATGATGACATGCTTTTATGGTTGTTACCTTTTGTCCATTTATACCTTAAGATTGCGAGGACGCAATTTCTTCATGGAGGGGAGTCTGTAACAACCCGGTATTTTGCATCAATTATAATCGACAATTTAAACGATTAATATTGACACAAACTTCCATTTGAAGTTTTTTAAAATTTGAATTAAATTTCTTTTATAAATTATTAAAAGGAATTGTGGGCTTTGTAAATTAAATAGTTGTCCACGTTTTTTTTTATACTGGGCCGTGATAATTCTTAAAACATATAACCGGCCCCTTTTTAATTTTTTTCTCATTCGTAACCCTAAGAAAATAAGAAAATAAAATCGAATGAAGAAAAGAATGGCGGCCATGTTCGATCGCTCCTACCCCTTCTTCCCAAATAGGGTTTCGATCGTTCTTGGCTTTGCTCGTCTCTGTGATGCTAAATTCGTCGACAAGGTGAGTGATTCTCTCACTCACATCTCAATTCATCCTTAGTGTAGTGTTTCGGTAGTTCGAGTTTATCTTGTTATCGATTCGAGATGAAAATTTATTTGGGGAATTGCTTTTATGGTTTCTTGCTTGTGTTCGAATCTGTGAATTTGCTAACTACTTGATTTTCATTTACTTTGTTGGCTTCGGCCTTGCTTTCTCTGATGAACTGCGGATATGATGGTTTCATGACCACGGCTTGTTCCGCATTGACTTCGGTCACTTAATTTTTGTGGACATTGGTTTGGTTGACATTGCAAAGCTTCGGCTTTGATTTTTGTTTTGATGATTCACTTTGGCCTTTGTTGCCCATTTGGTTTTCAGTTGTGCCTATACTTGAATTCATTTGATGTATTCTCTGATTTTTGAATACACGGCTTTGCGTTTTTACATTGGAACTTGACAGTGTTTGTGTGATGAATTTTTTTGACATATCTGTCTTGGTTTGAAACTGGAGTAACATGTTTAAACTTGCACTATACTGCCTCACTGCCGTGTTGGTGTCGCACTTGTGCTTGTTGACAGTGATAATCCTTTTGCTTTGCGAACTCAACTTTGTTATTCTCTTGACATTTTGCTGTTTGTTTGAGGTGTACGCGTGTTGGGTTGTAGCTTCGAGCTCTGCATAGTACTTATGTGTTGAGTCTTGTTGCTGTTGAGGTTTTGTATTGTTTGGTTTGGCTAGAACTGCCTGGCGTATTTTGGTGATTGGATCTGGAATACTTATCTACATCGCTTGTATCATCTAGTATGCCTTATCTTCATGTTCGTGTACATAAATTACTGCTTTATGTTAACCTGATTCATGTAGTTGTTCTGATGCTTTGCCTTTGTACCTTGTTGATATTCCTTTACATTTTGAGCTGGTTTATACTGGTAGCTTGAGTTTCACATATTCACTGCCTATATGAGCACTCATATAAGTTTAGTCTATATGTTTGCGGTTCCATGTTGCACCTTTGTTTAACTTTGCTCATGTGCAGTTTGTAATGTACATATTCTGTTGTCACTGTTGCAGTTTTGCCCGTTTGGTTTGTGAGTCATTGTTGCACTTATACTTGTTTCATGTAGCATTTGGGTTTCACTGACCATCATGTGAATGCTTGCATCCTTGTACTGTCAGGTCCACATTGCATTTTCACTTGGGTACACATTTGAAACTGATACATTGCATTATTCATTTGCAGTAAACATTCTCTATTACTCTGATTATGTTGCAGTGTTCATATATGGTTATTTAAAGCCATTTCATTATTGGGGCTGTGACACTTGTTGTTGCACCTACTCTACCACCATTCATTTCGAGTATGTGAAGCTCTGTCCTGTTTCACAGTTGCATAACTGTTGTATCTTTTGGAGTTTGGTCTTGTGTTTGAAATGCTGGTGCAGAGCCTTGCTTATTTCTTGCCAGTACATTCATGTGTACACCACTTGTTGTTGTTACATATGTTTGGTTCGCGACTCTGAGCAGTGTATTCTTCATGTGTATATTTTTGGAACTTGCACTGTTTGTTTTACAGTTGCATGATCATATGCATTTCTTTGGACTGTTAATCTTCGGGTTGTAATTTCTGATTCATTCTGTTTGCAGTAGTGTTGAGTCACGATTGTCGTGACTTGATCTCTGTAGCCTTGTTTTGCTGATTTACATTTGGTGTTGTGACGATTTTATACACTGTTGTGGCGAGGCAGTACACGCGTGCGTGTACTGCAGCCTCACAGGTTTAACATTTTAAAGTGGCAAGGCAGTGCACGCAAGCGTGAACTGCAGCCACACGGTATTCATTGGGTACATCATCACTGTAGTGGCAAGGCAGTGCACGCAAGTGTGAACTGCAGCCACACGGTATGGTTTTATGATATCTATCTTGTTTTGATTAATTGATCTTTTGCATATTCCATATGCTGTAGTGGCGAGGCAGTACACGCGTGCGTGTACTGCAGCCCTACTCGACTTAATATTTTAATTGATATTTAAATGTTTTGAACTGTTTTGTTTATTTCAATTCAATATTCTGAATTGCATTCTGATTTGGTTTAATTACTGTCGTCTATTCATTATTTAATTATTATTGCTTCTGTGCACTAATAACTGAGTTTGAATTAGACTGACCCGAGTATTATTTTCTTTTGAATTTAATACTCGGGTCAGACCGAGTATTTCAGGTTGTAGATATTCTGCTTTGGGGTTGCTGCTAGAGCTATGAAGTTCTTTCATATCTTTTGGAGTAGTCGTCGTCATTTGTAGTAGTCTGTAAAATTGTATAGGAAGATATGTATTCATGTATATTAAATACGTTAATGTACTTGTATATGTAAATTCCTTAGTCGACTGTTGTAGTTGTATCATATGTACCGTGTCATATGTATTGCATCAAATGTATTGTAACTGACATCGGTTATTGTATATATGAGACTTTCTGTTTGATTTGTGTTCCGCATTATATTATCTGTGTGATATTTTATATTTACTGTTCTAAACTATTACGAACCATCGTAGTTCGTTTTATACTGGAATTGGGGTATGTCGATGGGAGAAAATAAATCAGTGATGGAAAATGAAAGAAAATATATTTATATACCCCTCCCATTGAGATAACCAATACTAGTATAAGGCCTAACTATTGATGGTCGCTCCTCAACAGCCTTATTCTCCGTGCGAGTTGACAGCACTACACCGTAGTGTTCTTGGCTAGCGTGGGTATAGAGGTGGGGCGTCACATCCTACTTCATTCTGCAGTCTCCACTGCGTACACGGTGGTTAAAGTGGTTTTCGGAGTTGGCAGAGAGTATGACAACTTCCGATTCCGGTCTCTTTAACAACCAACCGTTATTATAACACCGCGGTCATTTTAAAATAATTTATACTTCAAAACCAAAATATAATATCTTTTTCGAAAACAGATAAGTACGATATCATTTCCATTTCAAAACCAAATCAATATGATATCATTTACAAATCATAGTATTTCAAAGTTATAAAATTTCGAAACCAAAGACTTAAAACTATAATACTTCCAAAACATAATACTTTGAAATTAATAACTTTGAAATATAAATTCCACCCTTACATGATTTAAATAATAAAATATTTTATAAAACAACTAGCCCCTTAAATTTCACCATCCATTCCAAAACAACTCGAATTTCTAAATTTTAAATTTAATATATTTCAAAGCTTAAATATTCAATATTTCAAAACTAAATTTCATAATTCATATATATACAAATTTCACTTTTACTATTATTTAGTTTTGAAATATTTTCTACTAGGACCAATATCCTTTAAATAAAACTTCAAACTTCGAAACTGAATATTCCTCAATTTATTCACTTAATCACTTTAAACCCGAATTAAGTTATAAAAACATATTCTTTTAAAATCTCAATTTCAAATAAGATCCAAATGGATTCTTATTAAATATAATTCTTAATCAGATAAAATCTCAATAAGTTTCAAAACCGTCTTCTCAACCTTGATTTATAAAAATCAATATAAACTCTATATTAAAATATAATTTAAGTAAATACTTATCCATATTATATTTTAATAAAATCAACTTTATTATTAAACTTATTTAATACTTTAAACAAATTTTAGCTTAAAACCAAGAACTTAACTATATAAAAAAATCACAGTTATAAAATATCCAAATCATATATTTCTTTACAAAACCATAGAAATCATTTCAAAATATTTTTATATATAGACTGCGGTGTCTGTATAAAATTTTCTATCCTACAATCAAGTGATATGGATATTTATCATTTCAATCCGTAATTTAAAATAAAAATACTGTTATATATCATTTCAAACCGCAATCCCGAATCAAAGATAACAAATAAAGAACTTGCATATTATAATGATATAAATAAACACCCATTCATCCATCAACAGACCACACATCCATCACAATCATCATCCAAACAATCAGTCCATATCAATAGATAACTGGTAATATATAAAAGGTATTTAACTGGCAGTTATATTCAATAATAAATTAAATAACAATTTAGTTTAAAATAAATGCAATTTACTGAGATGATGACTAAAAATATACGAAACAGTCATAAATAAATTCATAATCACAACATAAATTAAATTTAACGAACATAAGAAATTTTTGAAGTTGTGAGTGGGTTAAAACACTCACCTTTGTATTTAAATTGAATTTGAATCCAATTTAAACCCAAAAATTGGACAGACTCAGAATCTATCCAAACTAGCGTCAAAATATCCAGAATTTCAATCCGATCCTAACAAAAAAACCATGCGTAAATCGGATATCATATGAAAAATTATAGCATTAAAACGAGTTGAACTCGAATTAAAATAAAATAAAACAATGATTCGTATAACCTGCCATGTCATCATCTTCACTTCGCACGGCTACAGGGAAAACACGCAAAACCCACATCGTCACCTGCAGTATGCATGCCCTAGCACGGAACAAAACGCACGCCACACGAAGCAACATGCCGACATTTCCTACCGAAGCCGCGCGCGCGCCCAGATGCGCGAGCCACTCGTCAAACTCCACCATCCCGCCGCCGTCGCTCGCGCGTAAAACAAGCCGGCCGCCACCTCAAGTTGAACCCTAATCAAATTTTGTGAAAAGTCCAACCGTTGAATTGCCAAATAAACTGCGTGGATGAAGTCCCCTCGGCCCTCTCTTCAAAACCCAGAAAGGATTTCCCGATCAGACGAAGTTCATCGTCGAGCGATGAACGGCCAAAAATTGATTTGCGATTTCTGGAAAATCGATGATTCAAAAAAAAAATGAACTGTAGATCTGAGATGCATACCTCAAGAGCTTCGATATATCATTTTTTTGAATTTTTTTGAGGAGTTTGAATTTTCATTTGATTTTTGAATTTGCAATTGAAATTAGGGTTTGCAGCCATTGGAAAGAGGAGGAGCTGATGGAATTGTACGCACACACAAATGAGAAATAGAGGTAGGCTAGGGTTTATAACAGGTTATATATAGGCAAGGCTGAAATAGAATGATGACCTGATTGACTATACGCGCTAACGATAAAATGGCCCAAAAAGCCCTTTAGGACTTCGGAACGAAATTGGGTCAACCCATATATCAAAAGGTGTTTTTAAATATTTTAAACGCAATGGAAAAGGTTTCAAGTCCAAATTCCATTGCATGAAGAAGTTATGCCAAAATCAATATTTTTCAAACTGATTTCAATTGATTTCAATTTCATCGATTTCAATTTCATCGATTTCAAGGCGTTTCGAGTCGTACGATCAAACGACAAGCCCGATCGCTACGAAACTTGAAATCCTACGATGATTCGCCGTTACGGATCCGATGAAACTGGTCTCGTCGAAATCCGAGTCAGTGACCAAAATGACTATTTTTACATTAATTAAATAATTAAATAATTAATTAAAAAAATCCAATTTTTAATTTCAATTCTATAATTGACAATTTTATCACTTTTATATTTCTTAATCATCTACAAAAATTTTTAAACAAGTTTAGATGTCAATTTAAAGTTGATAAATCTATCAATTGTAGTGTCAAATTTTCGATTTCATTATATTCAAAATTATAAATTAAATTTCCAATAATTCTATTAAATTATTTTTCATTCTACTATTCATTTCATTGTTATTCAACAGATGAAATTAACACTGGTTCATGGCTTATTACATTATTATTCTCAAATTTAATCTTAATCTCAATTAATGCAAAATTAAACATTAAATTTTGTTAAATTGCAATTAATCTTATTATTGAATTTTACACTTTAATTAAATTAATAAATCTTGTTTTCTATTCTTTAAATCAACCAATTGTCATATTATAAATAGAGTTAGCATTAATTTCAATTAATTCCTTAATTTATACAAATATAACCTTAAATTGAGATTCATTGTAATTTATTACAAACTTGATTTAATGGATGACATAAATGATTACTTTAAAATAATAGTTGCCACTAACCCTTAATCATATTTGTATAAGTTATCATTTCCAAATAATTACATACAGAACATTGAGTTTTATCCAATCACTATTTATTCATTATTAATTCATTGATTAATCCAATATTTACATTTATTTTTCTTATATTAATTTATTACCAAATATTCCTATTTACCATCAATTATACCCAAATAGTTGTTTCAATCAATTGGGATTGCATTGAATTAATTATTTATTAGTTTACATTTCATTCCCATTATAAATTCATTAACAATTTACAAATTTCCTTTATTGATACATCACTTACATTCATACCTAATTACATTAGTTTTATCCCATTACACTAATATATGCATATTTACCTCTTAATATGAATAAATATTCCATTTCTAAATGTGTACTTCTAACAATTGTACACATTAATTTAGGTTTAATTCCAATTAATGAATTTATCTTAATTCCATTCTTTTACCGATTTATTACCTTATCAATAAATTTACGATTCTATTTAATTTACATTCACACTTCCGTTATTTTATTAATTACCATTAAAGTAACGTTTATTATCTACAACAAACATTATAATTACTTATCGACATTGATTGTATAAATTTTCCATTTATTACGTATTACTTCATCGGTTACTATAACATTGAATTCATTAAATTATCACTAATTATATCATTGCATTAGTTAATACAATATTTCCATTTGTTTTCTTATATTCAATTTCATAGCCTAGTATAAAAATTCCCATTACTTCAATTAATCGTAATTTCATTTCAGTTGTTAATACTTAGCTTTAATTTCCAATATTGCATTTCATTTTTAACATTTACTTCAATATAAATTATAAATTTTTTATTTCTTCCTAAATTTAATTACAAAATCTTAATTAAATCAACCAATTTATTTATCAAAATTTACGAGTCGTTACAACCGACTCACGAAGAATCTCATCGTATGCATCCATGTCCACCTCTCAATGATAACGTAATGCCTATTATTGCACGCATCGAGATCCAACTACAACATAAAATCTTCCTTAATTGAATATCAACCCGAATTGGGTAAATAACATTTACTCAGTTTCGCAATGTCCTATTGTCGCCATAATGAAAACTAGCTTTCCTACTTATACTAACATCCACAAATTTATACACACACACATAAAATATATACACACTAACTATTTTATTTAAAATCTACGCCTTATGCCAAGATTCATGTCACACATCTGGAACGCTAATTGCTCGATCGCTATATACTAGAGCGGTCGATCGCTTGCTGTTGACCACCCAAATAAGAGCAGTCGATCGGTCAACGCTATTTCATCAATCATTGTTTCCTAAATTTGCACAGTAATTTATAGTTTTACCTTACAGCAATTGCAGTGAACCTAAGTTTTCGATAATCAAATTTTCTTATTCAAGTTCTATAACAAATGGGACTTTCAACCCTCAGAAATCGACACTACTATATCCTCGGTATTCATGTGCCGCAAATCAGAGTGCCGAGGCCTGGCCCGTTAAGGGTAAAAAAAAAGAAGACGGGTTGGTATCTTACACAATTGGAATAACATATATTATTTCAATATATATAATTTTTACAGTGGAAAATTTAAATACATTTACAAGAGTTAAACATAGACAATTATAAATCTATGTCCATACGGCACTTCCAGATTTCTTCTAAAGAATCTTTTAACTCCATGCTCCGAGCTCTTCCAGATTTCTTCTAACAAAACCTAACTACTAGGCTGTCCAAAAAATAGGGCACCTAGAGTTTAAGGAAAAGGAAATAAACTCCGGGTCAGTCATGAGACTGCTGTGAGACCTCAACATATGGATTTTGAAAACAAAAGGGTATCTTATAAGACCACGCCGCACATAAACATGGAACGCGTTTTTACCTTATGATAACCAAACATTTCTACGTAGAAATTTGGTAATATTATTTTTAATGACATTATTTTAAAAACATTTGCAAGTAAACTTATAAGTCTTAGCTGAAATGCTTGTGCATCTCACATTTCAGTACTTTGCACAACTAAGTGGTACAACACTTATTAAATATTGGATTTCCAACTAAATAGTGAGGTAAGGTACTACTACCCATACAGTCTAGAGGAATGCACCCAATTCCCCAGAAATTGGTCCCTATGCGAATCAAGACCGGCATATCCAAAAATATAATATACAAATAACATTGAGTATTACATCACCCGGCCGTTACCGACCTATCTAAGATGTCTCATAGCATACATCACTTAAATTAAAACCGGCGTTACATCGAGTAGAAATTTTATCCACCCAGAAGGTGATATTATACCCAGATTGGTTGCAACCCACTTTAGCCTTAAAGCATCCCATTTTTCGCTAATCCTGGGGTATGAGGCTTTGAGGTAACTGTAACATGCCCTATTTGGAGGCCCAAAACCAACTATTACTAATGCTACAATCATCCATGGTTATTAATTCTCGAATGTCCAAGTGCAGTAATGTTAGATGCATTGATATACCAAAAACTGATGAATATTAAAAAAATTGAAACTCAATTTAAAACAAATTCTCATTTCATTACAAGTAGCAATTTAGATTCATTACATATCCCAATTCATAAACCACGTTCAGAGAAAATATAGTTATTACAAATTATGCCAAGAGCGACATATGAAGATGCCACCTTGGTTGATCAAGGTCTAAATATAGGTAATTAAGCAGCTTTTCCATTTCATCAAATTAAACACCAGAATCAAACAGAAAGAATTCCTAGTAGCTAGCTTGCCTCCTACACGTCTTTGAAAGCTTATTCATCTAAAGGAGAACCTGAAGACCTTAACTCTCAAACTACTCAAAATTAATTGAGTACCCAAGAGTTTAAGGGGAAAACATAAACTTCGAGTCAAACAAAAAATATGGTGTGAATAATAACCTACCACCTTGAACCATGTACATATCTAGCGAGACCATGCCACTTAGCGGAATGAGTTTTCCCCTCAATAATGGTTAAAACATAAAATAATAATATGTATCATGATGATATGAAAACATGCTATATGCTCTGGATTTTTCATCCCCATTCACCTGACTATCTGCCTCAAGTTATAGTTTCCAAGGTCACTATTAACTATTAGTTTTCATGGACTTACTAATAACCTATTCTAAGCTTATGGACTATCTGTCTGGTTTCGTAGTTTTTATGGGATCACTAATAACCTATTGGTGTCTACCACACTACACCAGAAAAGACCTTTAGTAGCGTTGAAAAAACTCTGCCAAAAAATTTAGTAGCATTTTAAAGAACGTTACTATAGGTCGCGCAACTAAAAGTATGATTTTTTTGGTTGCGTTTTAATAAACGCTACAAAATGTTTCCGTATAAGGCCTTTTTTAAACGCTACTAAAGGTTTTCTGCAGCGTTTACAAAACCTACCAAATGTCATTCTTTGGTTTTCTATAGTGTTTATTTGTGCAACTAAATTTTTTTTGGTGGTATTTATTTTATGCCACTTTAAATTCAGGTGGTATTTTACATTTTTATAGCATTTTTAAAACGCTACTAAAAATTATTGGTTCACTACACCACAAAAGGCTTTTAACAGCGTTTGATAAACGCTGTAATATGATACAACAGCGTTATTAGAAACGCTGTATAACGACATGCTGTCGTATATACATAACTTACAACAGCGTTTCTTTAAACGCTGTTGAAACATCTCTGTGACAGCGTTTATTACGAGCTGTCAATAATATTTTTTACAGCGTTTCAGACGTGCTGTCGAAGATGTTCAAATTCTACTTTAACTGTTTACAACAGCTTTTTCTAAACGCTGTTATTGAATCATCAACAATTTCGACAGCATGTTAAAAACGCTGTGATTGAATCATCAACTATTTCGACAGCATGTAAAAAATGCTGTTATTGACAATTTCAAGATAATTACAGCACGAAATAAACGCTGTTGTTTCTTCATTGACAGCATTAATTAAACGTTGTCTTCTATTTATATAACAGCTTTAATATTCCACTCTATTTTTGAATATTCCAAAACTATATTTTAAGCATATTCAAGCAACTAGTATATATAACAGGTTCTAATAACTATTAATTGGTTACATAAACTAGTTAAGACAATATTAATAAACAAAAGACATCCATAAACCAAGTTTCAATAATATCCATAAACAAAAATAACAAAGTAAACTATTGACATACAAAACCACATACCATCCAATTGACAACTATTTACGTACATTTCATACGTCTGCAGTTCTCCCCTGTAGTTCATCCTACCACTGCTTCAACCAATTCATTACTAATTCTTCACTGTTTTATTGTTTCTGCTCATTACTATTTCTTCCAATAATAACCAACACTTTCCATCACCCATACAGCTATAGCTTCCATACTTCGTCTTCGAACAACATCCACTAATCCCTGTCACAGTGCCACATAAACCACTGTTCTTATCACTGCTACTAACAGACTTCTGCATCACTACCCCCTAACCACTAAAAACAAAACTTCAACCACACAAACTTCAACTTGCTGCAACTGTGCTCCTCTTCAACAATTCGACAGCATCCATACACTATTGAAGCAACACATACCATTTCCCAATCATCCAAACACCTCTGCCTATATGCGAAAAGCTTCCATGCTATCTGCTTTCTCCCACAAAATCATCACAGCCTTCATACCACCAGAGAACTTCAACACCACCACTGCTTCATTAAAACCACTTCTGCATTTCTGCATTTTGCACTGTTACCACAATATCCTCCTTACCCTCTGTTAACTTGCATCAACTCCCCTATGCCTCTACACACAAATCTGCCATCCTCTTCCTTCTTACTGCAGATCAACAACCACTACAACATCTTCCATCCTGTCACATACAACATAGCACAACATTGCCATCTCTGTCAACCCAGCATACAAACTTCCATCACTTGCAACAACTTCGACTACAGCTCACAGTTTACTCTTCTGCCCATTACTGTCAAACAATCAACCTACTGCCACTCCACATACCATCAACACTTCAATACACACCAACACATCAACCTGCAAACCATACTTACCATCACACTTCCCATCATTTCACTTCTTACCATCATCACAGCAGCACTTCTTTTCTTCATCACTGCACATCAAACTTGTTGTACCATCACCTCCTGCTATCTACAGTTAGCAATTTGACAACTTATTTCAATCTTCGTATAATATAAGCAATTAAAAATATATCAATATAACAAATATCAAGACTCACTATTAGTCTGAGTCTCTTCTGAACTTCAACAGCGAGAGCATCACCACGGGACTCACTATTAGCAAGATACATTGAGCAATGTTTGCTAAGCATCTCATACTCTAATTCACTAAATATTTTACTAATGATTCGGAACAACTGAGTATATACATAACATGCTATAGATATATTAATATAAACTTGGAAATTTTATTTAAAACTAAATTCTTTCCTCCTTGCTTTCAGATCTATTTAACACTAAGTAAACCACTTCTCATCGGATAACAACTATAAAGAGACAATGATAGATGTTTAAGTGTATAAGGTATTAAGTGTGTTTGAGGTTTAGAAATCAAGCCCGACCAGTATCCAAGCTTAAGCCAATTTCTGATATGAAAAGTAATGAAACTAATTTAACATCGGGTAACATCAGATCTATTGCAATTATTTAAATAATACATTGAAGTATAGTTTCAATAAAATTCTGATATAAGCTTGGGAGATCATAACAGTAATCTTATTTTTATTTTTACTTTATAAGAGCGAGTCTCAAAATATCAACTTATGATTTAAATATTGACAGAAACCATGCAATTCAACATGCTAGCATGCTACCACATTTACCGATGAGTACAGACCTTAAGCAAAATATTATCAAACTGGTCTTCTTTCGTCTACAATAAGGGAATTGTTAATATTTAGAATATTAAAACAATTGTTCAGACTTCAACATTATTGGCCAGAAAGAGTTGTTCTATACCAAAGGACTGGCTACCTGACCATGTCCTATGTACTGCTTATAGGATTTTCTATAATATATAAAATGCACGTTAATTTCGTGATTGGAAACAAAGAGTTTTTTTCACGGGTTGAATAAATTATAAACCTTCCATGTACAAGGAGAGTGATTGAATTGAATAGGTTTGATCAATTCAATGAGTTGTATGTGAAGTTGTAAACGTTTAAAGGTACCGCACTAGCTATACTTGTCTTTGAAACTTTTAGATTTCACCAGTTAGAATTAAAAATTTCTTTTCTATTTCTTTCAAGATGACAGAAGTCATAAATAATTAAATACAAACGAGGGATAGTTGAGTGACAATACTAAAACTACACGCTAATATAAACGACTTCAATTCTGAGCAGGGAACGAGGCAGAATTTCTTGCCTCTACCTGCATCTAATCAAAATTTAACAGGCAATTCAAAATTAATGCTAGAGGTTAACCTGTTGCAGCAAACCAGCTAATGAATGGCAGAGTAGAAATACCTAAATATGCTAGAAAAATAAATTCAGGTTTAGAAGAAATACCTAAATATGCTGAATAAGTCTAAATTTTTTCTAAAACTATTAAATACTATATATTTTACCTGCAGGTTCATATAAGAATGCACTGAGACAAGAAAGCCTGAGAACAATTTCAAGCATTTAAATGTTGTTAGATATGCAACTTAATTTCCATAAAATAATACAAGAGCAATACTATTGCTGCAGGAAAATGATAGTCAATGCATACATTGAAAGTTGAAAGGTTACCTTTGTTCTCTGTTACATTTCCAATTTGCATTTGTTTTGTTTGTTTACATTGCTCTTTTCTCTGTTCAAAAAGCTAACTGCACTGTTACACTTCACCACCTCCTCACCAATCCCCTTCCACAGTCACACCTCAAACTTCACTCACCTATCCCTGCCATCCTCACCACTTCCACACACTGCCATTACACCCCAACATACAACATCCATCACCACTGCCTCCTTCCTTCCAAACATCATCATAGCCTCAACAATATCACTTCTGCCTTTATACTAGCAACCTCCTATCACTTCTATGCACATACAAACTACATATAAACTTCGGCCTACATACCACTGCCATCCCTCAACAAACAAGCCATTGCTACTGTAAAAATATAAATACTAACATGCACACTAATTCATAAAAATCAATAGCACTAACACCTTTTTTTTTTGTGCAAAATATGAGCTCAGTTGCTAATTCAAAATAGCCTTTGTAATTGTCTATATTTATCTATTGGAACCAAATAGGGTAGTCTCCAAGAGGGAATATTGCATCAGTGTCTAATAATTTGGAGATATTGCTACTTATTTCTCTTTATATTGTGTAATAATTCGCATACTTATTTAAAAAAATTCCATGCATTTTTTCTGTCTTTGCATTCATTTCACATTGGGAAACCATAGCGAGTAAATCAAAATAAGCTTACCAATGATTATATTCATAGGCAATGTTGAAACCCAAGAGCCACCAATATTTGAACATCAAATCCTTCGATCAGAATTAAAAATGCAACCCAAAGATGTCTAATGCACACCTATAGTTCAAGTAATCAATCAACAAAGAGCAATTTGAAATGCATAGAACAATAAGAAACATAAGGATTTCCCAAAGATAGATAAATGATTATGATTTAAACTATAATTCAATTTTGTAGGCTTAGTATCATTAATACCCTTACGCGGCTTCTTTGTCCCAAATTAATCAGACCACTATAAGTTGACTCGACAATCAATTTATCATCATAAGTTGGAATTTGCAAATCTAGTTTCAAAAATGAGTCGCGATTTGCAACACATTTTGAGATTGGTAGTGTTGTCTCCATATATCATCTGTTGAGTCTCCATCGTCAATTAATTTTAATAGTTCATCACATTTTGACTGAAGAGTGTTGATGTGGTCTTCTTGTTTAGGTCTGTTTTTATTCCATTCCTTTAGTTGAAGCTTGGCTGCTTCAAGAATTTTCACGAGTTTGTAACATTCAGTACCTTCCTCCCTTGGTATATCATTAATGTGTATTGCTGTTGTGTGTCCAAGGCAAAATTTTATATTCTTGTTAATATATATTTTTATATAAAAGTATATGTTGTCATATCCAAGGCAAATTTTTGGGTTCTACCTATAGATAATAATTATTCTGGAACAATGAAATTGATTTTATGTCAACGTGACATGGCTGCATTGATTATGAATCGAGTTATTATCAACAATGAAGCTACGTATTTATGTTTGACCCATGGATAAACCATAAATCTCTGGTTGACAAAATAGGCTGGAACAATATCTATTTACGTAACACAGCCAGTAGTACAGTTAGTCATATTATATGAGATAAGCAGTTTCAACCTCAACTTTTATCTGAAACAAGGGAGGTAGCAACACGAATTAAACATGATACAATTTCTATTGATCATGCTACTAATTTCTAGACAATTTGCAATAAAAGGAAATATGTGTTTTCCACGGTCTGGAATGGAGTATGACTCCATACAGCTAGTGATGATAACCTTAAATTGATATGGCATAACAAAACGGTCAATTTTTTTTCTTTCGCTAGTTATATGGCCTATCTACAGTGTTTACCAACTGCAGACAGATTGTTAAACTGGGGGATTATAACTAATTTGACAAGTGTGCTATGTAATGACCATAATGAAAATCATCATCACTTATTTTTGAATTGCGCTATAGTACTTACCTGTGGGATTCTCTGCTGCTTAAGCTCGCCATACAACCATCTTCATCCAGCTCGTTGTGAGATCGCTTTTCCAATTTTCGACTCCATTTTCCAATAGTATCACCGCTCAAAGATCTGGCCTTTGTGGCGGCATCAGCATTGATCCATCACCTCTGGCTTGAGCGCACACGGCGACGTTTCGAAGGAAAGTCGTGTTTGAAGGAAGCTAGGTTAAAATTACTGGAAATTGATGTTCACCTGCAGTTGTCTCGCAGAATGAAATCGAAGAATGAAAATGAAGATGGAAGGAAACGAAGTTAAAAGAAAATGCAGGATGAGTGGAGGGAAAGCGAAAAAAATTAAGAAGAGAGGCGGCAATTGTTTTTTTTAGTACACAGTCATTCACAGCGTTCTAAAAAACATTTAGGCTTAATTAAAATTCAAACGTTAAAAATAATCCAAATAAGATAACTTTTAACCGCATTCAGGGTATAAACGCTGAGAATAATTGCTGTTAAAAATGAATTTTGGTGTAGTGGTTGTTTGGCAGCATATTTTGAATGCGGTTATTTATGGTTGATGGCTTATACCATTTCCAGCAACCGCTTGTATAATATTCATATTAAAACAAGCGAACAATCACAAAATTTTCACATTCAAACGAACAATTACATCACATAATGTAACGATCCGTAAAGTTTGATGATTAAAATGAGTTAAATTAATAAGATTTTAGTTAAATTTAGAAAAGAAAAAAAATCTTATAAATTTATATTGGAACGAATGTTAGAAATTAGATGTAGAAAATGAAATTAAAATTAACAATTTAAAATTTATATTGCAATTAATTGGAAATAATGTAAATTGAATAGAAACATAAGTTTATTTATATGGCAGTAATTGATGAATAAAAAAGTTTGAAACCAAATAAATTTATGGAGAACATTTAATAGTAATTAATGTTTATGTTAGGAAATTGACAATTTGTGGATTTGTTAAGATTGCAAAGTTATAATTGAGTGTAAATAGGAATATTTGGTAACTAATTAGAATAAGAAAATTTTTAAATGTTATAACTTGGTTACAAAATTTATAGACGGAAGTGGATGTAAATATGAATTAAATAATGTGCGCATTAATTTATAGTGGGATAAATCGTAAATTGATGTAATAAGGATGATGCAGGTTGATAAGTACTCATAATGTTGTGTTGTTGATAAACGTTACTTTAATGATTGTAATATAAAATAACGGAAGTGTGAATGGAAATTAATAGAAACGTAAACTTATTTTAAGGTATTAATTGATGGTAGATTTATAGAATGGAATTAATGCAAACCAATGGAATTAATGAAGATGTTTACATAGCTACACATTGAATATATGAAAACAAAATGTACGCATTGGATTAAATTAAGGAATTTAAATATTAATAAATAATCATTTAATAATACCAATGTTCTGGGAGTAATTATAATAAGTTGTTTGAGATGCGTATAAACTTTGATTTGGAAATCAATTGGATTAAAAATGAAATTTGGTATTACATTGATGAGTTTAAATGTTATTTTATTTTATAAAGTACTAAATGGTGTAATAAAGGAATATATATATGGAATTATAATATGGATTGATAAATAAAGAACTTATAAATGCAATTAGAGGCAATTAGGTGGAAATAGTGTAGGTTGCTTGTTTATTTAATGTTGTAATTAAACTTTTGTAATCGGTTGTAATAAATATAAATTTAACGTTTGGTTACTGTAAGTTTAAGTAATAATTTGGAAATAATAACACATAAGTGTGATTTAAAGTAAACGGTAACAAATATTTTAGGGTACCTATTTATCTAGCCCGTTAATTTTAAATATGGGAAAAATTGCGATAAATCTAAATTAATTATTTTGTTATGTTAACGTGATTTAGTAATAATGGAAATTTATATTGAAATGAAGCATGCATTAATGAAATGTATTGTAATTCAATGTTATTTATACCCATAAAATGTTTATTTATTGAATAGCAAGATTTTAAATAAATAAACGGTTTTATTTAGAATTTAATTGATAATTTATGAAGTTTAATGTGAAATCAAACTGCAATTAATTGTCTTAATTTGTGCAGTTAGGGTAGGGTTGATTTGTCATTGAAAATGTTAAATTCAATAAGATGTAATAAATGTAAATTTTATTTATAATATGAAGATTGGTTGACCTAAGGAGTGAAAACCAAGATTTATTAATTTATTTGAAATTTGAAATTTAATAAGTGTATAAATTGCAAATAAGTGGAATATAATATTAAAATATTACATAATGAGAATTTAGATGAAAAGTGAGAATGTTATTGTAATGGAGGTTGATTCCAATATTAATTTCATCCGTTGTTAATAATGAATTGAATAGTTTAATGAAAAGAAAATTTAATAGGAATTTTGGAAATTTAATTTATAAATTCTGAATTGAATGGAATTGAGGTTAATACTGGAATTGAAAATTTTATCAAGATTGAGTTTTAATTTGCTTAAAATCAGTGTAAAGGATTTGGGAAAATTTAAAATGATAAGAAGTGGTAATTATCGAATTTAAATTGAAAATTTGATTAAATTGACTAAATTTTATTTATTTAACTAATGGAAAAATAGCCATTTTGGCCACTGACTCGGATTTCGACGAAACCAGTTTCGTCGGATCCATAACGGTGAATTATGGTAGGATTTCAAGTTTCGTAGCGATCGGACTTGTCGTTTGATCGTACGGACTCGAAACGCCTTGAAATTTATGAAATTGAAATCAATTGAAATCGATTAGAAAAATATTGATTTGAGCGACTTCTTCATATGATGCAATTTGAACCCGAAAGCTTTTCCATCGCATTTAAAATATTTTAAAACATCTATTTTGATATATGGGTTGACCCAATTTCGTTCCGTAGTCAGAACGGGCTTTTTGGGCCACTTCGTCGTTAGCGCGTATATCTATCAACCCGATCCATCTATTTTATTTCAATTTTTCATATACATATCCTGCTATAAACCATACCATCCCTATTTCTCATTTGTCTGTACGTATATTTCGTCTATCTCTCCTCCTCAATGGCAGACAAACAAATCCTAGATCCAAATACAGTTCAAACCAAATCAAAAGCTAAAATTTCAAACTCCACAATATGTAGCAAATTATATATCAATTCGAAGCTCTTGAAGGGAGCAATCCAGATCTGCTGTTTGTTTTTCGATTGGAATTTCTGTGCATCCGAAATCAATGAAAACATTTTCGGCCGTTCATCGTGTCGAAATCAAAGTTGTCGGATCGTCGAACCAATTCTGGGTATTGTAGAGTGGACCGAGGGGATCACATTGGCATAGTTTTTTCGTCGTTTGGACGGTCAGATCATCGGCAATAATTTGATTTGGCCCTGAGGCGGCGGGTGGGTTTATTGGTGCGCGCGGCCTCCGTGGGTTGGTCAGCGATGGAGAGGTGATCGGCACGTCGTTCTAGGGGGGTCGCGAGAGCAACGACAGCGGTGAGCACCACGAGGCAGCGGCGTGTTGATGTAGCTGTAGGGTTTCGGCTGTTGTTAGGACGCAAAACGCGTGCGTGGCTTGTAGGGAAGATGAAGTGACGTGGCTTAGAGATGTATGTGTTCCTCTTTTTTTTTTTTTTTTTTTTTTTTTTGAATTTCAATCACAATAATCGCTATAACTTCTACATACCATATCCGTTTTACGCACGGTTTCGTTTATTAGGATTGTATTGAAATTCTGGACTTAATGACGCTAGTTTGGATGAATTTTGAGAAGGTCAAATTTTTGGGTTTAAATTGGATTTAAATTCAATTTAAATCTAAAAGGTGAGTGTTTTAACCCACTCACAACTTCTAAAATTCTTATGTTTGTTAAATTAATATATGATGTGATTTAAAATTTATTTATGGTTGTTTGGCATATTTTAATCATCATCTCAGTTAATTTCATTTATTTAAATTCAAATTGCTATTTAATTTATTCATTACATTTAAACTGCCAGTTAAATTGTTATTTATTGCATATAAACTACCAATTAAATAGTTATATTTTATTTTTGAATATAAATTGATAGTTGATACCTGTTGTTTATCACCTGTTATATATCGATGTACTGTTTGAATTTTGATGATGATTGTGATAAATGGTTGATGGTGGATATTAGATGAATGGATGCTGTATTCTACATTGCTATAAACTGCAAGTTATTATGCATTTTCATTTCATTCGGGATTGCAGTTTGAAATGATATATAACCGTAATTTTTATTTTTAAATTGCGGATTGAAATTATAACTATCCGTATCACTTGACCATAAGATAGAAAATCTTATACAGACACCTTCGGTCTATATATATATGTATATATATTTTGAAAATGATTTCTATGGTTTGGATAGGATCGGTTAAATAAATATCAAGTTTTTATTTATATAAATATTATTTTATATATACATATATAGTTAAATTTTTGAATTTAAGCTATGTATAAATTTGTTAAATAAAATAAATAAGTTAAATAATGGAGTTTGATTATTTTATATTATATGGTTAAGTACATGTTAAGATATTGAATATGTATATATAGAGTTTTAATGATTTAAATCAATTAAGATCGGAAGTTAAATTGGAAACCTATTTGGATTTGTGTTTTAAGAATTAAACTCCATAAGTTGATGTAGAATTTATTAAAAAAGGTATGATATTTATAACTAAATTTTTATTCGAGATGAATTAAATGAATATTTCTAGTATAAATAAATTGGAGGAAATATTTAGTTATAGGTAATTTGAGTTTTATTTAAATGATTATGGTTTTATTATGCAAATATTTCAAACTAAATAATAAGACTTTTAATGGTTGAATAGAAATTTTCAACCTTAGTTTCTAATTGTTAATACTCAAGGTTTGAAATATATTGAAATGAAGTGGTTTATTGAAACTGAAAGTGAATTTAAAATTTATGGATTTAGACTTAATTTAAAGAGAATAAAATTCTAAGGTTTTAGATTTTTTTTTACTTTAAGTAATTTTAAATTCAAACCATTTTATTTTATATACTGTTGAATATCCAAGCCATTTATGTTCAAAGTTATGGTTTTAAAGCTATGGATTTCCAAGTATTATGTTTTGAAGAGTTATAATTCAAATGTATGGTTTTGAGACATTTTAAATTTTAAAGTGATATGGTTTTAGAAAAAGGATATATTTGAAATGATATCATATTGATTTGGTTTTAAAAAAGGAAAATGATATCGTATTTATATGGTTTGGAAAAGGGATATTATTATGGTTTTAAAGTATAAATATTTTAAAATGACTGCGGTGTTATAATAACGATTGGTTGTTGAAGAGACCGGGATCGGAAGTTGTCATACTCTCTGCCAACGCCGAAAACCACTTTAACAACAGTGTACGCAGTGGAGATTCCAGAATGAAGTAGGATGGTGGCGACGTTTCCTTTGAGGTAAATACGTGGACCCAACTCCCGTGAGTTGGCATATGGTGGCTAAAACAGGAGCGATTGACGGGTTAATTGAGATAGGACCTTTGATCGGACACATCCGTTCGATATTATACTTTGACTTTTGGATTTATTTGGTGGCCACTTTTGATTTTTTTATTTGGGGGTGTGGCTCGAGGTGGGCGGTAGCTGCGGCTACGCGTTACCACCGACCCGGAAGCGTAATTGGTATATCTACCGTGGCATTGCCTAGTTGTGCCGTGTCACCTACCCTATCGCACCTTGTATGAGTTTGGTTTTCTCCCGTAGCCCGTGTGGTATCCTCTGGTGGCTTCCCGATCAGGAGAGACTATGATATTGGATGGACTACTGGGACTATTACGTGTTAAGGTGGAAAATGTAAAGTCTTAATGCTATTTAAAAGTAAGTTTATTTTACAATAGACATTATTATAATAGCAAAATATTACTACATAGTAAATAGTTTAACGGATCCTTAAGAGATGTGAATCCCGAGCATCTCTTAAGTTACTGCACTCATATTTATTTCTGTTGATTTAACTTACGTAAGATCTTTTAGTTCTGACTCGAGTGTTTTGTCTTTTCAATTCGCTCGGGTCAGTCCAAGCGTTTCAGGATTTGAAGATTTTATTCTAGAGGACGGAGACGAAGATTTGTAATACTATTATCTACTTTATTATTCCACCACACCATTTAATTTCGCTGCATTAATTATTATTATCTAGTATGTGTACTCTGATATTGTATTGTATAAGTAAAGAAAATCGAATATTTTTGTAAAGCAATTTCATGAACTGTATATTTGATTATTATATTTTATCATTCCGCTGCAAGATTCTGTTTTGTTTTATTTCTTCCTTCTTTTTCTTGTTTACCCCATAACAATCCGCCCTTCCGTATGGTTTGAATTGACACATGTGGCGATTTAAAGCGTGCGAAAAGGCTGGCCGTTACACATAATTAGAATATACGAACAAACAATCAATCATATGAACATCATATTCAAATAATTGAAAAAACACGCTAATCTCAGAATCATATATAATATCCATAATCAATTCGATAGTAGTTTTTCAAAAAAATAAGTCACATATTACAAGCATTCACAAACAAGCTTACACAAATAGTACTAACAAAATATGACAATATATATAACAATTAAAGTCATGTTCATTGCTTGGTTACCAATAATTCTTTGTTACCGGCAGTCTTCACTTTGAAATAGCTAATTACCTGCAAATGAGTTTAACAATCAACAATAAGAATTACAAACCAAAACTGAATGCTAAGTTAACGATTCAATGACTAAACACACTTATCAATCAATGGGTGCTGGAACATAATTTATTTAAACCGTATTTGAGTTCTAGTTTCAAATAATTTCCTTCTATCAGTGTATTCCCCGTCATAAATTTAAGAGGGGACAGAGGTAATGGTCACAAAATGAATTATTGTTTGAGTATATATTATCTGAGTCCAACATCATTTATTTACTTCAATTTCATTCTGTTTATAGTCTGTATATCAATTTTTCAGTTACTACAATACATGATTTGTCTATGCTAACGGTTTTTGTGGAAGGTTGATATTATCTTATAAGTTTTTAGAACTTAAAGAATGGTTATATTATTTAAACATTCAAGTCTTTACTTTCGTTAGCAAATTATTTATTCCAATATATTTTTATTTGATTATTAAAAGTTTCCCATGCTCAATTTTGCAACAAAATTTTTGAAGCTGTTTGTGAACTCTCAATTTCAAAATGTGGTGAAATAAAATTTGAGGAACTAACATTAATTTTTTAAGTTTAGATTAAACTATAAATTTAATTAATATTTATAAAATTTAGTTGACTTGATTAATATGTATAAGTTATTATTATTATTATTTTATTACTATTAGTATTAACTTTATTATAACTTAGTTAACTTGGTTAAAATTTTATAATTTATAAGTATTAGAATTAGTATTAGTATTATTCCAAACTTGGTTAATTGTTATGAAACTTAGTTGATTTTTATAAACTTAGTTTATTTATTTTAATTATGATTATTGTTTTCATTATTAGTATTAGTATTTTTTTTTGAATGAGGGTACTTATATTTACAAATTAGGTGGCATACAAGTCCATAAGACTATTGGTAAACACATGTCTTTTAATATGACAAAGGCAGGGATCGAATTGGCGACCTTATCGTCAACAGCCCGACTCTTTACCACTGCGCTAAGGCCTTAGACTGTATTATTATTATTATTATTATAAACTTGGTTAATTTTCATAAACGTTGGTTAAACTATTATTATTATCAACAACTTAATTAAGTTTTATACTTTTTTAATTTGTATAAAATTTAAGTAACGAAGTTAGTTTTATAATCATAGTTAATTTATTTTGATCATTAATATTATCATTATTATTATATAAATTTATTCAATTTTTATAAAATTTTGTTAACTTGATTAATATTGTATAAGTTATTATCATCATCATTAGTACTACTATTAGAAATTTAGTTAATTTTATAAATCTTATAGTTAATTTATATATATCTATGTGTATGTGTATGTGTGTGACCTTAGTTAATTTTTATAAAACTGATTAAACTTGGCTAATATTTTATAAATTATTATTTGTATTATGATTATTATAAACTTAATTAATATTCATAAACTTAATTTAATATAATAGTAATACTACATTTATAATTGTACAAAACATGAAAATATTGTAAATTGTACATAATTTAAGTTAATGAATCATCAGTACCTTTCCTTTTATAACTACTAATAAGGCATTGATATATGTGTGTGTGTGTGTATCTGTGTGTGTGCGCGTGCGCGCGTGTTTGTCATATCTGTTCCCAGTGCTTGTATACACACACACACACACACACACACACATACATATACATTTATATATATGTACACACACATATATATATCGTATCTGTTCCCAGTGCATGAAACAGTATAACCGTTATGTACTCTTTGTTCTATTATATCGTATTCACAATAGACGTGAAGCAACAATTCCTAAAATTGGATATAAATCAGTGAGGTGAACAGTAAACTTTAGGGTAAAGCATGTCAAAACCATTTTCTAATGTGTCCACTCAAACGATTACATTTTACAAGACTCATAGCTCCTTTAAGATATTAAATAAATTGCATAACTAATTAGAACGTAATAATATATGTTAACTTACCTAATTTACCAGCAACATGGAATTACTGGCTTTGAACCCCAAGCATCATGGTCAATGCCAATTGACCATCATCCTTTATCGTCACCTACAACATGATCCATGCTAAAATTTCTTCATTTAGTTGAAGACCAATAGCAATATTAACTACCATCATCATAAGGGAAACAATCACTATGTATTTATATGCCATGGTAGAGGCAATATCACTGCAGAAAATTTAAGAGAAAGAAGGTAAACATAAATTTCAATATCAGAGTTTGTGATATATACAAACAACAATTACACATTATTCAAGACCCAACTTAAATATGTTAGGTAATAATTCTATATCTCAGTTTTAGATAACCTTTCATGAGTTTTGAACTAGATGGGCGAACTAACCACTACACCATATCAGCAATTTTGCAACACCATAGTGCGGCAAATTCGCAACGGACTTAGGCCGTTGCAATATTACAACAGCTTTGATCCGTTGCGAACACTTTGGCAAAGGCTTTGAGCCGTTGCTATATTAGAACGGCTTATAGGGCCATTGCAAACCGTGGTCTATGTACAATAGCACACCCTCAAAACAGCACGCCCCGTACGCACCCTTCAATTTTTTTTAGCTCCCGCTCCGAAGCTAATTTCTTCCCCAACTCCCACAAAACCCTAGCTCCACGTTCTTTCCCCTTCTCTTCATCGCTACCTTCCTCCTCCCCAATACTAAACCCTAGCGCTGGAATCAAAGTCGCTTGCTCTTCTCCTCCCCTTACATTCGCTTGCTCTTCACTTTTAAAGACCTCGATTTCGGAAGCTTCAACAACACTTTCTCGATCTCGATTCCTGACGAGTACAGTCTTTTCTTCGCCAATTGCATGCCGGGGTCCACTGTTTCTATGGTTGCGCGCACGGAGTTGCTTAATCTTAATAGCGGCCAAAATAATTGGGTCGTTATCTGCTGTTGTGCGATTCTCTTTCTGCTTGTTTGGTCGGTTAGTATATTGAAGGTGACTTGGAAGATTATTTTTAGGCAATTTTACATAATCGGATAACCAAAAATGATCTCAGTTGCTTCTACCACACGATTTGGAACGAGTGTCAAGTATCTCAGTGTGATTCACTTTCTGATTCACTTTCTGATGATGAACTCAATGTAAATAGAAATGAGGAGACACATAGCCAGACACCACAAGAGCGTGTTCGTCTTAGTTGTCCACGTGTCTTGCATCAGTTGGCATCAAGTACTACATGTGCTGAAGCTATGGCAGGCACTAGTGCTGGGACTCAGGTAGTGAACTTTGAGTGATTAAATAATTTTATATGGTTGTTTTAGTTTTAAGCTTCTTTTTTCACGGTTGAAAACTGTTTATAAGATTTATTTACTTATTTATTATTATTATTATTATTTGTAAAAGATAAATTCAATTTTAAAACCTTTTATCTTAATATTCAATAGAGTTACCACTATGCATGTGGTCTTTATTGTTTTGAAGATAATTTATTTGTGTGGTCATGTGTGCATGGAACTAGTGTATTGTTTAAGATATTGTCCATAACAGCATATTGGTAAAAGCGGTTCAGAGTGTATAAAGATACAGTGAAGTTAAATCGTCATTTGTAAGTGAGTTTGTTCTTAGCGTTGAGTACGTTGACATATATTAAAATGGCCGTGACCAAGAACTTGAATGGGAAAAATTTATGAATGCTTTCAGAATTGATTCTTTTTGTAGCTTATGTGATATTGCATTTTCCCAAGGTTCTAATCTCTTTCCAGCAGGTTGTACCTTTGCTTATGAAAGCTATTGGGTGGAAAGGTGGTTGTATTCTAGCTTTGGAAACACTAAAACGTGTTGTTGCTGGAAATAGAGCAAGAGATGCATTGGTTGCACAAGGTTTGAAGTAAGTTGATACAAAATTATACTGAATGCACACTTGTAATTGATCATAATTATTATAACTCAGAAATTCCTCAGGTCTTTTACAGGCTCGAACATGAGAAATTGTCCTATAAACTTTACAAAATTTTATTTTATGACACATGTTGAACATGAGAAATATGAGTTATGTACTGGATGTTTGTTTTCAGTTTATCCTGTACAAGTAGGGAGATCGAATTTCTTATATTTGGATGGTCTGCGTTCATGGTATTACTACTGCCCATGATTTCGACTTGCATAAGTGAATATTTTTTATTTGAATAGGCTGGACAAGTGGCGGTTGTTGCAAAAAATTCCGAGATAAATCCTATACCTTCCGATCAAGCCACAAAACAAGCAGGGTAAAATTTTGTCTTCTCGCATTATTATTATATCCATTGTTCAAATTATAATATAATGCATATAGTTTTAATGGTACAATTATTTGTAGTCAAACATCCAATGAAGACCAGTCAAGCATACCAACTGAGAAATCCATCTCAAATATGGAAACAAATTGTGCGGGTAACTGCAATATGGACTCAAGTAAACTTTTAATCAATGTTAATCCTGGGAATTTTGTGGAGTCTCAAAGTTCATCATCTCTAAACCCACCAATAGCGTTAAATAAAAATTCAGATGAAGTGAGAAAAGAGTTGGAATGGTTGGATGATATGGATAGGATTTTGCAGGAGAGAAAAAAGAAAGTACTCTTCTGCTTGCTTATAAAACAAAGTGGTATTAACTGCAAAGAGGTATGTCACTGCACTAAAAGCTTCATTCGTTTTTAAATAAAAAAATAACGGTTCAGTTATATGTGGTTAATTTTGGACGATGTCGACAAAGTTACCTTGATATCTTGCATGCAGGGTAGTTTCTTGTTTGAGATTATACCGGCGAGATTAATTATTCGTTTAGGAATTAAAAGTATTGAAAATTTTAAGTTTTGCTAGTTTAGAAATATATAAACTATTTATAAATTATATACTTAACATCTAGTAATATATTGATGATTTACTTATCACAACTTTGGAAATACTGATATGGTTATAGTGTTTTAAAGTTAATAACATTTGTAAGTCTTGGTTGATATTTTGCCAATACCAAATGCCATGATTAATTACTTGTGTATACATATAACTCTAGATGTTATATGCAGTAATGAATTTCATATATGCCAACCACAGTGCGTATATTATTCAGTTGTGATAGCTTGTTCAAACTTCAAAGGTTACGCAAAGAGGATAATTTGAGACATACAAAAATGAAAAATAGGGCGACACCCTTGTTTTCAAACTTAATACATAGAGCGCCCCTTCTCAAAAATACATTTCAAATTACTCCCAAGAATTTGTTTTTGATAATTTTTTTTGCTTTTTTTTCGAAAATTAAATCAGCACTTAATCGGGAGTTAATAACAGCAAAATCATTTTTTGGGTGTTATTTTGCAAATTCGTGCATTTTTATAGTAAAACGTGCAAATATTAGCAATTGAAACTGCAAATATTTGTAATTTTCCTGAAAATAATTCATGGGGTGTTTCGTGGAGTCGTCGGAAGGGGCAGAAGTGTGTTTTGAAACTTTAAAAGGGGTGTTTGGCAAAACTTCCCTATACAAAATAAGATTTCTCAAAATGAATTCGCCTATAAAATTTATTTGGACTTAGTGGGCAACTTTATATACGTGTTCTCGCTTTTGATATATCATATTTATCAAATGATTGAAAGAAGCTTCTCGTTACTATAGAAAACCAAACCTGACAAAATTTATTTTGCTTTAGCTTGTTGGGACATCATATTTTACCTTATTATCTTTTATTAAATTGTCTCATATGCTTAATGCTCTTGGTTTAATCATCTTTTCATCTATTTTTTCTTTCTTATAAAACCAACTTAAAGTTCTATTATATAGTTTTTCATGGAAATTTCAGGTTGAATGTTGATTTTATCATTAAGTTAAATTCGATAACAAGAGTGATACTTAATTTTAAGCAGAGCACTCATGATTTTATTATTAAGCTAAATGTCTACACTATTTTCAGTGAGGTAAAAAATTACATATCTAGAAACATAGTTGAAAATAGATTAATGAATTTGACTTGAAGGATGCAATCAACATTGAACCTAATTTTAAGGATAATATCCGGTGCCTAATTTTTTAAAATGAAACGTAATCAAAACTTAATCAAGTCAGTTGACAATCGACATAAAGTTTTTTTTACCGTAAAGTAACATTTAAGAACTTTGTTTGATCGCGACTTTAAAAATAATAATATTTGATTCAAAACTTGATAGATCCTAAATAAACGTGTTTCTAAGTTTGAATTATACCTACAACGCAATTAACATGGTCCAAACAGTACGCATTTGCACCATTCAAGAAGAGTGATGAAGAATGAACAATTAATTCAACCAACATTTAAAACAAAATTGGCTAAATGTTTTAGAACCTTCCTTATACATTTCTAGGGTGGGCTTATTAATATTAATTATAACGAGGCAGAAAATGAAGAGGCAAATTCTAGCGTAAAAGATGGAGAAGGTTGCGTTATTTTTTGAAAATTACTAGAAAAGGGATAAAATGCCAATATAGATCCAACTTTATAAAATATAAGATAGTATTGGTAATTGAAGCATGAAATTATTTATGTTGTATGATACACTTGAAGTTAAGTTTTTTACTTGTAGATGTATGTTATTTTAATGACGCTTCTTAATATTCTAGAAGTTATTAAACCACATTATTTGTTTAAATAGTGTTTATTTGGTTTGCTATTTCAATGATCCAGACAAAGATAATCTTTTCCAGATCTGATACTTGGAAGCATATAAGCACTAACAGCTTTTAAGTGGTTCGTCTTACAAGGACAATCTTTAGGAGATAGAAGGAAAATCTTACTGGACATAGTTGATTCTTTGGGAGCAAATGAGGAGTCGATTAGAACCGAAAATGAGGTTGAAGTTGCTGCTGCCCAGTCAGTAGGCTATCAAAAGATGTTGATATCTCGCCTCACTTTGAAGCCTGGATGGTATAGAACTATATTCATTTGAGTTGTAGCTGCATGTTTTCAAGACCTAAGAGTTCATGCATTTTATTACATGTTATATATTAATAAACTATAAATTAGTGTCATTTTGCGTAAAGTTTGATTGATTGTAAACCGATTGATCATGCAGATATTAAGCCTTGCCAACTCTGTATGTATACTTGCAAAGATGGAAGATCCTATTAGACATGTTCTTAAACAAATGGAGGTTAGACAAATACATTTTTCAATGAATTTTCTGAATTAGCAAATTTTATGTCACACTTGTATGTTATCACGCTATAAATTTATATGCTAGTTGAGAATTATGTGGAATTGCTTACTAGTCAGGGCCTTCTCACAACAGCAATGCACTATCTGAAACTGTTGAATTCAGAAATTTCATCGCATAAACTTGCTATTTTCTGTAATCACATCAGTATATCAGCAGCAGGTATTTTAAATATGATCTTAAAATATTATGAATTGAAATGTTTAATTTTGTTCATTTGGTTTCAAATGTATAAAACATGATCTTAGAACATTATGTATAAAAATGTTTAATCGAGATTTTGACACAATATACGAAGTTACTCATAGGTGAACCATGATGCAATCTTACGTGTATAATAAGCTTCGGTTTAGAGTGCCCAAAAGCATGGCGCGATCATCTCATTATGTAGAGATTTTTGAATAAACCCAATAACTATAATGACGCGTGAGTTATATTTTGTATCGAGGGGCCACTTAATATCAACATACTTTAGCTTTGAGAACAGTGAATTGATTTTTAGTAGTTTTGTTCTTTTATATAACCTCCTACTCATACGCATGCATTTAAATGCATGTCGACTGCTATTTCTCAAACTGATATTGCTTGTGATGCAGGTAAAGAAACAGAAAAAACCTATACCAACGATATCAGTTTACAAAAATCTGATTATGTAAACGCTGATTGTGCCAAAAGAGCAACGGCTAATTCACATCTATACTATCAGGTATTTGAGGTACGCTATTTTCCAAACATAGTTGATATGTCATGGTGATACACCACTTTTGCATTGCCATCTAATCAAATATGTTATGTTAATACCAAGGAAAGCCACAAGCGAACTACAATAGTTATGTAAGTTATATTAACACTGTAAAATGCCATGTAACCAGTGAATTATGTTATAGGACCAGGTAAATTCATGTGAATACACTAATTTTGAAATAATAGATATGACATAATGATGCAGTACTTTTAAAATGCCATGTAATCAGTGAATTATGTTATAGGACCAGGTAAATTCACATGAGAACTACAATCGTTATGGTACCACAGCTTCATATGGACAGTTCCAACATATGCAAAATTCTGTCCAGCAAAGACAGTATCCAAGTTCAACGTCATTTCAGCCTGCAGAATCTGGTTTTGTTATGCCCCAACCTATTTCTTTCAACGTTTAATCATAATTCGGTTCGAGAGAATTATTTGGTTAACTTATACACGCATCAATTATTAAAGAGTTTGTGATATACTTTACAGTGTTTTATTTCCTTGAAATCTATAGTTAATGCAACTGACGGAGGATTGAATATTTGGGACTGGAGTTTTGTCGAACATTACCTACAGGGAAAATGTACCCTAAGAAGCTACCAAAAGCTCCCAAGGAGATTACAACGATAGCAGCAACGAGCATGACTTTATAGTTTCCATATAGAAAAATACATGGTATGTTGTGTTTATATGCATCTAATATTGCATTTAATCTATTGATATAATTGTATATAACATTATGCATTTGAATGATTTGATTTTTGGTTGATGTTATATTCGCCGATAATTTATGTTTGTTGTATAATTAAATTGTTTATAATTTATCTAATAGAACATTATAATTCAAACATTTGTTATGTTTGGATTTTGTGTTTAATCTATGAAAAATATTGGGTTTAATAATCTTTCTTTTGTAACACTGTTAAATATGCAAATTTTTGTATTAATTATGATAATGAAATGACTGTTGCTGGTGTAGAGAAAAATTTCGAATATTTTTTTTAAAATAAAATATTAATTAGCAACGGCTTAAAGCCGTTGCTAATATTTAAAACATCAGTTTATACATCTACATTTAGCAACGGCTTTAAGCAGTTGCAAAATAAAATCCGGAACGGCTACAAGCCATTGCTAAAGTATATTTTGCAACGGCCCTTAGCCGTTGCAAAAATGTGTTTCGCAACGGATTTGAGCCGTTGCGAAATTTTTACTACTGCCCATTTCGCAACGGCTCAAAGCCGTTGCGAAATTATTTTGCAACGGCTTAAAGCCGTTGCGAAATGAGGATTCTGGTGTAGTGAACTCTGAACAAACAACTCCCTATGAATCAACTTAAGCATGAATTTTCTAGCTTCAGCTAAATAAACACAAAGCATAATAGGTGTGAACAAGGCAAATAGCAAGACGTACAAATATCTGACTCAACTTTGGACTGTGTTGTGTAGAGTAGCATACACAATATGTAACACATGCAACCATCTGTGCCATTTCCTCATGGTTGTATATTTCTCCTAGCCTTCTATTAATGAGCTCATCATAATCTTCAAGCTCTACAGCTTTTTACAGCAAGGGCCTTACTTACAGTACATAACAAGTTAATTGTATGTTTTTTAAGACCATTATTTATATATTATATATATCTTTTGAAACATATATTGCAAATATTTGCATACAGTGGTAGATATAATTAATCATAATACGTAATTAATAGTTTACCTACTTCCTAGGAACACATACCTTATTCACCAGAAGGGAATGGAAAGAATTGCAGGTAAGTAAAGAATGTTACAAACAGTCCTACATAAGAAAAATAAGTATCGTGCATGCAATTTACTGTAAAATCAAAGTTTTTACATCAAAACAACAAATAAAGATGAAAACATACATACCAAGAAATCCGCCTGCAAACACATATTGCCAATGATGCCAGTAGGCATCGACCCTGTAAATGGCAAGAAGGGTAGCAATGAATAAAGGAAGCAATGTTAAGCAAAGTTTTGCAATGTGTCCTCTTTGATCGAAAATCCGATTTGCCCTGTTATGTACCATTAAAGAAAACCAAACCCAACAAATGACTCTGCATACAAAGAGAAATATAACAGAAGATGGAAAAAATTTGTTTCTCGATGATGAAAATGACATGATGAGTGGCCATATGTTTATTTATTATGGTTGTGTTTATTTATTATCTAAACCAGCAAATCAAAATTTCTTGTTGAAAACTAACTAATTGTAAAGGGTAAACACTTGCTGCTAGTGCATATACATAGCTTAAATTGATAAAAATATTTGTAATTGCTTCTAACGTCTTCTTTTGATAACAAGCATATGATAAAACTATTTAAAATGATGAAACACAATATACATTACCTGAAACTTGTTTCTAACATCTTCTTTGTAGTTTCACAGAGCCAGGACCTGTTCCAAAATTATAAACTCAGTTAATTTTTATAATACTTGGTTGATTTTATAAACGTGTTTAATTTTTATAAAAATCAGTTAGTTTATTCAAATTATTTTTTTATCTTATTATTATTATTATTATAAATGCAGTTAGTTTTTATAAATTTATTTACTTTTATAAAACTTATTTAACTTAATTGACTTTTATAAATTTAGTTTTTGTTATTATTGTTATTAATTATAAAACTTAGTTGACTTAACCAATTTTTTACTATTATTACTTAGTTAATTTTTTACTATTATTTTAAAATTAGTTAATTTTTATCAAAATATAGTTTATTATTATTGTTGTTATTGTTATTATAAACTCAGTTATTTTTTTTATCAAACTTAGTTTATTACTACTACTATTATAAACTTGTTAACTTTTATAAAACTCGGTTAATTTATTCAAACTATTGTTTTATCATAAACATAGCCAATTTTTATAAACTTTGTTGATGCTTATCAAACTTTGCTAATGCTAGCCATGTTTTGTTCCTGTGTGAAATAGATTCAAGAATGACCAGGTGTGTGCCTATACAAAATTGATGTAGCTTCATTGTAGTTGCTTAATCTTTACACTATCTCACATTATTTTAGTTTTGATATCTAATTAAGGAAAAACCATCATGTTATTGTAGAAATGTATCACCTATTAAACTTTACTACTATAATATGGATGGTAGTAATAAGACTGGCTTTCATCCATTTTCTTGTATATTTGTCTAATCTACATACACCACAGCCCGTGTTAGGTTGATAAGATGTTTCAAGAGGATGTTAACAAAACTTTAATGAGAAAACACATGCAAGTAAATTCTACCTGACTCTATAATCCAAAGATGCTAATGACCTCAATAACCGCTACCGGTTTTGCACAAAGTAGCATTTATTGAAACAGCACTCGCCGTTCCTACAAAACATGAAACAATCATGTTCTTACCTATAATGGCTGCAAATGTGCAGTTGCTTTACACAACCATCCAAAATCATCACTAGACATAAAAGTGAATAAATTACTCAATATAAAGTTCTAATTTTGATTTCCAACACACTTAGAATTGAAGTACTATCATGTTTGAGCACATGTACCAAATTCTCTTCTTATAATTTGAGCACAAAGTTCTCTGGCTTATTAATTTGTTAGGTGACCACATTCGAACTTCTATTTAACAATTTGACATTCAAATTAGGATCAGATAATTTCAATGATAGAAAAGATAACCGTACGAGTAATGCTTCAAAAAAAAACCATAAATACCATAAATTATGCTAAGGTGCTATGCCTACATGAAGGTTTTTTTCTCTTTAGTCCATCTATTTCAGTACATTATGTGTGTGATAAATAAGCAGTGCGTTTTCTGTAACTAAAAGAGAAAAGAATTGGCAGGTGGAGTAATTATTTTGAATGGAGTTGGAAAGGAATATGAAGGAAGGCTAACTCTATCCGTACTAATAACTTGCTTAATGGCTGCTTCTGGTGGCCTTGTTTTCGGATATGACATTGGAATTTCAAGTTTGTGTTGCGAATTCTTATACTAACTGATGATTTATGTGATTTTTATTTGTGCAAGTAGTTACTATATACAAACCTTATGTGTTGTAGGAGGAGTCTCCACTATGAAGCCATTTCCGAAAGCATTTTTCCCTAGTGTATCAAAGAGATCTTCTGCAACGAGCAAAGATCGGTACTATGTTTATAACAGCCAAGCATTAAATGCATTCACATCATCGTTGTACATTGCTGGGTTTTCACTATCAAAGAAAATGAAGATTAACAAGGAAACAGTGAGTTATCCTCTGTAATGAAGTAGTATGCTCAAAATAGAATCACAAGCAAAATTTTCCGTAGAGTAGATGTGAAATGGTGGATGAAACTTGGCTTCTAGTTTTCACTAGGGTAGAGGACAATGTCCCTTAATTTGACTGATGAATCATTCAGTTTAAAACTGTAATTTTAGGTGCATGAGTTGAACAAAAGGGTGCACTCAATTAAAATAAATAAATAAATAAAAAAGAAAAAAATAAAAAACACTTAATTAAGACTCATCTTGCCTTGACAGCAACAACCAACTTTGTTGACTTTAGCTTTCTTCAAAATCTTTGTCACCTTATACCAAATCCCTTCTACCATGATGTAATATAGTATCACCACAACCCCACTAAACCACTTAAGGTGTATCTCCTTGAATCAAAAATCAAGACATGCACATGCGTATGATTGTAGTTTAAAGTTAGACCATGCATTAATGATCTTTTCCGTACCATGCTTCAGATCCGATATATGTTGTTCATAATCAAACTCACCATACACAACACCACCTTTATTAAAAACTAACATAGTATCTTCCCTCAAATCCCACTTCTTATCACTATTAGTAATATCCTTTTTCCAAACTACCATCATCTTTTCCAGTAACACCAGCATTGTACTGAGTGTTCTCCACTAAAATCATTTCTGTTGCACCACCTAAAACAACTTACTATGCATGATAAATAGAGCGTTATTTACATCATATTTAGGTGCATCATTATCTAATGATCACTTTTCCACATTCCCTTTAAATGGACCATTTAGAATTAAATTCATGCATTTAACTTGCTAAACCAATGTATCACCATCATCAAAATGTACTATAGTACTTGCGTATATATAAGGTTGTGCATTGGTTAATTTCACCATTTAACAAAGCTAAAACAACAATCAAAACTCAACTTGCCTTGACAGCAAAAAATTAGGCTTCAATGCAAAGCTGGTCTTATCTACAAGATCTTAAATTACTTTGGTAACATATCGACAAAAACTGAATTTGTAGAAAATTTGAAAATAAAAAACTTTAAAACTAACAGAAAACAGGTTGCAGTTTGAGTATGTCATCAATGGACAAAAGTTTTGTAACAACCCAGAAATTCGATCCCGAAATTCCCAATTAGTTAGAGAAAAGAAGAAAAGTGAAAGAAGAAGAAACAGAAACCAGTCACAGAAACCTCACATTCGCAACGGATTAAAATACAATATAACATAAATAACGGTTTTACAAAGAAGAATCATCATCAGTACAGTTATATTTTTATATATCAGAGTTACAACCTTTACAGTACACCGGACAATTTAAACCAACATGTCCAAGCCAACTATAATATATATACAGTAGTAAACACTCTATAGTTCCAGCCATCCAGCTTGCCTCCTAAGCTCCAGAACGTCCTTACCTGAAAAATCTGTAATACTCGGTCTGACTCGAGCATTACATCAAAGTAACACCCGGGTCAGGCTGGAAACCAGCGTGAGTAAACCCATCTAACAAAGAATACAAAAAATATACAACTTAAATAAACCCGGGGTAACTTATATCAACTTACAATGCCACAAGTTGTTATAGACATCACCTATTTTACACATCAATTTCCAAGCACCAAACTTAGATTAAATGGTCCAATTTACTTAAATCATTCCATATCAGCATATTGATTCCACATATCAATCTATAAAGAATCAAAGTGTTTTGGGTATGTACTAATACCCGACTCCGGTCTCTTCGAATCCAATGTCATCTTATCCAGATGTTCAAGTGAACACAATTCAAATTCCAAACACAGAATGTCATCCATATTAATTCACCATCAATTGAAAAGTAAATCATCTCAGTTAAATCTCAATATCTCATAACACATAGCATCTAAATCACATATTCGATATATCAATCAGTCTAAGTCATGCAATATTATTCAATCATTTATAAGCAAGTTTTATCACATCCAAAAGTTAATTTATTTTATCTCTAATTAAATTAACTACAATTCTTAATTACTTAGATTATTATTTACTTAATATTTATTAATTATAACCAAATAATCAATCACCTTTAATTATTCTCCTAAATTAGTCACCGTTGACTAAGTAATTAATTCTCAATTGATTACACAAAGTAATTATCCTTAACCTTTTTACAGTAATTAATCTTTAATTAATTACTTCCATTAATTACATTAATTTATAATTCTTAATTAATCACTTTCATTAATCAGCCTAAATCAATCTTAAAATAGTAATTAACCATATTGTTATCACTAACCCTTAATTAATTAATTCCTTAATATATTATATTAATTCTTTAATAAATTACACCAAGTAATTAAATCCTGAATTACTTCTCCTAAGTAATTAACCTTTAATTACTTTCCAATAAGCAATTTTCCTTATATTGATTTCAACTTGTAATTTATCCGTCCATTTCTTCACTAGAAATTCCTCTTATCAATTCCATTAGGTAATCATCAATTACCAATTTTTTTTGATAAATTTCACCAGGTAATTAATCTTTAATTACTTCTACTAAATAATTATTCTTTTATCAATTTTCTAATCACATTAATTAAAACATTATTTCTTAAATTAGTACTTAATTTTATTTACAAAATTAAGTTTTAAATTGTCTTAAAGTTTAACTTAACAACATAAGTTGAACCATCAATTTTTTTTCTCTCGAAACATTGTTTTCTATAAAACCCTTTTTAAAACATGATTTAAATCTTTGATTATAACCAGTTTTAGTGCTGCTTCGGGTTAGACTCGGATTCAACTCGAAACCGACTTCGAGTTCTTCTCATCTTTCCCTATATACTTATTTTTACTGTTATACAGATAAACACATGCAAGCATCCAGATAAAACCCGAGTAAAACCATCCCCTCCCCATTCATAAACTCGAGAAAACAATAGAAATCCCCGATCATAAACTAGAGAAAAAAACCCTTCTCCAGAAACCATCACTTCTTTTTCTACCTGATGCTTTCATCACTTGCACGCATGACATGGTGCACCTGCACAAGACGAACGACCGACATCAAGCTTGGCTCCGATCATCGACACGTCAACTATCCTCCACCCATTTGCCTCGCAACACAGATCGATGTATCATCTCGAAAATAAAAATATGATCGAATGAACCACCCTAGGCAACATAACTTATCGTCTAAGTTCATCCCTCATCGTCAACTTCGACCACCTGAGTTGCCTTTCCCATGCTCGAACCTTCACCAGACCTTCGTCATTCTTTCCACCAATTCCAGACCTTCACGGTGCTATCACGACGACACAAAAAAATCAGCAAACAACCCCATCCAACTTTCAGCCTAAAACCCTAAATCAATGCAATTCGACTTCCTCGGAGATTGGAAAATCCCAATCCCATTTTTCCCATGAGCTTCTACGTCTAGGCTTGCTTCAGTCCAAATTGTGATTATCGAAACCTTCCCGATCGACAAAAATTGATATTTTCCCAAATATTGTTAAACTCGAGAATTCCCACTAATCATGGATTTAAAAATCCCGAGTCTATTGTCAAAATTTCTCATTTTCGAAATCAAAATTAAACTATTAAACCAAAACACAAAATTTAAACAATCGAATTTTCAAACTTGGATTAATTTTCACTGTAATCCCATGTTTTTGAAATAATTGCCAAATAAATCTACTGGGAAGCAATTTTAGATTTAAGATATCATAATTACAATCAAAGTTTCTTCAATCATCAATGCATGGAAGAATTTGAGTGATGAGTTTAGATTTTTTGAAATGATTTGATGGTCTGAAATTCAAGAACAGAGACCAAGAGTACTTTACACAGTCATGCACTCAACAAATCAAACTTTAAATCAAGCAACATCTTAATACAACCATACCAAACATGTTTAAGTTAATCATATTATTAATTATTGCATGCAAGATATTTCAACAATTTATCACAGCATCATTGTCAATAGGTTTAAGCATTAAAATGGCAGCAGTTTACTCACCTGTTCTTGTAAAAGCAAAGAACAGAGAAGGTTGTGCCTGAGTTAATTACCGAATCCCCTTTGATTGTTGAAGTTTGAGTGCACTATGTTTTGAGTTGATTTAGTTGCTAGCTTGAATCTGAGCTTCAGGTTGAAGATTGAAAATGATTGTAGTTTTGAAATTTATTTCTTCTTGATTTGTTCCCTGGTTTCTTACAGGCTTGGGTTAGTTTCAGATTTTTTTATTAAAACACTTACTTACACAATTAAATTAAATTTTAAATTTTTTTTTTTGAGAAAACAAATGTTGCCATTTGTTTCTTGCATGCTAATTAAACTTACACATGTCTATATATGTGTTTTATTACCTTACAAGTGTAAAAGAAAACCTTTATTAATATTACTTTTACACTTATATATAATTTCTATTGTACTTGTACTTTTTTATGCTTAACACCTTTATATATATACAACTTATATATTTAAATAAGGTATGAACCCCTATTAAACCTTACTTAGCTCCATTTTATTTTAAATACCCTTTTTGAAAATCATTAGATTAAATTCAAACCAAGCTTCCTATTCACAATTTACATATATATATATATATATATATATCTATAAAAATTAGAAACATTATCTTAAATCCAATTTATTTTGAGATATTATCTTTTAGATTTAAATTTTAAGCCAAATTCAAATTCATTTTCAATTTAAAGTCCTATTTTGAAATCAACCCAAATATATGTATGTATTAAGCAACACAAATTAAATTTGTAATCAATATTTAAAATCAATGTATATATATACAACATAATTACAAATATAAATATTTATCTGATCAGATTCATTCGTTCAATTTATAATTCAATATTCTATTAATTAACCCAATTTGTTAATCAATTACAGATGTTCAAAAAATTCAGATTGTCACATTCCTCCCCCCTTTGAATCTTTTCGTCCTCGAAAAGGAACGAAACCAGAATTTAAAATTCTTATTATTAGATAAATTATTCTTTGAAACCCTCTTTAAAACAGTTTTATAATTTACATAACATCATAAAATAGTTTTATAAAAATACTTTTTATAACTCGATGTTTCAACCAGTCCATCCTTGTTCTTATAGTAATTCGATCATATGTTGATCAGGCGTAAGACTAAAAATTTACAAGTACCTGGCAGACCCGTTTTCAACATCTAGTGAAAATAATTTGAAAATAATTTTATTGTAAATATAGAAAACATTTTTTGAAAAAATAGGATATATTTTTGGTGAGAATGCTCTGAAAATCATCACCTCCGTCCATGGTCGCAGTTACATTCCAGGTATACGTTGCCATCACAGCAAAAGCCTATGTAACTGCAGGCTCTCCGCGGCCTCCCGATTACGCCATGGAACCCACAACAGATCACAGTTACATTCCAGGGTTACGTTATCATCACAGCAAAAGTCCATGTAACTGCAGGCTCTCAGCGGCCTCTGATTTTCGCTGTCGAAATGAAACTTCTCCACTCCTACATAGGTCGCAGTCTACCGATATAAAATCAAACGCAGACTGTTGGCTCTCAGCGGCACACACGACTTTCGCTATGTTGTACCATAGGTCGCAGTCTACCAATATAAAATCAAACGCAGACTGTTGGCTCTCAGCGGCACACACGACTTTCGCTATGGTATACTCTACTCGTAATCCCCAGGAACTAGTTTTGTCTGGACTCCTCATAGGATCAACTTTAGAACCCCCCCTTTGAGGCTCAAGGCAGCACCACCCGGTGGTACTCCTGAGAAGTTCATTTCAAAGGAGCGCCTTTTTCCCCGGAGCCATCATCAAAACATTTGTACTATACACATATAGTATCTTCAAATCATACACCTAGTATGATTTCATACAAAGCTCCCTTACACAAAATCGATTATTCCAATCGATAATTCTCAAACTAGGCTTTCCAAATTCTCATATTGATTTTACCCAAAAATCAAAAGCCTTTCCAAATACAAAGGTTCCCAAAACCTTTTTTAGAATCCTCATAAGATCCTTTATATATATATACAGATATATATAATTTTTAAAACTTTGGATCATTTCAAACTTGTATAAAACTCCTTTTATACTTCAAACATTTTCAAAAACCCTTTTCTTCTGGCAAAACGTTCATCATGGGGAGTTTTATCTTATATAACAAAGATATTTAACTTTGTTTACTCAAAATCAAATATTCAAATTTGATTACTCTTTTCAATATCATTTTCATTCAAATCCGTACGGTGTACACATATCATCCATACGCTATACCAATCTGATCGCTCACTTGATCACACAATTTCACTTCGAAACTAGTATCATCCACCCGACTTCCTAGTGCGGACACAGATCTGGTTTCTTGATCAGAAACCGTCATTCTCCTTGCATAGTCATAACCATGATAAAGAATATCCAGATCCAATCAACAATCCATATCCAAGTTTGCCGTCGAAAATCGAGTGAAAAATCCCAACTCGGATCGATATAACTATCTCGAAATTCTATGCTCGAATCTGGATCAAATCATTATGCGAATAGAATAACATACGTACACACTACGTATTTATCTTTATTGGTTATTAGCCAAATCAATTCCATTTCTATTCACATTCACTTTGATTCTCATTCACTCGCTCATAATTGCTTCAATCCATTTGGATTATCACCTCTATTCTTATCTCGATTGGGTATTTAACCAATAACAGTTTGAACTTCGACCAGTTTATTTAGAAAATAGCTTGAAAATTTTAAAAATAGATAAGTAGTTGGAAAATAATTACTGCTTTGTAAAATAGGTGTAAAATAGATAGAAAATAGTTGAAATAATTATAGAAATTTTAGATAATTGCAAAATAATAGTAAGATAGTAATTAGTTTGTAAAATAATTGGAATAGAGTAATTAGTTATAAAACAGTTGGAAAATTGTTAAACAGTTTCAAAAATAATTGTAAAACAAGTATAAGATAATTTGGCTTTTAAAAGAAAGGTTGTATATATAATGAATAGCTTGGAAAAATAGGTTTATATTAAAAATAGTCCAGAGTCAAAACTTGTTCACTTCCCAATCTCCATTCTCATCAATTCAATTTAAATTTCCACTTCCATTTAAATTGACCCAATTTCAATTTTAAATAACTTCAATTTTCATTGAAATTGATTCAACCCCAATTCAAGTTGAATTAACCTCAGTTTCTTTCCAAATTTAACTTTATTCAACCTTGATCTCAAATTCTTCTAATTCAAATAGATTTCAATTGAACTAGTTCCAATTTCAATTCATTTCAACTCCAGTTTGGATTAATCTCAATTTCAAACTCTATTTCCAAATCAAGTTGAATTATTCTTGATTTTCTCCCAAATTTAATTCAAATTCCATTTGAATTTAAAACTATTCAACTTTTAATCACAATTTCTAAATTATTCAAATCAATCCAATTCAAATTTTCCATTTGAATTTATACTCATACATCTTCAATCACAATTTCAATTAATTCAAATCAAATTCAGTTTGAACTAATTTCAATTTAAATTCCAAATTTAAACCATCTCGAATTATATAAATTCGAGTTAAATTTACTAAGGTTGGTTTAACCCTTTGAACCAAGTTAACCTTTATTAAAAGCTTTTAAACAATTTAATTTCTGAGCTCAAATTCTAGAATTTTCATTTTAAATTATCTTTACTTACTTATTTTAAAATTAACGTAAGAGTTCAAAACAAATTTTATCTTCTAGTTTTAAATCAATTGTTAAACAAGTTTAATTTACAATTCAATCATTCAGATTTTCAATTCAAAGTAATTCCATATCCTTAATTTCAATTTAAAGTTTAATTTCCCTTTTATCTTAATAATGGATGTATTACCACACTCTATTTCTCATTCATTTAGACAAATCCAATTTGCAATTTAAAGATTTTTAATAACAATAGGATGATATCATCCAATTCATTTTAAAACATCCATTTCCAATTTTCGGATCTCAAACCCATTTTAAGGTCACTCAAACTTCCTAATTCAAATCAACCATTTAACTTTCCAAGCTAAATCTTAATTTCATTTCCAAATCAGGTTGATCATTCCAACTTATTTAACTTTTTTCCCAAGTTAAACTTAATTCACTTAATCCAGTCAACCTTATCCAGTTTGAACTTTCGTTACAACTTTTGAACTTCTCATAAATAATCTTCCCACTTATTAAGTTCAAAGACCTATCTCTTTGGGTATCATATCTCATTCCAGATTTAAAATTCAATATTTAGGGTTTATTTCAAACCATCTTTGATATTATGTATATCCACACATATACATAATTACTTCTTGGCTCACCAAGTCAAATTCTAAAATTTAAACCACCCTTGGTTTTAATTCAAACAAATTCTTCTAAAGTTTACAAACAACTTCTTATTCTAGAATAAGATTACACTCAAAATAGTTTGAATGATACTATTTTCTTTAACATTTTGAAAACAATTTTCAAATGTTTCAATTTAGAATTCAGAACTTCACAATTGGAAACCCACTTTAAATTTACATCCCTTCAAATTTACAAGTTATTCTCTTAAAATGGTTACTTTCCTTAAAACATTTTATTGTTAATTGGAAAACAATCATCCCATTATTAAACACAATAACCATTCTATTTCTTTGGTTTGAAACCAATTCTAATTCATCTTATTTTGAAATACTTCTCCAATTCAAGATTTCAATTTTAGTTTGAATCCATTTCAAACTTATCTTTATTCAATTTCAATTTCAGTTTGGTTGTATTTCTGTTACTTCTTAATTTAATTCAATAATTTAACAACCAATTCCTTCACTATTTGTTAGAAAGTTATATTGCTTTATATATCAAAATATAATCTTATATAAAACCATTTAAAATCTTTATATAAGAAAATAACAAGTACGCTCTCTCATGTATATATACACACCCAACTCATTCTAGGGTACCACTTACCCTATCCTAAAAGAGTATCCCCCACCAGAGCCAAGGTTCTCGCTTAACCTGGCTCTGATACCAAATGTAACGACCCTAAAATTCGATTCCGAAATTCCCAGTTAGTTAGAGAAAAGAAGAAAAGAGAAAGAAGAAGAAACAGAAACCAGTCACAGAAACCTCACATTCGCAGCGGATTAAAATATAATATAACATAAATAACGGTTTTACAAAGAAGAATCATCATCAGTACAGTTATATTTTTATATATCAGAGTTACAACCTTTACAATACACCGGACAATTTTAAACAACATGTCCAAGCCAACTATAATATATACAGCAGTAAACACTCCATACGTTCCAACCATCCAGCTCGCCTTCTGAGCTCCAGAACGTCCTTACTTGAAAAATCTGTAATACTCGGTCTGACCCGAGCATTACATCCAAGTAACACCCGGTTCAGGCTGGAAACCAGCGTGAGTAAACCCATCTAACAAGGAATACAAAAATATACAACTTAAATAAACCCGGGGTAACTTATATCAATTTACAATGCCACAAGTTGTTATAGACATCACCTATTTTACACATCAATTTCTAAGTACCAAACTTAGATTAAATGGTCCAATTTACTTAAATCATTCCATATCAGCATATTGATTCCACATATCAATCTATAAAGAATCAAAGTGTTTCAGGTATTTACTAATATCCGACTCCGGTCTCTTCGAATCCAATGTCATCTTATCCAGATGTTCAAGTGAACACAATTCAAATTCCAAACACAGAATGTCACCCACATTAATTCACCATCAATAGAAAAGTAAATCATCTCAGTTAAATCTCAATATCTCATAACACATAGCATCTAAATCACATATTCGATATATCAATCAGTCTAAGTCATGTAATATTATTCAATCATTTATAAGCAAGTTTTATCACTTCCAAAAGCTAATTTATTTTATCTCTAATTAAATCAACTACAATTCTTAATTACTTAGATTATTATTTACTTAATATTAATTAATTATAACCAATTAATCAATCACCTTTAATTATTCTCCTTAATTAATCACTGTTGACTAAGTAATTAATTCTCAATTGATTACACAAAGTAATTATCCTTAACCTTTTTACAGTAATTAATCTTTAACTAATTACTTCCATTAATTACATTAATTTATAATTCTTAATTAATCACTTTCATTAATCCGGCTTAATCAATCTTAAAACAATAATTAACCATATTGTTATCACTGACCCTTAATTAATTAATTCCTTAATTAATTATATTAATTCTTTAATAAATTACACCAAGTAATTAAATCCTGATTTACTTCTCCTAAGTAATTAACCTTTAATTACTTTCCATTAAGTAATTTTCCTTATATTGATTTCAACTTGTAATTTATCCATCCATTTCTTCACTAGAAATTCCACTTATCAATTCCATTAGGTAATCATCAATTACCAAAACTTTTTGATAAATTTCACAAGGTAATTAATCTTTAATTACTTCTACTAAGTAATTATTCTTTTATCAATTTTCTAATCACATTAATTAAAACATTATTTCTTAAATTAATACATAATTTTATTTACAAAATTATAAATTCTCTTAAAGTTTAACTTAACAACATAAGTTGAACCATCATTTTTTTTTCTCTCGAAACATTGTTTTCTATAAAACCCTTTTTAAAACATGATTTAAATCTTTGATTATAACCAGTTTCAGTGCTGCTTCGGGTTAGACTCGGATTCAACTCGTAACCGACTTCGAGTTCTTCTCATCTTTCCTTATATACTTTTTTTTACAGTTATACAGATAAATACATGCAAGCATTCGAATAAAACCTGAGTAAAACCATCCCCTTCCCGTTCATAAACTCGAGAAAACAACAAAAATCCCCGATCATAAACTCGAGAAAAAAAACCTCCTCCAGGAACAATCACTTCTTCTGCTACCTGATGCTTTCATCACTTGCACGCATGACACAGTGCACCTGCACAAGACAAACGACCGGCATCAAGCTTGGCTCCGATCATCGACACGTCAACTATCCTCCACCCATTCGCCTCGCAACACAGATCGACGTATCATCTCGAAAATAAAAATTTGATCGAATGAACCACCCTAGGCAACATAACTTATCGTCTAAGTTCATCCCTCATCGTCAACTTCGACCACCTGAGTTGCCTTCCCCATGCTCGAACCTTCACCAGACCTTCGTCGTTCTTTCCACCAATTCCGCACCTTCCCGATGCTATCACGACGCCACAAAAAAATCAGCAAACAACCCCATCCAACTTTCAGGCTAAAACCCTAAATCAATGCAATTCTACTTCCTCGGAGATTAGAAAATCCCAATCCCATTTTTCCCATGAGCTTCTACGTCTAGGCTTGCTTCTGTCCAAATTGCGATTATCGAAACCTTCCCGATCGATAAAAATTGATATTTTCCCAAATATCGTTAAACTCGAGAATTCCCACTAATCATGGATTTAAAAATCCTGAGTCTATTGTCAAAATTCCTCATTTTCGAAATCAAATTAAACTATAAAACCAAAACACAAAATTTAAACAATCGAATTTTCAAACTTGGATTAATTTTCACTGTAATCCTATGTTTTTGAAATAATTGCCAAATAAATCTACTGGGAAACAATTTTAGATTTAAGATATCATAATTACAATCAAAGTTTCTTCAATCATCAATGCATGGAAGAATTTGAGTGATGAGTTTAGAGTTTTTGAACAGATTTGATGGTCTGAAATTCGACCAAGAGCACTTTACACAGTCATGCACTTGGCAAATCAAACTTTAAATCAAGAAACATCTTAATACAACCATACTAAACATGTTTAAGTTAATCATATGATTAATTATTGCATGCAAGATATTTCAACAATTGATCACAGCATCATTGTCAACAGGTTTAAGCATTAAAATGGCAGCAGTTTACTCACTTGTTCTTGTAAAAGCAAAGAACATAGAAGGTTGTGCCTTAGTTAATTGCTGAATCCCCTTTGGTTGCTGAAGTTTGAATGCGCTATGTTTTGAGTTGATTTAGTTGTTAGCTTGAATTTGAGCTTCAGGTTGAAGATTGAAAATGATTGTAGTTTTGAAATTTATTTCTTCTTGATTTGTTCCCTAGTTTCTTACAGGCTTGGGTTAGTTTCATATTTTATTTATTAAAACACTTACTTACACAATTAAATTAAATTTTAATTTTTTTTGAGAAAACAAATGTTGCCATTTGTTTCTTGCATGCTAATTAAACTTACATATGTCTATATATGTGTTTTATTACCTTACAAGAGTAAAAGAAAACCTTTATTAATATTACTTTTACACTTATATATAATTTCTATTGTACTTGTATTTCTTTTATGCTTAACACCTTTATATATATACAACTTATATATTTAAATAAGGTATGAACCCCTATTAAACCTTAATTAGCTCCATTTTATTTTAAATACCCTTTTGAAAATCATTAGATTAAATTCAAACCAAGCTTCCTATTCACAATTTACATATATATATATATATATATATATATATATATATATATATATATATATATAAATTAGAAACATTATCTTAAATCCAATTTATTTTGAGATATTATCTTTTAGATTTAAAGTTTAACCCAAATTCAAATTCATTTTCAATTTAAAGTCCTATTTTGAAATCAGCCCAAACATATGTATGTATTAAGAAACACAAATTAAATTTGTAATCAATATTTAAATTCTATGTATATATATACAACATAATTACAAATATAAATATTTATCTGATCAGATTCATTCTTTCAATTTATAATTCAATATTCTTATTAACTAACCCAATTTGTTAATCAATTACAGATGTTCAAAGAATTCAGGTTGTCACAAGTTTGTCAAACTTGAACTATAAAGACATACATGTACATGTGTTTAAGGTGTGTTTGTTTTCCGGTTAAAAATTATTATTAATATATGTACATGGTGGGGGTGTGTTTTCCTGTTTTTTTTTTGTAGGTATTTAATCACCTTAGATTCAGACCGTCAACAACAGTTCGCCAGCAGCCCCATTAGTTCGCCAGCAACCCCAACCAGCACACTCCACCTCACCTAAATAGAATTAAATATTCTGATCATTAGCAATGACCCATTATCTCCTAATCATCAACTAAATCATCAAATACGATTTGCCCATATACACAAAAAATATGGCTTTGGTATAAACCTTACAGCTCATATCCCATATGAACCATAGAAGGGTGAGCTCATATCTCAACTGCATGGTTTCCAGCCCAAAGCCCTACATAATAATAATAATTAAGTTTGATAAAATAAATTCTAATCAAGAAACGAGAAAATAAAATACCCGATGATATTTTACTTGGAGCAATTTCATGCCATCACGGTGTTAACCACAACAAATTCTTAGCAAAATTACTAGAGGAACTATCTTTTACTAATTTACAGCTCTATCCAAACCGTGCTAAAACTATCTTAAATAATTATTGTATCCATCTTGGTTGGAATTAGTCTTTACTTTTCTATAATTTCTGCTATACTCTTTCATAAAATCAGCTGTTATTAAAAAAGTAACCCCAACAGATTTCAAGCAACCGAAATCTAAGGCTAGCTGACCAGGCTTGGATGGGTTGGGTATTCAAAGGAGAGGGAGTAGCGGGTCAATGTGATTTGTGGAGAAGGGACGAAAGATGGGAGTGCCTTTTATTTATGGATGGAGTTGAGTAAGAAAATGCCGTTGTTTTGATTTCAAGGGTTTTGATGCTGTCCACTCTATGGTCCGGTGATTGTCTTGATTCGTAATGATTGTTGTTTGTAGTGTTGTTGCTGCCGCGCTGGTTGTCGAATGATGAACTTGATGCCATCCATCGGTCAAACCATCTCGGTGGCTCTTGATCTATCGACGACATTTCGGATTCCTTTTCATTTAGTTGTTGGTGTAAATTCCTATCTTGCCTCCATATTTGCAGTTCAAATTGTGTATTTTACTTTTTACTCTTTTCGATGCTCAACCGCTATGTTGAGTATTTCTTGTAAATTTATTTAAGGAATGAACAAACCTGTTGGGAAAAAGCATAAGGAAGATCTCTTTCCCCTTTAAGAGCAGCATCTTTCCTGCTCTGGAGCATAGACCGAATCTCTTCTATTGTGCGAGGGCGATCATCCCACTCATCCATTATGCTGCTTGACTGTTTCAAAATATTTGTCAAACAAAGATATATGATATTACAGAAAAGAGAAAAGAAGTGAGATGGAACATCACCATTGATCTTCTTTCTGCCATTTCTTGGAAGTTCCTTAAGTCCCAAAGAGAAGTATCGTAGTTACTTTGAGAAGACTTTGTGCTACTACAACCTGCTCCATCTTGAGATAATCTGATCTGTTGATCTCGAACTCTTGCTTGAACTCTCACTAGAGCTTGCATGCATCTTAAAGTCATATTTGCTTGCTTTCTTACATTATGTCCTCTTACTAGTGCTTATAGCTTCACCAATCCTTTCAATGCTCTCAATGCTTGCTTCGCCTATTGATTAGGGAAAGAAACATATGTACATAAATTCAAAGATTCAAAAATCCAAATACATGTGCTAGATTATTACTAGTTATCAATATAAAATGAAGTTCAACTATTCAAAAAGAGAACAATAATCAAGGGACCTAAACATATTTTCACCTTATATTTATGAAGGTTTTACCCAATATGAGAATCAAACAAACAATGATTAAAATGAACCATAGAAAACAAATTAAGGGAGATAGAAAAGAAAGAAAAAGACAGTACCAATCAAGTATACGCTGCGTAGATCGAACTTAGTTATTAATAGGAACTAATTTAAACTTCTTCTTTTCCTTCTTGTTATCAACTTTCAACCCATTCGGCTACCATCCATTCGGCCGCCAACTGTTGTGGTCTCCATGCAGCATTCTTGGCGACCAGTGTGGCCTCCATCCCAACTTTTATTCAAATCCCCTTTTGACTCAAACCTTTAAAACGTTACACTATAGAAACCATATTTGCACAAAATCGACATAACTCAAATAGTAGAACCATAAAATCAGATCGAAATAGTCGATCCAGTTGAAATAAAAAATTCATTCCTATTTAGGGTTTATGTAGAATTCTCGAGCAATTAGATGAGGTATCCGATTGAAATAGTCGATGAGGACGGAGAGGGCCAGCGCAACGATGATGATAGAGAGTGCTAGCGTGAAGATAAGGATAGAGGAATCAGAGCACGAGGTAAACTTTGCTGAAGCGAAAAGATAAAAAATAAAATTGAAGCTTTGAAGAGGAATAAAGGAAGGGTTACATTTTTTCTAAGTGTTAATGATGGAGGGAAACATGAAAGAACAAAGGCGGGAAAAAAAAATTGGAGCGGTGAAAATTTTACAAGGCGGGATGGACGTGAAATATTTGGTTGCGTAAACAACATAGGGTAAAATATTATTAGTTGCACTTAGAAATCAATGTTACCACTTATTGCAACTAAAGGCAGATTTTCTTATAGTGCCAATAACATCATCCAATCATAGTTCTCGTGGGGTCAGTATGAACCTATTGGATTCTCCAATAACATCTCTCATGTCTAAGTTTTCATGGGCTAACTATGAACCTATTGATCTCTATCAACAACCTGTTTCAGACATAGTTTTCATGGGATCGGTAAGAACCGATTGGCCTTTGCCAATAACAATTTCCATAACATAATTTTTGAGGACTTACCAAGAACCTGTCTAAACCAATAATCTTTTGATCAATCTGGGGCATGTTAAATTCTAGTCTGCCTGACCTCCTAGATGCAATTCTACTCACACAGGAGTTAAATGTATGTTCACTACTGGGTCAACCTCGCATGTTATTCTACCCTTAACACCACAAAATGCTGTTATGGGTTAATAATGAAGTGAATATGATTACACAAGTATACATGAAAACTATTCAAATAACCCAAAAACATAAACATCCATGGTTTAATTCCTTGTAATCCTTTTCGAATGAAATATGGTTAATCCCCTTAACCCATCATTTTTAGCAAAGAAAGCTTCCTCTAAAATTTCAAGGTTAAATGCCATTTTGAAACTCTTTTATAGTGCCATGTGTTTACTTTTAAAAATGAGTTAGGGTTCTTTAATTCAACAACTAAGGCTTTGGACTATATCCTTTGTATCCTTACTTAGGACCTTAGACATTTTCTTCTGACACCATCCAGCATACCTTTCGAACACTTGGAAACATTACTTTTAAAACACTTAATAACATACCTTTTGAAACACTTGAAACATACCTTTCAAAAGCATTGGGTTCAAGTAAAAAGTTATGGAAGCATAGCTTCGAAACTAATTAAAAGTATTTCTTTCGAAACCATAGTTTGAAATCAAAACAAACTAAAAAGTACATAAAAAGGGACACATTCAAAAGCTACCCCTTTGAAAGACTTATGGTGACGGCAATATGCTTTCACATGTATACTTAAGCGGCTTCAACCATGTCGAAAGGTATGGAAGTGGTACCCACCTTTTTGCATGTATAAGTTAAAAGAAAAGCGGCATTAATAGTTGACGAAGGGTATCAATTCGAAACCCCCCCACTCCAAACTCATTGATTCAAAGAGTTATAAGAACAACCACTTACTAAGGCGAAATGTTTCAATGCGGCAACTACAGCATCGAAGGGGTTCAAAAGCAGTAATCCTTTCGAAGATGTTAAATCAAAGGTAGGTTTATATATTCAAAACCTGGAAACAAAACTTCACCGTTACGCATGCATGCTTTCAACACAATTGCTACCTTTCACGTCGATCCACTACAATTCGTACCACTAGCTTGATACCATGCATATTAGCACTGAATGGATGTGGAAGGGTTAGTGGCGGGTGTGTGTGAAGTCGAAAGCCAAGTAGTGAAGATGTAATTTGGATAAAAACTGCATTTTTGTTTATTAAAGAAAATACTTTTCACCTACCATCAATATTTGTCTCAATTTTATTAGTTTAGAACACTTTATCAATTTCCTTTTGCAGAATTTGCTATCAAAATCAAATTTGGATTTGAAATATCTTAACACTTAAGTCCTTCTCTTTAATAAAACATTTAAGTCCTCTAACGTAAATAATTTTATCCATAGTAACACTTAATAAAAATCCCCAAAAATCACCATATTTCATGTTAAATATGTTTTCTAACATATATAAATTTTAGACCCAAAAACATTATTTAATTGCCATAAATAATTTAAACCCAAAATTCACTATTTTCTCTCATAGAAAATTCAGAATAAATTATCCAAAGCTTGGAATATTACAAAAATTTAGATCCATCTCCAAAATAATGTTTTACGTAACATATTAATAATAATGGCTTTTGGAAATTATTTTGCATGATTTTAGCCTTAAAACCGAACAAGATTATTGTACAAAACCCTTGTTTTAAATTATAACTTGGCATTTAAATCAAATTGCATCATTATCCATCCAATCATACGGTTTAAACCTCAAACCCAAATTTAAAACATTTAAGATGACTTATATGAGATGGTTTAGATTATTATTCACCTTGTTTGGATAAGGAACTTGAGATTTGTTCTTAAATTAATCTTCCTAGCTTGAATCTTTAGCATCTAAAAGATTATTGAGCGCCTCGTCACCTAGGGTTATGATCAGCCTTATTTTTCCTTTTATTTATGTTTTTGGTTTTTGAAAATGTGAATGATAACGAGGTAAGTGGTTTAGGGTTTATGGACGGTTATTTTCAATTTTCCCTTGCCTTATTTTCTTAAGTTTCTAATTTATAAACCACACTTATAATTTCATTGGTTAAGGCACGACCCAAATTAATTTTCAAATCTCAATTCCCTAATCACTCTAACCTCTACATTATTCTATTTAATTTATCTAATTAAACCTCAAGAATAATTTTACTTAAAATTAGGTGTGTTATAGTAATGATTACCTTTTCTAGAACATTTTCCACTTTGAATGCCACTTTTCCATTTCACAATCGCACAACTAATTTATACAAATGTGTAACTTCTGAGCTTGTACATCTTTGGAAAGGGTGTTAAGCTAAGAGAAGTTGCCTTCTCCATCACCAAACAGTTGATATGTTTATAAAGATCAATCAATACGATATAGAAATGCAATGCCAAACATTCGTCCAGACAAGTTTCCCAGGGACATGACAAACTAAAGGTACTTTCCTACCACATCATGTCGGGAATAACCTCTAGGATTAGTAGCGAACTGTTCTCGCGTTTTAAAAAATTTCAGAACGAAGGGACCACTGCCGTTTATTTATCTTAGGAGCTACCCGAATATTATCAACAAGCAGTCCTTTCGAAATGAAGATCCTCTATCTTCCCAAATTTTGGTCTTCAATTTATATCTTCATTTTCGAACACATAAATCGGCTCGAAGTAGTTTCTGGATTATAATTTCCCAAATCCGACCTCGGTTCCTATAAACCAATAATTGATAAAATGATGGTTTATAAATAGGTGATTAATGTTCCGTTAATTAATATCCTTTTATTCAAAATATCTTCTAGAGGTATTTATCTTTTGAAAACAATTTCTTTCTAGTATATATGAAATTCACTAAAATTCTCTTTGTTAAATTCTTCGGTTTAATTAAACTCTTTTTAAACTTAGAATAATTCCAAATCATTTTACTTAAATTTTAACAAAGATTTCTCAGTTCCAAAAACGTAACTTTTTAATAAGTTGAAACCTTGTTATCTAAGACGGTAAATCCAAATAGTTAATATTTGAATGAAACAGATCCATAGTAATCCTTCAAATTATGCTTGATGTTAATTTTCGTATTCAATAAGTACCATCAATCAAATAATGGCGAAATCACCTTTTAAATTCATATGAATAGTATGTGTTTCGTTGTTGGAATTTAATATCAATTATAAGAAGATTATCTTTATACAACCGAAGTTGTTTAAAATTGGGAAATTAAATCTTTTATGCTTAACTCGTTTCCGACATTCGAACCTTATGTCCCTCTCCTAGGTGAGACCAGGTGAGTCAGGACACTGGTTTCTCCTGAATATCTCCTTGGTTTAATTACCTTAACTAAATCTCACAAATAGAAAAATTAGGCGTACTCATCGACTTATTAGAGCCAAGATTAAAACAACCGCATATAATAGCTTTTCTTTAAATGTTTTTATTTAAATGCTTTTAAATACATCATTAAATCTTCAAATCATCTTTCAAGAACTTAATTATTCATTTTAAAAAATTTAGAAAATATTTGGGAAAGAATTGTTAAGTTTGAAGTTATATTCAAAAATTATTGAAAACTACTGCAAATAGTGTTGGGAATAGTGTTTTTAAAGTTATATTGACCAAAACGACTTTTCTATCATTTGAAAATTTGATTGTATAATAAAAATATTTTAAAAAATTCTAAAAGATTTATGATTTTTTTTCATATTTTTTAAAACATTTAAAAATATTAAATTTTAGAAAATCCCGTTTAGGTTTCCGAATTGTAAAACCGCGATTATTTTGAAAACTTGTTTTACTTATACTTTAAAATCTCCTTATTAAAATTTCAATCTATTTCCTTTGTTTGAAAACTATGGATGTAATAGTTCAGAGAATTCTTATTACAGAGAATTCCGAGCTATATTTTACTTTATATACTCATTCTACTTTTGTGGCGTGAAATTGCGAACTACCATTACGCGACGCGCGTTGTTTTGACTCAATTTTCATTTCTTATTCAAACTTCACCAAACATGTTTTTAGTGTTTATAAAACATGTTTAAGTCATTTTAAAACCATTTCAAAGTATTTTTTTAACGATTCCATGCTACTTTTGTAATTTTATTCGAAAAGTGATTTCCTTGTGTAATATCGACGCGTATTTAACATGACTTTTTTATATATCCAAAAAACAATATTTTCACAATCTCCAAATATGATAAACAATCATTATAAACAACCATGGTAAAACATATATATCATCCAATATATAGTATATACAAATAGAGTTTTCACTTTTTTATGTAACATATCTATCTTTTTGTTACTAATTACTTTTCAAATATCCACTAATTACTTAATTCATCCAACCAAACATCTTAAGCAATCCAATAATCATGTCAAACATTTATAAAGATTTAATTTAGGAGTTATCACCTTCATTTAATATCATATTGACTAGATTTCACTACAACTTCGCTAAACTGAACTAAAACTCTACGAACTTGAGCATGGAAGCACTTGGAGTGCTCGGCCTTGCTCCTTATGCTCACAGCCAAGCAAGGAGGTGGTGGTTGCTCACTGCCATGGTGGTGGATGTTGGTGACCATGGGTTTTGATGGTGAAAAAAGTGAATTTGAAGTGTTTTGAGGAGTATATACTATTATATATTATATAAATTTATTTATTTTCACAAATATGGAAGAAGATGAAGAATGGGTAGGGTATTTGTAGGAAAAATTTGAAATCAAAATATCTTAAAATGAAATTGCCAAACTACCCTTTCCATAACCTCCGATCCCCCAAGGATGCACGACAACTACCCATTATTCTCCTTGCCATGTGATGGTGGTGATGATGGTGGGTGGTGGTGATGTGATGAGGTGTAAGGTTGATTTGATGTTTTCATTTTAAAGTAATTATTACTTAAATATTTTATTCTATTACCATTAGTAAATATATTTACTGCCTACACTTATCATGAATATATTGACGTGATAATGTGTGTACGTTCATGTTGTGAAAGGTGCATAAGTCATTTAAGCAACATCGTATAACTTATATACGTTAAACCATTATGAATTCAGATTCCGATCTTTGATCATATTTTCATTTAATAATTAACGTGTGTGTGTATATATATTTGTAAACAAAGTTTGTAAACTATTTTCTTCTTCTTATTATTATTAATTAATAAAAATGATCATATTTGATTTATAAAACCATATAAATCAATATTAAATGGTTGTTTACAAAAATATCAATAAACCGATAATAATTTTCCTTATAATTTCGAATTTTACTTATAAATTTATAAAAATATCATATTTAATTTATTATCACTTTACTACTAATATAAATGAATTATTATCATTTTAAAACTATTATTTAAATATTTATAATAATCATTATGTCTTAATTTAAAGCCATTAATTAATTTATATATATATATATATATATATATACACATATATATATACTGGCACTACTAATGATATCATAAATCAATTAAATCTTTGTAAATATATTTTAAAATTTGTTTACCATTTTTTATTTATGGTTCAAAACATCATTATTGGGGTTATAAATCCTTATATTTGAATATTTCAGAAATAATCTAAATTTATTAAAGCGATGAATTTGTAGGTCGTTACAGACTCCTCTCCTTAAAAGAATTTCATCCTCAAAATTAAGCGGAAAGTCGGTAATGTTTATTCCAAAGTTGAAATTTAAATATATTGTCGGGTGGTACTTATATATTATTTATATGCACTTATCTTATTCGACCTTAAATTCAAATATATCATTTTTCTTTCGAACTAGTATTGTTTCTCCGATTTTCTTGTGCGGATCTTTATTAGGCTCAGAGGCTGTTATTCTTCTTAATAGCCCTCAACTATGATAGAAAATGTAATCAATCTGACTACAAACCCTTATCAATGTTTGCTTTAGACCATCGAATGATAATTTCTTTCCGGATATCACAATCTTACATCCAAATCTTATGCTTAGTGTATTTTCTATCGTACAAAGTTATGAATGAAGAACATAAAGATTTTATAGATAGTTTCTTTCTTACATTACCATACAAACCATCTCAACATACATGCTAAAGAATTCTTAAGAAGTTCTAACCCTACAGGAGTTCATACTACAGACACTGGTACATCACTAGATATTATCTCCTCAAGTCTTCGGTTCATATACGAGCTAATATTTAATACTAAATACAAATAGACAGATAACTAGCTTCCAAACACTACCATCGTTCTAAATTTTATTCATTCCAATTACCATGCCAAATATCTCTCCACCATTTTCTTCATCATCGTCATTATTGTTATCATTATTCCCCTCGTCATTGTCTGCTTATTTTCCATCCTCATACCGTTGCATCTTATCTTCCTCATATAGGAACCATGGTTGGTTCCATGGAACATGCCCCATTCCTATTGGAACTCCTTGGATTACTTCCCCAGCTTCGTGTTCCTTAAGACCCTACAAATGATTTTCCAATTGATTTCCGTCCTTGATCTCATCTATCCCATACACTTCCTCCTCTTCAGACATTTCAACTTCTACTTTCTCAGATTCTTCTTGCCAGTCATTGTTAATGTACGAGTTTGGAGGTTCTTCTCACCAAACGATAAGGTATCCATCTAAATCCCATATAATATTGTTGTTCATGCTGCTATTGTTCGATTCATGGGGTATTATGGAATTTGGATCTTCTATAGGCTCAGATTCCACCTCTTCCATTCGCTCCACGGAGGCTAGAGCAACTTCTTCGTTGCTTGAAACAATGAAAGTTCAGGAGTGGGTGGAGGTATTACAGACATAGGATAGTCATCTTCTTATTATCTAGTATACCAATCTAATTCTTCCTCTATGATAAGCCGACCATTTTTAGGTGACTACTGTATAGGTTCTTCATCGCTTGATAGGACGATCAAATTGTCTTTCTTCTTTCCCTTTCTCTTTGAGGACTCCACTTTCGAAGTCTTTCCCATGAATAGTTTTTACAAATGCAAAAAAGGTCTCCTTAGATACGGATACTGATTGTCATATCCTGTTTTTCCGTACCCTTCGAATCGGCAATAAACCACACATGTCCAACTCAAATTGCACGAAAAGACGGAACTTGAAGGGTAATATAGAAAACAAGACAGAACAAAATCTCACACAAATTGAATAACATATAATATTGAATAATATCTTTATAGCAGAAAACTTTTAAATACATATATCAGAGTCTAACTTAAATTTAGCTTGGACAGTTATAAACATCTTTCCTTACAATTGCTGACAAACATCAAACTAAGACTAACAAAGCACAACAGATAATAGAATATTTCATACGTTGATGAATATCCCCAGCTCTCCTTTGGAAACTCCAACCATCTTCGACTAAACCTAAAACTACTTGGATCTAGACCGAGTATTGAAAATACCTGGACCAGGCTTGATAAACCAGCGTGAGAAACTCAAATATAAATGACAGTGTCATATATCGGCCTTTGAATAAAATCCTTTGAAAATAAAGAGTATCTCACAAGACCACGCCCACACATAAACACGGATGGGTTTTTACCTTATGATAACTAACAGACTTTTATATCAAAACATTTGATATTATTTTTTGTGACATCTCTTTGAAACATTTGCAAATAAACTTATTAATCTTATCTGAAATGGTTATCCATATAGCATTTCGAGGCTATTCATGACGCCAATACAAACAAAACCGTAGGTTCTTATTGGAGAATGGATTTCCATACAAATGACCAGGTGAAGATCTACATTTCGAAATGGGTACACTTCTAGATGGATGTCCCGAGGCACAGAACATCTGCCTTCTACCAATACAAGACTGGCCTACCTTTGTAACTAGATAGTATCGAATATGTCATCCCCCGATCGTTATCGACCTTTAACCGAGCGCTTGTTTCCATACACCACATTAATTTACATCCCGAACGTCATAGAGATAAGAAATATATCTAGAAGGGGATGATCAAACCCTACTTGGAAATGACCCACTTAGCCTTGTTGCATCTAATCCTGTTTTGGCCATTGCAGTTCGATGAGGCTTGAGGCAACGATTACCTTTTCACATAGCACATATCATATCTCTGAAGGCCACATTGCCATATCCGTTAACTATTAATTGCCTTGCATAAAAATACAACCCATAAGCTCTTATGTCTCAAAGAGGGTGTTAAGCCAAGAGAAGTAGCCTTCTTCGCCACCACTTATGTACGTTTGTAAAAACCAATGAACGTAATCTTTAGAAATGCAATGTCAGACAAACATCCATACAAGTTGTCCTGGAATAGGACAAATTGAAGGCACTCTCCTACTACCACTAGTCGCGATTAGTCCTTGCAATCCGAAAAATCTCCACAACGAGGAGACCACTGCTATATATAACTCTATAATGGAAGCTACCCAGAGCAAGTCAACAAGCAGTCCTCATGCTATGAAGATCCACGACCTTCAATTATCATCATCTTCAACATGTCTTCACATTCGAACGTATTTATTGGCTCGAAGTGGTTTTTCGATAGGAATTACCCAAATCCGACCTCGGTTCCCTCGAAGCCAAATATCGATTTAAAAGATGTTAAGTTCATATGTGGATATCAATCATCAATGGATTACTTCATCTTTTATAAAATATCTTTCTTAGATATATTCTTTTCAATTTATTCCATTTTCTTTTCAAATGTATATGGAATCATTATGCCTCATTTATCAAATTATTTGGTTTATTTAAACCTTTCTTAAATCCTGGAATAATTCCAATCATTTTCTCTTTTACTTAAGAAAACCTTTCCAAATCATTCATTAAATCTTAATCAAAGATTTCTTATATTCAAGTTATAACTTTGAACTTAAGAAAAATACTCCCAAATCATTTATTAAATCTTAACAAAAGATTTCTTTCTTAACTTTTAACTTAGGGAAAATATTCCCATTTTATAATATCACTTTCCAAAACATCCATTTAATTTAAAGGATTATTCACCGCCCAAAATCATGAATATAATTTTTTTAATAAACTTTCACAGTTAACTTATCAATTTAAATTGATTTCAGATTTACAAACAATGTTTATAAATTCCATTTATATTTTATAAACTTCCATATTCAAAATTTCTTTACTAACAAATTCCATTTATATCTCATTTATAAGTCAAAATCCAATTTTAGTTTAATTACTTATAAAACTCTTGTTTACAAATTCATTCCTTTCAAATCTTATTATTTATGAAATCCATTATAAATTCTTTTCTAAATTTCAATTGCAAACCCATATATTGATTACAATCCCATTTCTAATATTTATAAGGCACTTTTATAATTCCATTACCTTTATTTATAAAATATAAAATTTATAAATCTTATATATAGACCATTTATAATAAATTCAAAGTATTTATTTCTTTTATCTTAGAAAAATTTAATTATGATCTTTTAGAGCATCCAGGCTTTCCTTTCGATATGTTCCACCCCTCGCCTAAGAAAAAAAACATAGGACAGGTAAGTTCAGGGCGCTGGTTGCTCCATCCCTAAACTTAGTTAAACAGCTTGTTTTATCTTCCCAGATCTCACAAGCGAAATAAATGTACTAGTCGTTTCCGCATTACTCAGTTTGTTATCATATTCAATCTTCTTTACTTATTATTTAAGTGGTATAAACAATTCATCTTACCCATTTATTCAAACTCTCATTAAAACTTCCAAAGCATCTTTAAATGGATTAATTATTATTTTAAAATCATTTACAAAATATATAGGATATAATTGTTACGTTTAAGACTGCATTTCAAAACTTATTTCAAACTGATGTGAAAAGCGTTGCGAAAAGTGTTGAAAATAGCATTTTTAAAAGTTGTATTCTTCAAAATGAATTTTATATCATTTAGATATCCATATTTTCAACTTAAATATCTTTTAAAACATTTTTAAAATATTATTACAATTTATTTCATATTTTAAGGTCATTTAAAATATCAGTTTTAAAATTTGGTCACTTTACTCCAAAAGCGCAATTTTTCTAGAAAATTGATTCGGACATATTTTAAAATATACAAGATGAAATCTTTATTTTATTTCTTTATTTATTGAAATATATTTAAATGTTTATAAAAAATTTCTAACTTATTTTAAAACTGTTTCCGAAAGGTTTAAGCATTCCATATATACCATTTAATTTTCAAAAGGAAAGTGTTTCCTTTGTGCTTATCGACGTGTATCAACATGACTTGGTAAAAAATTTAAACAAACATTTTTGACGAAATCATCCATAGCAATCATAACACATCATCAAACATGTATAGATATAAATAGAGATGCTAAATAGAGTTTCTTACCATAAACAAAAGCGATTAACTTCCTACCAACATTCTAATCAACCAACACTTCACTAATTAATTCCTACTCCATTAAACACTAGAAAACAACACTCTCTTTAGTCCAATAGCTAGGCCGAGGCTTGAGATGGGGGTTGGCCGAAAATATAGAGAAGAAGTGGTAGAGCATTGAAATTGAATTCCCAAAATTAGACTCGAAAAACATGTCATTTTCTCTTGTTTTTGACTCTTACTCTCAAAATTTGAAAATCTTGTTAACCGAAAAGTTGTTGCAAATTCTTTTCTCTTGAATTTAAAAAGCAATCACTTGATTTTGATTAGTTTTAAGGAAGATATGATCTAAAGAAAAATAGCCATTCTTGGATTCACAAACATTAAGTCCAAAAAATGCACTTCAAAGAATTGAGTTTCAGGTATAGCAAACCTCAAAACTAAAAAAGTGATCAACGTAAAAGTTGTAGACATTGGAATTTTATATGGTTTGGATAAAAGAATATCTCAATTTTGGTAAGGTATGATCTAGTTATGATGATAACAAAATGGCTTATTCTCTAACTTAAAAACTGGGCCAGAAAATGCACTGGAAAGAAGTGGATTTTTGACATGTTTATCTTTAGAATGAGACAAAGTATTCAACATGAAATTTGTAGCCACTGGAAAAATACATGATTTGAAAATAAGAATTTTGTATTTTGACTTTGATTTTAAGAAGATATGGCCGAGAGAAAAAGGGGTAAAATGTGGAGAAAAAATGTGTTTGATTTGAAGAGGATGAACATTGATTTCTTTTGAAAATTCTGAAAATATATTGACATTATCTCTTTCTAATTTTTTCCTATGGCTTGGAAACCATTAAAGAGAAGAGGAAGAAGATGAAGAAGCTTGAGAAAATAAGAAGAAGAAATGTGAATGAAAGTGAACAAGGAGGTGGATATTTATAGAAAAAGAAAGAAGTGGTAATTTACCAAAAATAACCTCTTACCAAATTATCAAACTAGCCTTACTTCAACCTAAAGAAAACTCCATTTTTCAAAAATTAACATCAACATTTCACTTCTTAGTTTATATCTTCCCTTAAGAGCTAAGCTAAGTAAAATAATAATTATGTTGGTTTTCGTGTAACATTGATTTCATGTTTACTTTTTCTTAATTTTGTTAATTCTTACTTACTTTTACTAATGACTTTTTGAAGTTTTCTAATATTATTTAGTAAAAGTAAACATGCTTAGTTATTAAAATGTGTAATTTATATGTTAAAACGTATCAACAAAGGTGCAACAACGTTGCGACAACTTTTAATCGACAAAAGGTTGATTTTCAACAAAACATTTAACGGTCACATTTTGATATTATTGTTAAACTATTTATCTATGTAAACCAAACTACAAAATAAATTTCTTATTATCTTTAATTAATTAAAAAATCATATTTAACTTATAAAATAATAGAAAATAATACCGAAATCTATTTTAAAAATACGACTTCGATTTATCATTATGAGATGAAATTTGTCAATTTTTATAAAATAAGTTTTATATATTTATCAAACCATTATAAATTAAATTACTATTACTATCAAATGAGTTTGATATCGACTATATACATATATTTAAAAGGAATTATTTATCCTTTAAAAAAAATTCATGAATATTTATCTTCTTTATTGTAATCCGACTTTTGTCAATTTTACAATGGAAATCCAAAATCTTTATTCAATGTCAAAAATCAGTTTACCATTATTATTTATCATATAAAACTTGATTGTTTAAGTTTGAAAATTCTACATTTGAATATTTAAATAAATTAAATATTCCATTTTCAAGTGGTAAATTTACAGGTCGTTACACTAACTAATGTCAAGGTTTAAATTTAAATGTATGCTTCCCAAATTCATATGACGGCTAAGGGTAATTATTCTCTAAAGGTATTTTCCTCAAAATCGTACTTGATCAAATCTTAGAAAACCAATCGATGTCTTTATTTTGTTAAACCCTTGATGTTATGTTTTCCAAACATTATTATCAATTATCAGTATCTTTTTAAACTTCTTTCTCAGAAACCTTTTAGATGAAAGTTTCTATTATTCGCTTTGTAACCTTTCAATACCATAATTTCAATCGATGGTTAAATAATTTACTAAGCATTTAGTTTTTTTACTTCCAAACCAATACAAAATTCCTTTGGAAACTTTCTTCAAAAGTTCTTTTAGACAAAAGTTTCGATTATCCAAATTCTTAGGTTATATATATATATATATATTCTCTTATTACTCTTATTTAATAAACATCCTGTGGTCAAACTATGAAATTCTAATCACAAGACATTCATACTTAAATATTTTATTAACTTGTTTTTAAACAATCATTCAAGTTACTATATATCTTTTAAAACGTATCTTTTATACTCAAAATATAATCCTATGTAAAATTATTTTATTTACCGTATTTTTTAAATATACATTTTTATATATTAACAAATATACACTCATAATACTCTCAACTCATTCTAGGGTGTTACTAACCCTATCTCTAATGCGTTACTCATCCTAGGATATTACTAATCCTATCTCTGATGAGTTCTTACCCAGGTCAGCCTCTGGTGTTTACTAAACCAAAGTTCTAGTACCAAATGTGACGAAGAGATTTTCGACCCACAGAAATCGGCATTACTACACATTGGTATTCAGGTGCCGCAATTCCAAGCGTCGGAGACCCAGTTCGTTAAGGGTAAAATGAAAAGAAGACAGAAAAAATCTTTTACGAATGGAATAACATATATTATTCAATATATATAAACACTACAATGGAAATTTAAATACATTTATCAGAGCTAATGAATAGTTATAAATCTCTGTCCATATAGAACGTGGACTACAATAGTACACGAGTGTGATGGGAATGGATAATAGTCTACCGAAGAATCTTCTAACTCCATGCTCCTAGCTCTATTAGAATTTTCCTAATTAAACCTGACTACTAGGCTACTTGGAAAAATAGGGTCTTCAGAGTTTAAGGAAAAGGAAATAAACTTTGGATCGGTCATAGGACTGGTGTGAGAACTCAAAATATGGGTTTTGAAAACATAAGGGTATCTCAATAGACCATGCCACAGATAAACACGGAATGAATTTTTTACCTTATGATAGCCAGTACATTTTTATGTGGAAATTTGGTAATAATATTTTTAATGACACTCTTTAGATAACATCTGTAAGTAAACTTATAAGTCTCAGCTGAAATGCCTACATCTCACAAATCAATACTTTGCACAACTAAGTCCGTACGGCACTTATTCTATAGTGGATTTCCAACTGAATAGCGTGGTAAGGGACTACCTCTTGTATAGTGTATTTCTAGAGGAATGCACACGAGTCCCCTATGTTGTTCCTCATATGAATATACGAATTGCACCGAGTATTACATCACCTAGCTGCTACCGACCTATCTGAGATGTCTCATAGCATACACCTCCTAATTTAAACCTGACGTGATAGCAGGTAGAATTTTTTTCCATGTAGAAGGTTATTTCATACCTTGATTGTTTGCGTACCATTTTAGCCTTAAAGCATCCCCTCTTTCACTATTCCCAAGGTATGGGGCTTTGACGTAATTGTAACATACCTCGTTTGGGGGCCTAAATCTAACTGCTATGGATGCTACATTCATTCATTGTTATTAATTCTCGATGATCAAATACGGTAATGTTAGATACAATGATATACAAAAAACACATGAATATGAAAATTTTAAACTTAACTTAAATTTTTTTCCCATTTCATTACAAATAGCATTTCACATTCATAACATAATCCCAATTTGTAAACCACGTTCAGAGAAATATAGTTACTACAATACGCCAAGAGCGATAAATGAAGTTACCCCATTGGTTGATCAAATTATAATATAGGAAATTAAAAAACTTTTACATTTCATCCAATTACATAGCGGATTCAAATAGAAAGAACTCTTAGCGGCTAACTTGCCTCCTGCACATCTTCGAAAGCCTATCCATCTAGACATAAAATTACCAAACTGCCCTTGCCATCACCTCCAACCCCTCTAGGATGCACGACAACCGCCCCCTTCCTCCTAGTCTTGTGGTGGTGGGGTGATGTGGTGTAAGATTGATTTGATGTTTGCTTTTTAATGTAATTATTACTTTAGATATTTTACTCTTCTACCATTGGTAAGTATATATTTACTTTCTACTCTTATCATGTGTACATGTACATGATAATATGTTTTATCTTCATGTTATGAAAGGTGCATAACTCATTTTAACTATGTCATATAAATAATATACATTAAACCTTTATGAATTCGGATTACGATCTTCGGTCATATTTTCAATTATTAATTAACGTATATATATTTGTAAAAAAAAGTTTGAAAACTATTTCCTTATTATTATATGTGAATTAAAATGATCTTATTTGATTTGAAAACCATAAATCAATATTAAACTATTGTTTACAGAAAGTGTTATTATATCAATAAACCGATATCGATTTTCCTTATAATTTCAGATTTTTTTTATAAATTTATAAAACTATCACCGTTGATTTATTATTATTTATTACTATTATAAATGAATTATTATCGTTTTACAACTATTGTTTGAATATTTATAATAATCGTTAAATCGTTAAATCTTAATTTAAAATCATTAGTTAATATATTTACATAAATATGTATATATATATACTGAGATTACTAATGATGTCATAAATCAAGTAAATCTTTGTTGATATATTTTAGAAAAGGTTTACCATTTTTTCATGGTTCAAAACATTGTTATTGTGGTTATAAATCCTTATATTTGAATATTTTAAAAAAATCTTAATTTATTAAAGCGATGAATTTATGGGTCGTTATAAATTCAATTTACAAATTTATAGTAGAAATAGTTCATCCTAGAGTTACTATTAATATCAATATTAACAGGTTATATGAAATCAATATTGATAGTTTATATTAATGGGTAATATGAATTTATACTTGATTAGAAAATGGGTTTAACCTAGATCAGTTTCTAATTAACAGGTTCTCATCAACTTACATTTATTATTCCGTCTCTGATCTATACAATATGATTCTCAATTTAGTTTCTAACAATCTAAATTAGTTAGAGTGTATTAAAAGTGTCTACATATAAATCATATAATTAAATAAACCTACTCACCTCGAAGGAATTTCTTTTCTGATTTGATTTGATTTCAATATAACTCTCCTTTGTCGATTTATTTCCCTTCTCCCTTTCTCTTTTAATTTTATTCTCTCCTTTAATTTGATGTATTATCATTTTATTTGTATTAAGAAAATTTGGGGACGAGAATAGCAAATGTTTTAAGAATTCTTGAGGAGCAAGAAAAAGAAGATGATGATGGAGGCTGGTGTTTCCAAATGAAAAGAATGGGGTTTGGCAGCGTATGTATTACTGAAAACAAGGTCTAGAAAAATTACATGTTTATTTCTCAAGTTATTTAACTTTACGTATAAGAAATATTTATCTCCCTTTTTTATTTGAAGAAGGTAACATCTTTATCAGTCCTTTTTGATGTCTTTAATAGCCAAATTATTTAAATTTATTTCCTTCACTTAATTATTTATCTTTAACGTTTTACACCTTTGTTATTATTGAATATGGCAAAGAATAATGTTTTTTATATTCAAAAATACATGTGTAAGTATACATATATATATATATTACAATATGATTGCATTGTATTTATAGATGGAAATTAAGTGAAATCAATTTTTACAAAAATCATTCCTTCATTCATACCTTTTTTATCCATACACATATACAAAACCCTTTCCCTTTTCCTTTGTTGACCTAACGTTCACATTACCTTAAATAAATGCTACTAATTATAACTAAAGTCAATTAATTACTATTTAAACGATGTCATTAATTATTATAATTCTAATCAACATCCTTAATTAATATTCCTTATACATACATACATACATACATATATATATATATATATCTGTATGTGTTCATATCTATTTATTTAATTGGAAACCAGTCCTTACCAGCCAATTGAAAATCGATTTCACTAATTTAAATCAATTTCATTAACTGGTACCCAACATGCATACATACAAATGTACACACACAGATACACACACACACACACACATACAGACATACATATATGTACATATATATATATATAACTAGCTTTTGGTCATTAACTGGTACCCTCATGCATACATACAAATGTACACAAACAGATATGTATGTATGTATGTATGTATGTATGTATGTATGTATGTATGTATGTATGTGTATATATATATATATATCCAGCCTTGTGACCAGGCCATATTCTGACCGCTTTAAGTCGGTCGAATTGAGAAATTACCTAGCTGGAATTCATAGCGACATCTGCCAAGTTCAGATGCCAAGATAAATCAAGGAGTTAAGTCGAAAAGTCGCCAAGAACATCCAAACAAAAGTCTATACCCCTCCAACCTAGCACCATGTTCAAAGCCAAAGATCTAAGAAAAGACCAGGATTGGTACCGATCCCTGACCATGAATCGACACTGATCCCTAAAAGCTTCACAAAATGGTCATTTACCTCATGCGCTACAAGCTAGTGTATGTATAATCAAGTTCATGCTATGTGTGATGACCCGTAATTTTAACACTTTAAAAATGAGATATTTAATTATTTTAAATATTCAAACGTATAATTTTCAAACTTAAACAACCAAGTTTTATATGATAAATACGGATGGTAAATTTATTTTTCATATTGAATAAAGGTTTTGGATTTCCATTGTAAAATCGACAAAAGTCGGATTCCAATAAAGTAGGATAAATATTCATGAATTTTTTTTAAAAGATAAATAATTCCTTTTAAATATATATATATATATATAATTGGAATCAAACTCATTTAATAATAGTAGTAAATTAATTTGCAATGGTTCGATAAATATATAAAACTTGTTTTATAAAAGTTGACAAATTTCGTCGCATATTGATAAATCGATATCGTATTTTTATAAGAACATTTGGATATTGTTTTATATTATTTTATAAGTCAAATATATTTGTTTTAATTATTTAAATATAAAAAAAATCAGTTTTGAAGTTTGGTTTACATGAATAAATAGTATAACAAAAACATCAAAATGTGACCGTAAAACGTTTTGTCGAAAATCAACGTTTTTTTCAAAATAAGTTGCCGCAATGTTATTGCGCCTTTGTTAAATGTTTTAACATATATCTTACATATTTTAATAACTAAACATGCTTACTTTTAGTAAATAAGATTAGAAAACTTCTAGAAGTCATTAGTAAAAGTAAGTAAGAATTAACAAAAGTAAGAAAAAGTAAACATTAAATCACATCAAATCAAAACCAACATAATTATGATATTCTTTACTTAATCTTTAAGTTACTAAGACTTAAAGAAAGGATGTGAAAGATAATGTTAAGCATTGAAATAGTGGAGATTGCTTTAGGTTGAAGTAAGGTTAGTTTGGTAATTTGGTAAGAGGTTATTTTGGTAAACTTACCATTTCTTTCTTTTTCTATAAATACTCACCTCCTTCTCACTTTCATTCATATTTCTTCTTATTCTTTTCTTAAGCTTATTCATATTCTTCCTCTTCTCTTTAATAGTTTCCAAGCTATAGGAAAAAATTATAAAGAAATAATGTCAAAATATTTATAAAATATTCAAAAGAAATTAATGTTCATCCTCTTCAAATGAAACACCTTTTTTCCCCACATTTTACCTCCTCTTTTATCGGGCATTACTTCTTCAAAGATGAACCAAAATACAAAATTATTTTTTTCAAATTAACAAATTTTCTAGTGGCTACAACTTTCATGTTGCCTACTTTGTCTCTATATAAAGTCAACCGTGTCAAAAATACACTTTTTCAAATGCATTTTCTGGCACATTTTTTAAACCAGAGAATAGGCCATTTTATTTTCACCGTAACTGGATCATAAATGATCCAAATTAAGAAAGAATTTTATTCAAACCATATGAAATTCTAGTGACTACAACTTTTATGTTGAGCACTTTTCCAGTTTTATGGTTTGCTATACATGAAAATCAATTATTTTAAGTATATTTTGGGGTTTTATTTCTGTGAATCCGAGAATAGCTCTTTCTCTTCTGACCATATCTACCTCAAAATTAATCAAAATCAAGTGATTCTTTTTTATAAATTAAAAAGAAAATAATTTGCAACAACCATACAGTTAACATGTTTTTTAAATTTTGAAAGTAAGAGAGTCAAAAACAAGAGACAAGATGACCTATTTTTTAGATCTAATTTGGAGAATCCAAGATTAAAACTCTATCGTTTTTTCTTTATATTTTCGACCAACCTCCATATCAAGCCTAGGCCAAGATATTAAAAGGAAGAGGGTGTTGTTTGCTAGTGTTTAATGGAGTAGGAATTAATTTGGTTGATTAGAATGTTGGTAAGAAGTTAATCACTTTGGTTTATAGTGAGAAACTCTATTCAACATATCTATTTACATATATACATGTTTGATGTTGTGTTATGATTGCTATGAATGCTTATATAAGCTTTGATCATCAAGTATTTATTTTTTGATATGATTGTTAAATTGTTTTACCAAGTCACGTTAATACACGTCGATAAGCACAAAGGAAAGCACTTTCCTTTTGTAAATAAAATGGTGTATATGGAATGCTTAAACCTTTTGGAAATAGTTTTAAAATGAGTACATCTAAACATGTTTAAAGAAATAAAGAAAGAAAATCAAAATTTCGTCTTGTATATTTTAAATATGTCCAAAACAATTTTCCAGAAAAATCGTGCTTTTGCGGTAAAGTGACCAAAGTCTAAAATTGATATTTTAAATGTTTTAAAAATATGAAATAAATTCTAAAATTCTTTTAAAATGGATTAAATTAAATTTAGGTTGAAAATATGGATTTCTAAATAATATAAAAGTCATTTTGAAAACATAGCTTTTAAAATGCTATTTGCACCACTTTTCGCAGCAGTTCGAAATAACTTTTGAAATGTAGTTTAAACTTAACAATTCTTTCCTAAGTATTTTATGAAAGATTTTAAAAGAATATAATTTAAAGGATATTTGAAAGTTTTAATAAGAGTTTGAATAAATGGTTAAGATGAATTGTTTATTCCACTTAAACAAAAAATGAGGAATATTGAATGTAATAATAACTGAGTATGCGGAAACGACTAGTACATTTGTTCCGCCCATGAGATCTGAAAATAAAAAACATGGTATTTAACTAAGATTAGGGATGGAGAAACCAGTGCCTTGAACTTACCTGACCTATGTTTTCTCTTTTTAGGCGAGTGGTGGAATAGATCGAAAGGAAAGTCTCGATGCTCTAAAAGATCGTATCTAAGTTTTTCTAGAATAAAAGAAAAAAATCAGATTCTTTGAATGTTATTTAACCACTTAACATCTATTATTCAACGATTGGTACGAAAAAACCGAGATCGGATTTGCATGATTCCTATCCGAAAAATCGCGATCAGATTTGGGTGATTCCTATCCGAAAACCCCTTTAAACTAATTTTCGAAATAAAACATATTGAAGACAATGATCATTGAACAAAAAAGATATTCATAATGTAGGATTACTTTCCATTAGTCCTTGGAGGTGAAGTTTACCATATCAAAGTGGCAGTAGTGCTCTGTTATGAAAACTTCGATTTGCAAAAATATGGTTTCAAGTTAAGAAGGAAATCTTTGATTAAGATTTAATAAACGATTTGGGAATATTTTCCCTAAGTTAAAAGTTATAACTTGAGTATAAGAAATCTTTGATTAAGATTTAATAAATGATTTGGGATGGTTTTCCTAAGTAAAAGCGAAAATAATTTGGAATTATTCCAAGATTTAAGAAAGTTTTAAATAAACTAAATGATTTAATAAACGAGGCTTAACAATTTCATATAATCTTGAAAAGAAAATGGAATAAATTGAAAAGAGTATATCTAAGAAAGATATTTGGTTTGAATAAAATATGAAGTAATTGATTGATGATTGATATCAACATATGAACTTAAACTCTTTTAAATCGATAATTGGCTTCAAAGGAACCAAGGTTGGATTTGGGTGATTCCTATCCGAAAACCACTTCGAACCAGTTTACATGTTCGAAAAATGAAGATGTTTGAAGACGTAAATATTGAGACGAATAATAACAAAGGGCTACTTGTTGATTAATTGATGTTAAACTCCCGATTCACTATATTGTAGCAGTGGTCATTTTGTTATAAAAAATCTAAAAACCACAAGGGCTTCTCGCCTAGTAATGGCTGAGGAAAGTGCCTTCGGTTTGTCCTATTCCTGGACAACTTGTATGGACATTTGTCTGACATTGCATTTCAAAACGATTACATACATTGGTTTTTACAAACGTACGTCAATGGTGGTGGAGAAGGCAACTTCTCTTAGCTTAACAAGCTCCTTGAGACGTACAAGCTCAAGGGTTGTATTTTTGTGGAAGGCAATTTGTTGTCAACGGAATTGGCAATGTGACATTCAAAGATGTGATATGTTCTATGTGAAAAGATAATCGTAACCTCAAGCCTCATCAAACCGGAAATGACCAAAACAAGATTAGATGCGACAAGGCTAAGTGGGTCAATTCTAAGTAAGGTATGGTCATCCCTTTCTGGATATATTTCTTCCCGCTATGACGTTCGAGATGTAAATTAATGTGGTGTATGGGAATATGTTGTAATGACCCGCCTTTTATTCCATAGAAAGACACATCATTAAGAAGAAAGAAAGGGATAGGAAAGAGAAAAGATAGAAAAGAAAGAAACAGACAACATCAGAATCTCACAGCGGAACGAATAAATTATATTATATCACATAATACTTTACATAGTATCATATACATCAGAGTTAAACAGTTAATACAACACAAACTAGACAGTTATAAACATCTGTCTAGAAATTACAATTCAAGTACATCAGAGAAACAAGTACAACTCAAAACACAGCGGAACCACTATATATATCTACACGCTGAAGCCTCCTGCTCCATTATCTCTTCCAGAACTCGTCAAAGCAATCCTGAATCACTTGACTACTCATACGTAATATGAGTACCAAAGAGTTTAATAAAACATAAAATAAACACTCAGGTCAGACATGGGTCTGGTGTGAGTAAACGGGGATAAAAGTTGCTTAACTTTAGAAAAATCCTTTGAAACAAAAGGTATCACGTAAGACTTCCCACACAAAAACATGGAAAAGTTTTTACCTTATGCTAACCAAAACATTTGATATGAAATCCAGTGATATTATAATAATGTTTAGGATTTTCAAACTAAAATACAGAAATAGCTGGAATGCTTACATCTCACGTTCCAACATAGTTGGGCACAATCAAAACCATACGGGCACTTATTGGATTATGGATTCCATCAATGGCAGGGCTACTAGGGTATCGCCCGTCATAATACGTGGCCTAGATCACTGTACCGAGGAGTACGCCCGCTCCCCTGCAACACAAAGCCGGAACCATTCCTTACTGAACAGTTCCGAACAAGACCACCCCGCAGATTGGCCGTCGCCAACTGCCACACAGCCGAATATAAAGGGACCTCTAGACAGGGGTAAATCTTGCTCTCCAATGGGGGCTACCCACGAAGCCTTGCTGCACCTCCCATGTTTTAGCCATTCCCGGTTGATGAGGCTTGAGGCTACGATTACCTTTATAGGACATATCAATCTTAGAATGCTCATCGTCCACCTGACGATGTTCTGAAAGCATTCAATCCATACAAGTTCGTTCCGGGTTTGAACGAAACCGAAGGCACTATCTCGTTGCACTCATTTTGGAATCACCCTCAGAGTCAACGACGATAACCCTTGCACTCTAAATCATCATATCGAACCTATAAGTACTATTCCGTCAAACTCATTAGGGAATCACCCACAGAGTTATACTGATGTATATCCCTTACACCTCGAGTCTTCACTTGCTCTACTTGGATTAACGACCTAACGTTTAATTGGAATCGATGTGGTTTTCGGATATCCAAATATGGAAATCCGATCCCGGTCTCATCGAATCCAAACGCCATTTTAATGTCCAAGTTGTACTTAAGGGTTTTAAACATTTAACTCATTTTATTATCATCTATTTCACACAGATAGATAAACTAGATATCACCATAGACAATCACATTCTCATCATAAACAGACAATCTGTATCATCATAAACAGATAATCATCACAACCAAATAATCCATCACAAACCATCATACTTCAACCAAACATCCATATCATACAGATACTACTCATCTCATTACTGAGATCACAACCATTTAATCAATAAGATCCATAAGCGATGATTTATTAACCATCAATTATAATTAATTTAAAATGAGTTAATTACAACCATCTATAATTAATTTAAAATAAATTAAATTAATTAACACTTCTATAAATCCTGCTTAAATCCATTAATTAGTTAACCCGGATAATTAATTACTTCCTAAGTATTCAACTTGATTAAACATCTTTGATTAATCATCCTCTAATTACAATAAGTAATTAGTCTTTAATTTATTCTCACAAATTAATTAACCTTATTCATAAGTAATTAACATTTAATTACTCATTTATTAATTAATTATAATTAATTATATCTGTCCTTAATTAATTATAATTAATTAATCACCTATTTAATTATTACTTAATCAAACAATCCTTAATTACATCATTAATTATAATAATTAATGATCTCTAATTAATATTCAAATTAATTACTTAATTTAAAAATTAATTACTTTTATTAATTATTAATCACCTTGATTAATATTAAATTCAGTAATTAACTATTTTTAATTACTCGTTAACAAATCAATTATCCAATAATTAATTATCTTCATTACTTAATCCTTAATTAATTACAAAGTAATTATCCAAATTACTTTATTAAAATAAATCACCTTTCACTAATTACATTCCAGTAATTATCAATTATTACTTTTCTAAGTAATCCTATTCCATTAATTAAGTAATAACTTCCATTAAACCATTAAATGATTATCTTAAATTAAACTAAATTGTTTAACTTAAACAAAACACAATATCAAAATTAATTACAATAAGTAATTAATTCCTTAATTACTTTTATCAATTAATTATACTTAGCAAATTACAATTAATTATATTCAATTAGTCTAGTTAATTATCAAAATTAATTACATTAATTAATTACTTAATTATCCTTAGATAGTTATTTTTATTTATTAACAATAATTCCTTAAATTACTTACTTAAGAAAAATTATCTTAAATTAATTATCAATAAATCATTTCTAATTAAAAATTATTCTAGACCATTGTTTAAAACCAAATAATTAAGTAAATTCTCAATTATCTTAATTTTTTTCAAAATAATTTAATTACTTATCAAATGACTCATTTACATTCAAAATGTATTAAAACAATACATTTCTAAAATTAAATTCAAATTCCATTTAAAAATTTAATATTTAAAATGTTTAACTATTTAAACATTAATCCAAATTTAAATAAATATAAACCTTAAAATAAAATGAATGTTAAAGAACATTCATTACTTAAATATAAAAGAAAAGTTTAAAACAAAATTTAATAAATCAAGCTTTGAAAATAAATTGATTATTTTACTTTCAAATTTAAATTAACATTTCATATCTTTGATTCAAATATTAAAGGAAATAAATTCTTTCAAGTTAAAAACTTATTTGAAATCAAATCTCATTTTCAAATCTACCTTTAAAACATTTGAATCTGTTCATCATTTTTTTTTAAATTTACAAACTGTTTTGAATTCAAAAGTGGTTTCCAAAGTAAACCTGAAAACTGTTTTTAATTTGATTTCAAAAAAAATTTAAATCTTGCTTAATTTTTTTAAATTTTTATTTTTGAAAACCTTGAATTCAAAATTTCATTGAATTCAAATTTAACTTACATTTGAAACAAATTCAGATTTAAAATATGAATTTCGTTTAATTTAAAAAAAACTGCACACTCTCACGTTTTATCCTGTAACTATACTAACCCGAGACACCCCATTCCTTACTTCGAGTCTCCAATCCCCAAGCTTCGAGTCAAAATCAAAAATACCCGAGTAATGCTTCGAGTCAAATACCCTGCACATTTCCAAATGAGTTCACCAAAGTTCAACATGTACAGTGCGTATGCACCGTCACCTTGGCGAACTCCATCTACGCTAACCCACTTCTACACGTCGCCGACCATCTCCTTACAAGATTACGATCATCAGAAACCTACTGTAATTCGAATTCAAGATTTGAGAAACCAACTGTAAACTTGGAAACTCATCTACACCCTAAATCCAAACCTGTCAACAGCCCATAATCCATTCTCTGATCTTCATCATCACTGCAACTCCGGCTAATGATCCATCTACATCCCCTCTGCAATCTCCCAAAACCCAATCTTACTCGATGCAGCAGAGAGCATGTGAAGAAACTAAGAACTGCAACACTTAAAGACAAGGGTTTGAAACCTGGAATTCCCAATCCCCATCTCCTCCTCTCTCTGATCACCAATTGCCCAATTTTCCCTCATTCTTACATCAACATTCCACCTACAGGAAGCATCCTAACCCCCAAAATTCACTAGCCTATTAGATACTTCCAAAATTCCTATTTCTGTTCAAAACAAAAATGCTAATACCACAGTCCGTTTAAAAAGGTGAAATTTGTTTTAAAATTTCTGATTTCTAACATATATTCCTGTTATAATCTTGTTTTTAATAGTTAATGATGTTGATATTTTTGTTTTATTGCAAAATGTTTACAGTAGAGTTGTTTCAGAGGGTAACAGATTTTTTTTTAGGTACAACTAAATTATGATTTAAGAACATAATTTATTACTAAACAACATTATTTGTTTACACATATAAATTCTAACAGAAATCAAACAAGAGAATAAAGGTTTTTTTATTAAACTTAGTTTAAACAGAAAACTGTTAATCAGGTTTACAGTAATCTCACATATATATATATATATATATATATATATATATATATATATATTCACACATCATATTCATCACAAATAAAATCATACAAGCATACGCATTCTTATACATTCACGTGCAACAGATAGATTCAACCTTTTGCATTGAGGTCTCACTTTCAAAAATAATAGAGCAGTTTTAAATCAACCAGATTTTAATTTATGTAAACCAATACTTGAATTCAGGAAATTTTATTTATCTTTGATTTAAAAGAGAACTGTTTTTAAAATAAGAAGTTTACTAACCAAATATGGAAGATGCAGAGAACAAATTTAGATGCAGATTTCATCTTTTTCCAGGAACTGCATATTGAACTTGCATCTACATTTGCTAGTTGAATTTGCTTTTCCTATTGATGAAGATTTTTGAACTGCATGCAGACCCATAACTTCATATGCTTGAGTTGAAATTGATTTCAAATTTGATGTTGTAATTTGCAGATTTTGAATAGAATTTGGTTTTGCAGAATTTGATTTGTATTTGCAGATTCTTGATTTCAGATTTAAACAGAATTTGGTTTTCTGGATTTTGAGTAAATAGGTTAAGCAAATTTTGATTTGTATTTGGTTTTTGAACATGAGTTAGAATTTGGGTTTTGAAATTCTTCTTACAAATCTGATTTCAGATCTCTTTTTGAAGAAAATGTTTCTAACAAATGAATTGCTATGTTTTCTTATCAAAATAAATTAAAATAAAAAGTTTTAAAACAATGCCACTTGTTGTATTAAGGTGTAATAAATTTACAAGTGTCTTCTATTAGTTTAAAAGCTAACACATGTACATTTTTAATATAAAAAGAAAATTCTAAATTTATAAATGTATTTAAATTTATCTAAAACCATTTCTAATTTATTTTAGCATGTTTTAAATATTTATTAACATTAGCCTTGAAAATGATTACATGTTTACTACTTTTATAAGATTACACACAATTTTAAATGTTTATTTGAATGTTTTAAAATAATATTCTTTTAAAACTAATTTTCAAAAGAGAAGATTTTAAAAATAATAATGTTGAATTCATTTTATTCCAGAGTTTTAAATCAAAATACTATATTCTAATATGACTGAATTAAATCTTATTTCAATGAAAAACTATTTTTTTTTAAATAAACAAAATAAAATTTTATTATAAAAGAAAATTTAAACTATATTTATTTTTAAACAAAACAAATACTTACTTATATTTCTTTGATAATGTAAGAAAGACTTTTAAATTTTACCTTTGAAAAGTTTTCAATACTAATTTTAAATCAAATTAATCAATTTATACATTTATATATATAATAATTAGAAAATATTCTTTATTTAATATAAATTAAAATTAAAATCAAAATTCCTATTTACAATGTATACACATATATACATTATAAATAAATATTTTTAAATCAGTTTAGAAAGATGAATTTATTACTTAAATAATTTTAACATTTGAAAACAATTAGATTTTCAAATTAAACTATCATTATTAAGATTTTGAAAAGAATATCATTTGTCTGATTAAACAATTATTAATGTTCAAAAGAAAATTTCTGTTTGAATTAGATTATTATGTCAATATTTCACATTTTAAAATAATTATCAATGAAATTATTAAATAATTATTGCCTAAATTTTCGGGACATCACATATGTGCTCAGTTAAAGGTCGGTAACGACCGAAGGATGACATATTCGATACTATCTGGTTATAGAGGTAGGTCGGTCTTGTGTTGGTAGTGGATCTGTAACAACCCGCATATTTAACGATTTTATATTTAAATGTTTGATTTAAATATAGCATCGTTATTCGGATTTTGGGGTCCGAAATGTTACTTTCTGCAAATGGCCGAATTGGAACTCGAAACCACCTCCATTGGTTCCAAAATGGCGTTTGCGATCTTTTTGAGTATAATCTTTGATATGTTTGGAGTTTGTGAAATTTTGGCTACTTTTCCTATTGGGTTTGGGATTGGGTTCAGCCCACTAGCCCACTTAACACCCTAGCTCAACCCTTCTCTTCATTTAATCTTCATTTCATTTCTTTCTTAAGCTAAAAACTGAAATGGGGGAAAGGGAAGAGAATTAGAAATTAGCAAGCCCTAGTTTCTCTTTTGTATCTTGATTTCTTGCTCCAAATTCATAGAGAATCCATTGGTAAGTTCATCTCCATCTTCTCCATCTCTTCTCCTCTTCAATTTCTGTAATTTTCCTAACCCTAACCTAGGAAATACTTTCTTTGATTCTAGATTGAAGCTTGTAGTGTTGAAGTGGACTGTAGTTGGTTGATTCCTTGCAATTGTGCTTCTTCATCTTCTTTGTTTTGTGTAAAAAAGTGAGTTTTGAACTCACATCTACTTCTCTTGACTTCATTGATGTTAGGTATGAATTCCTAACACCTTGTTCATATGCACTTGCAATTGGTTTTGGTTGAATTGGAGAATATTCCAATTTTTAGTGTTTTGGGTTCAAACCTTTGAAATCCTAACTTTGATGTTTTAATCTTGTTTTGGTGATGCATCGAGGAACATATAGGGCCGGGTTGTCGATTGGCATAAGTCCTTAGAGCCAATGTTCGTCCGATTGCATTTTGGGAGAGTTTGCTCTTCATTTGAATAAGGCTGAAAAACAGCCCAGGCATGATTCAGTCGACTGAAAAACTCTGTTCAGTCGACTGAACCTGAAACCCGAGAGTTTCCAGGCATGATTCAGTCGACTGAAAAACTCTGCACAGTCGACTGAACCTGGAAACAGAAAGTTTCCTGAACCTAGAAAATTTCCAGGTACAGGGTCAGTCGACTGAAAAACTCTGTTCAGTCGACTGAACCTGCTGTTTCAGCCCACTTTGCCTTTTGGGATTGAATTTTCAATTTGAATTGATTCATGATGATCCTATGTATGATTATCAATTGTTTTGACTTTGATGGTTCCTTTTAATTTTAATCCACGGGTTTTTATGAAATAATCTCTCGAATCGCATTTAAAAGTTCGTTTCTCTAATTTATAAATTCTATTTAAAACACACACACTTTCGCACTTCGAACGAAGTGGGAGGGTGATTAAATGGTTGGGCAAAACACGGACCATGAATCTGTGCGTTTATCCTTCCGATTAATCCTTGACCTATTCGATTGATTGTTTTGACCTTCGGGTTTGGTTTGTCGATGATATGAGGTAAACTTTGTACTGCTTTGAGTGTGAAAGGGACTGACGGATAGTAAACCGTTTAGTGCGAACGAGTGGTTATGGGACATACGTTAACACTTTTCGGATTCCTTTTCGAGAGTTGTGACACATTCCGCCAGTTAGTGGTGTCCAGTACTGGGTCTTCGACCTTCACCACTACGGTTTGTTGCCTCTGGGATAGTGTCTTCGGACTGTCTCCCTAGGTTTGTTGCCTTCGGGTATGTTGCCTTCGGGTGTGTGCCTTCGGGTTTGTTGCCCTATATAGTTTCGCTCTGATGTTGGCCTTATGTGCCGCATGGGTGATACTTAGGTTTGGAGTCTTCGGGCTCATGGATCCTTGTTTGTACAGTACTGAGCTCGAGCAAAATTTCATGATGTTTCATTAATATGTATATTCCCTTGGTATCGCCCTTCGGTGTTGGTCTTTGTGAGCCGCATGGAGTATAGCGATTACCTTGCGGAACTTGTATACCTTATGGGTATTTGTTATTTGCCTTCTGGCTTGTTTTGGGATATTTGTATCCTTTGTTTCTATATGTTGCCGATGATATGAGGCTTGCTCTATATGATTCATTTCTTGTTGATGATTGTGTTATCTCCTCTAGAGATATTTGTTATACTGTATGACCCTGCAGGTTTATTATTGTTCAGTTAATCTAACTGATTTGTTATCTAGACTGATCCGGGTATTTTATACTCGGGTCAGACCGAGATGTTTCAGGTTAAGTGCTTTTGGAGACTTGGCCTATTTTGCTTCCGCATGGACTATTCGCTAGCTTCATTTTGTTATAGTGTCTTTTGTAGTCCTTATCTGCTGTAACTTTGATTTATACTCTTTCGTCTCGTCTTTATATTGTGGTCTCCTGTACCACCTGACATGTATTATTTTGCATACTCTGTTGTGTATCGGTGTATGTGTATATTATGATTGACTGTTCTGTGATGTATATTACATTTGAGTTGTTATATTTTCTTCTGATAGATCCTATAGCCATTGTAGTTTTGCTTTAAATATTTATTGAATAGGTCGAATTCTAATGTGTTTCTACTTTTCGACTTATTTAGTGAATAGTTAAGGTAAGATTGCACATGGTCGCTTCCATTATACTCTATTGTCCGCGTTAGCCGACAGTATTATCTATGTAATACTCTTTGTTAACGAGGCTCTCGGAGTGGGGCGTCACAGCGTGGTATCAGAGCTGAGTTCAGAACAAAATATGATAAACACAGAATAGATGCACATATTATGGTACATCAAAGTGTACAAGTGATACCGATCCTTGAATCATCGTGTCTCTTTATTCCATCAAGGTTAGATAGATATTGGAAATACGTCTAGGAATGCATTTTATTCCGTAGTATCCCATATTGTAATATCTACCTTGTGAATAATCTTGTTCTTATTTTACTTTCAGCTTATGTCTGGAAGAGGCAGGGGTCGACGTTCGGATGCTGGGCAATCTAGTGGCTCGCATCCGGATGGCGTATATATGTCTGCCGATCAATTTTTGGAATTGTTTAGGAGCACTCAGCCTCTCGTTCCTCCTCGAGTGTCTCCACCTCGCAAGTCTGCTTTTGCACGTCAGTGCAGTGATTTTGCTCATCTTGGAGGAAAGCCGTTTAAGGGCTCCGAGTCTGTTCTTGAAGTCCAAGCTTGGCTTCGCACGTGCGAGCGTATTTTCTCTCGCATGGATATTTCTGACCATGATAGAGTTCTTGTAACTTCTAGCTTATTACAAGAGCGTGCTCTTGACTGGTATGAGCTTCTTGTAGCTGAAATTGATGAGGCTACTCTTTCTTGGACTCAGTTTCGGGGACGATTTGAACTCAAGTTCGTTCCTGAATCTGAAAAAGTTTTATTGACCCGTCGCTTCCTTGAGTTGAAGCAAGGGAAATCTTCTGTTTCTGAGTATGTCGCATCGTTCGAGGCTTTATCTCAGTATGGTCTTGAATTCATCAGCACTTCTTATAAGAAGAATTTGAAGTTTGTTTCTGGCCTTAAGAAATATCTTAAGAAGTCCTTGTTGCTCCAGCTTAAACTTTCTTTTGAGGAATTGGTTGATTCAGCGCTTCATCTCGAGACCGTCGAGAAGGAGTGTGATAGTGATGTTGATGTTGAGGTTTCCAGAAACCCTAACAAGAAGCAGTTTCCAATTCAGAAGAAGCCTTTTCCTTATAAGAAGAAGAAGACCGGTGGTCCTAGCTCTCAGCCTCAATCTTCCGGAACACCTTTCGTTCGAAAGTGTTTTAATTGTGGTTCTCCGGATCATATTATTCGAGCTTGTCCAAAGCCTCTCTTCTGCCGTAATTGCAAGAAGGAAGGTCATCATGTTTCTGCTTGTCCTACTGCTCCTGCTAATGCAAAATCTGGCAAGCTCTATGTGGCTAATGCTTCTGGAGGTCCTTCTCAATCCAAAGGTATGACTCCATCTATTTTGGAGGGTTCAATTCTATTTCATGATCATAGTATACGAGTTCTTTTCGATACGGGTGCTTCACATTCTTTCGTATCGAAAAAGCTTGTAGATGATTTATCTTTGGATGTTTGTTGTATGGTTACTTCTTTAAGGATTGCGAATCCTATTGGGGGATCCGCGACCCTTAGTTTGCTTTGTGATGATATTGAGATTGTTTTATGTGGCTTTTCCTTCCGTGCGAATCTGCACGTTGTTTCTCATTTGGGTTTTGATATGATTTTTGGTATGGACTGGCTAGTGAGGTACGATGCCAGGATTATTTGTTCCGAGAGAATTTTATATCTTTGTCATCCTGATTCACCTTCTCAGTTATCTCTTGTTCTTCGGGATGTGGATAATTCCGAGATGGCTTTGTATTCTCTTGATTCGCGAGATGGTGATGATGTATCTCGTATTCCTATTGCTTGTGACTTTTCTGATGTTTTTGAACCTGTTTCGGGTTTGCCACCCAAACGGGCAATTGAGTTCCGCATTGATCTCATTTCAGGCGCGCAGCCAGTTAGTCGTCCTCCCACGAGGATGTCTACAAAGGAAAATGAGGAACTCAAGAAGCAGCTTTTAGAGCTCGAGTCCAAGCAGTTGATTCAGTCAAGTTTTTCTCCGTGGGGATCCGCGGTCGTTTTTGTGAAGAAGTCTGATGGAACTCTTAGGCTTTGCATTGACTATCGCAAGCTTAACGAGTTGACCATTAGAAATAGGTATCCATTGCCTAGGATCGATGATATGTTCGATCTATTGAGTGGTGCCAAGGTCTTTTCTCAGCTTGACCTTGCCACAGGTTTTCATCAGTTACGAGTCGCGGAGGATAGCATACCTCTTACCGCTTTCCGCACTCGTTATGGTTCCTTTGAGTGGCTCGTTATGCCGTTCGGTTTGACGAACGCTCCTGCTTTCTTTGTTGACCTCATGAATCGGGTATTCCGGGAATATCTCGATAAGTTTGTTCTCGTCTTCATTGATGATATCCTTATTTATTCTAAGTCTGAAGCTGAGCATGCTAATCACTTGAGAATTGTCTTGAGTACTCTTCGTCGTCATCTGCTTAAAGCCAAATTCTCCAAGTGCTGCTTTTGGGAGAATAAGGTTAAGTTCTTAGGCCATGTTGTATCTTCCGATGGCATTTCTGTCGATCCCTCAAAGATCGAAGCCATCCAGAATTGGAAGAGGCCTGAGAATGTGCATGAGATTCGTAGTTTCCTTGGATTGGCGGGTTATTACCGACGGTTCATTAAGAACTTTTCCCGTGTTGTGCTTCCTCTCACTTGCCTTACTCGGAAAGGCATTCGTTTTATTTGGTCCGACAAGTGTGAAGCTTCCTTTCAGACATTGAAAGAACTTCTCACTAATGCTCCTATTCTTGTGGTTCCCGAAGGGAATCATGATCTTGTTGTCTACACCGACGCGTGTGGTAGTGGTCTCGGTGCTGTGCTTATGCAGAGAGATCGGGTAGTTGCTTATGCTTCTAGGCAACTGCGTCCGAATGAAGTTCGCTATGCCACTCATGATCTTGAGTTAGCCGCCATTGTCTTTGCCTTGAAGATTTGGCGACATTATTTATTGGGCGAGCGCTTCATTCTCTATACCGATCATAAATCTTTGAAGTATTTGTTTACTCAGAAGGAACTCAATATGAGACAACAGCGTTGGCTCGAGTTTCTTGCTTCCTATGACTTTGATATCCAGTTTACCCCTGGTAAGGGTAATTGTGTTGCAGATGCGCTTAGTCGCAAACATTCGGCTGTTATTTCTATGATGCTTGCCGAATGGAATATTCTTGAGACTCTATCTTTTTGTGAAATTCGTGATCGAGGTTCATCTTCTGGTTCTCCTATTCTATTATTTAGTTTGGGAGCTCGACCTATTTTATTGGATCGTATTGCCGATGCTCAGCGGCGTGATCCTGATTTGTTGCATTTTATTCAGCTTTGTGAGTCTGAATCTTGTGATGAGGCGTTGCAAGATTTTAGCATTGATTCTCATGGGTGTCTTCGTAAGAAGAACCGTCTTTTTGTGCTTTCTGATTTTGCACTTAGGCATGACATTCTTGATGATTGCCATTGTTCTAAGTATACCATTCATCCCGGTAGTAGTAAGATGTATGCCGATATGCGTCGTCTTTATTATTGGGAAGGCATGAAGCGCGATGTGGCGAGTTATGTGAGCAACTGCATGACATGTCAACGCGCGAAGGCCGAACATCAGCGTCCTTCTGGACTTCTTCAACCTCTTGATATTCCATTATGGAAATGGGATCAAGTTTCTATGGATTTTATTGACGGCCTACCTCGTTCGAGATCAGGTCATTCTAGTATTTGGGTTATTGTTGATCGCCTCACCAAGTCTGCTCATTTTGTCCCTATTAAGTCTAATAGGACAGCTTCGCATTTGGCTAAGTTGTATGTCAAGGAAATCATGAGACTTCACGGTGTTCCTAGTGCTATTGTGAGTGATCGTGATCCTTTATTCACGAGTCATTTTTGGAAGAGTCTTCAACAAGCTTTGGGAACAAAGCTTAATTTTTCTACAGCTTATCATCCGCAGTCTGACGGACAGACTGAACGGGTGAATCGTATTTTGGAAGATCTTCTCCGTATTTGTATCTTTGATTTCGGTGGTAGTTGGGAGGATCACCTACCTCTTGTAGAGTTCTCCTACAACAATAGTTTCCAGTCTAGTATCGGTATGGCTCCTTTCGAAGCCTTATACGGAAGGCCATGTCGATCACCTTCATGTTGGTTGGAATCTGGGGAGAAGCTTATTCTTGACCCGGACTTTGTTCGTCATTCTTCTGAGAAGATTGATCTTATTCGATTGAGGATGAAAGAGGCACAGAGTCGCCAGAAATCCTATGCGGACAACCGTAATAAGCCTCTCGAGTTCTCGATCGGCGATCTTGTTTTTATTCGTGTTTCTCCTTTGAAAGGGGTTATGCGTTTCAGTGCGACTGGAAAATTGGCTCCTCGTTATATAGGACCGTTTTCTATTACTGAACGTATTGGCCCTGTGGCTTATAGAGTTTCACTTCCAGCTCATTTATCTGGCATTCATGACGTGTTTCACGTCTCGCAACTTCGAAAGTGTCTTCGAGAATCGGATTCTGTAATTGATTCTCCTGATTTACAAGAGCTTGAGATCTCACCGGACTTATCTTTTGTACAGCAACCTATTCGCGTGCTTGACACGGAGGTGCGACACCTTCGGAACAAGGACGTGCCGCTCGTTAAAGTTCAATGGTCCGCTAATCCCAATGACTGTACTTGGGAAACCAGAGAGTATATTGAGCGATCTTATCCAGGTTTTCTATCCTTGCTTCGTAATGGTAAGTCTATTTCTGTGTCTAAAGTTTATTCTTTCTTTTGTATGTAGTTGTTACAAATATCGTCTCTAGGAATTGTGGGGACGCAATTTTGTAAGGAGGGGAGATCTGTAACAACCCGCATATTTAACGATTTTATATTTAAATTTTTGATTTAAATATAACATCGTTATTCGGATTTTGGGGTCCGAAATGTTACTTTCTGCAAATGGCCGAATTGGAACTCGAAACCACCTCCATTGGTTCCAAAATGGCGTTTGTGATCTTTTTGAGTATAATCTTTGATATGTTTGGAGTTTGTGAAATATTGGGTTTGGGATTGGGTTCAGCCCACTATCCCACTTAACCCCCTAGCTCAACCCTCCTCTTCATTTCATCTTCATTTCATTTCTTTCTTAAGCTAAAAACTAAAATGGGGGAAAGGGAAGAGAATTAGAAATTAGCAAGCCCTAGTTTCTCTTTTGTATCTTGATTTCTTGCTCCAAATTCATAGAGAATCCATTGGTAAGTTCATCTCCATCTTCTCCATCTCTTCTCCTCTTCAATTTCTATAATTTTCCTAACCTTAACCTTGGAAATACTTTCTTTGATTCTAGATTGAAGCTTGTAGTGTTGAAGTGGAGTGTAGTTGGTTGATTCCTTGCAATTGTGCTTCTTCATCTTCTTTGTTTTGTGTAAAAAGGTGAGTTTTGAACTCACATCTACTTCTCTTGACTTCATTGATGTTAGGTATGAATTCCTAACACCTTGTTCATATGCACTTGCAATTGGTTTGGGTTGAATTGGAGAATATTCCAATTTTTAGTGTTTTGGGTTCAAACCTTTGAAATCCTAACTTTGATGTTTTAATCTTGTTTTGGTGATGCATCGAGGAACATATAGGGCCGGGTTGTCGATTGGCATAAGTCCTTAGAGCCAATGTTCGTCCGATTGCATTTTGGGAGAGTTTGCTCTTCATTTGAATAAGGCTGAAAAACAGCCCAGGCATGATTCAGTCGACTGAAAAACTCTGTTCAGTCGACTGAACCTGAAACCCGAGAGTTTCCAGGCATGATTCAGTCGACTGAAAAACTCTGCACAGTCGACTGAACCTGGAAACAGAAAGTTTCCTGAACCTAGAAAATTTCCAGGTACAGGGTCAGTCGACTGAAAAACTCTGTTCAGTCGACTGAACCTGCTGTTTCAGCCCACTTTGCCTTTTGGGATTGAATTTTCAATTTGAATTGATTCATGATGATCCTATGTATGATTATCAATTGTTTTGACTTTGATGGTTCCTTTTAATTTTAATCCACGGGTTTTTATGAAATAATCTCTCGAATCGCATTTAAAAGTTCGTTTCTCTAATTTATAAATTCTATTTAAAACACACACACTTTCGCACTTCGAACGAAGTGGGAGGGTGATTAAATGGTTGGGCAAAACACGGACCATGAATCTGTGCGTTTATCCTTCCGATTAATCCTTGACCTATTCGATTGATTGTTTTGACCTTCGGGTTTGGTTTGTCGATGATATGAGGTAAACTTTGTACTGCTTTGAGTGTGAAAGGGACTGACGGATAGTAAACCGTTTAGTGCGAACGAGTGGTTATGGGACATACGTTAACACTTTTCGGATTCCTTTTCGAGAGTTGTGACACATTCCGCCAGTTAGTGGTGTCCAGTACTGGGTCTTCGACCTTCACCACTACGGTTTGTTGCCTCTGGGATAGTGTCTTCGGACTGTCTCCCTAGGTTTGTTGCCTTCGGGTATGTTGCCTTCGGGTGTGTGCCTTCGGGTTTGTTGCCCTATATAGTTTCGCTCTGATGTTGGCCTTATGTGCCGCATGGGTGATACTTGGGTTTGGAGTCTTCGGGCTCATGGATCCTTGTTTGTACAGTACTGAGCTCGAGCAAAATTTCATGATGTTTCATTAATATGTATATTCCCTTGGTATCGCCCTTCGGTGTTGGTCTTTGTGAGCCGCATGGAGTATAGCGATTACCTTGCGGAACTTGTATACCTTATGGGTATTTGTTATTTGCCTTCTGGCTTGTTTTGGGATATTTGTATCCTTTGTTTCTATATGTTGCCGATGATATGAGGCTTACTCTATATGATTCATTTCTTGTTGATGATTGTGTTATCTCCTCTAGAGATATTTGTTATACTGTATGACCCTGCAGGTTTATTATTGTTCAGTTAATCTAACTGATTTGTTATCTAGACTGATCCGGGTCTTTTATACTCGGGTCAGACCGAGATGTTTCAGGTTAGGTGCTTTTGGAGACTTAGCCTATTTTGCTTCCGCATGGACTATTCGCTAGCTTCATTTTGTTATAGTGTCTTTTGTAGTCCTTATCTGCTGTAACTTTGATTTATTCTCTTTCGTCTCGTCTGTATATTGTGGTCTCCTGTACCACCTGACATGTATTATTTTGTATACTCTGTTGTGTATCGGTGTATGTGTATATTATGATTGACTATTCTGTGATGTATATTACATTTGAGTTGTTATATTTTCTTCTGATAGATCCTATAGCCATTGTAGTTTTGCTTTAAATATTTATTGAATAGGTCGAATTCTAATGTGTTTCTACTTTTTGACTTATTTAGTGAATAGTTAAGGTAAGATTGCACATGGTCGCTTCCATTATACTCTATTGTCCGCGTTAGCCGACAGTATTATCTATGTAATACTCTTTGTTAACGAGGCTCTCGGAGTGGGGCGTCACAGGATCCTTTGTGATGGTGCTCAGGACATCGATCTAGAGGTGTACCCAAGGTAGATCCTTCACCTGGTCATTTGTATGGTAATCCATTCTCTAATAAGAACCTGCGATTTTATTTGTATAGGCGTAATGAATAGCCTCGAAATGCTATATAGGAAACCATTTTGGATAAGATTAATATGTTTATTTGCAAATATATTCAAAGAGATGTCATTAGAAATAATATCAAACGTTTTGATATACAAAAGTGTTTTAGTTGTCGTAAGGTAAAAATCTGTCCGTGTTTATGTGCAGGCCTGGTCTTATGAGATACTCTTTCTTTTCAAAGGATTTTATTCAAAGGCTGATAGATGACACTGTCATTTGTTATTAAGTTTTCTCACGCTGGTTTATCAAGCCTGATCCGGGTATTTTCAATACTTAGGTCAGATCCGAGTAGTTTCATATTTATTTGAAGACGGTTGAAGTTTCCAGAGGAGAGCTGGATATCTTCGTCATCATATGGACGTATTCTATTATCCGCTGCAACTATTGCATTTGTTTTGTTGTTTGTCAGTATTTGTAAGTGCAGATGTTATAACTGTCCAGACTGAATATAATTAGACTCTGATATTGTATTTTAAAATTTTCCGCTATAAAGATTATTATTGAAACAATATATATTATTCCATTCGTGTGAGATTCTGTTTTGTCCTTAATTTTCGTTCTACCCTTAATGATCCATCTTTTCGTGCAATTTGAGTTGGACATGTGTGGTTTAGTGTCGATTCAAAGGGTAAAGAAAAACAGATCGTTACATTTGGTATCAGAGCTGAAGGTTAAGCGAGAACCCTGGCTTTGTTGGGGTAAAGACTCATCAGAGATGTGGTTAGTAATACCCTAAGTTGGGTAATTCATTACCGATAGGGTTAGTAACATTCTAGAATAAGTTTGAATGTATAATATATAAGTTCATATTTGTTGGTGACTAATAAATTGTTTTGTGTTTATTTATCTGTTGAGTGATTTATGGATTCTGATCGATGCACCTGATCACCGTTATCGATGGGGGTACCTAAACATTTAAACAAGATGAACCGACACACTGATTTTGAAAAATTGGTAAATGAAATAATTTAACCTAGGATTATATTTTGAATATAAAGTATATATTTTGAAAAGTTGTATAGTTAGAAATCAAGATTAGTGAAATTTAAATATGAACATCTTGTGATTAGAATTTCATAGTTTGACTATAAGATGTTTCATAAAGTAGTCGATAAGTAAGAAATCCGATAAGGTAATTAAGATCTTTAATACTTATTTCAAATAATAAATTAAGGGATGATAGTGTTAAGTTGCCATCGTAAATTGATCAATTGTTTGATTTAAAAGTTTTAGTACAATGTGAATTAAGTTTCACGATTTGACTATAGGGTGTTTGATAATAAGATTTGTTTAAGGAATGAACATATAAGATAAAAATTATTATAAAATAATTATGTAAAAGGAAAAAATTTATAAAAGAAATAAGAATTTAAAATTGGAGTAATTTAAAGAATTGCAGTAATTTAAATGAAGTTAATTAATATAAGATAGAATGGATTTATAAAATAGAATATATAAAGTAATCTCTAAAGGATTTTGAAAATGGTATTATTTCACATAAAAAGAGGTATTTTATGATAACTAGTTCGATTGGCTCGAAAATAAACTAAAAATGGGTAAGAGATGTATTCGGATAGTAAGCACTTCTTCTAGGTATTACTCTTCTTGTTAAGAGGATATATGATACTATTGGTAGTACCCAGTTCCTTGGAATGTTTTGGAGTTACTCGATCTATATAATTTTCTTAAGTAAAAGGGATAATGTGAATCTTTGATTGGTAATCTTTATAAAAGTGTTTAAACTAAAGATAAATTGGGATTGCTAATTGATAAGATAAAACTAAATTCTCGATGATTTTGGACAACCGAAAATTTCCGAATCGTATTTAACTCAGAGTTAAGAAATTTGTGAAAACTTTTGGAAAAAGATTGAAATAATTTGAGTAAATAGAATAAGATAAGGATAATTTATAAATATGGTTTATAAAGAAAAAAAACAAAGAGAGATTTAAGAGTTTGAGGAATTAAATATGGATGGTTTGAAAATTTGTTTTTCAAAGCTAGAAAATTAATAATAATATTAAATAAGAAATAAGTTTTATAACATATGAATTTGAGATAATAAGAAGTTACAACAAAGTCTAAATTTGTTAGACAAACGGATTTAAGTAAAACAAATGTGAAATTTGGGATTTGTATATACTCTTAAGATGTAAAGGTATATCATACGAATTCAGATTTACGTCATGAACTATTTAGTAAAATAATGACTCTTCAAAAAGGTAATTATAACCTGGAAAATGTTTTATTAATGAATTCCAGCATTAATTAAGGATTTAACTTATGTCTTTAGAAAGTGATTGATTTGCATAAGTTATAATATGAAATAAACCTAAGTGATAGTTTACGAAATGATTCATAAATAATATTAGTGTTAAAGGAAATATACTGAGTTAAAATATTTTGGGAAGACTTTTTTTATAAAGATACATTATCTTTTGAGTGAAAAATGGTTTCTTTAGAATATTTTCCTTTATTAAATATATTTGAAAATAAATAATTAAAGGGATTATACAAAGAAGCACCTTTATAAAGTGCTTGAGCTTAAGATAAAAGTTTATGAAAAGTTTTTGAAAGTTAATAAATACATATATTATAAAAAGATCATTTCGTCACACAAATTTTGATCTAAGATTCAAGTATGGATTTTTAAGGTGTTTACACTGGTCCGAAAAAGGATTTATTACTCGATTCTTGACAACGAACATTGATGAGGATTTTTGGTTAGATACTTGAGTTTTCTATCATAGTTGAGAGCTATGAAAGTAAAACAAACGTTTCTGAGCAAAGAGCCCGATTAGAGTCCGCACCAGAGGATCGGAGGATCGATACTAGTTCGGAAATAAAGTTGTGTGTTCGAATAGAAGATCAAATCAGATATTATAAACGGATGATTTGGGTACATCTTATGGGTTTATATATGTGAAATAATGATTTAGGTAAAATATTGTGGGTTTAGGTTCAGGGTAATTTCGAGGATGAAATTCTTTTAAATAGGGGAGAACGTAACGACCGGTAATTTTTTGAAAATGGAATATTTAGTTAATTTAAATAGTCAAATGTATAATTTTCAAACTTAAACAATCTAGTTTTATATGATAAATAAGGATGGTAAACTTATTTTTCATACTGAATAAAGGTTTTGGATTTCCATTGTAAAATTGACAAAATTTGGATTCTAATAAAGTAAGACAAATATTCGTGAAATTTGTTTTAAAGATAAATAATTCCTTATATATATATATAATTGATATCAAACTCATTTAATAATAATAGTAATTTAATTTATAATGGTTCGATAAATATATAAAACTTGTTTTATAAAAGTTGACAAATTTCGTCGCATATCGATAAATCAATGTCGTATTTTTATAAGAAGATTTGGATATTATTTTGTATTATTATAAGTCAAATATACTTGGTTCAATTATTTAAATGTAATAAAAAAATAAATTATGAAGTTTGTTTACATGAATAAATAGCTAAACGAAACCGTCAAAATGTGACCGTACAACGTTTTGTCGAAAATCAACGTTCTGTTCAAAATAAGTTGCCGCAACGTTATTGCACCTTTGTTAACATGTTTTAACATATATATATATATATATATATATATTACATTTTAATAACTAAACTTGTTTAAATTTACTAAATAAGATTAGAAAACTTCTATAATTCATTAGTAAAAGAAAGTAAGAATTAACAAAAGTAAGAAAAAGTAAACATCAAATCACATCAAAATCAAAACCAACATAAATATGATATTCTTTATTTAATCTTTAAGTAACTGAAACATACAGTAAGGATGTGGACGATGATGTTAATTATTGAAAAAGTGGAGGTTGCTTTAGGTTGAAGTTAGGTTAGTTTGGTAATCTGGTAAGAGGTTATTTTGGTAAATTTACCACTTCTTTCTTTTTCTATAAATACCCACCTCCTTCTCACTTTCATTTTTTTTTTCTTCTTCTTATTTACTTAAGCTTCTTCATCTTCTTCCTCTTCTATTTATTAGCTTCCAAGCTATAGGAAAAAATTATAAAGAAATAATATCAAAATATTTATAAAATACACAAAAGAAATTAATGTTCATCCTCTTCAAATCAAACTCCTTTTTTCTCCACATTTTACATCTTCTTCTCTCGGCCATCACTTCTTAAAAAATGAATAAAAATACAAAATTATTTTTCTCAAGTCATGTATTTTTCAAGTGGCTACAACTTTCATGTTTACCACTTTGTCACAATCTAAAGATAATTATGTCAAAAATACACTTCTTTCAAGTGCATTTTCTAACCCAGTTTTTAAGCCAGAGAATAGGCCATTTTATTTTGATCATAACTTGACCATAACAGATCAAAATTAAGAAGTTATTTTTTTTTAAACCATATAAAATTCTAGTGGTTACAACTTTTATGTTTATCACTTTTTCTAGTTTGGAAGTTTGCCATACCTGAAACTCAATTCTTTGAAGTACATTTCCGGGCTTTATTTCTTAGAATCCAAGAATAACTCCTTTTATTTTGTCAATATCTTCCTCAAAATTAATCAAAACCAGGTGATTCTTTTTTCTAAATTAAAGAGAAAATAATTTTCAAAAACTTTTCAATTAACAAGTTTTTCAATTTTGAGAGTAAGAGAGTTAAAATAAGAGCGAAGATAACCTATTTTTGGATCTAATGTGGAGAATCCAAGATTAAAGCTCTACCATCTCTTCTCTATATTTTCAACCAACCTCCATCTCAAGCCTCAGCCAAGATATTGGAAGGGAGAGGGTGTTGTTTGCTAGTGTTTAATAGAGTAGGAATTAATTTGGTTTATTAGAATGTTGGTAGGAAGTTAATCGCTTTGGTTTATGGTGAGAAACTCTATTTAACATCTCTTTTACATATATACATGTTCGACGTTGTGTTATGATTGCTATGGATGCTTCTATATGCTTTGATCATCAAGTATTGATTTTTTGATATGATTTTTAAATTATTTTACCAAGTCATGTTAATACAAGTCGATAAGCACAAAGGAAAGCACTTTCCTTTTGAAAATAAAATGGTGTATGTGGAATGCTTGAACCTTTTGGAAATAGTTTTAAAATGAGATAGAAATGTTTTATAAGCATTTAAATATGTTTAAATAAATAAATAAAGAAAATCAAAATTTCATCTTGTATATTTTAAATATGTCCAAAACAATTTTTCAAAAAAATCGCGCTTTTGCAGTAAAGTGACCAAAGTTCAAAATTGATATTTTAAATGTTTTAAAAATATGAAATAAATCCAAAAAATCTTTTAAAATGTATAAAAAGAAATTTAAGTTGAAAATATGGATTTTTAATTAGTATAAAAGTCATTTTTAAGAATATAGCTTTTAAAACGCTATTTGCAACACTTTTCGCGACACTTTTCATAACAGTTCGAAATAACTTTTGAAATATAGTTTAAACTTAGCAATTATTTCCTAAGTCTTTTTTGAATGATTTTAAAAGAATAATTAAGTATAGGTGATTTGTAAGTTTTAATAAGAGTTTGAACAAATGGTTAAGATGAATTGTTTATACCACTTAAACAAAAAATGAAGAATATTGAATGTAATAATAACTGAGTATACGGAAACGACTAGTACATTTGTCCCGCCTGTGAGATCTTGAAAGATAAAACAAGGTGTTTAACTAAGGTTAGGGATGGAGCAACAAGTGCCCTGAACTTACATGGCCTATGTTTTCTCTTTTTAGGCGAGGGGTGGAATAGATCGAAGGGAAAGCCCGGATGTTCTAAAAGATCATATTTTAGTTTTTCCAAAATAAAAGAAAAAAAACGGATTCTTTGAATGTTATTTAACCACTTAACATCATTTATTCGATGATTGGTACGAAGGAACCGGGATCAGATTTGGGTTTCGTATCCGAAAAACCGGGATCGGATTGGGTGATTCCTATCCGAAAACCCCTTCAAACTAATTTTCGTAATAAAATATATTGAAGACAATGATCATTGAACACAAAGATATTCATAATGTAGAATTACTTGCCATTAGTCCTTGGAGGTGAAATTTACCATATCTAAAGTGGCAGTATTGCTCTGTTATGAAAATCTTCGATTTGCAGAAATATGATTTGAAGCTAAGAAGGAAATTTTTAATTAAGATTTAATAAATGATTTGAGAATATTTTGCCTAATTTAAAAGTTACAACTTGAATATAAGAAATCTTTGATTAAGATTTAATGAATGAGTTGAAAAGGTTTTCCTAAGTAAAAGAGAAAATGATTTGGAATTAATTCAGGATTTAAGAAAGGTTTAAACAAACCAAATGATTTAACAAATGAGGCTTAATGATTCCATATACTCTCAAAAAGAAAATGGAATAAACTAAAAAGAGTATATCTATGAAAGATATTTGATTTAAATAAAAGATGAAGTAATTCATTGATGATTGATATCCACATATGAACTTAAACTCTTTTAAATCAATAATTGACTTCAAAGGAACCATGGTCGCATTTGGGTGATTCGTATCCGAGAACCACTTCAAACTAGTTTACGTGTTCGAAAAATGAAGATGTTTGAAGACGGAGATATTGAGACGGATAATAACAAAGGACTACGTGTTGATTAATTAGGGATCAACTCCCGATTCACTATATTGTAGCAGTGGTCTTTTTGTTATGAAAAATCTCAAAACCACAAGGGCTTCCCGCCTAGTTATGGCTAAGAGAGGTGCCTTCGGTTTGTCCTATTCCTGGACAACTTGTATGGATGTTTGTCCGACGCTGCATTTCTAAAAGATTACGTATATTAGTTTTTACAAACATACATCAGTGGTGGCGAAGGCAACTTCTCTTAGCTTAACACCCTCTTCGAGACGTATGAGCTCAAGGGTTGTATTTTTATGGCAGACAATTAGTAGTCAACGGAAATGGCAATGTGGCATTCAAAGATGTGATATGTGCTATGTGAAAAGATAATCGTAATCTCAAGCCTCATCAAACCGGAAATGACCGAAACGGGATTAGATACGACAAGGCTAAGTGGGTCAATTCTAAGTAGGGTATGGTCATCCCTTTTTATATATATTTCTTCCAACTATGGCGTTCGGGATGTAAATTAATGTGGTGTATGGAAATGAGCACTCGTTTAAAGGTCGGTAACGACCGGGAGATGACATATTCGGTACTATGTAGTTATAGAGGTAGACCGGTCTTGTGTTGATAGTGGATCCTTTATGATGGTCCTTTGGACATCCATCTAGAGGTGTACCCATTCGAAAGGTAAATCCTTCACCTGGTCATTTGTTTGGAAATCCATTCTCCAATAAGAACCTGGGGTTTTGTTTGTATTGGCGCGATGAATAGCCTCGAAATGCTATATGGGCAACCATTTCGGATAAGATTAATAAGTATATTTGCAAATGTTTTCAAAGAGATGTCATTAGAAACAATATCAAACATTTTGATATATAAAAGTGTTTTAGTTATCATAAGGTAAAACCCGTCTGTGTTTATGTGTGGGCGTGGTCTTATGAAATACTCTTTCTTTTCAAAGGATTTTATTCAAAGGCTGATAGATGACACTATCATTTATTATTAAGTTTTCTCACGTCGGTTTATCAAGCCTGATCCGGGTATTTTCAACACTTGGGTCAGATCCGAGTAGTTTCAGATTTAGTTGAAGACAGTTGGGGTTTCCAGAGGAGAGCTGGAGATATTCATCATCATATGGACGTATTCTATTATCCGCTGCGTCTATTGCATTTGTTTTGTTGTGTGTCAGCATTTGTAAGGGTAAATGTTATAACTATCCAAGATGAATCTAGTTAGACTCTGATATTGTATTTTAAATTTTCCGCCCCAAAGATTATTATTGAAATAATATATGTTATTCCACTCGTGTGAGATTTTTTTGTCTTTATTTTTTATTCTACCCTTAATGATTCGTCTTTTCGTGCAATTTAAGTTGGTCATGTATGGTTTATTGTCGATTCAAAGGGTACAGAAAAACGGGTCGTTACACTATGTGAGATAGGTCGCAAGTTTGGATCAACTGCCACGATTTATAAACAACTTGAACACTCATGTCCATCCTTTGAACCCAAACTTCTAATTGAATCCAAGCCCATGGCAATACAAACAAAGTTGTGAAGTTGAAGATATGAGACGACCAAGTAATCAGAAGAAGAAGATCATGGTCTACAAAGCAAAGTTATGGATCGGTACTGATCTCTGCAACTATAAATAGAGGGGGAGTGGCATTGTCTGTGGGATGTTTTTTAACTGTTAACAAGCTATTGTATTTTCCTTGTAATTCCACGGATCATCATCAATCCCTAAGGATATTTATGTAAAAACTCATCAAAGACTTCAAAAAATTTTAAGTGGTCATAGGCCTTCTACTAGACAAACAACAATAATTGATCTGTGTTGTTGTTTTTCTTATCTTCACATTTTCTTCATTTTATTCTCTGCTATTAATCTCTCCTTGTTTATGCCAACTTGTCATGCAAACATTTTGTTCTTTCACTAAGAACGTATCGAATTTAGGTTATTAGGATCTATTTTTTACTTTTGGGTTGCTCATATCCATAAGGTAGATTCGTTGGCTTTTTTGCTATAATCCATGACTATTTAGATTTCGGTAGAATTTATCATGGGATCATTTTAAAATATGGCCCTATGAAAGGAGAAATCCGCTACCTCTAGACCTGCTGCCAATGTTGAGAACTTCGGTTCTTAGCATGTTAAGAAGTTGCTTAAACAACAATTCCTAAAATTAAGAACCCCATGGATGTGATAATGCAAGTTGAGATGGACCGCGTGATAAAGTAGATAAACGACAAGGTGCAGAAGAGTTAGGATGAATTGAGGAGGCAATCGAAGCAAAGCCTCAACTTGTTGAACCAATAACCCGTAATTCCAGGAGTAAGAGAGATTTATCACATTTTGACTTAGAAGACATTTCTTCTTTATTTGTTGAAAAACAATGAGATGGAAAATAGAAAATGAAGCGAATGGAAATGGTTGTTCGAAAAATAGACTGGACGGAGCTCGTAGCAAGAGACCGGGGAACAGTACCAAACCAAACCCATAGATCAGTATGGAACCGAAAAAATAGATCGGTAATGAACCCTGAGTTGTTGACTTAGGCAATGGAGATGTTGGTGACCTTGGAGGTGACATAAGTCATATTGCCGATGGCCAGAATATTGGAGTTCAGGCTGCTGTTGCTGATTCGTCTAGTAGAAATAATAAAATTATGTCAACTGGACGAATGGTTCTCCCGAAGATAGAAGAACCTAGGTATAATAGGACTGACCGAGACTGTTTATGGAGCCAAACACTCGAGGCCGGCTATGGCTATCGCCATCTAGCAGAAGTTATCGAGTCAGAGTCACTAGCGGATATAGTAAAGAAACTAGCAAGCGAGAGCCAACACAGAAGTAATGTTAGGCTCTTCTCCTAGTAAGAACCCATTCACAAAAGAGATATTACGCGAGGAATATCCTCGGAGGTTCGCGCTGCCAACGGTACTGTCCTGTAACAGGGAAACGGATCCAAGGTGTAACAACCTTGCTTTTCTACGCTGTAATAATAAATAAATTTAGTTAAAATAAAAAATTTAATTTTGATATGTGTTACTATTATTTTTGGAAAAAAAATTACTTGATTAAATTTTATTTAATAAAATCTTTGAACAAACTGAAAAAAATTAACTAATAGATTCTTTTCGAATAATAATTTGAAATTGAAGAAAATGTTTTGACAAATATTAAATATATTTTTAAGTGTAAATCAGCATAGATTAGGTACACATTTATTTATGAATAAACAGTAAGAATTAAGATTTGGTCTTAAATGAAACTGGAAAATCAAATTAAATATAAATGATAATCTATTAGGCCCTAGCCTAAGCTTATTCCATATACTCATTCATTCTAAAATCTCCCTTTCTCATTTCAACTCAAGACCCAAACCCAATTTCCATTCCTTAGCCCTTAAAATATTCAAGCTATCTGTGAAATCATAAATCATGATATAGAAAATATATATAGATATATATAATATGATAATTACTTTAGGCACTTGTCTAGGGGTGGAACTTGATGCCAGCGAGATCATCATGGAAGAGCGACGAGTCGGTGGAGCCACGACCATGCTAGTGTGCGATAGAAGCTAGAAAACGTGAATTTGGCTTGCACGTAACCGGAGATGGATGGTAATAGGGAGGATATGATTGGGCGAGCGATGGTGGAGGCGCACAAGGTATCATGACCTGGGTTACTTCAGGCTTGGCAATGTTTGTTTGTCCATGAATGGAAGTGTCGACGACATGGTAGTAAAATATCCTTGCTTGGAATTTTCAATGATTTTCCAATAACTCACATCATCCAAATCTATTATTCACTGTTTAATATACATTCCCCCATTTTATTGTTTGAAATGCTTTGTTGAATTGGATTGTTTAAGATCGATTATTGTTGGATGATGTTGATTGATTGTGTTAGTTGGAAGAGTCAATTTACAAATGGGACTTGTCCATTTGTGTGTTTGCGCCAAAATTGGTCACAAACCCCAAGTCACGTGAAAGCACCAATATATGAATATAAATCAACAATATTCAAGCACAAATCATAGATCCGAGCAAATAGCAAACAACAATCCAGAAACAACGAACAGGAACACAGGATTTATAGTGGTTCGGCTATCTCCGGCCTACGTCCACTATAAAGTTTTACCTTTTATTGATTATCCTTGCTGGTTACAGTTGATTACAACGATTATAGTGAAGAAATTTGAGTATAACAGCAATGATGAAGTGCAAGATTGAATCCGGCAGGGTCTGGACATTGAATCACCAAAAGATCCTTTTTCTATAGGCTTTATGAAGCTAATATCACGCTTAAACTTTGGGAGACTTCTTATGGCACGTGACTGGACCCACGCGATTGATCCCACCAAGTTTCGACTCGATCTGTGATCGATACAAATTGATCTCGTATCGATCAAGAATTGGTCCAGTCGAGCTGAAACTTGGAAGGATCATTCTTTAGCTCGTATGTAAGCTCCTATGAAAATTTCGTAGCATTTGGACTTGTAGAACTGAAGATATGATCGATACGAATTGTGGTCTCTCAATGCCGTTCGGTTCGCACTGATCAATTCGTATCGATGTCCCTTAGCGTCGATTCCCGACACGTGTGCATCGATGACGTGGAGCTATTTCCAAGGCTCGATCCATTTTCTTCACCGTTTTGAACGCATCCTCCCTTGATTCGTGGATGTTCTTCGCTCGCATCCGCGTTTCATGCCCGTTCATATTCATAACATGGTACGCTCGCACCCATCAATTCGCCCTTCTTCGTATAGATTCCAGGAGTACTTTTCGCATCGATCTCACATGCGCTGATCGATACGAAATAAGCATGGGGTTATCGATACGAAGTGGTCGTGACTAATGGACACGAACCTCATCCTTAGGATGGATACAAGCGAGAGCTTACCTAATGGATACGAACAAAGCTTTACCTGATGGATACGGACAAAGTTTTACCTGATGGATACGAGCGAGGCCTTACCTGAAGGATAAGAAGACGTCGATACGAAGTACGCTGCCTGTCTCCATCCTGATCGATTCGAACTGATCGAGTTTCGCTCGCTTGCCTACCAATCTGATCGATATGAAAGCCATTGATTCGAACCATTGCGGATCGATACGAACGGTATCGATTCGAAACGTTGCATGACGATCGATATGAAATGTATCGACTCAATCAACATTCACATACTTTGATCCATCCATATCTCGAGCATACGAACTCCGATTGACCTAAAATATGAAATGTATCCTCTCCTAACCTAGTTCATTACTTCCAATCGATTCCGTCCTGATCGGGGCTCGGCCAAATTTTAACTACGTCGATTGCAGCCTTGGTTTCCAATCGATCTCCAATCCTGATATCCATCTTTCATTTCCAGTTTGTTGATATTCCGGCCTTGACCAAAAGGCGGGATAACATTTTCCCCCTAAAACATGCCTTGTGAAAATAAGGCGTGTTTTTAATAGTTCCGAATCTGATATCCGAAGTCCATAGCCATATCATCAGAGTACATCGTCCTTAACTGCTCCGAGTCGATGCCTGATTTCGAATCCAATAATCAAAGCCTTAGCCAATTCCATATCATTCAAACTCAACAACCAAGTCCTAATCCATCCTTATTTAATAGCCAATAATCGAATCCAGGACCTCTCCGGGTCGATATCCAAATCTATAACCTCTTCAGGTTCTTGCTAAGCGCAATGCACTCCGGACAACCGTGGTCCAGTGCCCCTGGACGCGGTATAATGCCATTTCTTAAGTCCTAAGCCGAATCCTGGACCTCTCCGGGTCGCTTATTCAAATCCGTAAACTCTTCGGACTCTTGCCAAGCGTAATCCACACTTGACGACCGTGATCCAGTGTCCCTGGACGTAAGTAATGTCGTGGCTTAAGTCCTAAGACGAATCCTGGTCGCTCCGGACCCTTGTTGAACATAGCCCATACTCAACGACCTGAAATAATAACCGATAATATAGGGCCTAAGTCCTAGGCCGAATCCTGGTCGCTCCGGACCCTTGCCGAGCATAGTCCATACTCGACGATCTGAACAAGCCAATTGGCCACATGCGGATGAAGAGACTTACCCCTTGCTAGATATAATCCATACCTGACGACCATTTACAAAAAACCAGGCAAAAATCCAATCAAAATCCAATCCAAAATCCAAATCAAATCCGAAAATCAAAAATTCGAATCAACATCCAAAACAGAAAACAATCATCCAAACGAGAATCTAAGCCAGAAAGCAAACAAAACCAGGAGTTCAAACCAAACTCCAAAACCAAACCAGAAAAATGAGTGTCAACCCAAATACAAAAGACAGATTTCACCAACCATAGCATCGCGGTTTATCATCATTCAGAGCATGCCTAGGGGCTATCTCCGTCCCCATACCTGAGTAAATGACTTTTCCGTTTGCCAGTAGCTTGCTACTTATTTCATATTAACCTAGTCAATTGATAACCAATCGACCATCATTCCTGGGCCTCACACCATCGTTGTTCGAGGTAGGCGGTGGTTGCTCCTGCTCCACCGCTGCATTTCGAGTCCCGACATACTGTCGCAACTGTCCATTCCTTACATGCTCCTCGATTATGTCCTTCAAGTGCCTGCAGCTGTTGATATCGTGTCCATTCAAATCATGGAAGAGGCAGCGCCTTCCTGATGCCCTTTCACATCCAGAAGGTGCTCTCCTAGCCGGCCTTCGGTAGGGAAGGCGATTCTGGGTCTCCATGTATATCCATTCTAGCATCTCGTTTAATCCTGTGTATGTGGAAAACTTTGGATCCTTCCATCGCTTCCTAGCTTTTCCTGAGTCGTCATCCAGCTTCCTCTTTCCTTTATCTTTATCCGAGCTTCCACTGGATGGTCCTCCATCTTCAGCTGCATTCACCTCCTTTAACTTCAAATCTGCACATGCTTCCTCTTGTCGAAGGAATCTCTCAGCTTCGTGAAAGAATTCTTTGAGATCCAGTGGGGGGTCTCGTATCAGAGATACTTTAAAATATGAATCCTCTCTGACTCCTGAAACTGCTGCCATCAAAACCATCGATGGATCCGGCCGATCCACCGAAGCAACCGCCGCATTGAACCGAGTCAAGAAAGCTCTAAGTGACTCATCCATCCTTTGCTTTATTGATGTTAACGTCATCACGTTCTTCGACCTCTTGAGATGTACCCGAAATTGCCTCAAAAACCTGTCCACCAACTACGTCCATGTTCTAATAGATCCTTCTTCCATCTGCCTGAACCACATCGCAGCTATATCCGTCAAGTATAAAGGAAAGCATCGGGCCATTACTTCCTCCGATTCCCCCAGCACTTCCATGTGTCTGGTGTATCTCATCAAGTGATCGGTTGGGTCAGCCTTGCCATTATACACTTCCACGTTTGGTAACTTAAATTCCGGTGGATTCCGAGCTATCCTGATTTCGCGAGTAAACGGGCTTCTATTCACTCCTTCCAAATCTCTATTTGTTAAACCTCCGCGCATAGTTCTCCTACTGATCTCAGCTAATCCAACAATGTCTGTCAAAGGTTGCCCCCCATGCCCCTGGGAGTATTCTGGTAAGTATTCTTTATGTGGCTTACTAGCGTTAGCGTTCTCTCCAGCCTGTTGAGCTCCATCTATAGGTCTTCCAGTATCAGATCCTGGGGGTCTGCCCCCAAGTCCTTGTTGATTACCTTCTGGTTCTGCATTCTGACCTTGAATCTGTCCTCTATCGATTTACGCAACCCTGGCTCCTTGTTTCGCATTCGCGGTCGCTGTAGTCGATCCAAGGTTCTGTATCCCATCAGCCCTTATTTGTTCAAAAAAGTCTGCATCATGTCCTGTTGACTCTTCAACAACCTCTCATGTAATGAACCTGCCATAGCTTCCATCTCGTCCCTGGTGATGTAGATAGAAGCTTGTCCTTCTCCAGCTCCAGAGGATGCCGCTTGACTTCCTCCTTGTATGCTCCTTTCAGCTCTTTGTCTTCTACTTGTCTATCGAGTCATTGTCTTTAGAATCTGAACTCTTCAAGCCTTTCAAATCTGAACTCTGAATCTAGTGTAGCGAGTACTAGTCCTTCTCAGTGAAAGCACCAAAGTGTTTGCGCCAAAATTGGTCGCAAACCCCAAGTCACGTGAAAGCACCAATATATGAATATAAATCAACAATATTCAAGCACAAATCACAGATCTGAGTAAATAGCAAACAACAATCCAGAAAAAACGAACATGAATACGAGATTTATAGTGGTTCGGCTATCTTTAGCCTACGTCCACTTCAAAGTTTTATCTTTTATTGATTATCCTTTCTGGCTACAGTTGATTACAGCGACTATAATGAAGAAATTTGAGTATAATAGCAATGATGAAGTGCAAGATTGAATCCGGCAGGGTCTGGACGTTGAATCACCGAAAGATCCTTTTTCTTTAGGCTTCAGGGGGATATTTATAGGCGTAGAAGCTGATATCGAGCTTAGACTTCGCGAGACTTCTTCTGGCACGTGAGTGGGCCCACACGATCGATCCTACCAAGTTTCGACTCGATCTGTGGTCGATACGAATTGATTTCTTATCGATCAAGAATTGGTCCAATCGATCTGAAACTTGGCAGTATCATTCTTTAGCTCGTACGTAAGCTCCTGCGAAAATTTCGTAGCATTTGGATTTGTAGAACTCAAGATATGATCGATACGAATTGTGGTCACTCAATGCCGTCCGGTTCGCACTGATCAATTCGTATCGATGTCCCTTCGCTTAATTCCCAGCACGTGCGCATCGATGACGTGGCGTAATTTCCAAGGCTCGATCCATTATCGTCGCCGTTTTGAATGCTTCCTCCCTTGATTCATGGACGTTCTTCGCTCGCATCCGCGTTTTATGCCCGTTCGTATTCATAACATGGTATGCTCGCACCCATCAATTCGTCCTTCTTCGTATAGATTCCAGGAGTACATTTCGTATCGATCTCACATGCGCTGATCGATACGAAATGAGCATGGGGGGTATCGATACGAAGTGGTTGTGAGTAATGGACACGAACCTCCTCCTTAGGATGGATACGAGCGAGACCTTACCTAATGGATACGAACAAAGCTTTACCTGATGGATACGAACAAAGGTTTACCTGATGGATACGTGCGAGGCCTTACCTGAAGGATAAGAAGACGTCGATACAAAGTACGCTGCCTGTCTCCATCCTGATCGATTCAAACTGAACGAGTCGAACAAACCATCGCTCGCTTGCCTACCAATCTGATCGATACGAAAGCCATTGATTCGAACCACTGCCAATCGATACGAACGGTATCGATTCGAAATGTTGCACGACGATCGATACGAAATGTACGACTCGAATCAACATTCACATACTTCGATCCATCCATATCTCGAGCATACGAACTCCGATTGACCTAAAATTTGAAACGTAGCCTCTCCTAAACCAGTTCATCACTTTCAATTGATTCCATCCCGATCGGAGTTCGGCCAAATTTTAACGACGTCGATTGCAGCCTTGGTTTCCAATCGATCTCCAACCCTGATATCCATCCTTTCTTGCCATATTGTTGATATTCCGGCCTTGACCAATAGGCGGTATAACATTGTGAATTGAAATAAATATTTATTTGCATATCGATGTGTAAATTTCATGAATGACCAGAGTTCGAAGGAACTCGACTCGGGTCACTCAATAAATTCCAAGTGCTGTTGGGTTGATAAATATTTTTGGAGCAATTTTACTCCATACTTTAGATATTTATTTACTTTTTCATTTTAAAAGATGTTTTGAAATTTTATTATGGTTTTAAAAATTTATTATAAATATTTTATAAATGATTGGTTATATTTTAATTCAAATTAGTTATTTTATATTTGCAAATATCTTTTTAATTATAGATTTAAATATAGTTTTCTTTCGATCATGTAATTTTAAAAAAAATCAATATTATAATATATTATATATTTTGGAATTGTTTTTAAAGGAAAATATACTATAATGTTATTTCATGAATATAATATGAAATAATACTATTCTCTAAATGATTTTGATAATAAATGTTATTTAAATAATTTTAGAAAGCTTTAAAACCCCCGAGAAAATATTTAGCATTTAAAATAATGGATTTGAATTATATTTGTGGATTGAAATAAAAGTAGAATTATTTTTTATGTTATAAATTAATTCAAACAGAATTTGATTACAGAAATTTTATAGTAAGTTCTACAAGTTATATATTTGATTCTATAAATGACTTTGAATGGTTTATATGTATTTAAGAAAAGATTTGAGAGTAAATAATAGTGTTTATATTCTTATTTTTGGTAATCATATAAATGAGGTAAAACTATTTGATATATAAATGTTTTATAAGATATTATTAGTTTTGGAATACAAAAATTAGTTAAAGAAGAGTTTCACTCAAATTTATTTATTTATTTAAAGGAATTCAATAATTGGTTTTGATTAATTATTTTTGAAAGTTATATGATTCTGAAAACAAGTAGTTTATTTTGTATATTTATTTAAGGAAGTTTTACTACTATTCTCTGATTACCTATTCTTTCATATTGATTTCAACATCATGAATATTCACCGTCTATATTGATCTGATTTATGATTTTAATATGATAGGGCGATGACATCCTTCTGTTGATTTTGTAATATTGATATATTTGGAATATTTTTGTTTATGACAATTATTATTCTATGTGATGAGGATTAAATAAACGAATACTATTTTGGATGGGAAATTCGGTAATATTTCTCCGATTATTCTACGGACTCATTATAACTAATATTTGGGGATTGAGAGTAGTTTATGAGCAATGAATAAATATTTGAGTATCACACAATGGTATGTGATGCTATTTTGATAATTATTCGGTTATTCATTATAAGTGGATGACACTCATGTGACGGGTATAGTATTGTGAGATTGTACTTACGTGAGGTGATGCTTGCAGGTGCAAGCAAGATAGGTGCCCTTATATTTATCGATATTATATGCCACCATCATGATGTACTCCTTTTATTTATGCTAGAGGATACGAGATAGCTAAAATTCACCCTAGAGGAATGATCTGGGGGTTGCGCCCCAGATCCGTGACATGTTTGTTTAATATTATTTTGATGCGCTTCAAATAAGTTGGGTTGGATGACCCATTAGGCATGTACCCAATATTACGAGATTTGGGCTAGGTGCCCTATAGCCCCTTTGTTATGTTGCATGGGCCAATGGTTTGTTACCTATTGAAGCAAAGCAAGATTGTGACCAAGAAGCTACGTTTTGATGAGCCACTGGAGGATTTATGTCACGATGTCCATCGAGGTAACTAAAGACTATAGGATTGGATCCAATTAGGTGACCCTAGACTCTTGCAGGGGCAGACAGATATCAATCTCTCTTTTGGTTCTAATATAGTGGTATTTTGGCATATTCTATTGATACATCTCACTCAAGTATAGAGATGGGTTAGGTAACCCAGGGTTAGGTATCCAACATGTTGATGTGTATATGACTTTACTTGGGACTTCTTGTCTGTTGTATAGTCATTTTCCATCATGATTGTGATTTATTCACATATGAGGAGATGAGATTATATTTGGATAGATGTCCATAATATAGTGGATTCTAAGATTTTATTATTTTTGACTGATGGGTAGGTGCCCAATATTTTACAGTTAGACAGTTTATTTTATATTGTTTTGATGATAGTATTATGTTATTTGAGATTGAGAGATATACTTTATGACATCTCATATTTGATGATTTGTGGACTTTGATGATGATTTCAAAATTTAATGATTCACCCATTTGTTATTGATTTTGCGATTTATGATTTGGTGTGCTTTTGTACGGCGATGACATCTTTGTGCATGGTTTTATGATATTTGTGATTATGTAATGCATTTGTTATTGTCTATGATATTTTAATTATATACATGTGCGTGTAAACCATGCATACACTACCGGGTACTTTTGATATTATGATGTCATCATATTATTATATGTGTGATTTAGGTAGAGTCTAATCCATATGTTATTTATATAATATTCAGGTCAGTCTGAGACTTTTTAGGTACAAGGACTATAAGACTAGCTCATGTATTTTTTGGTCATCGAGGATACATGATATTTTTTGTATTCTAAATTAATATCCTGAATCATATAGTCTCTTTTATGTGTATCATTGTATTATATAATGGAAATATTTTGTATATTGTATATTATACATTATCGTTGCGATTATGGCTATGTGTTCTCTGATATTTACTTATATTGTGTATTATTCTATCTTAGAGGTACACGTGTTTGCTTTGTGTTGATATTATTTATGTATAGGTAAGTTGTTTATTTGATATTTGAATACGTACAAGTCATAGTCCAATGGAATATTCACATATGTACCCCATATCACCTCATTATCTATATTATCTGACAGTATCACTTAGTAATACTCTTCGATGGTATGAGTATAGAGTTGGCAGTGTTTACAGTTGGTATTAGACCTTGTTCAGAATAATGCATTATATATAAGCCACGTGAGTCTTGCCCTTTGATTAGACTTAGAGTCCCTATCCCCTTGGGTATGATGAGTAATGCTATATTAAATGGATAGTTGGAATTTATGATGATTACTGGAGTAACCATTTAGGGATGTACTTGTTATTATTCTTTCTCCTATTAATTTGGTGTAGTTGTACCCAAGTGAAATTTAAGTAGTTGATGGAGGGAGTAAAGTCAGACCATTAGTGTTGCTATGGATGAAGAAGAATAAACCTCGGTATGGCTTTGAATAGTGTAGCATGATCCAATAGAGATTAGAATGCGCCACAGATGCTGATAAGTAGCTTTCCACTGAAGGTGATTATTTGTTTGTTTTTGTGTCGAGTTGTTAATTTTTGTTTTCAATTGAGCTTAGTCTAGAATGCGAGGATTGAGTAGGAGTTATTGCTCAAAATTTTACTAATCCACTTGAGTCTTGATGGAGCCAAATATTAATAGAGGCCAACAGTTTATTCTAATCTAAACCGCTAGAGGATAAAAAAATTATTTAAGAAATTAACGATGATAATATAAATAACTAAACATGTGAATTGAAAGAAAATTAATTTAAATTAATAGAATGCTCATTGGTATTATAAATGTATGATGATTTGTATTGTTATTGATGATCGATGAATTGGATGTTCATATGAGTTTTAAAAATAAATATTTTCACACAAGCAAGATATCATTTAATAAAATAAAAAATTAATTATATAAAGTGAATTAAAATATTTTAACTATTTATTATGCTGTTATTTGTCTACTAAGTGCTTTAAGAATTATGATTGATGCGTCTAGCATACGTTATCAATAGGGATTCCTAAACACTAGGGTGAGACATTTCGACACAATGGGTTGGAAAAAAAATAATGTTCTGAAAATAATACAAAATTTGGAAAAATATATATAATGTTTGAGAAAATGAAGAGTTACTATTTTGAAAAAGTGTTTTGCAAAAAAATATAGAGAGAGATAAGATAATTGATAAGAGTTAAAAATGATTTTTCTAAAGAAAATAACAAAATAAAAAGTGTGAACCATTTTATTAATAAAGGTGGTGCGAAAATATTTTGAAATTATTTTGAATAAGACATAAAATTTAGTGGAAAAGAAAAAGTAAAGATTGCCATTTTCTCTCCTATTCTGTATTAAGATAGGAACTAAACAAGTACTACAATGAATGAAATCGAGGTTAATTGTATAAGATCGAAGCGACATTTTATCTTCCTATTCTCGTTCTCCCTTCTTCTTATCCAAGGTCTTAGTGATGATCCGTCTAATTCGAAAGGCATTGCAAAAACCGAAAACTCTTCTAAATCTAGTAAGAGTCATGGGAATTAGGTGTTATTGATATGCCTTTGTGTGGCTGTGGTAGTAGGATTTTCCGTTTTATGGTTCAAGGTATGGCATAAAAAGAAGAGGGGGAATAGCATGCACGCCTTTTGAGGCACACTGAAAAAAGTGCTTAATCTTTTCGTATCACATAACCTTGCAGGCGGCATACAAACTTCAGATGAAATCTCTTGTGTTTCTGTAATTTAGCGATTATATCGAATTCAATACTGAATATGTTTTGAGTATTCTAATAGTGCAACATAACTAAATACATCGTATACAAATGTTCAAGTATAATTGTTAAACCAAAATTTGGTTCAACATCCAAAAGTTTGTACAAGGTGGCAGATTTGAAGAAATTCCAATAATTACCCCTTAGTTTTATGATTATTCAATGAATTGGTTGAAGTAAAATTCATAGGTTCAAGGGAAAATAGGCAAACAAAAATAGGAAATATCCTCAAATCATGTTTTTTATTCAATAATGAGCATGTTACAAAATGGGTGAATATGCAATTTTATAATTGTTCAAGTCCTTGTTTGAAAATATCATATATCATCTTCTTCCTTGTTAGCCTTTTTGCCATTAGATTGTACTCGAGCTCTCAACAAAGAGAACTTAGAGAAGATTCTAATTTGAAAAAGTGATAAGAGAGGGAAAGAAGCTAAAGACCCCTTTCCATAAGGGGTGCATTCTATTTATAGTGGGTTTAAAGAGGTAGGCTTACTTCCATTGGTGATGTGCGACTTGGATTGCTATCTTGGTGATGGCTTCAACATGAATGTTTTTGAAGCTTTATGAAGGAAAGTATGCCAATCTTCTTGACTTTTCTCTTGATAATGATTTTAATCCTTTTTTCTAGTATGGCCTTTGACATTCCCATGGCATTGATGTTATGTGACATTGATAACATGCGACACTCATGAAATCCGGCATCGATTGATATATGATGCTTATTATCTTGTCGATGACATGCTTCTTAATTGATTACCTTGGTTGAGATGCATGATATCAATAAGATGCGGAATAGGTGGTTGGCGGATTTGAAGAAAGGCGACATTACTTGAAATGAGGCATTGAAGAGACGCGATATTGATGAGATGCGATATTAATAAGGCATGACATTAAAGAGAGGCGATACTGATAAGTGACAGCATCGGCTTCATGCGACATCATTCATTGATGATTTTTGCCATGCTATTATTATATGACATCATTACTGCTCTGATGGCATGCGACATTGATAGAGTGCGGCTTGGAATCAATACGACATTGATTGAGTGCGGCACATAATCGATATGGCGTCAATTGAGTGTAGAATGGATGACATGCGTTATCATTATAGTCGTAGGCTTTCGATATCTTTTCACTTGCTTGTCTCCGATGTTGACTTTCAAACTGATGAGGTCTGGCATTCCATGCCGCATTGATGATGTATTATATCCCTTGAGATGTGGCATTGCTTGTAGTAGGTTCGGCATCAACAATTCTTGTATAAGAACGAGATACTCTTAATGGTGCGATGACTTAAAAACCATTGGTTTGATGTCATCTATTAGTAATTGATGTATGTTCACAAATGTGATAATCCACATCGCCTTTGGATTCAATATCACTTTAGCTTCATTTTATCCCTTTTGGAAAATATGCGGGTAACATTTTCCGCCTTATTGTATAAAAGATGGTTTTTACACAGTAGTGTAAAACAGAGAATTCCCTCGCTTTTCTAATCATGGTTTCCTGTAAAACATGAAGTAAATGATTATTTTCGTTATTAACTTCAAATTTAACTTTTAGGCAATCCCTTTTAGATTTTGATAGTATTATGAATTGACTTGTCTTCTTATAAAGAATAAGGTAAGCTACTTTAGCAAGAAATAAATTTGCATGAAAAGACCAGAAATTTATTTGGCCGTAACCTCGCTTAATCTTATAATAATAATGTCTTAAGTAGAACTACGGAAAATCATACGGTGACAATATATCTTTGAAGAGAAGACCAGAAAAATATCCGGTGATATTGATTTCATCAGCCTAAAACCGGTTCCATTTGGCGATGTTATTGGAGGGAGGACTAGAACTCTTCTGGCAATATTATGAATAGAAGATTGGAAGATTCATCTAACAATAACAATTTCTTGATTTGCAGCTCAGAAAACCATCTGACAATAATTACTTCTTGAATAGAAGACTAAAAAATCATCTAGTAATAACAGGAATAGAAGACCATATAATCATTTGACAATAATAGAAGATCAGAAAACCATCCAACATTAATCTGAATAGAACATCAAAAAATCATCTAGCCAATTATTTGAATAGGAGACCAAAAAACCATCTGGCAATAATACAATGCTGGAAAACCATCGGGAAATAATTTGATTAGAAGACCAGGAAACCATCCGGAAATAACAATCTAAAAAGAAGACCAGAGAACCTTTCTAGCAATAACAGAAATAGAAGACCAAAAAATCTATCTAGCAATAATAGAAATAGAAGATTAAAAAATCCATCTGACAATAATAGGAATAGAAGACTAGAAAATTATCTGGTGAGTGAACATTGCTTTGGAGCACAACAGCCCATGTTTGGCAGTTTTTTTTCCTCTAGAAGGTTTCTCAATTTGCTTCGGTGCATAAATGGCTCATTCTCAATTGTTCTTCCTCTAGAAGATTTCTTTTTCTTTGGAGTACTAGTGGCTCATTTTTGATAAATCTTCCTCTAGAAGATTGATTCATTTGCTTCAAAGCGCAAAAGGCTCATTTGGTAGATCTTCATCTAGAAAGATTGTTTGGTTTGCTTCGAAGAACAAAGGGATCATTTTTGACAGATCTTCCTCTAGAAGATTTTTTTTCTTTGGAGCACTAATGGCTCATTTTTTGACAGATCTTCCTCTAGAAGATTGCTTGATTTGGAGCACAAATGGCTCACTTTTGACAGATTTCCTATAGAAGATTGCTTGATTTGTTTCAGAGCACAAAGGACTCATTTTTGATAGTTCTTCCCCGAATAGATTGTTTTTGCTTTGGAGCACTAATGCACCAATGACTCATTTTTAAAAAATCTTCCTCTAGAAGATAGCTTTTTCTTTGGAGCACTAACGACTCATTGTTGATTGGTCTTCCTCTAGAAGATTGTTTTTTCTTCGGAGCACTAATGGCTCATTTTTGAAAAATCTTCCTCTGGAAGATTATGAGCGCTAATAGCTCATTTTTAACAGATTTTCCTCTAGAAGATTATGAGCACCAATGGCTCATTTTTGACAAGTCTTCCTTTAGAAGATTGTGAACATATATTCTTCTAAAAGATTGTGAGTGCTAATGGCTCAATTTTGACAGATCTACCACTAGAATATTGTGAGCGTTGATGGCTTATTTTTAATAGATCTTCCCCTAGAAGATTGTTTTAAGCTACGGACTCTTACATCCATTTTCTTTGATTGCCTTTGGGCTTTTCCTAACATCATTAGCTGACATCCAAGCATTCTTGCTACTTAAATGTTCAGATATATTTATCCTTTTTCAGTAAGTAATTGATCTAACCGATTATGACTCGTGATGAATGTTTTACCATTCTTTGAAAATTATCTAGAGTATTTTCATGGATTGGATAAGTGATTCTATTCCCACTGTTTGAAGTTCAAAGGAAGTCTTTTTAAAACTTATTTGTTAAAATAATCTCATAATAGAAATGTAAATATCATAGAAGAGAGTGAGCGGACAGGATTCATGAACCAATAGTCCTTTGATCAAGAATTTACTCTTTTGATTGGAGTTTTAGCAGTGCTAATGAGCCTCAATAGTTTTTAAAACTTTCTTTTGAAAATATGTATTGGTTTCTCCTTTTCAATGATTTCTAAAAGCTTTGAGAATGCTCTTGTCAGCACATTTCAGATCAAAACCTTTTATAGAAAATTACTAATGCTATGCAACATACATGTTATAGGGTAATTGGGAACAATCCTTTTGTTTTTTGAAATATTTCTCCCAAATATTTTTTTAGTAAATTTTTTTGAATAAAATTTCATGTTAAAACGAATGTTGGAATACATTACTTTACTCTTATAACAATAAAATTGTATCACTTTAAGTTTTACTTAGCGAAAAGAAATATCTCGTTTGTTAGTCTAAAAACTTATGATCCATGAATTGATAGACATTACAAACAAGAACACGCTTTTTGTAAAAATCCCTTCATTTGAAGTAACCTTTCTTCGGAAAATAGCTTATAACAAAGAGTTCCATTATAATATATAGATCTGGTTCTTGAGATGTAGAATCATAGTTTTATATATCATCAGAAATCCACTGATATAAGAAATCCCAATTTGTAAAACTATACAATTTGAAGTCATTCTCTCTCAAAACCTTTATCTTTCGAAATCACATACAAAATTTTAGATTTAAAATTAATATATACATATTCGATGGCATGTATTATAAAACCATATATTTAAAGTTTGATGGCATATATTTCTAAAGTCAGGTGGTATCATAATATATATATATATATACACATACATACACATATATATATATATATATGAGGCCTTTCCTGCTTTCAAATCTTATATGTTTGTTTAAAACTAAAAATCTTTATATTTACGAAAGCTGGGAACATTGCATGTCTAAGAAATCTTATATTCAAAAACCAACGCACTTTGAAGATTCAATACTTATATATATACAAAGCTATGTACCATTCAAATATTGATTCGAAACTGCATATACCCTAAGATTCAATATGTGTGAAATTTGTATATATATCTAAAAATATATACACATGACACACCACCTATTTAAAAACTCATACATATGCATCTAAAGTTGTCATATATTCTGATTCTTGTACATTTTATTAGAAATCTGATACATATTTAAAAAAAGATTCGTTCAAATCCACATATGTATACCCCAACACTGTTATATTTAAAATTTAATGCATATTCGAAGCCTAACCCATTCGAAACCATACTTATTTTACATAAAACTTGTATGCATGAAGCATGGAAAAACTATAAACACTTGAAACCTCCATATATTTGGAATCATAGCACTCTTACTCAAGATTATTATGTTATAAACTCCATATGTTTGAAATTTCCAAAAATGAGTATTCATTTGAAAAATCAGTTATATGCGTATTTTAAATCCTTATATGTCCCACTTGGAACCATTTATACTTTTTAGAAGCCTAGATATTCATTTGAAATCCATGTACTTGAAATTATTTAATGCATATGAACTATTCATGTAAGAGAACATATAGAACATTATACCTTCTAAACCAAACATATGTGTTTTTGAAGCTTATATACGTTAGAAACCTTTATTCATGAAAGCCAATCACATATATCTGAACCTAATACATCTTTGAGACCTTTATAATCCAAAGGCTGTTATAGATGACACTCATGTGTATATTCGAAATCCCATATACAAACTTAATGCTTTATGCTTTCGAGATCATGAAACATTTTATGTACTTGAAACCCAAAGATGTATATTTTGAAACCAACGTATACTTAGAATCCATATACATACACATATACGTATACGTATACATATACATATACATATACATAATCTTCTGAAATGAACTTGGTAAATACTTGAAAACTATACGTATTCAAAATCTTTATTTATTCAAAAATAGGTATGCTTTAAACTACTTTATAAGAAACCAAACATATTTAAAGTTTATTCATGCCCAACCTCTTTATATACATAGTTAAGTATATTTGAAAACCTAAACATATGTACCCATATTTAAAAAATATGATACATATGGGGCGTTATGCATTTGAAGTTGTATACGCATGTGAAACTGTACATGCCAAATCATTTATATGATACATTTTCAAAACTATAGACATGTGAAACATTTACATTTTCCAAAATCATTTGCCATCAAAATCAATCATTATATATTTGTAGCTCATTATATATATTCAAATATTAATGAAATCTCATATACTCAACTATTACACATGAAGCTGTATATATTCAAAGTTTATGTATCACCGAAAACTTGGTACATACACATACACATACATACACATACATACACACACAAACACACACACACACACACACATATATATATATATGAATATACATATATCTTGAAACTTAATATATGTACAAAATCAATATGTACTCAATATATATATATATATATATATATATATATATATATATATATATGTATGTATGTATGTATGTATGTATATGAAAATACATCTATTTAAAAACTCGCACATATAGAAATCTTGATATATTTGAAACAATGTATTTCAAAACTTTAATACACATAGAACTACGCCTATTTGGAACTGATACGTCTTTGAAAACTAATATTTTCTCAAAACCTTTATTTGAGAAATCGAGATATATGAAACTAACATAGATTTAGAAACACTTACACTTGAAACATATTCATATAAAAATCTGCTAAACTTGAAGTGTTCACACATTCAAAGCTTATACACATATTCAAAATTAATGTGTGTGTGTATATACGTAACTTTTATGTTTGAAGCTCTTACACCTTTGAAACCATATTTATACTAAACATGCATATTTGAAATTAGATACATATATAGAACTGATATATATTCAAAGCCTATGTGCACCCAAAACAGGGTATACATGTATTCGAAAACAAATGTAAGTATACCTGATACTCCATATATTTGGAAAATTGACATATATTGAAAGCTTGTTTATTTGGAACACTTCATGCTGAAAAGCTAATATTTAAAATCGTAAACACTCTAAATCTTTGAAATGAAGCTTTTTGCATGAAGCTTTTAGCTTTAAAGCTCTTTGTATATGCGAAATCAATATATATACAAGAAACTATATACATTTCAAAATTTGTATTTTTTGAAATTCAAATATAGATTTTCAAAACTTTCGTGTATTTGAAATCTGTACATACCTAAAATCTTAATTTTGATATACTTAAAACTTATATATGTATAAATTTATTTTTCAAAACTTTTATATATCCCATATCTGGTAATATCTGAATCTTTAATCTTCTGAAACTAAATATATGTCTTTAGATATACGAAACTCACCATAAATCTACTATTTTTTGAAAATTTAATCCTTGCGAACTTGAATGAGATTTAATATTTCCGAAGCTCAGAAGTATGCAAAAAAACGTTTTATTTTCATAAACTTAGACATGCATTTGGAATTTACTTATTTGAAACCTTTATATTCGAAATTAATTCATTCATGTTTTTTTAGATTTTAAATCAAAGCACGCATCTGAGATTTTTACTTTCAAAGCCATCAAAACTTTTGTATTTATGAAATCAATAAAATTTTGAAACTTTGATCTTGAAACAACTTTATATTGAAATCATATGAAATCTTTTATACTTGAAATTCGTATATAAACTGAAATTTTTTTGAAATTTGTAAATTTTAAAATCTAGGCCTAACAATCTATGGCATGAATTCCTAAGTCCTAATATGAAGTTGGATTTCAACATAGAGCTCTCTTTAATGGGATGAAACCTTAAACACCAATGTCAATAAACCTTTGGCATCAATCATCTTTGGAGATATGATGTTCAATATCATTCACTTTGGCATGGGGTTCTGAACTTTAACATGATTCTGGTCTTATCTAAAGCTCCCAAATTTCAATGTGAAGCTGGGGCTTTGACATTCTCTGTCTCCTACCCAACAACATTCATTAACTTACGACATTGACGATCTTGCGGCATCACTAAACCTGTGGATTAATTAACTTGCGACGTTGTATACATAACGAAATCAGTAAACTTAAGGCATTGTATACTTAATGACATTAATTAACTTACGAGTTGAAAAGTTCGACATTCCTGAAGCTCTCTATGAACATGCTGATATTAATAATTCTCCAACATCATAAACTTCGGCATTAATATCAAAAATTTCGGCAGCAATGACTTCAATATCAATATCGCATACTTCGACATTAATAACCCAATATCGCGCACTTTGCATCAATAACTTCGGCAATTTTTGTTATCCTATATTTTATACTTATAAATGTGGGACTCTCTGGATTTCTAAATTCATTTTCCTCTAGATCTACAAACCCAATATCGATTAGATCTACAAACTCAATAACGTTTGGATCTAGAAACTCTACATCGTTTAGATTTCTAAATTCAATGTCATCTGGGTTTAAAATCGTTTGAGGAATAATCTTCTTTCCATGTAGAATTGATGTCGAATTGGAACTTAATATCGGATGGATTGTGAGTTAAGTGCAGCGAAGGGAGGAGAAGAATGGAATAAAATTGTTTCTTCAGGGATGTGATTGGGTAAAGTAATGGAAGAATCACGTGATGGAGCATGCCGTAAACAAGTTGGGTAGGCGGAATGAATATTAAACGGATGTAACTTGATGTCGAATGTAGGCCGGACGGATATCAAAGTAGATTGATGTCGCATTATAAATGAATTATCCAATTGTTTCCCCTTCCATTCAAAAAAAATAGCTGTGTGTTTCAAAATTTGAAAACTTTTAAAAAATTCAAATCTTAGGGCATTCTGGTCATTTTTCGAACATTCAGAAGTTTGAGCCCTTCTTTTAGCCCTTCAGAAGTTTCGAACATTCTGGTCATTTCCGGTTGATGAGGCTTGAGGCTACGATTACCTTTATAGAACACATCTATCTTAGAATTCTCATCGTCCGCCTGACGATGTTCTGAAAGCATTCAATCCACACAAGTTCATTTCGGGTTCGAACGAAACCGAAGGCATTATCTCGTTACACTCATTTTGGAATCACCCTCAGAGTTAACGACAGTAACCCTTGCACTCTGAATCTTCATCTTTACTTGAGATTCACGACTTATCGTTAATTTGGATCGATGTGGATTTTGGATATCCAAATCTGAAAACCCGATCCCGGTCTCATCGAAATCCAAAACGCCATCTTTTTAAGTCAAGTTGTTTTAAAGTTAAAACAAATTTGATTTATTATCTATATTCTCACGGATAGATAATTCACATCATCACAAATAGACAATCCACATTATCATCACAATTCAACTAAAGCATTCATATCACAAATCAGCACATATCTCATATCAGAGATAAACAATCCAAGGCATTCAATATCATTTAGCCATCCATAAGCAAAGATTTATTAATCACACCATATATAATTAATTTAAAATGAATTAAATTAATTACTTCCATCTCCAATTAAATTAAAATAAATTAAATTAATTACTTTCATCCCTATAAATCTTGCTTACTTAACCATTAATTAATCACAAACCACTTAATCAATCATCATCTTAATTAATCACCCTTGATTAATTATCTTTTAATTACATTGGGTAATTAATCCTTAATTAAAAACACAAATTAATTATTCTTAACCATTTACAGTAATTAACCTTTAGTTACTTCCATCAATGTAATTAATTATAATTAATTACATTGATCCTTAATTAATTACATTAATTAATTACTTTATAATCACTTATTGTTGATTAATTACCCTTCAATTAATCAATCCTTAATTACATCATTAATTACATTAATTAATGATCCCTTAATTACTTCTTAATTAATTATTAATCATATTTAATAATTAATCTTTATTCATTAATCAATCTTGATTAATCACAATCAGTAATTAATTATCCTTAATTAATTAAATCACTTAATTAACTTAAAATAACTTTGTTAATCCATTATTAAATTAATTACACTAAGTAATTAATTATTAATTACTTTCACTAAGTAATTATCCTTTATATTGATCACACAAAGTAATTAAACCCAAACTACTACCATTCTCCAATTAATTACATTCAGTAATTACCCATTAATTACTTCACTAAGTAATTATACTTTATAAATTACAGTAAGTAATTATACTTAACCAATCATCCAGTGATTATATTAAATTAATTAAACTAATTAATTAACTTAAACCAATCACATTAATTTAATTAATTACATTGAGCAATTAATCCCTTTAATTACTTTCGTTAAGTAATTATACTTAACCAATTCCACTAATGATTATCCTTAATTAATCTATCTAATTAATTAATAAAATTAATCACATTAATTAATTATTTAATAATCCCTAGTTAATGGTCTTCATTAACTATTAACAATTCTATAATTACTTCCCTTAAGTAATTATGCTTCAATTAACCATCATTAATTTCAAATTAATTGACTTCTGATTATCAATTAATTAATCTATAATTGTAAATTAATCTAAATCATTAATTAATTAATTAATTTAATTACTCCTTTATTACCTTTTTAACTTAATTATTCATTACAACCTTAATTATCTTTAAGATAAATCATTTTATTTTTTAATGACACAATTATCATTAACATGTGTATTTAAAACAATTTACACATTTAAATCTTCTTTTTAGTTCCATTTTTAATTAAGATTTAAAAATGATTTAACTTATCAAAATTTAAAACAATTTACAAACCTCTTAAACAAAAGTAAAGAAAATTTATCATTTATAAGAGAAACCTATATAAGAAAAAGTTTAAACTAAATTAATTATATTTTTAAAAATCAAGCTTTAAAAATAAATTAATTATTTAACTTGCAAACTTAAGATAAACAAATTTATATAACTTCCCATTCTAATATTAAGGAAAACTTTTTATAAAAGAATTTTATATAAATAAAGTTTTAAACATTTATTGGAAAACAAATTCATTTTTAAATATACTTTAAACCTTAATCTTGTTTAAACATTTGATTTTATAAAATTTATTTATTTCAAAACTAGGATACAAAAGCTAATTTGAGTCCAAACTTAAACTTGATTTAAAACTTTGTTTAAAGTCTTGCCTTCAATTTTTAAATTCATTTAAAAATTTAAAACACAGAGAGGTTTTAAAACCTGTAACCAAACAAATGACCTGAGCCTGGACCTTTGAAACCCCGAGTCAAATCCCTCAAATCTCCAAGCAACACACGAATCTGATTCGAGAAAAACTCGAGTACCCCATCTTCTATAATCCCAGGCTTCACCAGATACAAGAAAATGCATCGTGCACATGCACGGTGGCGCCAATCACCTTCGGTCATTACTAAAGCCTTCAGCAAGATGGCAATCATCCTCTCACCATACTTCGACCATCAGAAAAAATGATTCCTCCTTGAAATCGAATTCGAGCATTCAAACTCATACCTGAAACTACAGACCACACTTGAAATAACCTCGAACTAGCAACACCGTTCACTAGAGCACCGGAGCTACCAGCCACAACTTCACCGACACCCAAGCTTCCAATTCCCTACGTTTGGTGGAACTCGATCCATCCTAGATGCCGTGGTGCACATTTTACCGACCAATACCCAAACTAGGGTTACAAACTAAAACAACCACCTGCCGCCGCTATAGTGAATTGCACCCTCACCGGACAATTTTCCCACCATCTTCGATCATCATTGCACCACTAGAGAAAACCCGACCTCCCCGAGCAAGTAGATCACCAGAAACCCCCCAAAACACATTATCTGGCCAACCTCAAACTGCTCATTCAACCTCAAGCTAAAAATTATGATATTAATATTAAAAATCATGTTTCTGGATGGAGTTTCAGATTACATGCCTGAAACATTAAATTAGTATGTTTGAAATTTCACTTATTCTAATTTTGCTCTGTTCTTATTTTTTTCTAGAGACATTAAAGTTTTATTTTAACTTAATTAAAATTTTAAACCTACTCTATGATCAAACAAACAAGTTTTTTTTGTAAATTAAATATTAATAATGATTGGTTTAAGAGGAAATGGATTTTGATTTAAAATCTTAGCTTTGAAAACTAAGAACAGGTAAACTCAGATACAACGACATGCACACATTCTATACATCCATATGTATAGATAATTCACTTATATAATCACACAGAACATACTTATTTCCATATATTGACATGCAAAAGATTTATAGATACTTAAACTTTTTTTTACAAAAATGATGTTACTCACCTGTTCAAAATAAAGAATAGAGCCTTCTCTTAGAAAAAGCTTTTGAACTTTTTAAAATATGGGTGCCTTTGCTTCTTTAAGTTAAAAACTGCATGCTTGCTATGAAAAAAATTCAGTTTGAAAAAAATGCTTGCAGGCTCATTGATTTGAAAGTGGGTTGCAGTCTTTGATTGCAGATTGAAGAAAATACTTGCATTTAAAGTTGAAGTTGCTCGCTTTTGAAAATCTAAAATTTGAAGACAAAGTTCAGGCATTGATCTTTGAACTTGCTTTTGAAAATGGTTAACAGGTTTTTGTTTTTATCTTGCAAATGGATTACAGGGCATTGAATTGATTTTCTGGTTTGAGGAGGTACAGATTATCAGATTTGATACATCTCAGGTTTGAAGAAATGGTGTTCAGGCTTTGTTGTTGTTTTTGAAAATAAACTTGCAGGCTTTTGATTTGGATTTTTGGTTTGAGGCAGTGTTGAATTTCAGATTTGCGTTGAGAGAAGTTGGTTTTAGTAACTTAACTTTCGAATTAGAAAAAGAATAGAAGATTATAAGTATATGTTTATTTAAGTAAAAATATAGTTTATTAAAAATAAAAGAAAAAAATTAAAATTCTAAAGTGACACTTGTTAATGCTTCAACATTTGTCATAACTATAGTTTTATTAGCTAACACTTGTTATAAATGTTTCTTAATTCTATTACACTTGTCATTTCAAGTCATTTGATTTAATTTAAGTGTTAATAAAAGGCTTTATATTAAATTTACTAATTCTTATCTAAATATATATATATATATATATATATATATATTTAAATTTCTTTAAAGAGAATATTATAAAACAAATTATACTTACAATAAAATCATACGTCTATTTTAAATTCAAACATTTCTAAAAATCTCTATCTTTTGGATTTTAAAATTAAATTCAAATTCAAATATTATTTAAAATCCAAATTAAATTCAATTTATAACAACACATTTAATTTGAAAATAACAATTCAATTTTCTTTTAAAATCTACTTATCTAACACATTTATTAATATTGCTTAAAATAAAAATTTAAAAATAATTTATAAAAGAGATTATCTTATTATTATAAATTATTTATTTTACATAAATGAATTAATATATCATATGGAAATTGTATTTTAAACTAATATATAATTCCAAATTATATTTATCAAGTAATATTTAAAACTAAAATAAAACAACTCTTTTTGTTAATCTTATTTTAAATTTAAGCTTAAGTTTAAAAGATATTTAAACAATTAATATTTACCTTAAATGTTTTGACTATATGATTATTTATTTAAATAGCTTTTGAAATGTTTTATATCAAATTTCTAAATTACCAAAATATATTAGAATTTGAAAACAATATTTTATTTATTTATTAAATTTCAACCGAAGCTTTTTTATTTACAATATTTTTTTTGTAGATGGGTTAAGATTTTATTAAGGCATTTCAGCCCAAAATGTTGGCCCAATTTGGACCAGTACAAAGAACAGACAAAAAACAATACATCTGAATCCTTACCATAATAAGACAGCTAATTCTTCGTCTTCAATCAAGCAGCTCGAAGTCATGGCGGCCGAGTCTGATAACTCCTACTTGGGATTCCTGCCAATGGAGAGTTCCGATCTGCTTCTATAGTACGAGTTGCATCTTGTACCAGCCTGGTAAGAGGATTATTTTTAATTCTATTTAGAGTTAACTGCATGTCTCCAATCGCTAGCTTACTAACTTCAGAGTGGTTTCTTAGTTTGCTTTGAGAAATTCTACGGTTCCTCTCCTTCCAAATATTCCACACAGCTACAGTGATGGCGATTTTGTGCAATTTGGGTTCAATGTCTTTACCGTGACCTCTCTGAGTCAGGTAACTGATTTGTTCTTCGAGATTATTTGAGTGAGGTGTTAAGTTTAAGAAGTTATTGCACGAATTCCACACCAGATTTGAGTAAAAGCATTCAAAAAATAGGTGTTCATGAGATTGTATATTCTGTTTGCATAAGACGCAGACGGTATCATTTCTCAAGCCCTATTTCGATAACCTATCTTTGGTAGGTAATCTTCGCAGTATCACTTCATAAGCAGTAAATGCCATTTTCGGGTTATTAACATGATCCCATATGATTTTACTCCATGCGGCTTTGCTATCTTTTAGTCTGATTTCGTTCCAAGTTGCTTTAGTGGTGAAGTCATTTCCCATAGGCCTTCAAACCCATATATCTGTCTCTCTACCATTATAAATAGGCATAAGTTGGCTTGCTTCTTTTTTGTTTTGATTTATTGGCAAGGAGGAACAATTCCACCTATTATTACCGATCACATCTTGAACTCTATTATTTGGGCATCCAAAACCAAAAAAAGTATGAAGTCCTAAAATGCCAATCAATGATTCTCCTTGAATCCAAGGGTCTCTCCACAGGTCGGTTTCCTTTCCAGTTGCTATTTCACGAGTATAAAGAGAAGCTAAGATGTTTCTGACCTTCATAATTGCTTTCCAATTTGCTGAGGCATTATTGTCAATGGGCGTTTGCCAAAAATTGTCTTTGATGTATCTTTTCCTCATCCATTTGCCCCATTATCCTTTACCATTAATAATTCTCCTAGCTTATTTGAGAGTGTGCACTGTTCTCATATCTTTGAGTCTTCTAAGTCCCACATCTTCTTCATCTTTGGGCCTGCATAATTTGTCATATATGATCTTATGTAGACCTCCCTTCCAGATGAAGTCCGCACAAACCTTTTCAATTTTTGGATAGAAGCATCAGGAAGTTGAAATGTTTGCAACCAGAAGTTAACTTTAGAATGAATAATAGTGTGCAACAGTTTGATATAACCTGCAAGAGACAACATTTTGGAGCTCCAACCCTGCATTCTATCCCTGATGGAAGATATGATTACTGCACATTCTCTGTCTGTGATTTTATTTGAAGATAATGGAACCCCTAAGTATTTGACTGGCAGATTACCTTCCTTCACATTGAAGGTATCCAACACCTCTGCTCTCTTGTTGCATGTTTGTTAAAATAGCTCTTGGTTTTCTATTCATTCAGTTTTATCCCGGTATATTTTTCTAAGTTAATGAAAATATCTTTAATTGCTGATGTTGATTCATTGCTGGATTCTATACAGATGAGCAAGTCATCTGCATAAAGTAAATGACTCACAGTAGGCTGGAAGTTAAAAATAGTCTGAATAAGCTTGTGATGAGTAGCCAACTCCATTTGTAGTGAAAAGTATTCCATGGCAATTGCGAACAAATAAGGGGATAGAGGGTCACCCTGCTGAATTCCTCTATTGGACCCTATGAAACCTTTTGGTATGCCATTGATCAGGATAGAGAAGGTTGGTGTAGCTATACATTCTTTTATTAGACTCACAAATTTTGAAGGAAATCCCATAGCAGTGAGCATATGGATAATAAAGTGTCTATTGATTTTGTCATGTGCTTTGTGGAGGTCAACCTTTATACAGAATTTATCCATACCTGGTTTGTTAAAATTCCTTACCAACTCATGTGTTATAAGCGAATTTTCAGAGATGCTTCTACCTTTAATGAAAGCGCTTTGACATTCGGAGATGAGATCAGGTAAGACCATCTTCATTATGTTGCATAGAATCTTGCTTAGAATTTTGTATATCACATTGCAACAAGCAATAGAGCGATAATCCTCAGTTTTTGATGGATTATATTTTTTAGGGATTAGACATATGAAGGTATGATTGATTTCTTTGACAAACTTTCTTGTTTGTAAAATTTCTTGCATAGCTGTTATGATATGGTCTTTCAGGTCACTCCAATGGAGAATGTAGAACTTGGGGCCGAGTTCGTCGGGTCCTGGACTGGAATCAATATGGATGGAGTTTAGAGCATCCAGGACTTCAACCTCAGTGATTTGCCTGGTCAGCATCCCTCTGGCTTTGGACTTTACCTATCTCCTGCATTTAATGCTTGGTAAGTTAGTGCAAACTTCCCCATTAAACAAATCATTATAATATTTGATTGCTTGCTCCTCAAAATCTACTACATTGATTGTTAAATTCCCCTCTTGATTAATACTATGAATGTTATTATTCTTGTTGCTGTGAATTTCCATTTTAGCATAAAAGAATTTGGTGCATTCTTCCCATTCAGTTATCCATTTCTCCTTTGCTTTATGTTTAAGTTTAGCAGCTTCAATTCTAAGTGCTTCTTTTAAATTGCTTTGACTTTGATAATAGTTACGCCATGTGTTTTCATCATCAGTAGCATTGTCTATCATAGCCAGGAATTCTTTGCATTTTCCCTACAAATTAGAAATTTGATCTCCTTCCTTGGGTCTACATCTGTTCCAGATCTTTATGTCTATTTTTACTGTTTTGATAATTTGGATTAGTTTATAATATTGAGAGCCCTCAACCCTTGGTATATAATTGAAATTAGTGTCTTCTCTGTAGCCCTCTATTTCATGCCAGTGATTGCTATATCTAAATGGTTTGCCTTTGATAACCAATCCTTTATCTACTAAATCAACAAGAATAGGCCTATGATCACTAGTAGATGGAGGAAGAATGTTGACTCTGATGTTAGAAAACAGAGTAATACATTTCACATTTATAAGCGCTTTTTCTAGTCTGCATGATATCATTTTATTTTTATTACTTCTCCATGTGTATTTCAGGCTACTGTGGACAGGTTCAAGCGGCCCTGCTTCTATTATGCAGTTATTGAATTCCTCTAACTGGGAAACTATGAAGGTAAGTCCACCTTTTTTCTCCTCTGTTCTGAGCACTGATTTGAATCCCGAAGCACAATCCAAGGATTATTAGTAGTTTTACCTATATCTTTAATGGATTTCCATAGGTAAGTTCTTTGAGAAGCCAAATTACTAGCACATACACAACTCAAAGTCAATTTCCGACCACCCATATTGGTAGCATCAACAGTTATGCGTTGGACATCCTTCTTTTGGAGACTGATATTCTAGTTTAACTTATTCCATAGTAATAAGATATGGCCTTTGCCTCCCACATCATTATTATGTATGAAGTTCCATTCATCTCCCAAAGAGTCAGTAAAAAAATTAAATTTTCATTATTGAATTTATTTTCTAAAATACTTATAATAGAAGGAGAGTAGGTTCTTCTAAGATTTAAGAGGTCTAAACGTCTAATATCATTATTTAGACCTCTTGCATTCCAACTAATCATTGACATTTGGAGTTTGAAGGTCTACTTCACAGTTCATAGGAGAGACCTCATGATTTAGCCTTGTCTTACCTTTATCCTTTGGATTTTAAAATTATTTAGTATATTCCAAGTTGTTCTTGGTGAACTTATTAGGGCCACTTTCCTCTATGTATGTGTCTGAATCCAGATTATCCAGGACAACTTTGTTAATCTCATGTATTTCATCTAATGTGACAGGCTCATATGCTGATGAATACCCAACTGGGCTATGTTCAGTTACAGTTTCCGCAGTATTTACCAATGATGGGCTGGCTGCCTTTTCTACATCTTCCAGAACAGCAAGTGTTTCCACAAGTGTTTCCTTTTGGTTACTAGCTACTATGTTTGACTGTTCTATGTGTATATGTCTCGCTTCAGAGCTAGACTCAATCTGTGCCTCATTTTGTTGTATATTTTGTGTAGGCCTGGTTTGACTAGTCTCTACTATAGTTTTTTGTCTCCACGCCTTCTTAATGGGACCTAGAACAAATTCATATTGATCTGTAGAGTGACCAAAACACTTGCATTTGGTACAGACAGGTGGGATGTGATCATACTCTACTTCCTGTATGTATATATTTCCACTTCTATCTTTGGCACGAACCTGATTTTTGATTATATCACTAGCTTTGATTTCTACTAGAACTCTAGCATATTTCAATCTTTTAGCATGTCTGGTATAATCATCCATGGCCAGGGGGTACCAATAAGACTAGAAATTTTACTAATTCCACGAGCATTCCATAGGGATAAATCAAGATTCAATAGTTTGACCCAAATAGGATGTGTTTCTAACATGTCTCTCTCAAGTCTTAGATTAGGTTCCCACTTCTTGGTGAAAATAAGTTTGCTATTAATAAACCAAGGACCTCCTTCTAGCACCTTTTTACAGTCCAATTCATTACTAAACTTAACAAGATAAAATTCATTTTCTCTAGGAAATACATCCCATTTACCTGATGGTCTCCATTCTCTTTTAATGTATGCGTTGAGATGTATATAATAAGGTGTTTTCCCAGCTGCATGAATATAAATGGACGTACCCCGCTGCTTTTAGCAGTGTTAAATACCTCTTCATCCAGATCCGCAAAGGGTCCCTCTACATCTTCTAAGGGTTCAAAATTGTTTACCCCACCTTCTATACAAGTGTTGCCTGCAATAGCATCAGCCCAAGTCCTTATCCCTTCCTTGAATTCTCGTTTTTTTTATTCTAGGGGCCGTTGGAAATACGCATCGATTGGGATTCTCTCTCCTATGTTGCTGCAAATTCTCCACAATTAGACGCTTTCCTTTGTTTTTGTATGTGACTTTTTGCCAGCCTGTGTCGTCTTCTTCTTCGATTGCTGATGATTCACCGTTAGGGTTTCTTGCAGTAGAAGGATCGGTCGCCATTTTTATTGTTTATTATTTGCCCCCAATATACATATATATGCATATATGTATACAAATATATATATATATATATATACAATATAAATAGAAAATATTTTATTAGCTTTTAAAAGACAAAATTCACCAATTAAATATTTATCTGCTTTCAAAAGAATAAATTTTCCAATTTAAATTACAATTAAAAAGGAAAATGATCAAATCAATTTAATTATTAATACAGATTATTAAATTGATATTGCTCAAAATTCCGGGTCATCACAATATATGATACCTATTTTTATGTCAACAACATGCTTCTTAGTGAATTGCCTTGGTTGATGAAGTATGATATCAATAAGATGTAGCATTGGTGATAGGCAACTTTGAAGAAAGGCAACATTACTTGAAATGTGGTATTGAAGAGACGCGATATTGATGAGATGCGACATTAATAAGGCATGACATTGAAGAGAGGGTGTATTGATTAGTGATGGCACCGGCTTCATGCGACATCATTCACTGATGATTTTCCTCATGTTGTTGTATGACATCATTACTGCACTAACGCAATGGGGAATTGATAAAGTGCGGCATGGAATCAATGCGGCATTGGTTGAGAGTCGCATGGATGACATGCAGTATCATTATAGCCACAGGCTTTTGATATCTTTCCACTTTCTAGTCTTAGACATTGACTTTCAGACTAATAAGATGCGGCATTAATGGATGATATCCCTTGAGATGTGGCATTGCTTGTAGTAGGTTTAACGTCAACCATTCTTGTATGAGTGTGAGATGCTCTTAGTGGTGCAATAACTTCATCATCACTGGTTTGATATTGTCTGTTTGTAATTTCTTGGTGTTTAAATATGCGATATTCCATATCGCCTTTGGATTCGATATCACTTCATCTTTATTTCATCCGTTTTTGAAAATATGTGGATAATAATACTATTCAGAATGTATGATTTCAAGGGTAAATTTTATTGTGGGTAAAGCAACAATTTGACTAAGTAATCTAACAACACATGGGAAGTTTTGTGGCAGAACAACAATTTAATTTAATTATAAATGTCAAACCATAGACTCACTTTCGACGATTTAAAATTTATTGGAAAGCTATAGTAGTAGAGAATCATTATTGTTTGAAAGACAGTGCAAAATTTGGAGTTTAACCATGATTTGGACATGAATTGATATGGATATATCTCACTGTCCCAAAAATGGAACCGATCAAAACAGCACCAAACTGTTTTGATCATAATTTTCAAACTATTTATCTGATGTTGATGATTTTGTCCATTTCAGAAAGCTAAGAGTATAAGAAACAACTTTTTTTTAAGTATTTTGCAAAAGCTTGTCATTTTCTGGCCTTAAAATGCATGTTATAGGAGTGGGTTTGAGCTCAATTGTGAAATCTGCTATGTATACTTTTGGGAAAACACCTATAATTTCAGTTAACTATGATGACCCGCCTTTCATTCCACAGAAATATGCTACATCAATAAGAAAGAAATAGGTGGAAATAGAATAGAGAGGAGAAAGAACTAAACAATCATCAAAATCTCACAGCAAAAACGGAACAAAATATAATATATCACATAACTATTACATAGTCATTACATCAAAGTTACATAGTTACAACAAAATCATCACATTAGACAATTATAAAGACCTGTCTATCATTACATTCCAAAATACTACAGTCAAAAGGTTTCAACACAATGGAAATTGATATATATATAGCTACGCCAGGACTCTTGCTCCAAGCTTTCCAAAATTCATCAAGCCAAACCTGATCACTTGGCTACTCATAAAAGTTTGAGTACCCAAGAGTTTAAGAAAAACAGAATAAACTTCGGGTCAGACATGGGTCTGGTGTGAGTAAACGGTTAAGTTGTTTAACATGGAAAAACCTTTAAAAGAAAAGGTATCTCGTAAGACTCTCCGCCAATAAATACGGACAAGTTTTTCCCTTATGATAACCAAAACATTTGATAGGAAATCCGGTCATATTATAATAGCGTCTAGGGTTTTGAAATATACATTCACATAGCCGAAATTGTTACATTCATTAAATTCCAGCATACTAGCCACAAAGTGGGTTATACAATCAAGTCCGAGATCACTTTTTGGAGATTGGATTCCATATAGTGGCAAGGCTACTTGATACTGCCCGTCATATTACGTGGCCTAGATCACCGTACCGAGGATCCACCCTGATCCCCTGCAACATAAAGCCGGAGCTACCCTTACTGCATAGTCCGAATAAGACAACCCCACAGTTGCGGCCAAACAACCGCCACACAGCCGAATAAAAAGGGACATTCAAAACAGGGGAGGTGCACACAAGGCTAAGTGGGTAGCACCCAAGTAGGATAAGATTTTCCCTCACAATGTCACAACCCAATTTTCCATACCAATATAAACTGACTTTAAACCACACTTGTCAGCCAAATCGCATAGAAAGATAGATAGTGAAAGAAAGAAGGAAGAATTAGAAAGAAGATAGAAGAAAAGAGAACAATCAGAATCTCACAACGAATCGAATAAACTATAATATAATCAAAGCTTTACATGAAACCAAATCTGTTTATTTAATAACATATACAGACCTTAAATCAGAGCTACTACACACAACTCGGACAGTTTGTATCAATCCTATCCTTACAATTAGTTGACCACACAACAAATATAGACCGAGCATATTTCCAGGTTGAGCTGGAAGAGTGGAAGCTTTAGGAGATTTTAATTCGAAACCTCACCAGATTTTCAAATCCAATTCAAAAATATTTCTAAAAATATTTTTGGAAAGAATAAAAGCATTGAACTCACTATAGTCGCTGGAAAATAACTTCGGTGATGACTGCAACATCATCGAAGTTCATTTTGAGTTTCAAAAAGAGGAATTGCTGCCAAATTATTTTAAATTGGGGTTGTTTGCAAAACTGGGTTTGGTTTTGAAATTCAAAGGAGATGCTGGCGAAATTTTTCGGAAATTTAGGGAGTTAGAAAATTTTGAGAAGATTTTGATAATTTAAAATTTGATTTAAAATTTAAATTCGAATTGTGGGATAAGTAATATTGGTTGGAACCTATGGAAGAAGTTTGGAAGGTTAGTAAGGGTGATAATATCTTTATTAAAGATTGGCTTGGGTATTGTTAAAAACTGTTTGATTTTGGGAAGTTGTAAAATCTAGTTGATTTGGAAGGATAAGTAAACGGGTATTGGACCATTCTTCCTAACTTGTAATTTCGGGGATGAAATTCTTTCAGGGGGGGACAAATGTGACGAACCAGAATTTCTGGATATTTGAAATTGAAATATTTGATTGATTTTAAGTATTTGAAAGTTAGTTTAATTTGAATTTCAAATATCATTGTTTATTTGGCAATTAAATTATTAAATTTAATATTTTGAACTTAGGTAAAATTTGTTGAATCTGGAAGTTTCATGCTTGTTAAAAATATTGTAAAGCCTTAGAAAATTCATATTGATATACTGAAGGTAATAGAACTTTTAAAATTGGATTTGGGAGTGTTTTGTTAAGTTTTGAAATTTTTATCGTTTGATCGATATTTAAATTAGCCTTCCGAGGCATAGTCTCAAAATTCGATGAACCAGTTCCATTGGATCCGTAATAGTGTATTATTATCGGATTTTCAATTTTCGTGGTGTCTGGAGTGATCGTTTAGCCGTACAGTAGATAAACGCGCTAAAATCTATATCAAAAATTTAATATAATATCTATGTTCAAAAAGATATGTTCTCCATACGATCGAGTTAGTCTTCAGAACCATTTCCATTGCGTTCGGAATAGGGATTTAACATTATAAATGCCTAACGGCACGCCTCGATAGGAGGTCGAGATTGTGAGTTGCGTAATTGTAACGATTTGAATTTGGAATTCTGAGAAAAGTTTAAATTAATTTTGAGTTTGAAAATGATTTTCAAAAGTTTTGGAGGAATAATAGTGATATTATTTGGGAAAAACAGGTTGGAGGGATCCAACTGCATTCCTCAAAACGCTTGGATTTATTTTATATATTCAGCGATATGATTATGTGATGATCTGTGATGAATTATATTGATCATATTGGGAATTGGAATTTGTTGAATACTCTGGCTTGGTTAAATATATATATTGGAATTTTGAGAATTGATATATATATATATATATATATATATATATATATATATGGAGTTTGGATTTTCAAAGTAAATAGAAATGTAATTTTAAATAAAATAATTATAAGGAATTTGGATAACTAAATGGTTTGGAAGAATAAAAGTTGATTTTTAATTTTTAAACAAATAAATTCTGAGTATGGGAAGTATATTTTGAATAAAGAGGAATAAATAAATTTTTAGACCTAATGATATTATTTAAAGGAATAAAGAAATTATTTTCAAATTAAAGGTTTAAATTTGGAAAAGACAAAGAAGAAATTTGGGAAAAGTATAAAATTTGTATTCAACTTAAATAAAATTTTGAATCATAATAAAGAGTTAAATCTGAAATTAATAAGTTTTGAAATGAAATTGGGCAAGTAAAGAAATTTATTTTAAATGGAGTAAATTTTGAAAATCAATTTGAAAATTGATTTAAGTAATTGAAATTGTAATTTTAAAGGAAGATGAGACTATGAAATTTATAAACTGGGTTTATAAATTGAAATGGATATCGGTGGATGTTCGGGAGTATAAATTCATTGTAGGGATTTATAAAGGAATAGGTAAATTGTTTTAAAAATAAATAATGGTTTATTTTTAAAGGTGTGGAGATGGAAAGTGTATTTTCCTGGAAAGCCAAGTATATTTTAAAGGAGACTTTTTATAAGTTAAAGGCTTTAAAAATTTGTTTAAAGAAATTTTTAGAAAATTTATTATTTTTAAATGTTTTAAATTTTAAAGTAAATTGTTTTTAAATTTATTTTAGTAGTAATTATTTAAAGGTAAATTATTATTATGTTTTAAAAAGATAGTTGTTAATATTTATATTTTATAAAGTAATTTTATTTTAAAGATAGTTTGGTTAAAGTTTTATTTGAAACTTGTATAGAATTTCGTAAATCTTATTTTAAAATTTAGTTTGGCTTAACTTTTATGAAAAAAAATTAGTTTTTAAATTTTATAAAATAATTTTGTTTTAAATATTTTTAAAGTATACATTTTTGAATAAGGATGTTAAGTAAATTTAATTTAAATATTTTCAAGTATGTTTTAGAATAAAATAATTTAAATTATTTTTAAAATCTTAAGTATTTAGGACTTGGCGGTTTTCAGTGGAATAAAACAATTGGCTGGAAATTTATTTCCACGAAAACTATTTTTTTCAAAGGATTGAAATATAGGAAAATATCTTGCGAAGATATTTTGGAGATAAATAATTTGAGGAAATTATTTATGTCTGATGGTTGTTTGTGAATGTTATTTGATAGTTAAATAACCGACTATCAATTTTGGCCAATGCACTGATCATTTCGAAGAGATCGGGATCGGGATAAATTTCTCGAAAACCACTTCAATCCGGTTTGAACGTTTTCGTGTGGAAGACAAGAGCTAGGAGTCGAAGATGGAGCAGTGGAGTGTAAGGGCTAATCGCTAATGATTCCAAAATGGATGTAGTAGGAGTAGTGCCTTCGGTTCCGTTCAACCCCGGAATGGACTTTTACGGACAAATGCTTTCAGAACATCGTCAGGAGGACGATGAGCATTCTAGGTGATTGTGTGCTAAAAAGGTAACGCATATCCTCAAGCCTCATCAACCGGGAATGACTAAAACAGGGGAGGTGAACACGAGGCTAAGTGGCTAGCAACCAATTAGGGTAAGGTCACCCATGTCAAGATGTCCCTTTATATATTCGGCTGTGTGGCGGTTGTGGATCCCAACCGCGGGGTGAAGGTAGCTCCGGTCTTGTGATGCAGGGGATCAGGGTGGATCCTCGGTATGGTGATCTAGACCACGTACTGTGACGGGAGGTACCCCAGTAGCCCCGCCATTGATGGAAATCCATTCTTCCTGCGTGTCTTTACGGTTTTTGTTTGTAGAACCCACTTTGTGGCTGGTAGCAGTAATTTAATAATGTAACCATTTCGGCTATTTAAATAAGTATTTGCACCACTACTCAAAGGATTTTATAAAAAATGTTTTGGTTATCGTAAGGTAAAAACCCGGCATGTTTATTTGTGGCGTGGTCTTACGAGATACCTTTGATTTCAAATGATTTTGAAAACTTTAATAATCCAATTGAGTGTATTTTCTCACGCTGGTTTTCCATACTTACTCGGGTGTTATTTAACTATAATGCTCGGGTCAGACCGAGTGTTATAGAGTACATGAAAGGATGCTGTGAAGCTCAGGAGACGAGCTGCATGGCGAGACGTAGCATACGTACTTGATGTATAATTCCGTTGTGTTGTAAGTTGTATTGTCAGTTTAGTAAGGACAAGTTAATATAACTATCCAATTGTGTGTTATAGATGTTGTTGAACTCTAATGTTGTATTCTGATAATTGTATGTATAAACAGATATAGTTTCTTTTGTATAAAGATCAGTTATTATGTATTATATTTTATTCCGCTGCGATGGTAAGATTCTGCTGTGTTGTTTTCTCTTCTTCTACCTCCTTCTTCTTTTAACACTATTGGTTCGATTTTTCGACGTCGAAAATCAGGTCGTTACATTTTGGGTAATGACCCGTCGCCCACTCCACAGAAAGACGTATCATTAAAAAGAAAGAAAGGGACAGAAAAAGAAAAGATAGAAAAGAAAGAACTAAACAACATCAGGTTCTCACAGCGTAACGAATAAAATATATTAATCACATAAGTTGTTACATAATATACAACATCTATCAGAGTTACACAGCTTTATATCACAACACATTAGACAGTTATAAAACCAGTCTTTCATACAACTCAAGGTACAATATATAGATCAACACAGCGGAACCACTATATATCTACATACGCTGAAGCCTCCTGCTCCATATCTCCTCCAAAATTTGTCAAAGCAAACCTGAATCCCTTGGCTACTCGTAAAAATTTGAGCACCCAAGAGTTTAAGAAAACAGAAATAAACTCCGGGTCAGACATGGGCCGGGTGTGAGTAACGGGTTAAAGTTGCTTAACTTTGAAAATCATTTGAAAAGAAGGGTATCACGTAAGACTTCCCGCACATGAACATGGAAAAGTTTTTACCTTATGATAACCAAAACATTTGATAGGAAATCCAGTGATATTATAATAGTGTCTAGGGTTTTTAAGTAAAATACAGAAATATCTAGAATGCTTATGTCTCACGTTCCAACATAGTTGGGCGCAATCAAAATGTACGACACTTACTGGAGATTGGATTCCCTACAATGGCAAGGCTACTGGCCGCCTGTCATAGTATGTGGCCTAGATCACCGTACCGAGGATCCACCATGATCCCTTGCAACACAAGATCGGAACATTCCCTTACTGGATAATCCCAACCAACTACCCACACAGACGAATAAAAGGGACCTCTAGACAGGGGAAATCTCGTCCTACTTGGGTGCTACCCACTTAGCCTTACTGCACCTTCCCTGTTTTATCCATTCCTGGTTGATGAGGCTTGAGGCTACGATTACCTTTTTAGAACTTATATCTTAGAATGCTCATCGTCCTCTAATGATGATGTTCTGAAAGCATTCAATCCATACAAGTTTGTACCGGGTTCGAACGAAACCGAAGGCACTATCTCGCTACACTCATTTTGGAATAACCTTCAGAGTTAACGACCATAGCCCTTGCACTCGGAATCCTCATCTCGAACTTCACTTGAGATTCACGACCTATCGTTTAATTTGCATCGATGCGGTTTTCGGATATCCTAATTTGGAAATCTGATCTCGGTCTCACCGAAATCCAAACACCGTCTTTTTAAGGCCAAATTGTTTTAAGTTTAAACAATTTAATTTGTTATCTATATTCATATAGATAGATAATTCACATATCAAAGATAGATAACCCATATCATCAAAATTCAACCAAAGCATCTCATATCACAGATCAACACATATCCCATATTAGAGATATCAGACAATCCAAGGCATCCAATTATCATTCAACCATCCATAAGCAAAGATTAATTAGTCACGTCACTTCTGATTAATTAAAATAATTACATCCATTAATAAAAATCCTACTTACTTAACCATTAATTAATTACCAAACAATTAATTAATCATCCGTTAATTATCATCTTAATTGATTAACCTTAATTAATTAATCTTTAATTACATTAAGTAATTAAACTTAATTAATTACACAAATTAATTATTCTTTAACCATTTACATTAATCAACCTTTAATTACTCTCTTCAACTATATTAATTAATGATCCTCCAATTACTTTCATAAATTAATTACTCTTTTAAAATTAATTACATTTAACAATTAATCTTTAATTAATCACATTCATTAATCAACATTGATTGATCACACTCAGTAATTAACTATCCTTAATTACTTACATTACTTAATTAACTTCTTAATTAATTATATTAATTAATTCTTTAATTAATCATACTAAGTAATTAATCCTTAATTACTTACATTAAGTAATTACCGTTCAATTACTTACACTAATTAAATTCCCTCTTATTAATTACATTCAGTAATTATCCATCAATTACTTACTCTAAGTAATTACACTTTAATAATCACATTAAGTAATTATACTTAATCAATTTCATAAGTGATTATCCTTAATTAATTAAACTAATTAATTAACTTAAATTAATCACATTAGTTACATTAATTAATTTACCCCTTTAATTACTTCCATTAATTAATTACTCATTAATTAATTACCTTTACTTTCTTAGATTAATTAACCCCTAATAAATTAAGTAATTAACTATCCTTTATTAATTAAATCAATTATCTTAAATTAGTTAATTAATTATCCCTTAATCACAAGTTAATGATCCTTAAACTAATTACGCTCAGTAACTATCCATTAATTATTTTCATTAAGTAATATTGGTTATTAACATTAATTAATTGACCTTTATTAATTCATTAGGTGATTAACCTTTAATTAATTACACAAATTAATTATCCCAAATTAATCAAAAATCTTTATTATTTAAAGATAATTTCTTTATCTTATCGCTCACCTAAATCTTACTAAATTAAATACCTAAAATTGATTTATAAAAATCAAATGAGATCTTTTTTATTGATTTAAAATCTAATACACCTACCTTAATTCTTCCTTAATTTCAACATTTATTATATTTAAAAATACTTAGAAATTTAATACAAAATAGCCTAACATAAAATTTCTTTTAAAAACAAAACAAATTTTAAACATTACTTTATCATTTAAATCTTTGGAAAAATACTTGTTTAAAACATTTTGCTTGGAAAACTAATTCATTTTAAATATACTTTAAATCTTTAAACTTGTTTAAAACATTTTGTTTTTATAAAACTTTATTTTTTTTCAAAACCAGGTTATAAAATTTATTTTGAAAACCCATCCATACACTTTGAAACTTGATTTAAATACTTATTCAAGCTTCATACAAAAATCTGGAAAACCAATTTACTGTGACGACCCGCCTTTCATTCCACAGAAAGATGCATCATCAATAAGAAAGGTATAGGTAGAAATAGAAAAGAGAGAAGAAAGAACTAAATCATCATTAGAATCTCATAGTCGAAACGGAACAAAATATAATATATCACATAACTATTACATAGTCATTACATCAGAGTTACATAATTACAACAACATCATCACATTAGACAGTTATAAAGACCTGTCTATCCATTACATTCCAAAATACAACAGTCAAAAAGGTTTCGACACAGCGGAAATAGATAGATATAGCTGCGCCAGGACTCCTGCTCCAAGCTTTCCAAAATTCATCAAGCCAAACCTAATCACTTGGCTACTCATAAAAGTTTGGGTACCCAAGATTTTAAGAAAAACAGAATAAACTCCGGGTCAGACATGGGTCTGGTGTGAGTAAACGGTTAAGTGGTTTAACTTGAAAAAAACCTTTAAAAGAAAAGGTATCTCGTAAGACTCTCCGCCAATAAATACGGACAAGTTTTTCCCTTACAATAACCAAAACATTTGATAGGAAATCCTGTTATATTATAATAATGTCTAGGGCTTTCAAATAAATATTCACATAGCCGAAATTGTTATATTCATTAAATTCCAGCATACTAGCCACAAAGTGGGTTATACAATCAAGTACGAGATCACTTATTGGAGATTGATTTCATACAATGGCAGGGCTACTAGGTACCGTCACTCACAGTACGTGGCCTAGATCAACGTACCGAGGATCCACCCTGATCTCCTTCAACACAAAGCTGGAGCTATCCCTTACTGGATAGTCCGAATAAGACAACCCCGCTGCTTGAGAAATTGTTTACAGGTTTTTAGTTTGATCTCTAAAAATTAAATTTATTTTAATTTTCAAAACCTTGCTTTTAAAAACTTTTAAAACTGTTTTAAAACCGGTTTTGGGTCCAACTCGACTTCAACCCGAGACCTTCCCCGAGTACTCCCCTTGATTAATTAATCCCTAATCATTATTTAATAATCTTTAATTATCAAATTAATAAAATATAAATACATAAATAATTGTATTTAATATATTTAATAAAGGTTTAAACAATTGTAAACCTTTAATTCTTGCATTTTAACATTTGTAAGAAATAATAACATGGATTGACATTTGTAGCTTAAGTATTAATCAAATTTACAAGTGGCTATTGTGGTTTCTTTTAGTTGAAAATTTATATAAGAAATTGTTTTGAGAGAAACTAGGCTACTTCCATTTTTTAGTTCAAACATCTTCCTTCTCAATCTCTCTTCTCTTCTCAGTAAACAAAAAATCAAAAGGAAAATCAAATCAAGCAATAGAATCAACACACAACAATTGTTTTTTAAATCTTCAGCAAAGCTTCAAGATCTAATTCAAATTCAACTTCAACCTAAACAAGAATCAACATCAGTTTTCAAGCTTTTAAACCCGAGATCGAACTAGCGACCGAATCAACTCAAAACAAAGAAGAATTGTTTAGATTCAAATTTCAAGTCAACATAAACAGTTTCCAGGTCCAAATCAAAACAACTGCTCCTCTGTTCCTTTGCTCTCTATTTTCTGGTGAGTAAATAACTGTTTAGAAAGTTTTAATCTGGTTTTAACTTTGATATATATGATAAGATCTTGTAGTAATGTAGTGTAAATTGTTTGCATGAATGTTGGTGGTGAATGCATGTTTGTATATATGATATGTCTAGTATATATGAGTTTCTGTATACATATATATCTTCCCTGTTGAGTAACAGGCTCCAAATACATATATAAATTTATATCCTCCAAACGAATTAGTTTTAGACTAAGATCTTTAAAGGAAAAAGGATTGTAACAGGGTAATATAAATTATAAAAATGATTTCAAGATTTTATATTTAATAAATATTTCAAAATAAAGAAATACAATGATGAACTAAATATAAGTCGATAATCAATGATTTAAATTTCATGTTTAAATTCCATAATCATTTTCTTGATACCAAATGATGATTTTAGAAAGAAATCTCACGATTTTTAAGCTTGTGAACGTCGAGATTTCACGAGATGATCATTTTATGATTTTTCGTCGAATTCCGTTGATTGGCATGGTGGTTGTCGTTGTGGACGTGGTCGAGACCAGCTTGAGGCCTGGCGATCTCGGGAAAAATTGGGAGATAATTTTTAGATGGCCGTGGCAACAAGTCGGCGTCGAACTAGGGTTCGAAGCTTGTTTGGGGTCGAGGTGTTAGTTGAAACTTTTGTGGGGTCGATGGCGCATCGGAGTGGATCTCATGAGGGGGAATCGATGTAGGGGTTCGTGAGGTGACATTGGTTGAGGTGGAGAGTTTTCTGACGAATGGTGAAGATAAGGCGATTCCTTTTGTCAGGGTGGTTTTGGGTTCCTTTGCGTTCCAGCTGCTTGTTTTTTAGTTGCGTCGAAATATTTGCAAGCTGTGCTGTTGGGACATTGTCAAAGGTCGTTGGCGACTTGTAGGCATTGGCAGAGATGTTTAGAAAGGCGGCAATTGTGCATGCATGTGCACGCGTGTGCACTTGTGTCAGAGATTGTTGTAGTTTGAGGAAGATGAGTGTTCTCGAGTCGATCTCGGGTCGTTGGCGTGTTTGACCCGAAGTAGAAGAGATCGTGAGTGGAACAGGAATGTTGAGAGGCTGGCTTGGGTTTTTTCATTGTTTTCTTGTGATTGACTTGAGGAAGGTTGTACGCGAGTGATCAGGGGATGGGCTCGTGGGTTTTGCTTTGAACTGGGTGCTTGTTAGTGTTTTAACCTGTTTTGAAAGGTAAAATAATGTGGGTTTTATAAACAAATGAGTTAAACAAAGTTTCAAAGCATTATGTTAACAAGTTTTTAAATAACTAAGTTTAAATTGAGTAGGAAAAATGTGTTTGGTTTTAAAAAGCAATTTATTTAAATCAAGTTTTTAAAACGAATAGTTTTCAAAAACAAGTTTCCAAAGAAATTTATTAAACCAAGTTTCAACAAGTTTCAAATATATTAATAAGTTTAAAAAGGAATGCAAACCAAAGTTCCAAAGAAATTTATTTAAACAAATTTTTATAAAAATTTCAAAGATTAAACTTCAATGTTAAATTATTCTTAAATTTTTTTTTGCATAATTATATACTAGGTTAATTATGTAATTAGATCCTAAATGTTTCTTTATGAAGTAAATGATGAAATTAAGTATTAATTAAGACAAAGAATTTGTCTTTAAACTAAGTAAGGGAGTGACTAATTAGGAATGACCAATTAGTGAAATTAATTAAAAGTTAATTACTTAATGTAATTAATAATGGTTAATTAATTTTTGTTAATAATCAAAGTATAATTACTTAGGGGAAGTAATTAAAGAATGGTTAATGAGTATGATTAATTTAAGGGTCATTAACTAGTGTTTAGAGATAATTAATAAAATGTAATTAATTGGGTTAATTAATTAAGGATGGTTAATTATTCGATTAATTAAGGGTTAACTAATCTAAGTAATTAATGGTCAATTAATTTAAGAATGATTAATTAATGGAAGTAATTAAAGAGATAAATTACTCAATGTAATTAGTTAAATTAATTAATGTGATTAATTTAAGATAATTAATTAATTTAGTTAATTAAAGATAATCACTTATGAAATTGATTAAGTACAATTACTTATAGTGATTATTAAAGTGTAATTACTTAGTGTAAGTAATTAATGGGTAATTACTAGATGTAATTAATTAAAACAGAATTACTTACTGGAAAGTAATTGAAGGATAATTACTTAGTGGAAGTAATTAAGGATTAATTACTTAATGTAATTAATTAAATAATTAATTAATATAATTAATTAAGGTGTTAATTGGTTAATGTAAGAAATTTAAGGATAATTAATTACTGAATGTGATCAATTAAGGTTGATTAATGAATGGGATTAATTAAAGATTAATTACTAAATGTAATTAATTAAAAGATAATTAATAAATGTAGATAATTTAATTAATTAATGTAATTAATTAAGGACCATTAATTAATGAAATTAATTATGGTATAATAATTAATGAGAGTAATTAAAGGTTAATTAATGTGAATGGTTAAGGATAATTAGTCTATGTGATTAATTAAAGGGTAATTACTTAATGTAATTAAAGATTAATTAATTAAGATTAATTAATTAAGATGATAATTAAGGGATGATTAATTAATTGAATTGTAATTAATTAATGGTTAAGTAAGCAGGATTTTTAGTGATGGAAGTAATTAATATAATTTATTTAAATTAATTAGAGATATTGTGGCTAATTAATCTTGTTTATGGATGATCGAATGTTATAGAATGCTTTGGATTGTCCGATATCTCTGATATGTGATATGGCTGCTCTATGATATAAGATGCTTTGGTTGAATTGTGATGATATTGATTATCTATCTTTGATAATGTGAATTATCTATCTGTGTGAATATAAATACTAAATTTAATTGTTTTAAAATAAGTTGGCCTTAAAAGACGGGTTTTGGATATCGGTGAGACCGGGATCGGATTTTCAAATTTGGATATCCAAAAACTGCATCAATCCAAGTAAAACGATAGGTCATGAATCTCAAGTGAAGTTCGTGATGAAGATTTAGAGTGCAAGGGCTATGGTTGTTAACTCTGAGGGTGATTCCAAAATGAGTGTAATGAGATAATGCCTTCGGTTTCATTCGAACCCGGAACGAACTTGTATGGACTGAATGCTTTCATAACATCGTCATTGGAGGACGATGAGCATTCTAAGATGTGTGTTCTAAAAAGGTAATCGTAGCCACAAGTCTCATCAATCGGGAATGGATAAAATAGGAGAGGTGCAGCAAGGCTAAGTGGGTAGCACCCAAGAAGGATAAGATTTGCCCTGCCTAGAGGTCCCTTTTTATTTGGCTGTATGGGTAGTTAGTCGCGACAACTGCTGGGGTTGTCTTATTCTGGACTATTCATTAAGGGATGGTTCTGGTTTTGTGTTGCAAGGGATCAGGGTGGATCCTCAGTACGGTGATCTAGGCCACGTATTATGACGGGCGATACCCCAGTAGCTCTGCCATTGTATGAAATCCAATCTTCAATAAGTGTCGTACGTTTTGATTGTTCTCAACTATGTTGGAACGTGAGATGTAAGCATTCCAGCTATTTCTGAATTTTACTTGAAAACCCTAGATACTATTATAATATCACTGGATTTCCAATCAAATGTTTTGGTTATCGTAAGGTAAAAACTTTTCCATGTTTATGTGCGGGAAGTCTTACGAGATACCTTTTGTTTTCAAAGTTTTTTCAAAGTTAAGCAACTTCAACCCGTTTACTCATACCAGACCCATGTCTGACCCAGAATTTATTTTCCGTTTTCTTAAACTCTTGGGTGCTCAAATTTTTACGAGTAGCCAAAGGATTCAGGCTAGCTTTGATGAGTTTCTGGAGGAGATATAGAGCAGGAGGCTTCAGCGTATATAGATATTGTGGTCCTGCTGTGTTAATCTCTGTGTTCTATCCCTATGATGGTGTCTGTATTATACTGGAGTTGTACGATAGATAGGTCTTTATAACTGTCTAGTTGGTGATGTATAAGCTGTGTAACTCTGATAGATGTTTTATATTATGTAATAACTTATGTGTTTAATATATTTTATTTGTTTCGCTATGAGATTCTTATATTGTTTAGTTCTTTTTTTCTATCTTTTCTCCTTTCTATCCCTTTCTTTCTTAATAATGATGCGCCTTTCTGTGGAATGGAAGGTGGGTCGTTACAGTGGTATCAGAGCGCTTGGTTGAGTGAATACCTAGGCTTTAGAGTGATATCTTTCTTGAGAGAGCGTACTTGTATTTATATATATATATACCTATTTTGTTGGGTTACCTGTTCGGGTTTGCCAACATAAGTTCTTTAGTTGAAGGTAGTGGTGTGTGTAGCACGACTACCACAAATGGAAGAGGCCCGAATGATGAGGTTGGAAGAGTATCTGCCAAGGATGTAGACCCAATACTACCTCAAGTAAGCTTTGCAGCATGGTGTAAGGATTTCATCAATCTCGGAGGATGTTCTTTTTAAGAAGGTATGCAGTCCATCTTTGGTTGCGCTCAAGCGAGCGGATATCAAGAGTTGTGATCTGTCGGATGAGCAGAAGCAAGTGATGGCATCTTGGCAACTTCAGGAAGGAGCAGCTGCGATGTGAGACGCAGTGACTATGGATGTTTTCGAAGATGTTTTCCTTTATAGCAAGTTTAAGGAAGTATTTGAGGTGTAGTTTTTACCTACCGCAGAGAAGGCTCGGCTGCATAAGGATTTTCTGGATCTCAAGCAAGGGAGTTTGTCTGCATCGATGATTAGACTAAGTTCAGCAGGGTGTTTGTGTTTGGTTTTGAGGCCCGAGTTTCTTGAGATGATGTCTGCCATCTTGAAGGCTCTTTTGAAGAATTGGTTGATACAGCTTTGAGGATCGAGGAGCTTATGGATAAGAAGTCTTTGGCATCTGTTGCAGCAGTGCAGCTCGAAGGTGTTTTGTGTGCCAGCAGGAGGGTCATCGGGCTAAGCAGTTGAGTGGACCCGTTTCTTTGATGGATTGGTTAGACAAGCATAAGCTGTTTTGATTTGTGAAGAGAGAACAGTGTCTTTGGAAACTGATCTGGGTAGGATCGCAAAAGTGACTTGCGATAGTTGAGTGTTCTCTTGGGTAATCTTTTGCATAGCATCGTGGCGTCTCAAGAAGAAATTGGAGCTATAGAGGTGGTTAGAAATTTTTCAGATGTCTTCAAGGGAGTCAAAAGTTTGCCGCATCTGGAGATTGAGTTTTCATATCGACTTGGTTCTAGGAGCTATATCGGTGGTTCGGCTAGTAAAAAGATGGCTCCTAGAAAGAGGATTTGGTGAAGCAACTCTGGATTCCATGGAACTTCTATATTTTCTCTTTATAGATCTGTCGAACTGTGTTTTCTGGGATATGTTGATCAAGTTATGTTCGTGTTCATCGACGACATTCTCAACTATTCCAGATCAGAGTTGCGCAGCGGAAGCGAGGTAGCGGCTGTTCAAGAGTGGAAGCGACCATAGACTCCTTCGAGAAGTTATTCAGGATCTAAAGGCGAGATTGGCAAGTGCACCTGTTTTGTCTTTTTCGGATAGGAGGAGTAAGTTTGAAGCCTACTGATGTTTATGGAATAGAGCTTGTGTTTTGGATTATTCAGTAGATCTTGAAAGGATCATTTTGTTGGGTAAAATCTGGAGATCGTCTTGTTCTTGGTCCAAATTTGTTTTGAGAAGCATCAGTGAAGGTTGAGATGATCAGGAAGATATGAGGTAGCCTAGGATCGACAGAAGGGTTAAGCGGATAAAAGACGAAGAATTTGGAATTCAAAGTTGGAGATATGGTTTTGTAAAGACTTTCTCTGATCAAAGGAGCTACAAGCTTTGGTAAGACTGGAAGCTAGCTCCGAGGTATATTGGACATTTCCGTTTTCTCGAGAGGATAAGTTCTTTTGCCTTCAGGATTGAATTGCTAGTTCGAATAGCTTGAATTCATAAGGTATTTCATGTGCCTCTGAGGGAATACGTGTATGATCCATCACTGGTAATAGAAAGCAGTCCAGAAGGATTTGGAAGTTGATTCGGATGTGACTGTAGTCAGATATCCTATTCAGATTGTAGACCGAGTGGAGAAGGAGCACAGGAGTAGTGGTGAAGCTAGTTAGGATTTTGTGGAGCGAGTATCCCAGTAACTGTACTGGGAAACTCTAGATAGTATTAGGAAGGTCTATCTTGATTTGTGTGAGGAAAGTCAGATAGATTTGTTTGTTAGAATATGTTAGTTGCTATGGTTGTTAGTATCTGGCCGATATGTACGCTTTGATGTTTGGAAATAAAACTTGTGCTGGATTATTAAATTATCTTTGCTTTTAAATTTCGAGGACGAAATTCTTTTAGGGGGGAGGAATGTGATGACTTGAAATTTTGGGCAATAACAATTTGATAATCTTCATTAATAATTATTTAAAATTTGGCAACATTAATATCTTTTCTAACAATTTAAAATGGTAATATTGATTTAATAATCTTCTTTTATAAATATTTAATTGGTAAAATTAATCTTTTTCAAAGCTAATAAAAGTGTTTTCTATTTATAATATATATATATATATATATATATATTGGTATATATATTGTTAATAGGAAGTCTTTGGTTTTAAATTAATAATAGAAATGTTTTCAAATTTTAATATGTATATATGTATATATTGTGATTTAAAGTTTTGTTTTAAAATTCAATATAATAATTTTCAAGGCTAATACTAAAATGTTTTCAATTTATAATGTATATATATATGTATATGTATATGTATATATATAAATTATAATTGGGAAAGCTTTGCTTTGAATTTAATAAATAAAAACATGTTATCAAATTTAAATATATATATATATATATATATATATGTTTTAATTTGGGAGTTATGATTAAATTTAATATAAAACTTTTCAAAGGCTATTTAAAAATTTAACCCTATATTTTCAAAACACTTAGGGTAAATATTTATTTTGTTTAAAAGTATGATAGCTTAAGATAGAAATTAATAATAAGAGTTTAATATGATTTCTTTTAAAATTTATACTTGAAATAAATTTAGTTTATATATAGTATCAATTTAAGTATAATAACTTAAGTTTAAAATTTAAAATAAGATTAAATAAAAGAGTTAATATTTTTTCTTTTAGAATACACATGCATAAGAGTAATTTGTATATATACATTTAAAGACATAAACATATTAATATAAATATATAAGTAATTAGAAATAATATATTTAATAAAGGTAAACACTTGTAAACCTTTAATTCTTGCATTTTAACATTTGTAAGAAATAATAACGTGGATTGACATTTGTAGCTTAAGTATAATAAAATCTAAAAGTGGCTATGTGGTTTATTTTAATTGAAAATTTATATAATAAAGTGTTTTGACAGAAACCAGGCTACTTCCATTTTTCAGTTCAAACATCTTTCCTTCTCAATCTCTCTTGTCTTCTAAGTAAACTAAGAAAAAATCAAAAGGAAAATCAAACCAAGCAGTAGAATTAACAAGCAACAATAGTTTATTAAATCTTCAACTAAGCTTCAAGATCTAATTCAAATTCAAATTCAACCAAAACAAGAATCAACTTTAGTTTTCAAGCTTTTAAACCTGAGATCAGACTGGCAATCGAATCAACTCAAAACAAAGAAGAATTGTTCAGATTCAAATTTCAACTCAACATAAACAGTTTCCAGATCCAAATCAAAACAATTGCTCCCATGTTCCTTTGCTCTCTGTTTTCTGGAGAGTAAACAACTGTTTAGAAAGTTTTAATCTGGTTTTAAATTTGATATGTATGATAAGATCTTGTAGTAATGTGGTGTAAATTGTTTGCATGAATTTTGGTGGTGAATGCTTTGGATTGTTTGATATCTCTGATATGTGATATGGCTGCTATATGAGATAAGATGCTTTGATTGAATTGTGATGATATGGATTATCTATTTTCGATAATGTGAATTATCTATTTGTGTGAATATGGATAATAAATTTAATTTTTTTAAAACAACTTGGCCTTAAAAGAGGCGTTTTGGATTTCGGTGAGACCGGGATCGAATTTCCAAATTTGGATATCCAAAAACCACATCGATCCAAATAAAATGATAGATCATGAATCTCAAGTGAAGTTCGAGATGAAGATTCAGAGTGCAAAGGCTATGGTCGTTAACTCTGAGGGTGATTCCAAAATGAGTGTAACGAGATAGTGCCTTCGGTTTTGTTCGAACCTGGAACGAACTTGTATGGATTGAATGTTTTCAGAACATCGTCATTGGACGATGATGAGCATGCTAAGATATGTGTTCTAAAAAGAGGATCGTAGCCTCAAGCCTCGTCAACCAGGAATGGCTAAAACAGGGGAGGTGCAGCAAGGCTAAGTGGGTAACACCTAAGTAGGATAAGATTTCCTCTGTCTAGAGGTCCCTTTTAATTCGGCTGTGTGGGCAGTTGGTCGCGACAACTGCCGGGGTAGTCTTATTCGGGACTATCCAGTAAGGGATGGTTCCGGTCTTATGTTGTAGAGGATCAGGGTGGATCCTCGGTACGGTGATCTAGGCCACGTACTGTGAAGGGCGGTACCCCAGTAGCCCTGCCATTGTATGGAATCCAATCTCCAATAAGTGCCGTACGTTTTGATTGTGCCCAACTATGTTGGAACGTGAGATGTAAGCATTCCAGCTATTTCTGTATTTTACTTGAAAACCCTAGACACTATTATAATATCACTGGATTTCCTATCAAATGTTTTGGTTATCTTAAGGTAGAAACTTTTCCGTGTTTATGTGCGGGAAGTCTTACGAGATACCGTTTGTTTTCAAGTTTTTTCAAAGTTAAGCAACTTTAACCCGTTTACTCACACCAGGCCCATGTCCGACCCGGAGATTATTTTCTGTTTTCTTAAACTCTTGGGTACTCAAATTTTTACGAGTATCCAAGGGATTCAGGTTAGCTTTGACGAGTTTCTGGAGGAGATATGGAGCAGGAGGCTTCAGCATATATAGATATTGTGGTTCTGCTGTGTTAATCTCTGTGTTGTATCTCTGTGATGGTGTCTGTATTGTACTAGAGTTGTATGATAGATAGGTCTTTATAACTATCTAGTTGGTGATGTATAAGCTGTGTAACTCTGATAGATCTTGTATATTTTGTAATAACTTATGTGATTAATATATTTTATTCGTTTCGCTGTGAGATTGTGATATTGTTTAGTTCCTTCCTTTCTATCTTTTCTCTTTTCTATCCCTTTCTTTCTAAATAATGAAGCGTCTTTATGTGGAATGAAAAGCGGGTCATTACAGTGGTATCAGAGCATTTGGTTGAGTGGATACCTAGGATTTGGAGTGATCTAGACCAGTTTTAAGTTTGATGTGGTCAGTGTCACTAGGATAAGCTCCAATCCTCTAAAATTTAAACATTACTTTATCATTTAAATCTTCGGAAAAAAGACTTGTTTAAAACTTGTTTAAAACAATTTTCTTGGAAAACCAATTCATTTTAAATATACTTTAAATCTTTAAACTTGTTTAAAACCTTTTGTTTTTAAAAACCTTATTTTTTTCAAAACCAGGTTACAAAATTTATTTTGAAAACCCATCCATACACTTTGAAATTTGATTTAAATACTTATTCAAGCTTCATACAAAAATTTGGAAAACCAATTTACCTCATAAATAGAAAACCCTAACCTAACACCGGTCATTCCCAAGATCACCCTTAAAAAAATCACGAACAAATCATTCAAACACTCCACTTCGAGTCGAACAAGAAAAATCTTCGAGCTCTTACCCAAGCGTCACCTTTCTTCCCCAAACCTAACGAACATCACAGATACAACCGATGCTCGTGCATGCGCAGGGTGACTCCGGCGATCTTCTGTCACCCATGCCTCCTTCCTTAAGTCGACAACCACCTCACCATCACACATGTCCACCCAGAACCTACGATCACACCACGAATCAAAATCGAACAAGACGATCGAACCTGGAACCAAAACACTAAATTTCCCGGTAAACTTCACCCCCGTTTTAAAACATTGCAGTAAATTTAAAAGAAATGTTACTAAGTTTTTTTAGGTGTATTTTAAATGAATATGATTTCAAAGCAAAAGTAAATCGATTTTCAAAATATATTAACTAGCTTTTTAAAGAAATAAAATGGAAGCTTCAAAGAAAGTTTTCAAATATAGTATAAGACTGAATTTTGTTTCCAAAGAAAAAGTATTTAACAAGTTTTATACAAGTTTTCAAAATTTTAAAATGTTAAAGTTAATGATTTAAATTTGTTTTAAAAGTAATTATATTAATTATATAAGTAATTACCAATGATTTTTAAAGTAAAGTTAATGAGGTAATTAAGTACTTTATGAAGATAAATTATGTATCTTTAATTAAGGTTGTAATTAATTAAATAAAATTAATTGGTGAAATTTATTAAAAGACAATCACTTAATGAGATTAATGAAGGTTAATTTAGTAATGTTGATAATCAAAGGATAAATACTTAGTAAGTAATTAGTGGATAGTTCATGAATGTAATTTAATGATCATTAACTAGTAATTACGAGATGATTAATTAATGTAATTGATTTAAGATAATTGGTTTAATTTATTAAGTGTAGTTAATTACTTGATTTAAATTAAGAATTAATTAATCTAAGTAATTAAAGGTCAATTAATTAAAGAATAACTAATTAACGGAAGTAATTAAAGGGATTAATGACTCAATGTGATTAATTAAATTAATTAATGAAAGTAATTAAACGGATTAATTACTCAATGCGGTTAATTAATCAATCAATGTGATTAATTTAAGATAATTCAATGAATTTAATTAATCATGAATAATCACTTATGGAATTAATTAGGTATAATTACTTAATTAATAAAGTGTAATTACTTAGCGTAAGTAATTAATGGATAATTACTGAATGTAATTAATAAAAGGAAATTACTAAATTAAAGTAATTAGAAGATAATACTTAGTGGAAGTAATTAAGGTTTAATTACTTAGTGTAATTAATTAAAGAATTAATTAAGAAGTTAATTAATTAATGTAAGTACTTAAAGGATAGTTAATTAGTGTGTGTGATTAAACCAAGATTTATTATTAAAATAATTAATTGGAAGAATAATTAGTTAATGAAAGTAATTAGAGGATCACTAATTAATGTAATTAATGGAAGTAATTAAAGGTTGATTTATGTGATTAATTAAAGGATAATTAATCAATATAAATGATTATAGAATATAATGTAATTAATTAAGGGTCAATGCAATTAATTATAGTTAATTAATTAATGGAAATAATTAAAGGTTAATTAATGTGAATGGTTAAGGATACTTAATTTTTGTAATTAATTAAAGGCTAATTACTTAATGTATTAAGGAATAATTAATCAAGGATGATTAATTAAGATGGATAATTAAAGGATGATTAATTAATTAGTTTGAAATTAATTAATGTTAAGTAAGCAGGATTTTAAAGTAATTAAATAATTAATTTAATTCTTATTGAGTAATTGAATTAATTAGAAATGGTGAGACTAATTAATCTTGCTTATGGATGATTGAATGATATTCAGTGCCTTGGATTGTGTGATATCTTTGATATGTGATATGTGTTGCTTTATGATAAGAGATGCATTGGTTGAATTGTGATGATATGGATTATCTATATTTGATAATGTGAATTATCTATCTGTGTGAATATAGATAATAAATTAAATTGTTTTAACTTAAAACAACTTGGCCTTAAAAGATGGCGTTTGGATTTCGGTGATACCAGGATCGGATTTCCAAATTTGGATATCCGAAAACCACATCGATCCAAATTAAACGATAGGTCGTGAACTCAAGTGAAGATGAAGACTCGAAGTGTAAGGTCTATTTGTCGTTAAAACTCTGAGGGTGATTCCAAAGCGAGTATAACGGAGATTGTGCTTTCAGGTTCGAGATGAAGATTCAGAGTGCAAGGCTATTGTTGTTAACTCTGAGGGTGATTCCAAAATAAGTGTAACGAGATAGTGCCTTCGGTTTTGTTCGAACCCGGAATGAACTTGTATAGATTGAATGCTTTCAGAACATCGTCATTGGAGGATGATGAGCATTCAAAGATATGTGTTCTAGAAAGTTAATCGTAGCCTTAAGCCTCATCAACTGGGAATGGCTAAAACAGGGGAGGTGAAGCAAGGCTAAGTGGGTAGCATGCAAGTAGGATATGATTTCCCCTGTCTAGAGGTCCTTTTTTATTTGGCTGTGTGGGCAGTTGGTCGTGGCAACTGCTAGGGTTGTCTTATTCGGGACTATCCAGTGAGGGATGGTTTCGGTCCTGTGTTGCAAGGGATTTGGGTGGATCCTCGGTATAGGCCACATACTGTGACGGGCGGTACCCCAGTAGCCCAGCCATTGTATGGAATCCAATCTCCAATAAGTGTCGTACGTTTTGATTGCCCAACTATGTTGGAACGTGAGATGTAAGCATTCCAGCTATTTCTGTATTTTACTTGAAAACCCTAGACACGGTTATAATATAACTGGTTTTCCTATCAAATGTTTTGGTTATCTTAAGGTAAAACTTTTCCGTGTTTATGTGCGGGAAGTCTTACAAAATACCTTTTGTTTTCAAAGGTTTTTCAAGTTATGCAACTTTAACCCATTTACTCACACCAGACCCATGTACGACCCATAGTTTATTTTTTGTTTTTCTTATGCTCTTGGGTACTCAACTTTTTACGGGTAGCCAAGGAATTCAGGTTAGCTTTGACGGAATTCTGGAGGAGAAATGGAGCAAGAGGCTACCGCGTTTATAGATATTGTGTTTCCGCTGTGTTAGTATCTCTTTGTTGTATCTTGAGATGTATGATAGATAGGTTTTATAACTGTCTAATGTGATGTATAAGCTTATAACCCTGATGTATATGATACTATGCAATATCTATGTGATGTAATATAATTTATTCGTTCCGCTGTGAGATTCTGACATTGTTTAGTTCTTTCTTTCTTATCTTTTCTCTTTCTATCCCTTTCTTTCTTATTGATGATGCGTCTTTCTATGGAATGAAAGGCGGGTCATTATAGTTTATATCGCAGCAACTATGTTCAAAGCATTTTGGGATAGAAAGATTTAACGTTGTTTGGACTTTCTTCTTAATTATATGATCTAGGAAGTTTCGAAACTACGATCACATAACTCTAAATCAATATCCATATTCCAAATAGTATTTTGGGAAAATTTTCCACCATTGATAATAATCTTAGAATAATTGTTTTCTAGAAAAGGATATTTGAGAATTTAAAACCTTATAACAATTTTTTTTAATAATATATATATATATATGGATTTATAAATTGAAGGAATAATTGTTTATGAACTAACCGTATATATATATGTATTTTGCTATAACTATAATCAATTTTCAAATATATCCTTAAATTGTGTTTCGAAAGATGATTTTATAAAATCTTGGGTAATAGAATTCTAAGAGGGAATAAATTTTGAATTATAAACTTTAGTGTACTGTTAGCCTAAATAAGTCGAAGGATAAGATGAGGAGTTCGACGATGAGGAAGAGTTCGAAGTGGAGGAGGATCCTAAATCAGAGAATGACGATGCAGTCATTTGTAGGCCTGTAAACGGATGCAATCGGATACAGATAGTGCTGTATCCGTATCCGTATCCGAAAATAAAAATCCGTATCCGAATCCGTATCCGATATCCGCGAATATCTATTAATAATATATGTATCCGTATCCGCAGATATTTTCGGATATCCGAAAATATCCGTATCCGGCTTAAAGAATACGGATATTTCAGGATATTGAAATATCCGAAAATATCCACATTCAAACTTCAAAATGTAACTGAAATTTAACTATTTAATTTGGCTTTAAACAAAAGATGAAAAATTGTAATAATACGTCAAATTAATAATAACTAATTCGATCACATAAAATCCATACGATAATGTTTCATAATTCATCGTATAATCCATAGCCTAATTCAATCACACAAAATCATAAAAAACATAAAGCAAAGGCATCATACATGTTTTAAATTGTAGCAAATACCATAATCTATCTTAATAGCACACATATAAACTAAAATATTGCGTTCTTTCTCCATGGAGTGGTTGAAGCTTCAAAAGATGACCCTGCAGAAAAATATAAACGTGTATATTAGTTTATAAACAATTAAATTTCATAACTAACCCAAAACTTTATTCACTGAGTATAACCACATCAAAACTTCATTCACTGAGTATGCCCTATATTACCTAACTGCAGTTGCATCTTTGATTAGCAAACAAGGCATCATGACTTCAGAAAAACAAAATAAAGTATAAAGGTTTTAACTAACTGAGTATGCCCTATATTACCTAACTGCGGTTGCTGTTTTGGCTGTAGTTTGACAGAATGTGGTGAATGACTGGGATGCTGGTGGATTGTGGAAGGCAGTGGAGTTGTTTGAATAGGTTGTTGATGGCAGTTTTGAGGTGTTGATGCTGACAGGAAATGAAGAGTAGAAGTTGGTGCAGTGGAAGTGTATGCAGTTGTGGAAGAGTAGAAGTTGGTAGGCAGTGGAAGTGTACTGTGTATGCATTGGTCCAGTGGAAGTGCAGGTAGTGAATGAAGTTTTGATGTAGGAGGGTTGGCAGAAGTGATGGTTTCTGGAGGAGTTGAAGTGACAATGATGAGGAGCTATGCAAATGAATGTGGAAGGAGAATGGTGCTGTAGTAGTGGTTCAAGGCATATTAGTGAATAATGGCAGTTTTGGGGTGTTTGGTCGTGGCAGTGGGATGAAGTGTTATAGGTGAATGAAGGTTGGAAAGAGGAGTGGTATGTGAAATGGTAGCAGTTTGAAGATGTGGTTTGAATGTTGATGCATGTAGGCAAAAGTACTGCAAGTGTGCTTGGTTGGTGAAGTTTGAAGTGTTGTTGCAACTTGCAAGTGTGGTTGCAGTGAAGTGTGGTTAGTGAAGTATGTAAGGTTGCAGTGAAGTGTGGTTAGTGAAGTGTGGTTGCAGTGAAGTGTGGTTGCAGGGGAATGTGTAGCAGTGTAGGCAAGCGCAGCTGCGCAGGCTATAAATACATTAGCTACAATTAAGTTGTTTGTAAATCAAGAACACTTACCATTACCCTTTGCGAAGCATGTTTATAACATAACCATAGCATCATCAATAAAATCGACATTGTGACCTAAAAAAATTTAAAAACAAAAGAATTAAATCATATATGGGATGGTTATTGGTTATTGTGTTGAAAACATATAGAAAAATATAATAGTTTTACCAATATCGGATGGCAACCAATCCTTTATACAACTCAAAGCTTCTACAATATCCGAAGATAATGAAGATCTACTCTCGAAAATCAATCTTCCTCCACTACCAAACGATGATTCGAATGCTATGGTTGATATCGAAACGGCTAAAATATCACGAGCGATTCTTGCAAGTATTGGAAAAGTTAGCCCATTCATTTTGCACCATGTCAAAATATCAAAATTGTCCTCATCTTCACCCATTGGTAACAACTCATCTTCTAAATATTTATCAAGTTCCATTTTCGTAGCTTGAGAGCTACCAACTTTTTTCTCAACATAATTTCTGTAACGACCCCAATTATGAATTAATATTTAATGTAAAATTTGAACAAATTTTGGAATAAATTTTGAATTGATTTAAATTTGACCTTAGAATATTGAATTTGTATTTAATAAATAAATGACTTACAAAAAGATGATAGTTAAAACTTTAAAACAAAATATTGTTATACAAGATAAATTTTTGTTAATAGTATTTTCTTTTAAAAATAATATGTATATGATAATAATAAGAAAAGATAAAATATAAATATCTTTGGCGTACAAAATAAATAAAGTAGAAATAAAACCAATAAATAAATATTACTATATTTAATATAGGACTTTATTCATATCCCAAGAAATAAAATACATTTGAAAATGTATAATGTGAAACATAACAAAGAAACAAACTAGTTACAAAGTATAATAAAAAGAAAAAAAAAGACTTAGTATTTGCAAAAGGAATCAAACAGCACATGCTGTAGATGTACAAGGAGTAGATGTACAAGGAAGCATGAGGCATTAAATGCCATTTACTCTTCAGCCATAAACAAGATCACATCACCAATTCAAGCATGGGTTTAGCAAGAGAAAAAGAAATATAAAAATACTGAGTAAAAAGAAAAAGTGTACTTGCTTATACCTTCCCCTAGACACAATCTACATTTATATATATACACATCCACAAATCTTCATTCTAGTTCGTTCAAACATTTCTGAAAAAAAAAACAGAAGAAAGAAATAAGTAGCATCAACAATTCATTCAACAAAAACAAGCAACATGATTCAAAGGCAGAAAAAAAAACTACAGGGTTCCAAAGCAAAAGCACCTCTGTTCTTTCTTTTGGAAAATAAGTGAGCAAACTTTAAACTTTTTGAAACTTGATCTTCTTTAAGTCTATGCTGATGGATGAACATGACGATTTGAAAAGTTATGTTTTGTTTGGGTATACAAATTTTCAAACACTAAATGTATGCATGCAGGTCTGTATGCATCTGCATACCTCTGTTTGACAGGCTTGTGATCTCTCAAAATAATTTTTATTTACCCATCTAGATCATTATAAAATATGATGTGTATAAGGAAATTGATGATAATGATGTGATACAAATTTTAAAGATAAAATAAGAAAATTTAGTATGTATATTATCTGGAAAAAAATTTCTATTTACAGTAACAAATCAAATGCAAAGATTCAACTCAATATGAATGTCAAGTATCAGACCACAGATAAAGGTTTTCAAAATCAAATATGCAGTTTCAAACATAAAAAGGCAGCCCTCTGTTCTTCAGTGGAAAATAAGTGAGTAAATATATTATCTTGAAGTTTAAAACTTGATGATTGATTTGTAGAAAATCTTGGTTTAGCTAGTGTCTATTGTAAAGATGAGTTCTGTGATGAATTCTGCTTACTGGAAGTTGTATCTTGCTATGTTTTCAACATTTCAAGCTACAGAGCAGATGAAAGCTAATAAATTTAAAACAAAACTCCTTCATATAAATAGTTTAAACCTAGGAATTTAAGTTAAATAAGTAGGTTTGAACTAATGTCAGAGCTTGGAACCTTGTTTGAAGGTTTACAGTGAGTTATAAATACTTGGTATTCATTTTTACAGCAAAAGGAAACACATGTTAAAATTCAAATAATTTATTTTGTTAATTCGAATTCATATCTTGATTTAACATACCAAAGCAAGATTTTTAAAACAGAAATGATGATTTTTTGATAAGTATACAAGGTGTATTTTATAACTAAACAAGAAATGTTTTTTTGTAAATTTCTAGTGATCCAACAAATTTTAAATGTTGAAACTTGTGGTATAGCTAGTTTGATGATTCTCGAGTATAGGAAAAATATTAGAAAAAATTTCTATTGCAAGAATCAAAGGGATGAGAGCACTTTAGGGTTTAAGGGTTCGAATTTGTCGACTATGTTCGCGAGGCCATTGGGAAGGCTAGGGGAAATTGGAGGCCATCGCACCGGTGGCGATAGATGTGTGATGGATTGAAGTTCCTTTGGCCAGAGGGGCTCAGGTTCTGGTGACGTGACGTGGGGATGCGAGGTGATTTACTGGAGATGATTGGGTTTCTGGTGGGAACGGAGGAGCTCGATTTTGATTTCGAAATTGTTTTGGGATTTTGGTGGTTGAAATCGAAAGTGGAGATGGTCAGAGACTTGGCGGTGGTTGGCGACTCGACAGGAGGTGGCGGAGGTTCGCGTGCATGTGCACGTGTCAGGGTATCAGTGAGTTGCAGATGGGAAGCCTCGAGTTGAACTCGAGAAATGCAAGATTTACTTCGTGGAGGAACTCGCGTTCTCGAGTGTACTTCCTGTAGTTTAGAGAAAAAAAAACTGAAGTAAATTTAAACTCTAAACTGAAAAAAAAAAGAAGATGAAAGAGCAGGTTGGAGTAGAAAAAGAAAGAAAGAGAAGAGGAAGTGTACAGGAGGGGCTCGGGTAATTTTAGTGGATAACTCGAAGCACTTGTCGAGCAAATCGTGATGGGCTCGGGTATAACGTGGTACAGGTTTCACAACCTGTTTCTGTTTAAACTTTAGAAAAAATAAATAAATAAATAAATAAATAAAAATGTTTTGGAAATAAATGATTGAGTTTAAAACTCCTTTGAATTTCTTTCAGATGATTAATATTACTTTAACATGAAATCTTAAAAGTAAATTTAAAATGAATGTTTTCAAACTTAAGAAAGTAATAAAGAAAATCATTAATAGGAATAAATTATCTTTATAGTTAAAGAAACATATTGAATTGTAATTCGTAAATGATTAAGTTAATTTGAATGATTAATTATGAAATTGGTTTAAAGGTTAATTATTTAATAATTAACGGTTGATAATAATAGTTAAAGGTTGATTAATTTATTATTAATGGTTAATTAATGAACTATTAAAGAATAATTAATCAAAATAATTTGTAATTTATTTATGTTAATTAATCAGGATTAGTAATTCCTAAGCAATTTATCTGATTTGAATTAATTAGATCATTAACTGATCCCAGTTATGAATATTTGGATTCTATTGGATGACTTGATTGTTTGATATCCTTAATATATGATACTTTGTGATACATCCTAATTTATGTGGTGATCTGTAATTTACTATCTGTGATATGTATATCTGTGAATCTGTGAATAGACGATAAGCGTTATAGTTTATATCGCTTATCAACTATATTTCTGTGTTTTAATCTGTGATGATTGAATGATATTGCACTATTGTGTAAAACCCCTGGACCACACTATACACACACAAATATGGATTTCACGAGGAAATCGGTTAAGTCACAGATTTTTAAATAAGTTTGAATTTGAATTTTTAATTCAAATAATTTTGGAAATAAATTAAGTTTTAATGTGGAAAAGCTTTTGAAAAGCCGTTTTAAGAATAAAAGTTATTTTTGAATAACTAATAAAGATTTGGAATTTAAATAATCGGATTTAGATTGAAATTCAAAAGAAATCTGAAATTGAATTCTATATTCAGTATTTGTGATTTAAAAAGGATTTTTACAAGTTATACGGGTTTAAACCATTTTTAAGCGTTGATTTGGAAATTTGAATTAACTCAAAGATTTTTAACTTGTATAAATAGAATAGGGGTTTTTCCAAAACAAAACTATTGTTTTTAAGTGATAAAAAGCTTTCATATGAGTAATGAACTTCCAATTAATATTAAAGAGATTTCAAGTTTGAATCGAGAATGATTTTCCAAGTTATGAATGAATCTTTGGAAATAAGTTTTGAAAGCTATGAGATAAATCTTTGATTTAAAGATTTAAATGAGTTAATCCAATTGAAACGGAAATTGTTTTGAAATCCGTAAATGAATCTTTGTGAAACTGAGTGAACTTTGTGAAATAAATCTTTTTGTTTAAAAGATTTGAAATGATAATTGGTTTAAACCATTTGAAAGAAACTTTGGAATTATTAAGTTGTGACTTAATTGAAATTCCTTATCCATATGTTTTAAATGTTGCGCTTACTATTCGGGTTAACCGGGAAAGGACCTTTGGGTCGTATAACCCATTCCGAATATGTGATACGTCGTTATGGATAGCATTTGAAGACCGGTGGTGAAGACCGGGTATTTGCAAGAACGATAGTATGACCTATCGATTGTCTCTGCACTGAGTTGCAACGCTATAGAGACTCCCTAAGTGATGGGAAATCCGATCAGGATTGTGAATATCCGGATTTGCAAGGACTTCTTTGTAAGTGCCTTCGGTTCTGTTCGAACCCAGAACAGACTTGTATGGATTGTTATGTCTGACATTACAATTTGAGATATAAAGCAGATTTCTTTCAAATATATTCCTGTTGGTGGCGGAGAATTTATTCTCTTAGCTTAACACCCTTCTTTGGGACGTACGAGCTCAGAGGTTATATAGTTGAAGTTATCAGCGATATATTCCCAATTTGGTAATGTGACATACTGAGTGTTGCTGTGAAATGATCATTGTGTTGATTATTTGTGATAGGATCATTTGTTTGATTGTCTATCTTGGTGATCATTGTGTTGATCATTTGTTGACCCAAAGCATGGCTTTTGTATAAAGTATGTTTTTGTGGACGAGACTTCGTCGAGCCTCACAACCCGAAAAATGGTCGAAACAGGAAAAGATGCGGCAAAGTTTCCAGGGATCGCGTCCCTAGGATATGTCCTTTTCTTCTGGATAGGGGTAGTATCATGGTATGGAGCCCAGATACTTACTCATGTGATACACTATATCTATTACTGTGTGGTGTTGTTGGTACCGAGCGCTCGGATAAAGGTTGGTTGCGACCGGGGATGGAATATCTGAGGTTGATACTCCCGGGCAGGGAGTGCACCGGCTTTGTGTTGGTAGAGATCCATTTGGGATGCTCAGGGATGTCCTTCCAGAGGCATTCCATTTCGGGGTTTGGGAAGTTCCTTTTCCCGACCATTTGTTGGAAATCCATTCTTCAAATACGTACCTTGTACGGTTTTAGTTGTATAACCTGCCATGGAATGTAGCGGTAACCTGCTATTGAACATGGTAGCTATAGTAGGCATACGATAATGGTCGTATGTTGGCTAAGATTTATATCTTTACTTTCGAAATGATTTATACTACACTATGCACTAGTAATAATACCAAATGTTTCTTTTTAATGCGTATCAAGCATCTTTGACTATCATAAGGAGAAATCTCCTCCGATTCTGCGTTTGCATTGTGTGTGTGTGCGGGAGGCCTTATGGTAGTCTCATTTCTAAAAAGCATTGCGAATTGATTTTAAAATATTTCATTGTTTGTTTTTAAAGATAAACTGTTTTTGTTGCTCACACCAGTCCCACGACTGATCCGGAGTTTATTGTTTCTTTCCTAAACTCTGGGTGCTCAAAATTTTTCTACACGAGCAGTCTAGAGTTGGGTTTTTCAGATAGTCAGGTTTAGTAGATTATCTGGAGCTAATTCAGCTTTTGGATACGGACTGCACTTGCTTATCTTTTGGGGGTTCTCGCTATTTTGGATTGATGTCTTGGAGTACTCTTTTGAAGACTATTTTAGAATTATTTGTTCCGCTGTTAGATGTTGTCTATTTTTCTTTTCCGTTGCTGTTTTATTGTATCATAACTCTGATGTATATTGATATCTATTGGATTATCTGTTGTAACAGATATTGTATCAAAGCTGTATATCAATGTATTATTCTTTTATTCTGCTGTGTTATTTACTTAATATTGTTATAAGCTCCGGCGAATCGGATTTGAACGGTCGAATCTATGGCATTCGAATACGATTTGAAGTATGGATGTTGATTTTCGAGCGCGAAAAATCCAGTTCGTTAGAACGTGGTATCAGAGCTAAGGGTTGAACTTTAGCTCAGGAGTATAACACATTAAGTAGCTCATTAGAGATAGGGTGAAGTATCCCTAGAATGAGTATAACCAGTGAAACCAAAACCCAAATTTCTCAATCTATTTTCTTTATCTGATGTTATTCTCTAAGATATTTCGTCTGAATGCCTAATTGGATTTCTTACTATTACAGATAGTAAGAATGAGTGGAAGAAGAGGACGAAATAGGAGACGGGAAAGTACCATTTCAGCTGGTCAAAGCCCTGCAACGACAGATATTCCCATTCAACTTCAACCAAATTTGGCTGATTTATATCAAAGTTTTTCTAGACTTGGTGGAAAGCCATTCATTGGCAAAGAAACTGTTATCGAAGCACAAGCTTGGATTCGATTATGCGAAAGAATTTTCAAGGGATTAAAGTTAAAAGATGATCAGATGCGATTGATAGCTTCTTGGCAATTCGAAGAAGAGGCTTTAGTTTGGTGGGAAACAATTACCATAGATGAGCCGGCGGATGAATTTACTTGGAATCGTTTCAAAGAAGTATTCGAACAGCGATATATGCCGTCTGCTGGTATCTCTAGAGTGTACCAGGAGTTTATGGATTTGGAGCAAGGGAGTTTATCATTTGAAGAGTATTTAAACAAATTTATTGAGTTATCCCGATTTGGTCCAGAATTGGTGAATACACCATTGAAAAAGAATGAAAAGTTTATTCGGGGAATGAACAAGGAATTTCAGGAAAGAATGACTATTCATGTGAAGGAATCGTTTTCTGAATTAATTGATATGGGCTATCGATACGATGCTCTGGAAAAGCAAAAAGATCCGGAGGAGAATGAAGGTACAACTAATCTGAGTTGGAGGAAAAAGAAGTTTGGTGGAAAGAAACGGAGGAAGAATAAAGGAAAGAAGGATATCTGAAAGCAAAAGGTGAAATATGTTACTTGTTTCAACTGTTTCGAGAAAGTTCATTACGTGAACAAATGTAAGAATCCCAGGAAACAAGGACTGAGAGAGCCATTTATGAAGCCAGAACAGGAATGTAGAAAATGTTTTCATTGTCGCAAGCCGGGGCATAGGATTATGAATTGCTCAGCACTGAAGCAAATTCAAGCAGCGAGGGCCTGTGAAATCAAAGGTGATTCTTTAACCTCAAAAGTTAATCAAGGAAATGAAATTTTATAAGGTAACTATCTTTCATCTATCTTAGTTATCTCTTTGGCGAATTTCGGGGACGAAATTCTTTTAAGGGGGGAAGTCTGTAACGACCCCAATTATGAATTAATATTTAATGTAAAATTTGAACAAATTTTGGAATAAATTTTGAATTGATTTAAATTGGACCTTAGAATATTGAATTTGTATTTAATAAATAAATGACTTACAAAAAGATGATAGTTAAAACTTTAAAACAAAATATTGTTATACAAGATAAATTTTTGTTAATAGTATTTTCTTTTAAAAATAATATGTATATGATAATAATAAGAAAAGATAAAATATAAATATCTTTGGCGTACAAAATAAATAAAGTAGAAATAAAACCAATAAATAAATATTACTATATTTAATATAGGACTTTATTCATATCCCAAGAAATAAAATACATTTGAAAATGTATAATGTGAAACATAACAAAGAAACAAACTAGTTACAAAGTATAATAAAAAGAAAAAAAAAAGACTTAGTATTTGCAAAAGGAATCGAACAGCACATGCTGTAGATGTACAAGGAGTAGATGTACAAGGAAGCATGAGGCATTAAATGCCATTTACTCTTCAGCCATAAACAAGATCACATCACCAATTCAAGCATGGGTTTAGCAAGAGAAAAAGAAATATAAAAATACTGAGTAAAAAGAAAAAGTGTACTTGATTATACCTTCCCCTAGACACAATCTACATTTATATATATACACATCCACAAATCTTTATTCTAGTTCGTTCAAACATTTCTGAAAAAAAAAACAGAAGAAAGAAATAAGTAGCATCAACAATTCATTCAACAAAAACAAGCAACATGATTCAAAGGCAGAAAAAAAAAACTACAGGGTTCCAAAGCAAAAGCACCTCTGTTCTTTCTTTTGGAAAATAAGTGAGCAAACTTTAAACTTTTTGAAACTTGATCTTCTTTAAGTCTATGCTGATGGATGAACATGACGATTTGAAAAGTTATGTTTTGTTTGGGTATACAAATTTTCAAACACTAAATGTATGCATGCAGGTCTGTATGCATCTGCATACCTCTGTTTGACAGGCTTGTGATCTCTCAAAATAATTTTTATTTACCCATCTAGATCATTATAAAATATGATGTGTATAAGGAAATTGATGATAATGATGTGATACAAATTTTAAAGATAAAATAAGAAAATTTAGTATGTATATTATCTGGAAAAAAATTTCTATTTACAGTAACAAATCAAATGCAAAGATTCAACTCAATATGAATGTCAAGTATCAGACCACAGATAAAGGTTTTCAAAATCAAATATGCAGTTTCAAACATAAAAAGGCAGCCCTCTGTTCTTCAGTGGAAAATAAGTGAGTAAATATATTATCTTGAAGTTTAAAACTTGATGATTGATTTGTAGAAAATCTTGGTTTAGCTAGTGTCTATTGTAAAGATGAGTTCTGTGATGAATTCTGCTTACTGGAAGTTGTATCTTTCTATTTTTTCAACATTTCAAGCTACAGAGCAGATGAAAGCTAATAAATTTAAAACAAAACTCCTTCATATAAATAGTTTAAACCTAGGAATTTAAGTTAAATAAGTAGGTTTGAACTAATGTCAGAGCTTGGAACCTTGTTTGAAGGTTTACAGTGAGTTATAAATACTGGGTATTCATTTTTACAGCAAAAGGAAACACATGTTAAAATTCAAATAATTTATTTTGTTAATTCGAAGTCATATCTTGATTTAACATACCAAAGTAAGATTTTTAAAACAGAAATGATGATTTTTTGATAAGTATACAAGGTGTATTTTATAACTAAACAAGAAATGTTTTTTTGTAAATTTCTAGTGATCCAACAAATTTTAAATGTTGAAACTTGTGGTATAGCTAGTTTGATGATTCTCGAGTATAGGAAAAATATTAGAAAAAATTTCTATTGCAAGAATCAAAGGGATGAGAGCACTTTAGGGTTTAAGGGTTCGAATTTGTCGACTATGTTCGCGAGGCCATTGGGAAGGCTAGGGGAAATTGGAGGCCATCGCACCGGTGGCGATAGATGTGTGATGGATTGAAGTTCCTTTGGCCAGAGGGGCTCAGGTTCTGGTGACGTGACGTGGGGATGCGAGGTGATTTACTGGAGATGATTGGGTTTCTGGTGGGAACGGAGGAGCTCGATTTTGATTTCAAAATTGTTTTGGGATTTTGGTGGTTGAAATCGAAGGTGGAGATGGTCAGAGACTTGGCGGTGGTTGGCGACTCGACAGGAGGTGGCGGAGGTTCGCGTGCATGTGCACGTGTCAGGGTATCAGTGAGTTGCAGATGGGAAGCCTCGAGTTGAACTCGAGAAATGCAAGATTTACTTCGTGGAGGAACTCGCGTTCTCGAGTGTACTTCCTGTAGTTTAGAAAAAAAACTGAAGTAAATTTAAACTCTAAACTGAAAAAAAAAAGAAGATGAAAGAGCAGGTTGGAGTAGAAAAAGAAAGAAAGAGAAGAGGAAGTGTACAGGAGGGGCTCGGGTAATTTTAGTGGATAACTCGAAGCACTTGTCGAGCAAATCGTGATGGGCTCGGGTATAACGTGGTACAGGTTTCACAACCTGTTTCTGTTTAAACTTTAGAAAAAATAAATAAATAAATAAATAAATAAAAATGTTTTGGAAATAAATGATTGAGTTTAAAACTCCTTTGAATTTCTTTCAGATGATTAATATTACTTTAACATGAAATCTTAAAAGTAAATTTAAAATGAATGTTTTCAAACTTAAGAAAGTAATAAAGAAAATCATTAATAGGAATAAATTATCTTTATAGTTAAAGAAACATATTGAATTGTAATTCGTAAATGATTAAGTTAATTTGAATGATTAATTATGAAATTGGTTTAAAGGTTAATTATTTAATAATTAACGGTTGATAATAATAGTTAAAGGTTGATTAATTTATTATTAATGGTTAATTAATGAACTATTAAAGAATAATTAATCAAAATAATTTGTAATTTATTTATGTTAATTAATCAGGATTAGTAATTCCTAAGCAATTTATCTGATTTGAATTAATTAGATCATTAACTGATCCCAGTTATGAATATTTGGATTCTATTGGATGACTTGATTGTTTGATATCCTTAATATATGATACTTTGTGATACATCCTAATTTATGTGGTGATCTGTAATTTACTATCTGTGATATGTATATCTGTGAATCTGTGAATAGACGATAAGCGTTATAGTTTATATCGCTTATCAACTATATTTCTGTGTTTTAATCTGTGATGATTGAATGATATTGCACTATTGTGTAAAACCCCTGGACCACACTATACACACACAAATATGGATTTCACGAGGAAATCGGTTAAGTCACAGATTTTTAAATAAGTTTGAATTTGAATTTTTAATTCAAATAATTTTGGAAATAAATTAAGTTTTAATGTGGAAAAGCTTTTGAAAAGCCGTTTTAAGAATAAAAGTTATTTTTGAATAACTAATAAAGATTTGGAATTTAAATAATCGGATTTAGATTGAAATTCAAAAGAAATCTGAAATTGAATTCTATATTCAGTATTTGTGATTTAAAAAGGATTTTTACAAGTTATACGGGTTTAAACCATTTTTAAGCGTTGATTTGGAAATTTGAATTAACTCAAAGATTTTTAACTTGTATAAATAGAATAGGGGTTTTTCCAAAACAAAACTATTGTTTTTAAGTGATAAAAAGCTTTCATATGAGTAATGAACTTCCAATTAATATTAAAGAGATTTCAAGTTTGAATCGAGAATGATTTTCCAAGTTATGAATGAATCTTTGGAAATAAGTTTTGAAAGCTATGAGATAAATCTTTGATTTAAAGATTTAAATGAGTTAATCCAATTGAAACGGAAATTGTTTTGAAATCCGTAAATGAATCTTTGTGAAACTGAGTGAACTTTGTGAAATAAATCTTTTTGTTTAAAAGATTTGAAATGATAATTGGTTTAAACCATTTGAAAGAAACTTTGGAATTATTAAGTTGTGACTTAATTGAAATTCCTTATCCATATGTTTTAAATGTTGCGCTTACTATTCGGGTTAACCGGGAAAGGACCTTTGGGTCGTATAACCCATTCCGAATATGTGATACGTCGTTATGGATAGCATTTGAAGACCGGTGGTGAAGACCGGGTATTTGCAAGAACGATAGTATGACCTATCGATTGTCTCTGCACTGAGTTGCAACGCTATAGAGACTCCCTAAGTGATGGGAAATCCGATCAGGATTGTGAATATCCGGATTTGCAAGGACTTCTTTGTAAGTGCCTTCGGTTCTGTTCGAACCCAGAACAGACTTGTATGGATTGTTATGTCTGACATTACAATTTGAGATATAAAGCAGATTTCTTTCAAATATATTCCTGTTGGTGGCGGAGAATTTATTCTCTTAGCTTAACACCCTTCTTTGGGACGTACGAGCTCAGAGGTTATATAGTTGAAGTTATCAGCGATATATTCCCAATTTGGTAATGTGACATACTGAGTGTTGCTGTGAAATGATCATTGTGTTGATTATTTGTGATAGGATCATTTGTTTGATTGTCTATCTTGGTGATCATTGTGTTGATCATTTGTTGACCCAAAGCATGGCTTTTGTATAAAGTATGTTTTTGTGGACGAGACTTCGTCGAGCCTCACAACCCGAAAAATGGTCGAAACAGGAAAAGATGCGGCAAAGTTTCCAGGGATCGCGTCCCTAGGATATGTCCTTTTCTTCTGGATAGGGGTAGTATCATGGTATGGAGCCCAGATACTTACTCATGTGATACACTATATCTATTACTGTGTGGTGTTGTTGGTACCGAGCGCTCGGATAAAGGTTGGTTGCGACCGGGGATGGAATATCTGAGGTTGATACTCCCGGGCAGGGAGTGCACCGGCTTTGTGTTGGTAGAGATCCATTTGGGATGCTCAGGGATGTCCTTCCAGAGGCATTCCATTTCGGGGTTTGGGAAGTTCCTTTTCCCGACCATTTGTTGGAAATCCATTCTTCAAATACGTACCTTGTACGGTTTTAGTTGTATAACCTGCCATGGAATGTAGCGGTAACCTGCTATTGAACATGGTAGCTATAGTAGGCATACGATAATGGTCGTATGTTGGCTAAGATTTATATCTTTACTTTCGAAATGATTTATACTACACTATGCACTAGTAATAATACCAAATGTTTCTTTTTAATGCGTATCAAGCATCTTTGACTATCATAAGGAGAAATCTCCTCCGATTCTGCGTTTGCATTGTGTGTGTGTGCGGGAGGCCTTATGGTAGTCTCATTTCTAAAAAGCATTGCGAATTGATTTTAAAATATTTCATTGTTTGTTTTTAAAGATAAACTGTTTTTGTTGCTCACACCAGTCCCACGACTGATCCGGAGTTTATTGTTTCTTTCCTAAACTCTGGGTGCTCAAAATTTTTCTACACGAGCAGTCTAGAGTTGGGTTTTTCAGATAGTCAGGTTTAGTAGATTATCTGGAGCTAATTCAGCTTTTGGATACGGACTGCACTTGCTTATCTTTTGGGGGTTCTCGCTATTTTGGATTGATGTCTTGGAGTACTCTTTTGAAGACTATTTTAGAATTATTTGTTCCGCTGTTAGATGTTGTCTATTTTTCTTTTCCGTTGCTGTTTTATTGTATCATAACTCTGATGTATATTGATATCTATTGGATTATCTGTTGTAACAGATATTGTATCAAAGCTGTATATCAATGTATTATTCTTTTATTCTGCTGTGTTATTTACTTAATATTGTTATAAGCTCCGGCGAATCGGATTTGAACGGTCGAATCTATGGCATTCGAATACGATTTGAAGTATGGATGTTGATTTTCGAGCGCGAAAAATCCAGTTCGTTACAACGTGGTATCAGAGCTAAGGGTTGAACTTTAGCTCAGGAGTATAACACATTAAGTAGCTCATTAGAGATAGGGTGAAGTATCCCTAGAATGAGTATAACCAGTGAAACCAAAACCCAAATTTCTCAATCTATTTTCTTTATCTGATGTTATTCTCTAAGATATTTCGTCTGAATGCCTAATCGGATTTCTTACTATTACAGATAGTAAGAATGAGTGGAAGAAGAGGACGAAATAGGAGACGGGAAAGTACCATTTCAGCTGGTCAAAGCCCTGCAACGACAGATATTCCCATTCAACTTCAACCAAATTTGGCTGATTTATATCAAAGTTTTTCTAGACTTGGTGGAAAGCCATTCATTGGCAAAGAAACTGTTATCGAAGCACAAGCTTGGATTCGATTATGCGAAAGAATTTTCAAGGGATTAAAGTTAAAAGATGATCAGATGCGATTGATAGCTTCTTGGCAATTCGAAGAAGAGGCTTTAGTTTGGTGGGAAACAATTACCATAGATGAGCCGGCGGATGAATTTACTTGGAATCGTTTCAAAGAAGTATTCGAACAGCGATATATGCCGTCTGCTGGTATCTCTAGAGTGTACCAGGATTTTATGGATTTGGAGCAAGGGAGTTTATCATTTGAAGAGTATTTAAACAAATTTATTGAGTTATCCCGATTTGGTCCAGAATTGTTGAATACACCATTGAAAAAGAATGAAAAGTTTATTCGGGGAATGAACAAGGAATTTCAGGAAAGAATGACTATTCATGTGAAGGAATCGTTTTCTGAATTAATTGATATGGGCTATCGATACGATGCTCTGGAAAAGCAAAAAGATCCGGAGGAGAATGAAGGTACAACTAATCTGAGTTGGAGGAAAAAGAAGTTTGGTGGAAAGAAACGGAGGAAGAATAAAGGAAAGAAGGATATCCGAAAGCAAAAGGTGAAAGATGTTACTTGTTTCAACTGTTTCGAGAAAGGTCATTACGTGAACAAATGTAAGAATCCCAGGAAACAAGGACCGAGAGAGCCATTTATGAAGCCAGAACAGGAATGTAGAAAATGTTGTCATTGTCGCAAGCCGGGGCATAGGATTATGAATTGCTCAGCACTGAAGCAAATTCAAGCAGCGAGGGCCTGTGAAATCAAAGGTGATTCTTTAACCTCAAAAGTTAATCAAGGAAATGAAATTTTATAAGGTAACTATCTTTCATCTATCTTAGTTATCTCTTTGGCGAATTTCGAGGACGAAATTCTTTTAAGGGGGGAAGTCTGTAACGACCCCAATTATGAATTAATATTTAATGTAAAATTTGAACAAATTTTGGAATAAATTTTGAATTGATTTAAATTTGACCTTAGAATATTGAATTTGTATTTAATAAATAAATGACTTACAAAAAGATGATAGTTAAAACTTTAAAACAAAATATTGTTATACAAGATAAATTTTTGTTAATAGTATTTTCTTTTAAAAATAATATGTATATGATAATAATAAGAAAAGATAAAATATAAATATCTTTGGCGTACAAAATAAATAAAGTAGAAATAAAACCAATAAATAAATATTACTATATTTAATATAGGACCTTATTCATATCCCAAGAAATAAAATACATTTGAAAATGTATAATGTGAAACATAACAAAGAAACAAACTAGTTACAAAGTATAATAAAAAGAAAAAAAAAGACTTAGTATTTGCAAAAGGAATCGAACAGCACATGCTGTAGATGTACAAGGAGTAGATGTACAAGGAAGCATGAGGCATTAAATGCCATTTACTCTTCAGCCATAAACAAGATCACATCACCAATTCAAGCATGGGTTTAGCAAGAGAAAAAGAAATATAAAAATACTGAGTAAAAAGAAAAAGTGTACTTGCTTATACCTTCCCCTAGACACAATCTACATTTATATATATACACATCCACAAATCTTTATTCTAGTTCGTTCAAACATTTCTGAAAAAAAAACAGAAGAAAGAAATAAGTAGCATCAACAATTCATTCAACAAAAACAAGCAACATGATTCAAAGGCAGAAAAAAAAAACTACAGGGTTCCAAAGCAAAAGCACCTCTGTTCTTTCTTTTGGAAAATAAGTGAGCAAACTTTAAACTTTTTGAAACTTGATCTTCTTTAAGTCTATGCTGATGGATGAACATGACGATTTGAAAAGTTATGTTTTGTTTGGGTATACAAATTTTCAAACACTAAATGTATGCATGCAGGTCTGTATGCATCTGCATACCTCTGTTTGACAGGCTTGTGATCTCTCAAAATAATTTTTATTTACCCATCTAGACCATTATAAAATATGATGTGTATAAGGAAATTGATGATAATGATGTGATACAAATTTTAAAGATAAAATAAGAAAATTTAGTATGTATATTATCTGGAAAAAAATTTCTATTTACAGTAACAAATCAAATGCAAAGATTCAACTCAATATGAATGTCAAGTATCAGACCACAGATAAAGGTTTTCAAAATCAAATATGCAGTTTCAAACATAAAAAGGCAGCCCTCTGTTCTTCAGTGGAAAATAAGTGAGTAAATATATTATCTTGAAGTTTAAAACTTGATGATTGATTTGTAGAAAATCTTGGTTTAGCTAGTGTCTATTGTAAAGATGAGTTCTGTGATGAATTCTGCTTACTGGAAGTTGTATCTTTCTATGTTTTCAACATTTCAAGCTACAGAGCAGATGAAAGCTAATAAATTTAAAACAAAACTCCTTCATATAAATAGTTTAAACCTAGGAATTTAAGTTAAATAAGTAGGTTTGAACTAATGTCAGAGCTTGGAACCTTGTTTGAAGGTTTACAGTGAGTTATAAATACTGGGTATTCATTTTTACAGCAAAAGGAAACACATGTTAAAATTCAAATAATTTATTTTGTTAATTCGAAGTCATATCTTGATTTAACATACCAAAGTAAGATTTTTAAAACAGAAATGATGATTTTTTGATAAGTATACAAGGTGTATTTTATAACTAAACAAGAAATGTTTTTTTGTAAATTTCTAGTGATCCAACAAATTTTAAATGTTGAAACTTGTGGTATAGCTAGTTTGATGATTCTCGAGTATAGGAAAAATATTAGAAAAAATTTCTATTGCAAGAATCAAAGGGATGAGAGCACTTTAGGGTTTAAGGGTTCGAATTTGTCGACTATGTTCGCGAGGCCATTGGGAAGGCTAGGGGAAATTGGAGGCCATCGCACCGGTGGCGATAGATGTGTGATGGATTGAAGTTCCTTTGGCCAGAGGGGCTCAGGTTCTGGTGACGTGACGTGGGGATGCGAGGTGATTTACTGGAGATGATTGGGTTTCTGGTGGGAACGGTGGAGCTCGATTTTGATTTCGAAATTGTTTTGGGATTTTGGTGGTTGAAATCGAAGGTGGAGATGGTCAGAGACTTGGCGGTGGTTGGCGACTCGACAGAAGGTGGCAGAGGTTCGCGTGCATGTGCACGTGTCAGGGTATTAGTGAGTTGCAGATGGGAAGCCTCGAGTTGAACTCGAGAAATGCAAGATTTACTTCGTGGAGGAACTCGCGTTCTCGAGTGTACTTCCTGTAGTTTAGAAAAAAAAAAAACTGAAGTAAATTTAAACTCTAAACTGAAAAAAAAAGAAGATGAAAGAGCAGGTTGGAGTAGAAAAAGAAAGAAAGAGAAGAGAAAGTGTACAGGAGGGGCTCGGGTAATTTTAGTGGATAACTCGAAGCACTTGTCGAGCAAATCGTGATGGGCTCGGGTATAACGTGGTACAGGTTTCACAACCTGTTTCTGTTTAAACTTTAGAAAAAAGAAAAAAACTAAATAAATAAATAAATAAATAAAAATGTTTTGGAAATAAATGATTGAGTTTAAAACTCCTTTGAATTTCTTTCAGATGATTAATATTACTTTAACATGAAATCTTAAAAGTAAATTTAAAATGAATGTTTTCAAACTTAAGAAAGTAATAAAGAAAATCATTAATAGGAATAAATTATCTTTATAGTTAAAGAAACATATTGAATTGTAATTCGTAAATGATTAAGTTAATTTGAATGATTAATTATGAAATTGGTTTAAAGGTTAATTATTTAATAATTAACGGTTGATAATAATAATTAAAGGTTGATTAATTTATTATTAATGGTTAATTAATGAACTATTAAAGAATAATTAATCAAAATAATTTGTAATTTATTTATGTTAATTAATCAGGATTAGTAATTCCTAAGCAATTTATCTGATTTGAATTAATTAGATCATTAACTGATCCCAGTTATGAATATTTGGATTCTATTGGATGACTTGATTGTTTGATATCCTTAATATATGATACTTTGTGATACATCCTAATTTATGTGGTGATCTGTAATTTACTATCTGTGATATGTATATCTGTGAATCTGTGAATAGACGATAAGCGTTATAGTTTATATCGCTTATCAACTATATTTCTGTGTTTTAATCTGTGATGATTGAATGATATTGCACTATTGTGTAAAACCCCTGGACCACACCATACACACACAAATATGGATTTCACGAGGAAATCGGTTAAGTCACAGATTTTTAAATAAGTTTGAATTTGAATTTTTAATTCAAATATTTTTGGAAATAAATTAAGTTTTAATGTGGAAAAGCTTTTGAAAAGCCGTTTTAAGAATAAAAGTTATTTTTGAATAACTAATAAAGATTTGGAATTTAAATAATCGGATTTAGATTGAAATTCAAAAGAAATCTGAAATTGAATTCTATATTCAGTATTTGTGATTTAAAAAGGATTTTTACAAGTTATACGGGTTTGAACCATTTTTAAGCGTTGATTTGGAAATTTGAATTAACTCAAAGATTTTTAACTTGTATAAATAGAATAGGGGTTTTTCCAAAACAAAACTATTGTTTTTAAGTGATAAAAAGCTTTCATATGAGTAATGAACTTCCAATTAATATTAAAGAGATTTCAAGTTTGAATCGAGAATGATTTTCCAAGTTATGAATGAATCTTTGGAAATAAGTTTTGAAAGCTATGAGATAAATCTTTGATTTAAAGATTTAAATGAGTTAATCCAATTGAAACGGAAATTGTTTTGAAATCCGTAAATGAATCTTTGTGAAACTGAGTGAACTTTGTGAAATAAATCTTTTTGTTTAAAAGATTTGAAATGATAATTGGTTTAAACCATTTGAAAGAAACTTTGGAATTATTAAGTTGTGACTTAATTGAAATTCCTTATCCATATGTTTTAAATGTTGCGCTTACTATTCGGGTTAACCGGGAAAGGACCTTTGGGTCGTATAACCCATTCCGAATATGTGATACGTCGTTATGGATAGCATTTGAAGACCGGTGGTGAAGACCGGGTATTTGCAAGAACGATAGTATGACCTATCGATTGTCTCTGCACTGAGTTGCAACGGCATAGAGACTCCCTAAGTGATGGGAAATCCGATCAGGATTGTGAATATCCGGATTTGCAAGGACTTCTTTGTAAGTGCCTTCGGTTCTGTTCGAACCCAGAACAGACTTGTATGGATTGTTATGTCTGACATTACAATTTGAGATATAAAGCAGATTTCTTTCAAATATATTCCTGTTGGTGGCGGAGAATTTATTCTCTTAGCTTAACACCCTTCTTTGGGACGTACGAGCTCAGAGGTTATATAGTTGAAGTTATCAGCGATATATTCCCAATTTGGTAATGTGACATACTGAGTGTTGCTGTGAAATGATCATTGTGTTGATTATTTGTGATAGGATCATTTGTTTGATCGTCTATCTTGGTGATCATTGTGTTGATCATTTGTTGACCCAAAGCATGGCTTTTGTATAAAGTATGTTTTTGTGGACGAGACTTCGTCGAGCCTCACAACCCGAAAAATGGTCGAAACAGGAAAAGATGCGGCAAAGTTTCCAGGGATCGCGTCCCTAGGATATGTCCTTTTCTTCTGGATAGGGGTAGTATCATGGTATGGAGCCCAGATACTTACTCATGTGATACACTATATCTATTACTGTGTGGTGTTGTTGGTACCGAGCGCTCGGATAAAGGTTGGTTGCGACCGGGGATGGAATATCTGAGGTTGATACTCCCGGGCAGGGAGTGCACCGGCTTTGTGTTGGCAGAGATCCATTTGGGATGCTCAGGGATGTCCTTCCAGAGGCATTCCATTTCGGGGTTTGGGAAGTTCCTTTGCCCGACCATTTCTTGGAAATCCATTCTTCAAATACGTACCTTGTACGGTTTTAGTTGTATAACCTGCCATGGAATGTAGCGGTAACCTGCTATTGAACATGGTAGCTATAGTAGGCATACGATAATGGTCGTATGTTGGCTAAGATTTATATCTTTACTTTCGAAATGATTTATACTACACTATGCACTAGTAATAATACCAAATGTTTCTTTTTAATGCGTATCAAGCATCTTTGACTATCATAAGGAGAAATCTCCTCCGATTCTGCGTTTGCATTGTGTGTGTGTGCGGGAGGCCTTATGGTAGTCTCATTTCTAAAAAGCATTGCGAATTGATTTTAAAATATTTCATTGTTTGTTTTTAAAGATAAACTGGTTTTGTTGCTCACACCAGTCCCACGACTGATCCGGAGTTTATTGTTTCTTTCCTAAACTCTGGGTGCTCAAAATTTTTCTACACGAGCAGTCTAGAGTTGGGTTTTTCAGATAGTCAGGTTTAGTAGATTATCTGGAGCTAATTTAGCCTTTGGATACAGACTGCACTTGCTTATCTTTTGGGGGTTCTCGCTATTTTGGATTGATGTCTTGGAGTACTCTTTTGAAGACTATTTTAGAATTATTTGTTCCGCTGTTAGATGTTGTCTATTTTTCTTTTCCGTTGCTGTTTTATTGTATCATAACTCTGATGTATATTGATATCTATTGGATTATCTGTTGTAAGAGATATTGTATCAAAGCTGTATATCAATGTATTATTCTTTTATTCTGCTGTGTTATTTACTTAATATTGTTATAAGCTCCGGCGAATCGGATTTGAACGGTCGAATCTATGGCATTCGAATACGATTTGAAGTATGGATGTTGATTTTCGAGCGCGAAAAATCCAGTTCGTTACAATTTCTCCATTTTAAATCCATTTTTGTTCTCTTCTTAGAACCAAAATTAGAAGAATCAAACGTATCACACGAAGAATTGTTAGATTGCCCCTTAGAAGAAGTCCATTCCATTTCATATAAAGTAAATAGAGATTTCAAAGATTCTCGAATTTTTGCAACATGAACTTGTGCACGATCACCATAAACCACATCAAAGAAAAATTCAATATAAGTCAATCTATAACGGGGATCTAAAATCATACCAATACTCATCATTAGATTGCAACTGCTCCAATACTTTTCAAACTTAATTCTCATCTTTTGGGCCATACATTGAATATACTCATGTTCATGTAATTCCCAAGTTAAAATACTTTCATAGACATCGAAAATGCTTTTAAAATATAAATTAGCCGTAGGATATTTAAAACCCGAAAACTTAAGTGTAACTTCGTAAAATATTTTCAAACATTCACATATTTCTTTTCCTATTTCCCATTCTTCGTTTGATGGCAACCATTTGTAATCGTGGGTTAAATCAACCAATCGCTCAATGTCGGACGCACTTTCAAACATTAGATATGTTGAATTCCAACGTGTTGAAACATCATAAGGCACTCCTTTCCCAATTAGTCGAGTTTGATCCAATGCATTTTCCCAATTTTGTTTTCTCATATGTGATGATTTTGTATAATTGATGCTTTCTCTAATTTTTTCAATAAGACCTTGCACCATTTTTAATCCATCTTGAACAATCAAATTTAGTATGTGCGTGCAACAATGCATATGAAATAACTCACCACCAAGAGGCACCGCATTTTTACCAACTAACCATTCTTTTAAATCTCTTATCATTACATCATTATTTGACGCATTATCAACCGTAAGTGCAAATAACTTCTTATCAATATTCCATTGCAATAATTTTGATTTAAGAGAAGCGTTAAGTGCGGACCCAGTGTGTGGAGGGGGCAAATCATAATAAGCGATGACTTTTTTTGTAGTTTCCAATCATCATCAATAAAATGACAAGTTATGCAACAATAGCCTATGTTTTGGTGTTCAGAGGTCCACAAATCTGTAGTGAGGCTAACATGGGTTGACAAGCAATCAAATATCTCTTGTAATTTGCCTCTCATATCATTATAGACTTTTAAAACATCACATCGAACTGTATTTCTAGAAAAGAATTTAACTGTTGGATTAATACTTCTAATATACTCTTGAAAATACGCATGTTCAGTCATGTTAAATGGATAATCATGCTTAGCAACCATACGTGCAAAACACATTCGGCTTCTATGTTGATCAAACTTCCAACTCGATAATTTAATTGGTTTGTTGGGAGAACTTTTGGTAGTCAATAGTTGTTGTCCAGATATGGATTTATAAATTGAAGGAATAATTGTTTATGAACTAACCGTATATATATGTATTTTGCTATACCTATAATCACTTTTCAAATATATCCTTAAATTGTTTTGGAAAGATGATTTTATAAAATCTTGGGTAATAGAATTCTAAGAGGGAATATATTTTGAATTATAAACTTTAATGTACTGTTAGCCTAAATAAGTTGAAGGATAAGATGAGGAGTTCGACGATGAGGAAGAGTTCGAAGTGGAGGAGGATCCCGAATCAGAGAATGACGATGCAGTCATTTGTAGGCCTGTAAACGGATGCAATCGGATACAGATAGTGCTGTATCCGTATCTGTATCCGAAAATAAAAATCCGTATCCGAATCCGTATCCGATATCCGCGAATATCTATTAAATAATATCTGAATCCGTATCCGTGGATAATATCCTTATCCGGCTAAACGAATACAGATATTTCCCGATATTGAAATATCCGAAAATATCCGCATTCAAACTTCAAAATGTAACTGAAATTTAACTATTTAATTTGTATTTAAACAAAAGATGAAAAATTGTAATAATACATCAAATTAACAATAACTAATTCGATCACATAAAATCCATACGATAATGTTTCATAATTCATCGTATAATCCATAGCCTAATTCAATCACACAAAATCATAAAAAAACATAAAGCAAAGGCATCATACATGTTTTAAATTGTAGCAAATACCATAATCTACCTTAGTAGCACACATATAAACTAAAATATTGCGTTCTTTCTCCATGAAGTGGTTGAAGCTTCAAAAGATGACCCTGCAGAAAAATATAAACGTGTATATTAGTTTATAAACAATTAAATTTCATAACTAACCCAAAACTTCATTCACTGAGTATAACCACATCAAAACTTCATTCACTGAGTATGCCCTATATTACCTAACTGCAGTTGCATCTTCGATTAGCAAACAAGGCATCATGACTTCAGAAAAACAAAATGAAGTATAAAGGTTTTAACTAACTGAGTATGCCCTATATTACCTAACTGCGGTTGCTGTTGTGGCTGTAGTTTGACAGAATGTGGTGAATTGGTGGGATGCTAGTGGATTGTGGAAGGCAGTGGAGTTGTTTGAATAGGTTGTTGATGGCAGTTTTGAGGTGTTGATGCTGACAGGAAATGAAGAGTAGAAGTTGGTGCAGTGGAAGTGTATGCAGTTGTGGAAGAGTAGAAGTTGGTAGGCAGTGGAATTGTACTGTGTATGCAGTGGTCCAGTGGAAGTGCAGGCAGTGAATGAAGTTTTGATGAAGGAGGGTTGGCTGAAGTGATGGTTTGTGAAGGAGCTGAAGTGACAATGATGAGGAGCTATGTAAATGAATGTGGAAGGAGAATGGTGCTGTAGTAGTGATTCAAGGCATATTAGTGAATAATGGTGGTGTTTGGGTGTTTGGTCGTGGCAGTCGGATGAAGTGTTATAGGTGAATGAAGGTTGGAAAGAGGAGTGGTATGTGAAATGGTAGCAGTTTGAAGATGTGGTTTGAATGTTGATGCATGTAGGCAAAAGTACCGCAAGTGTGCTTGGTTGGTGAAGTTTGAAGTGTTGTTGCAACTTGCAAGTGTGGTTGCAGTGAAGTGTGGTTAGTGAAGTATGTAAGGTGTAATGAACTAGTGAAGTATGTAAGGTTGCAGTGAAGTGTGGTTGCAGGGGAATGTGTAGCAGTGTAGGCAAGTGCAGCTGCGCAAGCTATAAATACATTAGCTACAATTAAGTTGTTTGTAAATCAAGAACACTTACCATTACCCTTTGCGAAGCATGTTTATAACGTAACCATAGCATCATCAACAAACTCGACATTGTGACCTAATAAAAATTTAAAAACATGGATATTGTGTTGAAAACATATAGAAAAATATAATAGTTTTACCAATATCGGATGGCAACCAATCCTTTATACAACTCAAAGCTTCTACAATATCCGAAGATAATGAAGATCTACTCTCGAAAATCAATCTTCCTCCACTACTAAACGATGATTCGGATGCTACGGTTGATATCGGAACGGCTAAAATATCACGAGCGATTCTTGCAAGTATTGGAAAAGTTAGCCCATTCCTTTTCCACCATGTCAAAATATCAAAATTGTCATCATCTTCACCCATTGGTGACAACTCATCTTCTAAATATTTATCAAGTTCCGTTTTCGTAGCTTGAGAGCTACCAACTTTTTTCTCAGCATTTCTCCATTTTAAATCCATTTTTGTTCTCTTCTTAGAACCAAAATTAGAAGAATCAAACGTATCACACGAAGAATTGTTAGATTGCCCCTTAGAAGAAGTCCATTCCATTTCATATAAAGTAAATAGAGATTTCAAAGATTCTCGAATTTTTGCAACATGAACTTGTGCACGATCACCATAAACCACATCAAAGAAAAATTCAATATAAGTCAATCTATAACGGAGATCTAAAACCATACCAATACTCATCATTAGATTGCAACTGCTCCAATACTTGTCAAACTTAATTCTCATCTTTTGGGCCATACATTGAATATACTCATGTTCATGTATTTCCCAAGTTAAAATACTTTCATAGACATCGAAAATGCTTTTAAAATATAAATTAGCCGTAGGATATTTAACACCCGAAAACTTAAGTGTAACTTCATAAAATATTTTCAAACATTCACATATTTCTTTTCCTATTTCCCATTCTTCGTTTGATGGCAACCATTTGTAATCGTGTGTTAAATCAACCAATCGCTCAAATGCCGGACGCACTTCAAGAGCACTTTCAAGCATTAGATATGTTGAATTCCAACGTGTTGAAACATCATAAGATACTCCTTTCCCAATTAATCGAGTTTGAGCCAATGCATTTTCCCAATTTTGTTTTCTCATATGTGATGATTTTGTATAATTGACGCTTTGTCCAATTTTTTCAATAAGACCTTGCACCATTTTTAATCCATCTTGAACAATCAAATTTAGTATGTGCGTGCAACAACGCATATGAAATAACTCACCACCAAGAGGCACCGCATTTTTACCAACTAACCATTCATTTTAAATCTCTTATCATTACATCATTATTTGACGCATTATCAACCATAAGTGAAAATAACTTCTTATCAATATTCCATTGCAATAATTTTGATTTAAGTGAAGCGCTAAGTGCAGACCTAGTGTGTGGAGGGGGCAAATCATAATAAGCGATGACTTTTTTTTGTAGTTTCCAATCATCATCAATAAAACGACAAGTTATGCAACAATAGCCTATGTTTTGGTGTTCAGAGGTCCACAAATCTGTAGTGAGGCTAACACGGGTTGACAAGCAATCAAATATCTCTTGTAATTTGCCTCTCATATCATTATAGACTTTTAAAACATCACATCGAACTGTATTTCTAGAAAAGAATTTAACTGTTGGATTAATACTTCTAATATACTCTTGAAAATACGCATGTTCAGTCATGTTAAATGGATAATCATGCTTAGCAACCATACGTGCAAAACACATTCGGCTTCTATGTTGATCAAACTTCCAACTCGATAATTTAATTGGTTTGTTGGGAGAACTTTTGGTAGTCAATAGTTGTTGTCCAGATATTCTTAGACGAGTGGGATTTTTTGGACATGATTTTAGATGATTTTTCAAGTGGGTTGTTCCCATTGAAGTAGCTCCATTAAATAATCTAGAACAATGTTTACAAGTGGCTTTAATAGCACCTTCCACTACTTCTCTATTAAAATCTTTCCATACATTGGATTTCAAAATTCATACATTTGAAGGTGTGGACTTGTCTACATCCATAGAAAGGTTTTCAGATACTTGTGTGTTTGGCAAGCTAGAGTCTGTAACCATGTTTGAACTGTTTCAATTTTCTTCCACGACTACAACGTCATTAGACTCATTACCACAAATATCCTTGTTACTACAACTTGACGAGGCGTTCGTCATTTTCAAAACTCTACAATACCAAATAAAATATATGTCATTACTGTCCAAGTTTATCACAAACAAGTCATTTTATCACAATTCACAAATAAATAAATTTCATTGTGCCTAAGTTTCATTACTGTCTAAAATAAATTTTATTCTATCAAATGACCAAATGACTCCTATTTCCAAACTCCACCCATTTTGAGGTCTACCATATTGCTCCAATCCCTCTTTTCTTTCTAGTTGCTTTATTATGAAAAATCTTAATTTTGCAAAAACTAATCAGTCCTCACCTGGCTACACTGACTCCATCACTGATATTAAAAAAACATGAAAATATTATTATTTAGTAACTGATATTTTTTACATGAAATTTTGATTGCAGGTAAATTGTTGGAAGTAGCTTGTGGTGTACGAGGAGCATCCGGTAAGCAGTTAAAGTTCACCAGATGTTCATTGAAGGGTTAATGTGTGAAATATATACCAAAATGGATCATGAAAAAAGAAAAAAGAATCCCTGAAAATTATTTACTTGAATAAACTCAAAATGGGGCAAAAACGGAGTCCATTGATTTTATTTGTTTTAATTTTTGTATGTAGAACAAAATGTTTTGTTTATTGTTCCGACAAGTATTTTACCCAGATGTAAAATTATTGCAATTGTTCATTGCATTACAATATACTTTTATTTTTGCTCGATTTATTATAATATGTGTAGTATTAAATGTGCTGTTCAGCTATCGCTTTTGTTAACAGTTTTAAAGAAATTTTTTAGGATTAACCATTACTTTAAGACTTGAATCTGTTCATTGCAAAAATACGATTACTTTCTTGTTAGTCTTGTTTAATTTTTGTTAACCAAAAACTTACAAACCATTGCACAAGTTTATGCTTACTACTGCATTTCGACTATCAAATCCATCAGTATTTGTGTCTTTGCTCGCAGCATTCAACGGTTTATCCTAGTTAACTGCTGCTGAAAATTCATACATACGGTACCAGGGATTACACAACATCTAATGAAATATTAAACAACATCTAATTAAATACTGAAGTCAAATACAAGTTCTTCCTGAACTGTGTTCATTCTGCATTCAGTTCTTAAAATAACCAAAATAATATATAATAATAGCTAAAAAATAAAAACAAATGTGTACCAGTGATTCGCGATTCGCGATGAGGGGCAAGAAATTTCCGCACATAAATTGCTAGACAAAAACCGATTCACGATGAGGAGCGGCGTCGATGAGGAGCGGCGAGCGGCGGAGCGATGAGAAACGGCGGAGCGATGGGGAGCGCCGGAGAAGGCGATGTCGATTGTGTAGAATCGCGAGTGGAATAAATTACTCCAAAATAAAATGCGGCTGTGGTTTTACTTTTTAGGGTTTTGTTTTACTTTTAACACGGGTAGGGTTTCAATACGGGTACGTATGTGTATAGATAAAATTTAAATGGAAAGGAATTGGATGGATGGATATTTATTATGGATATAAAATAACATATTAAAATAATAATAAAATAAATTCAAACCGGACGGATATTTATCAGATACGGATATAGCCATATCCGTATCCGTATCCGAAATATGTTTCGGATATCGGATATCCGCATCCGCTTTTCGGATATCGGATAATTATCCGCTTTTCGGATACGGATGCGGACGGATTTCAGATATTTCGGGTATTCATTGATAGGCCTAGTCATTTGGGAGGCCGTGGATGAGCCAGTTGCTAGAGTAGATTTCCTTCCTAGGGAACCTAGTCCAGAATTTGTTTGGGTCACGGACAGTGGTGTTGAGTCAAGGGAATTGTCAGGACCCGAAAGGGAGGACTCTGATAGTAAGAGTCCATAGTTAGTTTGGGTTGCTTTCTCTTGGTGGTGTTCCTTTTTGTATATGTTTTTGACCCACGGATGTCATGGATGTTAAATGGTTGGCAGGGTGATAATATATCCATATATATATATATATATATATATATGTATGTATGTACGTATTTTGGTTTGGATGATGATAATTTTTGTAGAAATATTTTGGCTGGTACTTGAAATGTATATTTAGATATACAGTATGAATCTATGTGTTTACTGGTGTAGTTGGATTGTTTTTGAGTTGTTCTCATGTGTGTGAATAAATCTAACTAGCTATGGAATTTCGAGGATGAAATTCTTTTAAGGGGGAAGGAATGTAACGACCTGGGATTTTGGACATCTCGAGTTGTGAATATTAATTTATAATATTCAATAATATTGTATTTTAATATACAATATTCCCATTAATCAATAATTATATACAATTTTCCAAACCAGCATAACTTGAGTTTTCAAATCTATATAAAATTACCGATTTGATTTAAATGGAGTTTATTATATGTATATTTTGTCTTAAAAGTAAGATATGTATATATTGTATTAGATTAAATATATGTATTTTGTTTTGAAGATAAATATATATATTTTATTCTAAAGATGAAATATAATAGAAAATTTAAATTTTTGAAAGTCAAATGCATATATTTTACATATAGGAATAATAAATTTATATGGAATAAAATTGGATAGAAATTCATAATAAAGTACAAGGGTATTTTGATTTTGGGTGTATAAACAATGTTGTTTATATAAAATAAAAAGAGTTTAAGTTGAATACTTCTAAATTAATGATATATATACATTGAGTTAGAAAAGTTGGATATATGTAATAATAAGTTAAATAGGAAAATTTATAATATTTAATAGATAGAAAATGTTATAAATAAAATGATGTGCAATCACATAAATATTTATAAATAGAAGTTACATATATATATATATATATATATATATATATAAGGTCTTCGGGTTGTTCCTAGCTGATGAATTTGGGCTTCGGGCCGTTGCTTTGTGTTGAGTTATTAAATAAGTTTAGTTGTTTGCATCTTTGGATTTTTGGGCCTCGGGCCAATGATAATGTTTTATTTGTAGTAAAATTTGTTAAGTAAAGAATTTGGTTTTAAAGTAAAACAAAGTACAAAGCAAATTGACTTTCCAAAAATTATATTAGGAAAAATGATTCGAAATAAATATTTTAAAACCAATCTTTCTTCAATGCTAAATGTTTATTTTAAGTTGTATAAAGAAAAGAAAATTTAGGAAACAAGCATGATTTGCTTGAGATTTTATTTAAGTTATTTAAATAAGTTATTTTATCATTAAGTGGAAAAGCTTTTAAAAAACAAATAATTTATTATTAATCCTTGTGTTTTTGAATTAAGTGAAGTATAATTGAAATAATTAAGGAAAATAAATGTTTATACTTTTGAATTAATACAGATTCTTAAGTGATTTTAAATTTATAATAATCATTTAGTTTCACATATAATAATGGATATTAAGAAGACGGTTCGTATCGACTGATGTACGCCGTCGTATGATTGAAATGAATATCGTTGTATAATTTTACGGTTATCTATTACGACGTTCCCAAACTGAATAGTTGTGTTTATTTTAGATTGTTCAAACTGGTTGACATTTGGTTAGCGGAAACAGACATCATTCCGCTGAATAGTAAATTTGACTTCTGAGGATAGTATAAGCCATATATCTGATGTTATGTGTGTAATTGTTGCAAGCAATGATAATGTTTGACCTATTATTCATGCATATATTTGTTATTTTTCTGTTAGTTATATTTGAGAACAAAATGTGAATCGATCTATGGAAGCAGATTGATTTGAATATCTATGTGATTGTGAATTGTGACTTCTGAAGTGATAAGTACCGTTGAGGCTGATAGCCTTATTCTGTTTGGATTAATTTTAAACCTCGTTTTTTTTAAAATAAATATTATTTTTAATAATAATGATTTTTAAAAGAATTGATAAATATTTTGCAAATATCAAAAGTAGTTTATTTATTATTTTTGGAAATCTTTTTAAAGGTATAATTTTCATAAGTACGTATTATTTAAACTAATTCCAAGTATTAAACTATTTTTAATGATACTTTAAAGACTAATTTTTAGTAAATTAGTATTTAAGTATATTTTCTTCAATATAAATCTATTTAGCATAAATGTTGTTTTAAATAATATTTTATAATAACTTTTATAATGAGTATTTTATTTAATAAACTTGGAAACAATATTTGGAATTTCATAAGCATGATTTAGAAAGAAATGGTTATATATATATCAAATGAAATAAGCTTTCTTAGTAATTTTAATCTGTTTGAATTGTAAATGTGAACAAGGCTTAATGGTTGCAACGGGAAATAACTTGGTTATATTGATTGATGGTTTTGATAGTTAAATAACCGACTATCAAATTTGAAAAAAACCTAACTTTGGAAATATCTAGAGGAGACTCGAGAAATATATGGTACCATTATCGTTTGACGTGCTATACCGTATGTATAAACTCGTTTGTTCTCTAAGACGAATTATAAGGAGACCCGTCCACTAACGGTTAGGAGGTGAACTCCGATATTATATTTTGTCTGTGTATTTCCTAAAGAATCGGGGTTGAGCTTACCGGAAAATAGCGAACGTTGTTTCGAAGAGACCGGGATCGGATTTGAAATTCGAAAACCACTTCGATCCAACGAGTACGTTTTCGTGATGAAGACATGAGCTTGGAGTCGAAGATGGAGCAGTAAAATGCAAGGGCTACTCGCTACTAATCCTAAGGGAGATTCCAAAAAGGATGTAGTAGGAATAGTGTCTTCGGTTCGGTATGAACCCGGAACAGACTTGTATGGATGAATGCTTTTAGAACATCGTCAGGTGGACGATGATCATACTAATGATATATTCTAAAAAGGTAATGCGCAGCCTCAAACCACGTCAACTGGAAATGACTGAAAATCAGGGGATATGCAACAAGGTTAAGTGGGTAGCACCCAAGTAGGGTAAGGTCATCCCTGTCTAGATGTCCCTTTTATATTCGGCTGTGTGGGCAGTTGTTGATCCTAACCTCGGGGTGATCTTACTCGGGCTATCCAGTAAGGGGTAGTCCGGTCTTGTGTTGCAGGGGAATGGATGGGTCCTCGGTACGCTGATCTTGGCCAAGTACTGTGATAGGTGGTACTCCAGTGCCTAGTCATTCGTTGGAAATCCATTCTCCCTAGGTACCTTTTACGGTTTTGATTGTATAACCCACTTTGTGGCTAGTATGTTGGAATTTAATAATGTAACAATTTCAGCTATTTGAATAAGTATTTGTATATAAAACCTATTATAATATCAAAGGATTTTATAAGAAATGTTTTGGCTATCGTAAGGTAAAAACCCGACATGTTAATTTGTGGCGTGGTTTTATGAGATGCTTTTGATTTTAAAAGGATTTTCAAACTTTAATAAATCAAGTTGAATGTGTTTCTCACGCTAGTTTACCAGACTGACCCGGCTTGGTATTTTTCATATATGCTCTGGTCAGATTGAGCATATTTCCAGGTTTAGCTAGAAGAGTGGAAGCTTCAGGAGAGGAGCTGGAACCAGGGATGTATTGACGTAGATGCTTATATTAAGTCTGTATTTGGTTGTATGATCAACTAGTTGTAAGGACAGGATTGTTATAAACTGTCCAGGTTGAAGGGTTGTAACTTTGATTTAAAGTTTGTGTATATTATTAAAGCAACAGTTTTGGTTTCGTGTAAAGATTTGTTTACATTATAATTTATTCAATCCGCTGTGAGATTTTGATTGTTCTCTTTCGTCTATCTTCCTTTTATTCCTACTTTCTTTCTTCTTTCACTGTCTGTCTTCCCGTGCAATTTGATTGACAAGTGTGGTTTGAAGTCAGTTTAAATTGGTACAGAAAAATGGTTTGTGACATTTGCCAACTGTAACAACCCGCCTTTCATTCCACAGAAAGACGCAACGTTAATAAGAAAGAAAGGGATTGAAAGAGAAAAGATAAGAAAGAAAGAACTAAACAATAACAGAATCTCACAATGGAACGAATAAATTATATTACATCACATAGATATTGCATAGTATCATATACGTCAGGGTTATACAACTTATTCATCACAACACATTAGACAGTTATAAAACCTGTCTATCATACATCTCAAGAAACAACACAGAGATACTAACACAGCGGAATCACAATACCTATAAACGTTGAAGCCTCCTGCTTCATATCTCCTCCAAAATTCCGTCAAAGCAAACCTGAATCTCTTGGCTACTCGTAAAAATTTGAGTACCCAAGAGTTTAAGAAAACAGAAAATAAACACTAGGTCAGACATGGGTCTGGTATGTGTGGACAAGTTAAAGTTGCTTAACTTTGAAAAACCTTTGAAAACAAAAGGTATCTCGTAAGTCTTCCCGCACACAAACACGGAAAAGTTTTTACCTTATGATAACCAAAACATTTGATAGGAAACCTAGTTATATTATAATAGTGTCTAGGATTTTCAAGTAAAATACAGAAATAGTTGGAATGCTTACATCTCATGTTCCAACATAGTTGGGCACAATCAAAACGTATGGAACTTATTGGAGATTGGATTCCATACAATAGCAGGGCTACTTGGGTACCGCCCGTCACAGTACGTGGCCCAATCACTTTGACGGCCCGGATTTTCGCGTTCGAAAATAGACATCCATACTTCAACTTGTATTCGAATGCCGCAGATTCAAACGTTCAAATCCGATTCGCCGGAGCTTATAACACATTAAGTACAACACAGCGGAAGAAAATGAATAATATCATTGATACAACAATATCCGATACAAATATCAAAGACAAAATACAGCAGCGGAAAGAGATAACATAAACTTGACTCCAAAGAAGAAACTCCAATATCAGCAAACTCCATCTCCAAAGCACCAATCCAGAAATAGCTCGAACTTCCAATCAAGTGGTACTAAGCAAGGTCAGTCATTTAAAGACTAAAGAAGATTTCCAAAGACTGAAAGCTACTGAATCTACTCCTACTATTTGATTATCTAAAAAACCCAACTCTAAACGGCCCATGTGGAAAATTATGGGATCCCAGAGTTTAGGAAGGGAACAATAAACTCCGGGTCAGTCATGGGAGTTTATGAGCAAATAAAAACAGTTTTACTTTTAAAACAAACAACAAAAGAATTTAAAACATTGAAATCCGCAATGCTTTTTGGAAAATGAAAGTACCTAAGACCTCCCACCGCACACACCATGCAAACGTAGAATTAGAGGAGATTTCTCCTTATGATAGTCAAAATATTCGAAAACCATTTTGATATTATTATTAGTGCACAATGGAAAACATTTCGAAAGTATAATATTAATCTTAGCCAGCATACAACATTTCGTCATATGCCTGCTATAGCTACAATGTTCAATAGCAGGTTACCGCCACATTCCATGTAACATCCCGCCTTTTCGCACACTTTAAACCGACACACGTGCCAATTCAAAGCATACGCAAGGGCGGATTGTTATGGGGTAAATAAGAAAACAGAGAAGAAATAAAACAAAACAGAATCTCACAGCGGAAGGATAAAATATAATAATAAATACACAGTTCAAAACAGTTTACAAACACTTGATTTGCTTTATACAATAAATATCAGAGTTACACCTACCAATACAATCAATGCAGCGGAACAGTATGAGTGTGGTGCAATACTATAGATAATAATAATACGACTCCTTCGTCTTCGTCCTTCAAAGCTAAAGTCTTCGATCCTGAAACGCTCGGACTGACCCGAGCGAATTTGAAAAGACAAAAACACTCGAGTCATAACTAAAAGATCTTATGTGAGTTAAATTAACAGAAATAAATATGAGTACAGTAACTCAAGAGATGCTCGGGATTTACATCTCCTAAGGATCCGTTAAACTATTTACTATGTAGTATATTGCGCTATTATAATAGTGTCTATTTATAAAATAAACTTACTTTTTAATAGCGTTAAGGGGTTACCCATATAGCCCTTAACACAAATAATGCCAATAGTCTATACAGTACCGTAATACCTCCTGATCGGGAAGCTACCAGAGGATACTCCATAGGTACGACACAAATAGAAACTCGTATAAAGGCTCGGTATGGTAGGTGACACGGCACAACTAGGCAATGCTAGGGTAGATATACCAATTGCTATCCAGGCTGGTGGAAACGCGTAGCCGCAGTTACCGCCCACCTCGGACTAACTCCCCAAAATCAAAATATAGAAGTGGCCACTGAATCAATCCAAAATCCAAGTATAATATCGAAGAGGAGGGTCCGATCAGAGGAATGACCTCATTGGCCTGAGAATCGCTCCTGTTTTAGCCACCTTATGCCAACTCACGGGAGTCGGGTCCACGTATTTACCTTACAGGAAACGTCACCACCACCTACTTCATTCTGGAATCTCCACCGCGTACACGGTTAGTCAAAGTGGTTTTCGGTATCGACAGAGAGTATGTCAGATATCCGATCCCGGTCTCTTTGCCAACCCATCGTTATTATAACACCGCGGTCATTTAAAAATAGGTTATACTTTAAAAATCAGAATAAACATTCCATTTCATGACCATGAATACGATATCATTTCAAAACCCAAAACCATATTTTATCACTTATCCCAAATATAATTCTTTTCCAAAATCATAATGCTTTAACTTCATAACGTCTGAAAATCAAATATTTTCAAATCATAATATTTTGAAAATCATAATTTAAAACCATAACTTCTATAAAAACTTGAATGGTTTGGACTTTCAACGGTATATGAATTAAATGGTTTAACTTAAATGTTACTTTGTAAAGAAAATAGTTCTCATGGCTTTACAAATACATTTCTTTATTAAAGTCTAAACCAAAATTTATATTATCTCTCTCAAGTTCCAAAACCACTTCAATTTATTTATATATATGTATATCCATTTTGAGTAACAATATTTCAAACTAAAATTGGATTTTATTCTTTCAACAGATCAATTGTTCTATTAATTAGTCTTGAATATTCACATAAAATCCATAAATAATAAGACTTCAATTTCTAGTAATAATATGTATATATTTTTCCAATTCAAATTATACTAGAATATTCATTTCAATTTATTTTGGGAAAAATCCAATTATAAATATCATATCTTAAAATTTCCAAACTTAACATTTAAACATATGATATAAATTATTAAACTTCATTTTCTTAATTTTCTTCCATTTTTAAATAAAGATTTTTATACACCTTTTAATTTCAAAATTTTCAACTTCATATGTATATATATGGAAGAATAATATTTTTACAATATAAAATTTAAGATTATTAGAAACCGTATTCCATCCAAACCATAGAAATCACATTAAAATAGTTATATATAGACCGCGGTGCCTGTATAAAATTTTCTATCCTATGGTCAAGTGATACGGATATTTATCATTTCAATCCGCAATTTAAAAAATATAAAATTTTGCGGTTATATATCATTTCAAACCACAATCCCGAATGAAATGAAATATGCATGATAATTTGCAATTTAATGATATACAATAAACATCCATTCATCAACATCATCCATCATCCAAATCGCAATCATCAATCAATATCAATCAATAACAATATTATTTTTGGTACTACATAACAGGTAATACTGACAATTTTATTCAAATTAAATTTAACATCTATTAATCTACAGTCTATATTCAGTAATAAATTATATAACTGTTAACTAGCAGTTCATATACAAACAAATAAATCTTAACTGTAAATTTATACGCAATAAATTAATTAAATTAACAGTTAAATTTAATAAATGCAATTCAACAGATATGAATAAAATAAACATGCCAAATACTCATAAATAAATTTCTATTCATTTCTAAAATTAATTTAACAAACATAAAAGCTTCTAGTAGTTGTGAGTGGGTTAAAACACTCACCTTTTGAATTTAAATCGAATTTAAATCCGATTTAAACCCAAAAATTCGACGGTCTCAGAATTTGTCCAAACCAGCGTCAATGGATCTGGAATTAAATTACGATCCTAACAAAAGAAATTTCGCGTGAATCGGAGAACGTATGAAAGAAATATTCATTTTAAACGATTTGAAAACAAAAATAAAAAAATAAAATAAAATAAAATAAAACAAAACCCACTTAACTTCAATGGCCACGTCAGCTAAAAGCTACAGCACATCGTCGAATTTTTTCTGGTCAAACGAATATCCAAAATAGAAAACAAATTGCACCAGTAGATTACGTGCCTCGAGAACATTAACATATTTTTTTTTTGTGGAATTTTTCTGAAGTGTTTGCATTTTCATTGAAATTTTGATTGAAGTAGATCTAGGTTTTGCAACCATTTGAGGAGGAGGAGGAGATGAAGAAATGAATATACAGCAAATGACAATAGGATGGAGCTAGGGTTTATAACTGTATATATATATATTAAATTTCCAAAATTTAATTAAATTTACTTTCCATTATTTATTGTCAATTAGATTGATTTATCATTGGATTCATATTTCAATATGTAAATATCCCCAATTTCATCTGCACTTATATTTACATAGTTTCTAAATATTAAATTTCAAATATTACTTCATTTAACGTTACGTATTTATTATTTATTACTTGCTGCAGTTGATTATCAATTATACTTAATATACTAAATAGATGGTAAATTTTGAATACTTGTTATCATTAACGTTTTATTTCCACTTACAAAATAAATGAAATTATTACATAAACTCCCTTAATTAAGTCAACCATTATCTTATATAACTTAACTGGTAATATATATATACCCAATTGCCCTAATTGGTTTATAGTTATCAGCTAAATACATACTAACTTGTAAATAAATTCGTTTAATTGCAAATGGATCTGATCAAATTTAATAGATTGAATAGATGGGTAAGCAAATAATAAATTTTCCTTTTTGTCAAATTCAAACCCATTCCTACTTAATTATCAATTACAATTTATTACGAAACATTGATTTTATGCAGTTACCTTTTATTTGCGTAGTATTACATCAATTCCTATAACCTTGGATTCATTCCCAATTCACCAAATTCAATTAATTACACTTTACAAATGTGTTTCCAATATAGGTATTGCCCAAATTAAATTTATTAGCTAACTCATATTAATAAACAAATGACTTATATGAATGATTAAAATTTTCAATTATCTCACTTTACTCCTAAACTTCTGTTATTTAATAATTATTGCTTAGAACCTGATTTTAATCTTCCCATTATCTATTTAATTCCTTCTAGAATCATAGCTAATATTTGTCATCCCTTCATTACCCAAATGTTCTTATCCCATCAAATTTTAGGTTATCGAAATATTAATTGTCAATTTCTTTAATTGCACTAAATTTATGTATTAAAGGTTGCACTTAACCCAAATACATAAAACTTGCCCAATTTCTCCTTAAATCAATAACCTTTATATACAAATATGTTTATCATAAATTTTATCTACTCTTCCTTTTTAGGTAATGTCCTATATATTAGATTTCCATGTAATTTGCAATAAATCATACTCGTAGTTGTATCACATTAAATGAATAAATAAGTGTTGACTCTATTCTTTTGATTCAACATTGGTTTACGTTATATTTCATAAATATTTCTACATACATCAGGATTTTTTAAAAATGGTTGTAACGTGAAATCTCGTCTACTTCCCATTTTATATTTAAGGCTTCTAAAACCGATTCATATCATTTCTCTAGTCCAAATTTTATTAATATAACCTTAAATTTAATTTACTCCTATCGATGTAATGGTTAAACACAAATTTCACTTATTTGCAATAAATCCACAAATTGGATTTCAAATTTTCAAATAAATAAATAAATTTTAGTTTATCACTTCTTAAATACCCAAACGTCAATGCCTTAATTTAAACTGCATTTATTACATTTTATAAAAATCCTCCATCTTAAGTGACAAATCAAAACTACCCTAACTACACAAATCATCGTATTATAAAGATATTTACACTATCCTCCATTTATTACCTTAATTTATTTAAGGTAACCTTAAATTATATCTATTGCAATGATTTCAAATTATTATTCCCCCATTCCTTTTTAATTTCAATAACGCCTATTTTAACCGTTATATTCTCTTTATTTATGCGATAAATGCAATTATTGAATCTAATACTCCATTTAATTAATAGATCCTGCTTCCTAGAATCTATATCAACAATAGGTCAAATATATACATAGAATTAGCCTTAACTTCACCTAAAAGAATTAGCTATTTCAACTACCGCACAAAACTACGCTACTGCACTATTTAATCAAATAAATTAATTGAACTTAAATCAGCATAAAGGTTATAAAATTATAAATGTAATCTTAATAAATTCATTTATTGATTTAGACTCTTTCTATACAGTAATTAACCTATTTGTGGGTATAAATAACTTTGGAATTATATTACATCTCATTAGTGCGCGTTTTATTTCCTATAACTTCTCCTTATTTAACTATACCCATTAACAACCAAAAAAATTAAATTAGCTTTATTTCAATCTATTTCCCTTCTTAACTAAATAAAATAAATGGTTAACCTAAACACTTGTTATCCTTTGATATATTCAAATTCACTTCCAACATTTATTAACAAAATGTTGCCATAGGTTTAGATTTACATAAATAAATTATATGAATAGGTAGAAAAATTGGTAATCCGCAAATGCCCAATATACACGCATTAATTACTACCTATTGTTAGAATCCATTTATTAATTTACTAGTTAATAACGGTCTTTTTATTTCTATTTACTACCAAACTCTCTATTTTATTATAGTTCCAATATATTAATACTTAGGCACATCAAGTGCTAGCCCTTTTGTTATTTATATTAAATTGGGTATGCACAAATAAGTTGTTAATTAACTATTTCTACAAAATTATATTCATACATTCAGTTCCATATCTTATAGGGTTAAATTCTAATTACTTACGCTTAATCTATCAATTTAATACTCTATTCAAACATGCATTTAAATTCTTTTTATTCTAAATAAATTTTATTAAGTGTTGACATCCACTAATAGCATTCACCTTTATTACAACCAAAGGTGACATCTTCACTACTGATTTTATATTAATGAATCTCATTTTAGTTAATATTTTTTTATTAATATTCTCAATTCAACATTTATTGATTTCTTAAAATTTACTTTTAACAAAAAGTGACAAATTACATTATCCAAATCTATTGTCATAAAATTTTATTGTTACACTAGTTTACAACTACTATACCAAATTTCTACATTTATTCTTAAACAAATTAGAAATTATATTAATTTAATTTATTAAATATTATTAATTTCAACGGGTCGTTACATTCCATGGCAGGTTATACAACTAACCGTACAGGACGCGCATTGTTTCTTTGGATTTTACAACAAGTGGTCAGGCTAAGGAACTTCCCATTTCCATATGGGAACGCCTCTGGAGGGACGCCCCGAGAACCTACCTGAATCTCTGCCAATACAAGGCCGGTTTACTCCCTTCCCGGGAGTAAAACCAAAGACATGTCATCCCCGGTCGTTTGCGACCTTTATCCGAGAGCTCTCTACACCAACAACCATAAAGCAATGTATTTGCAGTAACCGCATAGGTTAAATATCTGGGCTCCATACCGTGATACCATCCTTTTCCAGAAGGAGTGGACATAACCTAGGGGCACGACCCCCGAAACCTTCCGCATCTTTCCTATTTCGACCATTTCCGGAGAGTGAGGTCCGATGAGGTCTCGTCCACAAAGCTATGCTTTTTCATAAAGTCATGCTTCGATCAACAAATGATCAGCAGCACTTCGTATGCCACATTACCAAATTGGGTATGTATCACTAGTAACCATCAACTACATAACCTCTGAGCTCGTACGTCTCGGAGAAGGGTGTTAAGCTAAGAGAATAAATCTCCGCCACCAAACAGAAATGTATTAGATAGAAATCAGCTTTACATCTCAAAGTGTAATGTCAGACACACATCCATACAATTCTATTTCGGGTTCGAACAGAACCGAAGGCACTTCCAAAGAAACCCTTGCAAATCCGAATAATCCCTAGTCACGTCCGGACTCCCCATCGCAAAGGATGATCAAATCTCTATACCGGGAATCAGCTGGTGCAGAGACATTCGACGAGTTATCCTTTCGTTTTTGAAAATATCCGGTCTTCACCGCCGGTCTTCAAATGATATCCATAACATCGTATCATTATTTGGAATGGGTTATGTGACACAAGGTCCTCTCCCGGCTAAACCGAATAATGAGCACAATATTTAAAAACATATGGATATGGGATTTCAGTTAAGTCACAACTTAAAATCCAAAACCTTTCCTCAATTGGTTTAAAAAATCACCATTTACAAATTTTTAAACAAAAAGATTTACTTCACAAAGTTCACCAATATTTCACAAAGATTCATTCACAGCTTTCCAAAGCAATTTCCTTTTCAAATTGGATTATCTTATCCAATTATTAAACCAAAGATTCAATTTATAGCTTTCAAAACCATTTTCAAAGATTCATAGCTTTCAAAAACAATTCTCTTTTCAAATCTTTTATATAAAAGATACACCATTTAAAATCCTCTTTGATTTCAAAACAAAGTTTAACAATCTTTCACAAAGATTCATTCATATCTTTCAAAACAATTCACAATTTCATTTTAAACTTGAAATTTTTCAACACAAATTGGAAAGCCTTTCTTTATATAAAAGCTATTATTATTTGAAAACAACTAATTTTCGTTTTGGGAAAATCCAATTACATTTGCACAAGTTAAAGCTCTTCAAATATAAAATTTTGGGTTAAATTCAAATTCCCAAATCAATACTTTTATAATGGTTTAAAACCCATATAAACACATTTATAAGTTGAATAACCTTTTTAAACCATAATTTCCAAACATAGAATTCAATTTCTAATCTTTTATTTAAATTCAAATCAAATTATTTAAATTCCAAACTTTATCAAGTTATTCAAAATAACTTTTATCTCTAAAACTCCCTTTCAAAAGCTTTTTATATTAATCCAATTTCATTTCCAAAACCATTTGGATTCAAAACTCAATTTTTAAACTATTTCAAAAATCCGTGACTTAACCAATTTTCCTCATGCAATCCATATTGTGTGTGTATGGTGTAGTCCAGGGACTTTGCACAATAGTGCAACAACATTGCAACAACATCAATTATCACAGACTCAAACACAGCAATATAGATAAGCGGTATATTCCAATAACGCTTACCTTCATTCACAGATTCACAAATAAATGTATTGTAGACAAAATAAATAGATAAATAAATTACACACAGCCCAATTTACAGAACAGAATATTACAATCCAGAGATCACAATCAATTCAAGGCATTTCATACAATGCAAACATTCATAAGCAATCCAAGCATTCAATAATCATTTATAAACAGGATTAATTAATTGTCTAAATCCTAAATTAATTCAATTTAATTTCTGATTATATTAATTACTCATGAATTAATTACTCAATCCTAATTCATTAATTACAATTCATTTAGTATTAATTAATTAATTATTAAATTAATCCTTAATTATCCATCTTAATTAATTACCTTTAATTTGTTAATTAGTCCTTAATTAATCACATTAATTAAATTAACTTTTAAGTTAATTACATACTTAACCCTTAATTATAAATAAATCAACTTTAATTAATAAATCAATCAATCCCTAATCATTAAATAATTAACCCCAAATTATTTGCTCTTATTAATTAATGAACCTTTAATTAATTACCATTTAATTAATTATCCTTAATTAATTAAACAAATAAATTACACGTTAATTAATTATCATTCCTTAATCACCTTCAATAATTAATTAACCTTAAGCTAATTAATTAATTAATTAATTAATATTTAAGTAATTATATTAACAAAATATTAATTACTTACCTAATTAAAATAAAAAAAAATTATCTTTAGTAATTACTTCAATTATTATTGCTTTATTGTTTTTAACCTTGTTTAATGATTCAATCATTATCCCATTAGTTAATTTAAAAGATTAAGGTTTTAAATAACATTTTATTTTAATTATCCTTTTTAATAAATTAATGACTTAATTATCATAAATCATATTTAACTTTAAAATTAACTTACTAATTGAATCATTAAATTTTTGATTTGAAATAACAAATCAAACTAAACAAATTTTAAACATATATTTTAACATTTAAATCTTTTAAAACTTGTTCTTAAAACATTTTACTCGAAAATAAACCTATTTTCAATTATACTTAAATCTTTAAACTTGATTTAAAAACTCATCGAACTTCAACTAAAATCTGGAAACAGATTACTTTTAAAAACAAAGACATTTCAAATTTGATTAAGATTGAAATTCAAAAACTTGTTTAAATTTTAGAAAATTAAAAACTGCTTTTAACCCAACGTCCCAGACCCGAGTAAAACCATTAAAAACCTTAGACACTCTCGAGAACTCATGCTACCATCAGACTTCGAGTCAAACATCATATTTCACGAGTTCGAACTCCAGTATTCTCCTCCTTCCTCAACTTTCAACCTCACCAGACATTTGATGATATCGCGTGCATGTGCACGATCGCATTGATCATCTCCGGTCACCATCGCGACCAAACGCAAGTCGTAGATGATTATCTCGTATCGAATGGCCACCCAGATCGACCGATGCTCACCAGAAATGAAATTCGAGTTACTGAGCACCAACCTAGAACAGAACCGATCGTCGAACTTCACCTCGTACCGATGAATTAGTCAACCTGGAACCACGCCACTCTGACCAAATCAATGTCACACACCCTACCTTCGATTCCCCTAGGTCCGGCCCCGACCAATTCGCCATCGACGGTGAACTCTCTCTCCAAAACTCGACGTCCCAAACTGTACTTAAAACCCAACATTACCCTTGACGCTCTGCCACACTCATCAGAAAAATTCATGAGTATTTTTCTATGAATCTTCATCACCCAAGCTACCTTCAGCCATTATCACAACCTCCCTTACTTCGCCGACGACCGGCAATTGCCACAAACCCAAATTCCGGTCATCTAGAAATTTCTCATCCATCCCAAATTTTAAAATCATAATTTCTATACTAAAATTCATCATTTATTAATATGAATTTGATTATGTAATCAAAATCCGATTTAAAGATCATTAAATTTTTGACATAATATTAGTTTCACTGTCTATTTTAAATTTCCAGACATACTAAATTAATTTTTCCTTAAAAATTGTTTTTTAAGCCTTATTTCTTGATGATACCAACATATTATATGTAAATTATGAAGCCTAATACTAATTCATTTAGGTGATATGAATTTTTAAACTTGTTTTTAAGAACCTGTAACTTAAGAACAGGTTTAACACATTCACATACATAGACGTGCATATCAATATCCATAAACATACACATACATGCAATCATCAATCAAGCACCTTTGAGATCATGTTTCACAGATTATTCAGATAATTATTAGGTTGGGTTCGCTTACCAGAGATTGAAGAACAGAGAACTGATTTTGTTCTGAAATCTGGAATTGATAATTATCTAGACTTGAAATTGGAAAAGAAAAATTTGAGATGATCTGATTAATAACTTGCTTTGATATTCTAGTTTCCAGCTTGCATTTTAAATCCAGACTTTGATTTTCAGATTTTTTGCTTGAGGTTAAAACAGATTTTGTTGAAGTTGCATTCTGATCAGAATTTTGATTCCTGTTTACCACTGAATTTTGATGCTCTGATCTTTATATTTCTTTGCATTGAAATGCTTTAGGTTGAATTGGTTTGCCTTTTCTGGTCTGTATGCTTTTGTTCTCAGGCTTGTTGTTTTCAAGTTTTTTTCTTTTGATTTTGAGATGATTTGTTTTTCTTTGAAAATGAATGCTAAGGATTTGAGAAGCCTGTTTTCTTTATTATTAATTATTTTTACATATGAGATAAAATTGACACTTGTATAATTGCATGGCAATATTAATAACACTTGTTAATGCATATATTTATTTAGCTACAAATGTCTAAATATGTGTTAATAGGCTTACACTTGTATTCCTTATGTTTTAAATGCTTACACATGTCATTTTAAAATAACATTTTCTTTTATTTATGTTCAAAATCCCTACTTAATTTTAATTTATGAATCATGCTTTATGCTTTTAAAACTTTTTTTAGTATAAATTATGTATCATGTTCTACACTTTTGTATTAACAACTACATTCATTTAAAATATGAAAGAAAATGTATTTGAATCCTTTTATAAATATATATATAAGTTTAAAACTTTTTATTTTTATTCACATTTTCATTCATGCATTATATTTTATACTATTATAAATGTTGTTTTAGACCTTTAGTTAATACATTTATAACTTAGTTCATAAATACTTTTAAAAGAAAGAACTTTAAATCTTTTTGTTAAACTTAGATGTTGTATATATATATATATATATATATATATATAAATTATACTTACATAACCTTTTAAAAGAAATTTATTTGAAATAAAATTAAACATTAATAAATAAAACACATATATTTTATTTTTATAATTTCCAGCTTAAAATTCAATTCAATTTTATTTTTATATTTTCAAATCCAAATTAATTCTCAATTAATTCACAATTAATCCATAATTTAACCAAAATTTTATATTAATTACCAAATTAATTTGGTAAAACAATCAGGAATGTCACAGATTCCACCCCTTAGAAAATTTCGTCCTCGAAATTTGAAAGTAGAGAGACAACAAAAGAACAGATGAACATGTCAAAGATATGGTTCACCAGACTAAACTGAACATTTGTTCTGCATTGGCTTACCAAATCAGAACATCAAAAATAGATACGAGAACAAACTCATTCAACACTATACAAGATACTCGGGTCATCAGATCTACGAAATATATAGGGCCATCAACTAGTTCAAAGGGATAACTAATCATTCGTAGAATATATCGAGACCCAGACAATAGTTATATGGATTTTATCTTCCATGATTTTCAAACACTTGATATAAACTCCAAACTCGGGTTGGAGTATCTCAAAGTATATTTAACTTGTCCCTCTTCGCACTTGGTCCACACAAGAAATTACAATAGAATTTCAAATTTGGTTTTAACCGATATTGTTTTATCGATACAATTCAAATTTAACTTCATATTTCATTAGCCAATTTATTCCCGTAAAATTTTAATTTCATTAAAGTTGAAAACGAGAAGATTGATAAGAAATCGATGAAGATATGAAGTAAGGATTTTCTACAACGGTTCGTAGGGCCACCATCATACCAAAACTTCTCCTTCGAGCTGCCACGAAGCCATCAAAGAATTGAAACTGGATCAAAGGAGATTGATAGAGAAAATTGTTTCTGTTGTTGCAGGGTATTGACCATTTGAAGTGGTACTCCCCTGTCCCCTTATCTCGTCCTCTTCTTGCACTCCTACTTACTATCAGTGAATAATAAGCGAATTTACTGAGGCATACAGACGGATATCTTACGGATATACTCATTCTAGGGTATACTTCACCCTATCTCTAATGAGTTACTTTTTGTGTTATACTCTAAAAGCTGAAGTTCAATCTTCAGCTTTGATACTAAATGTGACGACCTGGATTTTCGTGTTCGAAAATCAACATCCATACTTCAACTTATATTCGAATGCCGTAGATTCAAACGTTCAAATCTGATTCGCTGGAGCTTATAACACATTAAGTAAAACACAGCGGAAGAAAATGAATAATATCATTGATACAACAATATCCGATACAAATATCAAAGACAAAATACAGCAGCGGAAAGAGATAACATAAACTTGAACTCCAAAGAAGAAACTCCAATATCAGCAAACTCCATCTCCAAAGCACCAATCAAAAATAGCTCGAACTCCCAATCAAGTGGTGCTAAGCAAGGTCAGTCATCCAAAGACTGAAGAAGATTCCAAAGACTGAAGGTTAATGAATCTACTCCTATTATTTGATTATCTGAAAACCCAACTCTAAACTGCCCGTATGTAAAATTGTGGGCACCCAGAGTTTACGAAGGGAATAATAAACTCCGATCGGTCATGAGACTGGTTTGAGGAAAGAAAAACAATTTTATTTTTAAAACAAACAACAAAAGAATTTAAAACATTGAAATCCGCAATGTTTTTTGAAAAATGAAACTACCATAAGGCCTTCCACCGCACACACCATGCAAACGTAGAATTGGAGAAGATTTCTCCTTATGATAGTCAAAAATGCTTGATACGTGAAAACTATTTTGATATTACTATTAATGCACAGTGGAAAACATTTCGAAAGTATAATATTAATCTTAGCCAGCATACAACATTTCGTCGTATGCCTACGATAGCTACTATGTTCAATAGCAGGTTACCGCCACATTCCATGGCAGGTTATACAATTAAAACCGTACAGGGCGTGTATTGTTTCTTTGGATTTTATAACAAATGGTCAGGCTAAGGAACTTCCTATTGCCACATGGGAACGCCTTTGGAGGGACGCCCCGAAAACCTAACCGGATCTCTGCCAACACAAGGCCGGTTTACTCCCTTCCCGGGAGTAAAACCTAAGACATGCCATCCCCGGTCGTTTGCGGCCTTTATCCGAGAGCTCTCAACACCAACAACCACAAAGCAATGTATTTGCATTAACCACATAGGTTAAATATCTGGGCTCCATACCATGATACCACCCTTTTCCAGAAGGAATGGACATACCCTAAGGGCACGACCCCTGCAACCTTGCCGCATCTTTCTTGTTTCAACCCTTTCCAGGGAGTGAGGTCCAATGAGGTCTCGTCCACAAAACTACGCTTTTTCATAAACCATGCTTCGATAAACAAATAATCGGCAGCACTTCGTATGCCACATTACCAAATTGGGTATGTATCACTAGTAACCATCAACTACATAACCTCTGAGCTCATACGTCTCAGAGAAGGGTGTTAAGCTAAGAGAATAAATCTCCGCCACGAAACAGAAATGTATTTGATAGAAACCAGCTTTATATCTCAAAGTGTAATGTCAGACACATATCCATATAATTCTGTTTCGGGTTCGAACAGAACCGAAGGCACTTCCAAAGAAGCCCTTGCAAATCTGGATAATCCCTAATCACGTCCGGACTCCCCATCACAAAGGGTGCTCAAATCTCTGTACCGGGGATCAGCCGGTGCAGAGACATTCGACGAGTTATCATTTCCTTTTCGAAAATATCTGGTCTTCACCACCGGTCTTCAAATTCTATGCATAACATCGTATCATTAGTCAGAATGGGTTATATGACACAAGGTCCTCTCCCGGCTAAACCGAATAATGAGCACAATATTTAAAAACATATATATATATATATATATATATATATATATGTTTAAAACTTTTTATTTTTATTTTACATTTTCATTCCTTCATTATATTTTATACTTTTATAAATTTTGTTTTAGACCTTTAGTTAATACATTTATAACTTAGTTCATAAATAATTTTAAAAGAAAGAACTTTAAATCTTTTTATCAAAATTAGATGTTGTGTGTGTGTGTGTGTATAAATTATACTTACATAACATTTTAAAAGAAATTTATCTGAAATAAAATTATACATTAATAAATAAACGCATATATTTTATTTTTAGAATTTCCAGCTTAAAATTCAATTTAGTTTTATTTTTATATTTTCAAATCCAAATTAATTATCAATTAATTCACAATTAATCCATAATTTAACCAAAATTTTATATTAATTTCCAAATTAATTTGGCTCAAAAATCAGGAATGTCACAATCACTATACCGAGGATCCACCCTGATCCCTTCAACACATGGCCGGAACCATCCCTTACTGGATAATCCCGAATAAGACAACCCTGTAGTTATTCATGACCAACTGCCTGCATGGCCGAATAAAAAGGGACCTCTAGACAGGGGAAATCTTATCCTACTTAGGAGCTACCCACTTAGCCTTGCTGCACCTTTCCTGTTTTAGCCATTCTCGGTTGATGAGTCTTGAGGCTACGATTACCTTTAAAGCATACATATCTTAGAATGCTCATCGTCCTCCAATGATGATGTTCTGAAAGCATTCAATCCATACAAGTTCGTTCCGGGTTCCAACGAAACCAAAGGTGCTATCTCGTTACACTCATTTTGGAATCACCCTCAGAGTTAACGACAATAGCCCTTGCACTCTGAATCTTCATCTCGAATCTGAAAGCACTATCTCCATTATACTCGTTTTGGAATCACCCTCAGAGTTTTAACGACAAATAGCCATTACCCTTCGAGTCTTCATCTTCACTTGAGTTCATGACCTATCATTTAATTTGGATCGATGTGGTTTTCGTATATCCAAATTTGAAAATTCAATCCCTGTCTCACTGAATTCCAAATGTCGTCTTTCAAGGCCAAGTTATTTTAAGTTAAAACAATTTAATTTATTATCTATATTCACACAGATAGATAATTCACGTTATCAAAGATAGATAATCCATATCATCATAATTCAACCAAAGCATCTCATATCACAAAGCAATACATATCATATATCAGAGATATCACATAATCCAAGGCATTCAATATCATTCAATCATCCATAAGCAAGATTAATCAGTTTCACCATTTCTAATTAATTTAATTACCCACAATGAATTAAGTTAATTACTTTAAAATCCTGCTTACTTAACATTAATTAATTTCAAACTATTATGAATGATAATCTAATTCTATTCCTAAATTCGAATGTTTAAATTGATTAAGGTTTATTGGTAGTGTTGCTGGTCCTGGTTGAAGACTGGTTTAGGTTAGAGTTCAAGTACATCAAGCCCGAAGCCCAAATCTCCAGTCCAGTTTATACTTGCCTAAAATGTGTACATGCTTACATATATCTGTGTATCTTCATCTATAAAACCTGTATAGTAATCAATGGCTTCTAAAATTCATGAATTCATATTTTGATCCTTAATTCTTCTTAATATTTGAATCCTATATTCTTTGAATATTATTATATGGTATCAGAGCATCACGCATCGATCTAGGGTTTCCATTCAAATTAAGATCCAGATCTATCTCTCCTGTTGGAAATAATGGCTGAAAGTAAAAGTTCGTCAATGATTGATGTGATGCCGACGATGCCTAAAATAACGGATCGGAAATTAACAGGCACAAATTATCTGGAGTGGAGTAAAACAATTCGATTATATCTCAGGAGCATGGATAAGGATGATTACTTAATCAAAGATCCACCAACATAAACAGAGCAAGAGGATCAGATCTGGTTAAGAGAAGATGCTCACTATTCTTGCAAATATGAAATTCAATTGATAATGAAGTTATCAATCTAATCAACCACTGCGAATTCGTGAAAGAATTAATGGAATATCTTAAATTTTTATATTCTAGAAAGGGCAATCTAACCAGAATGTTTGATGTATGCAAGTTTTTTTACAAAGCGGAAAAACAAGATCAATCTCACATTACTTATTTTATGAATTTGAAAAGAATATATGAAGAGTTTACTGTTTTGTTGCCTATGAATATAGATATGAAAGTTCAACAAGATCAGAAAGAGAGCAAATGGCAATTATGAGTTTTCTGGCTGGCTTTCAAAGTTTGATTCGGCTAAGGCTCAAATTCTGTCTGGATCATCAATAACTTCACTGCAGGAAGTATTTAGCCGTGTTCTTAGAACTGAAAGTTCAACTGCTTCGTCTCATGCTAACAGCAGTGCCCTGATTAGTACTAATACTAATCATACTTCATATGCTAATTTATGGAGACCACCAACTGATTTTAGACCACCATGGAACCAGTCACAACAACCTTACTCTTGGAGACCATCATCATCCCCATCCTTAAGACCACAAAGGACTGCATGGAGACCAAGTAATAAAATGTGTTCATATTGTAAGAAGCCTGGGCATTTGATTTCTGAATGTAGAAAACTTCAATACAATAACCAAAACAAAAATCAAGGATTCTGTTAATACTTCTAATAAGACTGTGTTGATGACCATAGAAGAATTTGACAAATACAAAAAGTATCAAGAATCCTTACAGAACTCAGCTAGTAATCCATCATCATCTGTATCTACTATGGCTAATATGGAAAAGCAAGCATCAAAATGGATCATTGACTCAAGGGCTACTGATCACATGTCAGGTAACCCTAAATTGTTTATAGATCTTAAAATACATGAACATAGTCAAGCTGTCACTTTAGCAGATGGGACTCAATCCAACATTCAAGGATCTGGTAACATAAATACTTCACCACCATTAAAGTCTGTGCTATTTTTACCCTCCTTATCATATAATCTTTTATCTGTCAGTCAACTTACCAAACACTTGAGTTGCAGTGTATCTTTCTCTCCTCAAACTTGTATTTTCCAGGATCTTACAACGAAGGAGATTATTGGTAAAGGTTATGAATCTAGAGGTCTTTATATTCTGGATACTTTACAATGGCTTGTTCTAGTATAGATTCATCAATCAAAGTTCATCAACAACTTGGTCATCCCTCTCTTACTCTTTTTAAACAACTTCGTCCATAATATAACCATATTACTACACTTGACTGTGAATCATGTCAATATGCTAAACTTCATCGTAGTAGTTTAAAGCCAAGAATAAATAAACGTGCAAGTGCACCATTTGAACTTGTACACTCTGATGTATGGGGACCATCATCTATTGTCTCTAAATTTGGCTATAAATACTTTGTAACATTTGTAGATTATTACTCTCGAGTTACTTGGCTATTCTTAATGAAAAACAGATCTGAGTTGTTTTTCTATTTTTTGTGACTTTCATGCTGAAATTTAAAATCAGTTCAAAAACATCTATCCAAACCCTAAGGTGTGATAATGCTAAGGAATATACCTCTTATACCTTCAGCTCTTACTTAAGCCAACATGGCATCTTGCATGAAACTTCATGTGTGGACACTGCTCCCCAAAATGGAGTTGCTCAGAGGAAGAATAGACACCTTCTGAAGACCACACGAGCATTGTTATTTCAGATGAATATCCCAAAAGTGTTTTGGGCAGATGTTGTATTAACTGCATGCTTTCTTATTAATCAAATGCCATCTACAATCCTTAATTTCAATATCCAATACAAAATCTTATGCCCTGACAAACAATTATACCCTATTAAACCTAGAATTTTTGGTTGTACATGTTTTGTTAGAGATGTAAATCCTCAATTGAGCAAGCTAGATCCCGAATCCTTGAAATGTATATTTATTGGTTATTCAAGATTGGAGAAAGGATATAAGTTTTTTTGTCCTAGCTTAAATAAATATCTGGTATCTATAGATGTGAATTTTATGGAAGATAAGCCATTCTATCAGAAATCTCATGTACCAATTCAGGAGGAGAATGATGGGTTTTTATCTCATGTACCAATTCAGGAGGAGAATGATGAATTTTTAATTTATTCTACTGTATCACCTCAAGAACTAGAAACACCTAGTATCACCGAAACAAGGCCCACTCTTGATCCTAGTCTTGATCTTCCTATCGCTCTTCGCAAAGAAAGGAGACAGTGCACCTATCTTATTTCTACCAACGTGTCATATGAAAATGTATCTGGCTCTACATATTCCTTTATGTCTGCACTAGACTCAATTAATATCCCTAGAATAGTTACGGAAGCTTTATCCAAATCAAAATGGAGAAAGGCAATGATTGAAGAAATGAATGCTCTAGAAACAAACAATACTTGGGATCTAGTTAAGCTACCAAATAATAAGAAAGCCATTGGATGCAGATGGGCGTATTCTGTTAAAATGAATCCAAATGGAACTATGGCAAGATTTAAAGCTAGACTTGTAGCCAAGGGTTATGCACAAGTATATGGTATGGACTATTCGGAAACCTTTTCTCCAGTTGCCAAGATGACATCCATCAGATTATGTATTGCTTTAGCAGCTAGATTTAATTGGAAACTTCATCAGTTAGACATAAAGAATGCATTTCTCCATGGTGGTCTCTTAGAAGAGATATATATATGGTTCAACCTCCTAGTTTCATTGCACAAGGGGAAAGTGGATTAGTATGCAAGATCATAAAAACTCTATATGGCCTGAAGCAAAGTCCAAGGGCCTGGTTCGGGATGTTTAGCCAAACACTTGAGAAATTTGGGATAGTAAAATGTAAAAGTGATTACTCAATCATTCACAAATCATCTGAACAAGGTATTATTCTGTTAGTAGTATATGTAGATGATATAATAATAACTGGTAATGATGAAAAAGGTATTACTTCTCTCAAAACTTTTATTCATGATCATTTTCAAACAAAAGATCTAGGAGAATTGAAATATTTATTGGGTGTGGAAGTTATACGAAGCAATAAAGGAATTTTCCTATGTCAAAGAAAATACATGTTGGATTTATTAAATGAAACTGGTAAGCTTGGTGTTAAGTCTCAGAGTACACCTATCATCCCAGATAGCAATCTGATATCAGAAGGAGAATTATTATGTGACCCTGAGAAGTATAGAAGGCCGGTTGGTAAACTTAATTACATAACTATAACAAGGCCTGATGTTTCATTTTCTATCAGTATAGTGAGTCAATATATGGCTTAACCCACTAAGCAACATTGGTCTACACTTGAACATATTCTAGGTTACTTGAAAGGTATTTCTAGACAAGGCATTATGTATGCAAATCATGGGCATATGAGAGTGGAAAGCTTTGCTGATGCAGATTGGGCTGGATCCAAAGATGACAGAAGGTTAACTACTGGTTTTTGTATATATATATATATTGGAGGAAATTTAGTATCTTTGTAAAGCAAGAAGCAACATATAGTATCACAGTCAAGTGCAGAGTCTGAATACCGAGCAAAGTCCAAGGCAGTTTGTGAAGTAATGTGGATTAAGCATCTTTTGAATGAGTATAAACTGGAATTTGAGCAACCAGCAAAACTCTGGTGTGATAATAAGGCAGCTATTTACATTGCGTCAAATCCTGTATTTCATGAGAGAATGAAGCATATAGAAATTGATTGTCATCGTGATAAAATACAAGATGGTGAAATCATTACTCATTATATTCAGATTGAAGATCAACCAGCTGACATGCTTATTAAAGCATTGAATGGGAATAGAATTAGATATTTAGGAAGCAAATTGGGTTTACTAGATACATATAACCCAACTTGAGAAGGAGTATTATGAATAATAATCTAATTCTATTCCTAAATTTGAATGTTTAAATTGATTAAGGTTTACCGGTTAGTGTTGCTGGTCCTGGTCGAAGACTGGTTCAATTTAGAGTTCAAGTGCATCAAGCCCGAAGCCCAAATCTCCAGTCCAGTTTATACTTGCCTAAAATGTGTACATGCTTATATATATCTGTGTATATTCATCTATAAAACCTGTATAGAAATCAATGGCTTCTAAAATTCATGAATCCATATTTTGATCCTTAATTCTTCTTAATATTTGAATCCTATATTCTCTGAATATTATTATACAAACTAATTAATTAATCATCCTTTAGTTATCCATCTTAATTAATCATCCTTGATTAATTATTCCTTAATTACATTAAGTAATTAGCCTTCAATTAATTACACAAATTAACTATCCTTAACCATTCACATTAATTAATCTTTAATTATTTCCATTAATTAATTAACTATAATTAATTGCATTGACCCTTAATTAATTACATTAATTAAATATTGTATAATTACTTATATTGATTAATTATCCTTTAATCAATCACATAAATCAACCTTTAATTACTTTCATTAATTACATTAATTAATGATCCTCTAATTACTTTCGTTAATTAATTATTCTTCTAATTAATTACTTTTAATAACAAACTTGAGCTAATCACATCTATTAATCAACCTTAATTAATCACATATAGTAATTAACTATCTTTTAATTACTTACATTAATTAAGTAACTTCTTAATTAATTAATTCTTTAATTAATTACACTAAGTAATTAAACCTTAATTACTTCCACTAAGTATTATCCTCTAATTACTTCCATTTAGTAGTTTCCTTTTATTAATTACATTTAGTAATTATCCATTAATGACTTACACTAAATAATTGCACTTTATTAATTAAGTAATTATACTTAATCAATTCCATAAGTGATTATCCTTGATTAATTAAATTTATTTAATTATCTTAAATTAACCACATTAATTAATTTAATTAATCACATTGAGTAATTAATCCCTTTAACTACTTTCATTAATTGATTTAATTAATCACATTGAGTAATTAATCCCTTTAGTTACTTTCATTAATTAATTTAATTAATCACATTGAGTAATTAATTCCTTTAATTACTTTCATTAATTAATTTAATTAATCACATTGAGTAATTAATCCCTTTAATTACTTCCCTTAATTAATTATTATTTAATTAATTGACCATTAATTATTTGGATTAATTAATTCTTAATTTAAATCAAGTAATTAACTATCCTTAATAAATTAAACCAATTATCTTAGATTAATTACATTAATTAATCATCTCATAATTACTAGTTAATGATCTTTAAATTACATTCATTAACTATCCACTAATTACTTACTAAGTAATTATCCATTGATTATCAACATTAATCAATTAACCCTTATTAATCTTATTAAGTGATTATCTTTTAATAAATTTCGTTAATTAATTTTCTTTAATTACTTACAACCTTAATAAAGATACATCCTTTATCTTCATAAAGTACTTAATTACATCATTAATTTTACTTTTAAAATCATTGGTATTTAATTACATAATTAATATAATTTATTTTAAAAAAAAATTAAATCATTAACTTTAACATTTTAAATTTTTTAAAACTTGTTAAATAATTTTCTTTGGAAACTAAATTCACTCTTATACTATATTTGAAAACTTTCTTTGAAACTTCCATTTTATTTCTTTAAAAAGCTAGTTAATATACTTTGAAACTAGATTTACTTTGGCTTTGAAATCATATTCATTTAAAATACACATAAAAAAACTTAGTAATATTTCTTTTAAAAACTAAACATTTAAAACTGATCATGTTTTCACTTTTTAAACCCTGGTAACTCAAAAACACTTAAAACCAAGCTCAAACAATTCAAAAACCCGAGCCATCCTACTTGAAATCCCGAGCAAAAACACGAAATCCCTGAGCTACTCACGAACCAACCTCCTTTCCGTCCCCTGCTTCGAGAAAATCACCAAAATTCTTCGAGATTATCCCGAGCCAAATCCTTCTTCCCCAAACCCATCGATCGACACCTGATACAAACGTTCATGTGCACGTGCACGGTCGCTCCGACCACCGTACATCGATGCCACGACCTTCGACAAGCATCGACAACCACACTAACCCTTACGCTCACTCAGATAACTACATTCGAAAGCAAATCGAAATTCGTCACTCGATCAAAAATCAGGAACTAATCCCTTATGGCACAACTCCTCGCCGGCGACGAACCAGACCACCAAACTCCTGCCACCATGTCCAGAGTAGCACAATGTCACCCCGCTACTATCTCTAACCTCACGATTGAACACAAAGCATCATCGATGATCCAGGAACTTCGTCAGACACGTCGACAAAACTCACCATCAAACCCTAAATCAACGACGAACAGCAACCACGACCATCATAAAATCCTCCATCTATTTTTCCCACGATCGTCAGCCTTCACACTATCTCCTGCCTTGATTGCGACTGCTATTACCTCGACGTTCGTCGACAAACGACGAAACCCAAATCCAGATCAACTCATAAATTCACCACCACCCCATACTTAAAAATCCTGATTTCAGTATTAAAACTTATTATTTTATATTGCTAATCTGGTCCTATAATCAAAATCTAAAATTAAGATGTTTGATTTTTTCTGGTTAAATTGATTTCCACTGTAAAACACATTTTCGAAATATTAACTAAATAATTTTACATGAAACTATTTTTAAAAACAATTTTCATTGTTACAATCATTTCCCTTTTTATGATCATAGCTAGATAAAGTTTGGAAAGAAAGGAATTTATTTTTGAGCTTATTTCCTAGCCTGTTAATTAGAATAAAGAGATGTACTTCATTATGCAGGCATGCATTCAGATATATACACAGGAACATCATATATATTCATACATGCATTCACACTCATAAACATATGCAACCATATTCCTACAAGAATCCATCACAAGCATCTAGTTATGATCATAGATTTTAAAACTGTTTTTAAAATTAAGATTTACACACCAGATATTAAACAGAAACATGGTTTTTATAATTTGATCTGGAACTGATGTTTGAGTTGAATTCTAGCTTGAACTTTTGCTTGATGACTTATTTGAACCTTGTTTGTTTAAGTTGAGTTGAATTGCTCTGATCTGAATCTTCTAAGCTTAGCTTCAGGTTGTAGATTTTAAAATGGTTGATTGTTGTTTTGCATTTTTTTGGGTTTTTTTTTTGAATTTGAAAAGATGAAGAGAAAAAGAAAAGTTGAGAAGAATTTGAACTGAAAAATGAGAAGCCTGGTTCTTCAATTCCGTTTTTATGAATATAATTTAGTTCAATTTTAAAAGAACACACTTGCCACTTGTTTTGTTGCATGACACATAATTTACAAATGTATTTGCACGAACTTACTTTTTTTTACAAATGTTAAAAACAAGAAATTTTATGTTTAAACCCTTATTAATAGATTACTTATATTTTTATATATAAGTTATCTAATATGAATTTATGTTTATTTTTATTATTTATACTTATATTTTGAAATTTATTTAATATGTTTACATATATTAAATCTTTATATATTTACAAACTATACTTTATTCATATGTAACTTAAAAAGAAACCTATATGTATAAACCATATTTAAATCAAGTAAAACAAACTTTTTTGTAAATCTTATTTAAGCTTTGAACTTAAGTTAAATATTTTTAAATAATTATAAATGTTATCTTTGTTGTTAAGAATTATAAAGTGAAATTTTAAATAGCCTTTGAAAAGCATTATATTAAATTCAATCATAACTCCCAAATTACAAAATATATATTAAAATTTGAAAACATATTTTTATTTGTTAAATTCAATCCAAAGCTTTCCCATTTATAATATATATATATATATATATATATATACACACACACATTACAAATAGAAAACATTTTAATATTAGCCTTGAAATATTATCATGTTGAATTTTAAAACATAACTTCAAATCACAATATATACATACATATATATTACAATTTGAAAACATATCTTTTATCAAAATTAAAACCGAAGACTTCTTATTTACAATATATACACCAATATATACATTATAAATTAAAAAAAATTATCAGCTTTTAAAAGGTAAAATTTACCAATTAAAATATTTATAAAAGAAAATTATCAAACCAATTTAAATGCTTATAAATAAAGATTATCAAATTTTTATTGTCCAAAATTACGGGTCATCACATTCCTCTCCACTTAAAAGAATTTCATCCCCGAAATTTAAAAGCAAAGATAATTTAATAATCCAACAAAGGTTTTATTCACAACATCAAAGCATACATATTAGCTATACACTAAAAACCATAGCAACCAATTTATTTAAACAAACAAACTAACTAACTATCCTGACATAATTCAGGATAGGCCTTCCTAAAACTATCAAGAGTTTCCTAAGTACAAACACTAGGATGCTCGCACTACTGACATCTAACTAGCTGCACTACTAACTCCAGAGCTCCTACTCGTCCAGACCTAAAATCTGAACAAGATGTCTGATCATAGACAAGTCCGATTCAACTTTCAAAATTTCTTGAACTGTTGGTTCCACAACCAGTGATGGATGATACACATACTCCCTTAGAGATACGTGAAATACACTATGAATCCAGCCATCCAAACTGGCAATTCAACCCTGTATGCCAAAATACTTATCTTCTCGAGAACCCGAAAATGTCCAAAATTCCTCGGAGCAAGCTTCCAGTCTTACCAAATCTTACTGCTCCCTTTACCGGAGAAAACTGATATATTAGGAGGGTCATGAATGGTCAGTGTCCCAGTTTTAAGATTGATGACCAAGGAACTTTGAGGATCATGGGAAGGATTTGTGTTCTGAATTTCAAGGATTTGAAGCAAGAAGTTCTACCAGAGAGCCATCACTCCAGGCTGAGTATCCACCCGGGAATTTCAAAGATGTACAAGGATATGAAGAGAGTCGTCTGGTGGAAGGGTATGAAGAAGGATATAGCTGCTTTCGTCAATGGATGTGCGATCTGCCAACAGGTCAAAGGTGATCTACAGAAGACCGCAGGTTTGTTGCAACCACTGGAAGTTCCTAAGTGGAAGTAGGAAATGATTTCTATAGATTTCATCGACGGTTTGCGAAGGATCAAGAAGGGGAACGAAGAAATATGGGTAATTGTAGACCAGTTGACCAAAGAGCGCCTATTTTATTCCGGTTAAGGCAACCGGTACTGTAGCATCTTTGGCAGAGATTTTCTTGAGGGAGATTGTCAGACTGGATGGTGTTCCAGTCAGCATAGTAAGTGATTGTGATCCTATCGTCAGTAGAAAATTTTGGGAAGCTTTGCAATCAGCTTTGGGTACGAGTTTGAGTTTGAGTACAGCCGATCATCCCCAGACTGACGGACAAACGGAAAGGCTAAATCGAATTCTAGAGGATATGTTGATGGCTTTTGTTCTAGATTTTGATGGATCTTGGGAGGACCATCTACATTTAGTGGAATTATCGTACAATAACAGTTATTAGGCGATTATCAAGATGGAACCCTATGAAGCTTTGTATGCAAGACCCTGTTGATCTCCATCCTATTGGGTAGAGTCAGGAGATCATCTTGTTCTTGGTCCAGATTTTATCCATGAGGCTTCTACGAAGGTGGAGCTTATCAAGAAGAGAACGAAAGCAGCGCAGGATCGCTAGAAGAAATATCTGGACAAGAGATGAAGACAATTGAAACTTGAGATCGAAGATTTGGTCTTTGTCAAAGTTTCCTCTATTAAAGGAGCAATCAGATTTCGAAAGACGGGAAAGCTTGCCCCAAGATATATTGATCTATTTCGAGTGCTTGAGTGGATTGGTGTTGTGGCCTACAGGATTAAATTGCCAGTCCGGATGACTGGAATTCTCAATGTTTTTCACGTATCTCATCTAAGGAAATACGTGCACGATCCATCTCTTACTGTGGAGCCAGCAGTGCAAGATGATTTAGAGATCGGACCGGACTTATCTGTAGTCAGGTATCCAGTCCAGATCGTTGATCAAGAAGAGAAGTAACTCAGAAGCAAGGTGGTGAAGCTAGTCAAGGTGCAGTGGAGCGAGGATCCCAGTGATTGTACCTAGGAAACTCTGGATAGTTTTAGGAAAACTTATCCGAAATTATGTCCGGATAACTAGTAATGTTTGTTTGGATGAATTGTTTGTTTGGTTGTTAGTGTATGAATGTTATGTATGCTTGGACTGTTAAAATAAAATAAAAACCTTTTGGATTATCTTTTGCTTTAAATTTCGGGGATGAAATTCTTTTAAGGGGGAGGAATGTGATATCCCGGAATTTCGAGCAAATTTAAAATTTGATAATCTCCTTTATAAATTATTTAAAATTGGAAAAATTGTTATTTTCAAACAACGATAATGTGTTGTTTTATAAATAGATTTTAAAATAGAATTATTATTTACAAATTGAATTTGTGTTTGTTTATATATATATGTATGTATGTATGTATGTATGTATTTAAGTTGATTTTAAGTTGGATTTGAATTTGAATTTAAATTTGGATTTAAATTTGAAATTTAAAAGATAATTTTTTTAAAAGATTTTGGATTTAAAAATATACGTATAAGATTTTTATTAGTATATGATTTTCTTTATATTATTTTCTTCAAAGTAATTTATTTATATAAATTTAGAAAAGTATTTATTAATTAGGAAATATAATTATGTAAGCTTATAAACCATTTTACAAAATAAATAAAACATGCATAATTACGCATGTAATTTTAATAAATAAAATTTAACAAGTGTAATGTGATTAAATTATGTAAATGACAAATGTTAGATTTTTAACAGGTGTCACTTTTTATTTTATTTTATTTTTTATTTTTAATAAATCCTAATTAAATCTATGTATACATCTCTTTTCTCTTCTCCATTCTGTTCCCATTCTCATTTTCAAAAGCAAAGAAAACTCAAACCCTGTAACACAAATATACAAACCTGTAAAACATTTCACACCAGATCAAACTAAAAACCTGTTAAACAATTTCTTAAACCAGAAGATAATCTAGCAACCTTCTCAGATTTAAAGCAACTCCAATTCAGTTTTGAAAGCTTGATCATTTCGACATCGAGATTTCCAGTCTCAGTTCATCAAGTTAAAACATCTCAGCTAGAAAATTAAGTCACTTCTACAACAAAGTTTCCAGTTAAACAAGTTTTCAGAGACCAATAGCAATTCAAGTTTCCAAAATCTCAAAACTGTTTCAATCTCTCTGATTCTGGTGAGTAAATTTTTTATTTAAAAAGTTTAGGTAAATAAAAGTCTATGCTTGTGAATTTCTGAGATGACTTATGTTTTGCATGTGTGTATATAAGTGATATCTCTGTATATATGAATGTATTGAAGTGTGCATGTCTGTTGCTGTGTATATCTCTGTTTTCATAGTTACAGAGTTGAAAATAAATCAAAAATTCAGAATCCCTTCATCTATCCTCTGTTGAGTTTTAGTTTTCCAACAAAATATGATTGTTTAAACATAAATTAAGGTTTAAAATTTTATTAAAGTATTTTAGGTTTGAAAATCTTTTGGAATCAAGAAAATACAGTAGCAATTTTAAAACATGTTAAAATCAAATGTTATAATTTGCTGATTCAATTATATAACTTGAATCAACTATAGAAGATATGACTTTTAAAAAGAAAATCATGATTTTTAGAATTGAATCGAGTGTGTATTTCGGTGTTGACCAGAAACTGATCTTTGAGCAAATTCCGTTGGTCGGGGGTCTTAGGATGGTCGGGGTTTCGACTGAAAGTTGCTGGGGAGTTGCCGAGTTGGGGAAAAATGGGTGGAGATTTTCTCAGTCACCGTGGCGTCCGAAATCGGTCGAAGTAGGGTTTAAACCTAAAATGGGTCGAGTCTGGAAACGGAATCACTGTGGCGCCTCTGGTGGATCGAGTTTCCCCGGACTTGGGGAAAATGGTAGCGTGGAAGACCAGTAAGGTGTGGCCGGAGTTGTATGGGTGCTGGTGCTCGGCATGGGCTGTTCGAGGAAATTTTCTAGTGATGGCCGTTGTACCTGTTTAATCGAGGTAACTCAATTTCATTTTCGAGTTTGATTCATGTTTCTAGGTGGTCAGATGGAAAGAGTAGGTTGAGGTCGATTTGTCGATGGTGGTTTTGGAGGCCGGAGCTTCGTAGTTGATCGGTGCACGTACACGGTGGATTTTGGTGTGTCAGTTTTTGGGAAGGGAAGTTAGACACGAAGGAAGACTCGGGTGATTGGGTAAGGAACTCGATAGGGACTTGAGTAGGAACGTGAGTGAAGTCATGTTTCAGATTTTACTTAAACTAAACCTAAGTTTAAAAAAAAGTAAGGGGAGTACTCGGGGAAGGTCTCGGGTGGAAGTCGGATTGGACCCGAAACGGGTTTTAAAACAGTTTTAAATTTTTTTTAAAGCAAGGTTTCGAAATTTTAAACAAATTTTGTTTAAAACTTTTCTTATATAAATTTCTTTTATATATAATAAATGTTTTCTTTAACATTTGATTAAGAAGTTTTGTAATTTGTTTAACTTAAATTTTGTTAAGTTAAATTTTTAAGTTATTTTAAATCTTAAATTAGAAATGAACTTTAATAGTTAATTTAAAAGTATAAGGTTTTAAATGCATTTGTTAATGATATTTAAGTCATTGATAAAGATAATGTTATTTTAAAGTTAACTAAGGTTTCAATGATTTAATGATTAATTAAATTAATGAAGCAATTAAAGAGTAATTAATTAGTTTAATTAATTAATGATTAAGAATTAATTAATAGATAATTAAGGATTATAAATAAATTAATTAGAGGATAATTAAATTGTAATTAAGGATTATTAATTTGATAATTAAAGATTATTAATTAATGATTAGAGATTAATTAATTAAGTAATTAAGTTGTAATTAAGCATTAATTAATTAAGTAATTAGAGGTAAATTAACTGGTAATTAAGTATTAATTAAATTGTAATTAAGTTTTATTAATTAATAATTACGGTTTATTCATTAATAATTAAAGGATAATTAATCTGCAATTAAAGATTGATTAATTGATTTATATGGTAATTAAGGAACGATTAATTAATTAAATGGTTTGTAATTAATTAATGATTGATTAAGCAGGATTAGGTGATTAATTCTTAAGTAATTAATTAAACTTAAGTTAATTAAATTAATTATAATATGGGTTAATAATCTCGCTTGTGGTGGATTGTTTGAGTAGAATGTCTGGATTGATTGATATCTATAGTATGATAATCTGTGATATTCTGTGATGTGATATGCTTTGGATATAGTTGATGATAAATGTGTAATATTTATCTGTGATAATGCTATATGGATTCAAAGCTTGAATTGAATTAAATTGTTTAAACCTAAAACAACTTGGCCTTTAAGAAATGTTTGGATTTCAATGAGACCAGGATCGGATATCAAGTTTGATTATCCGAAAACCACATCGATCCAAGTTAAAAGATAGGTCATGAAATCTCAAATGAATATCGAGATGGAATTCAGAGTGCAAGGGTTATTTTCGTTAACTCTGAGGGTGATTCCAAAATGAGTATAACGAGGTAATTCCTTCGGTTTAGTCCGAACCTGAAACGAACTTGTATGGATGAATGCTATCAGACCATCGTCAATGGAGGATGATGGGCATTCCAAGATGTGTTCTTAAAAAGGTAATCGTAGCCTCAAGCCTCATCAACCGGAAATGGCTAAAACAAGGGAGGTGCACGAAAGGCTAAGTGGGTAGCACCTAAGTAGGATAAGATTTTCCCCTGTCTAGAGGTCCCTTTTATTCGGCTGTGAGGGCGGTTGTTTGGCCACAACCGCGGGGTTGTCTTAAGACTATCCAGTAAAGGGTAGCTCTGGCTTTGTGTTGCAGGTGATCAGGGTGGATCCTCGGTATTGTGATCTAAGCCATGTACTGACGGACGGTACCCTAATAGTCTTGCCATTGTATGGAATCTAATCTCCAATAAGTGATCTCGGACTTGATTATATAACCCACTTTATGGCTAGTATGCTGAATTTAATGAATGTAACAATTTCAGCTATGTGAATATTCATTTGAAAACCCTAAACACTATTATAATTTAACCGGATTTCCTATCAAATGTTTTGGTTACCGTAAGGTAAAAACCTATTCGTATTTGTTGCTATGAGTCTTACGAGATACCTTTTCTTTTAAAGGTTTTTCCAAGTTAAACAACTTAACCATTTACTCACACCAAACTTGTGTCTGACTCAGAGTTTATTCTGTTTTTCTTAAACTCTTGGGTACTCAAATATTTATGAGTAGCCAAGTGATCAGGTTTGGCTTGACGAATTTTGAAAGCTTGGATCAGGAGTCCTGGCGTAGCTATATCTATATATTTCTGTTGTGTTGAAACCTTTTTGACTATTGTATTTTGCAATGTAATGGATAGACATGTCTTTATAACTGCCTAATGTGATGATGTTGTCGCAACTATGTAACTCTGATGTAATGACTATGTAATTATTATATGATATATTATATTTTGTTTCGTTTCCGCTGTGAGATTTTGATGATTGTTTAGTTCTTTCTTCTCTCTATTATATTTTTACCTATTTCTTTCTTATTGATGATGCGTCTTTCTGTGAAATGAAAGGCGGGTCGTCACAATATCCATATTTTTGTAATCAAAAAGATGTTTTGTATAGCTAACGCACTATGTAACATTTTTTCCTAAAAACCATAGCTTGATTTGGTGGTTTCGATCTTTGAAATTTTGTTGGAAATGCACAAAATGTGAATGACATGTGTTTCTCATTGTATAAAAGCATACTTATCTCACTTCTTTATATATATTACTAGTGTTTAATATGATTTGAGTATTGGTACATATGGAGAATATTTGGATAAATTAGAAACTTTTGCTCATTTTACAGTAAGCTAACTTGCTTAGAATGCAAATTAAAAAAGGTATGTTTTTAAGGTATATCGATATATTATGTGATATTATCTTATTTCCCCACGTTTCGAGATGCCCCATGTTGGGATGTATCTTCGATGATATATATCGTATAATTATATTATGTTTGGTTTTTTGAAATGTTCTTCGTATAAGGGGGACTCTGCCGAAATTTTTAAAAAACCCGACACAAGAAAATTTTCACCAAATTTTTGTCTTATGTGGTAAATGGAAAGTTGCAAATTGAATCTATTTAAATAGTAGCATACGATAAAATGTATTGGGATATAAGAACCACATAAAGGATTGAGTAGTTTAAGTTCGATAGAGGTTGCAGACATGAAGAATGTCAGGGTATGAGTTGTTTGACGTCTTCTTATAAGAAATTATGAGGATGCAATTTTCGTAAGGGGAGTCTGTAGCAACCTTGCTTTCTAAGCCGTAATAATAAATATATATAATTAAATAATACATTTGAATTTTATTTTCATAACTATTATTTATGAAAAAATTATGTGATTAAATTTTATTTAATAAAATATTTGTTTTAAATAAATTGAAAAAAGTTAAGTAATAAATTCTTTTAGAATAAATATTAAATTGAATAAAAGGCTTTAACAAATATAAAATATTTTTTAAAATGTAAAATTGGTTTAAATTAGATAAACATTTATTTATCAATAAATGATAAGAATTAAGATTTGGTTTTAAATGAAAAGGAAAATCAAACTGAATTTAAATCACAATTCATTAGGCCCTAGCCCATGCCAATTTCACACACTCGTTCATTCTAGAATCCCCCATTCTTATTTTAACTTGAGTCCCATACCCAGTTCCCCTTCCTTAGCCTTAAATTTTACAAGCTATTCGTGAAATCTCAACTTGTGATACAGAAAGAAATGTGTATATATATAATAAATTCTTGTGGCATTTGATCTAGGAGGGGAACTTGGTGACAACGAGATCATCATGGAACGGCAGCGAACTGGTAGAGCCACGACCATGCTGTTGTGTGATAGAAATTGGCAAATGTGACTTTGGCTTGCATGTAACCAATAGTGATGGTGATAGGGAGGTTGAATAAACATCCTTTTGTTGGTTTTATGACATTGATATTTTTGCAATGTTGATTTAATTTACTATTTTAATATGATATAGTAATGACATCCTTTTGTTGACTTTATGCAATTGATATACATGGAATATTTTTGTTTATGATGATTTTTATATTTATGACGTGAAATCTGAATAAATAGAGTTATAATACCATTTGCGACGGGACATTCGGTAATATTGCTCTGATTATTCTTTGAATTCGTTATGTAGTATATTTGGGGAATAATTGTAATTTTTGAGCAGTGAATAAATGTTTGAGTATCATGTAGTGGTGTGGGACACTGTTGTGATATTTATTCGGTCATTCATTGTAAGTGGATGACACTCATGTGATGGGTATAGTATTATTTGATCATACTTATGTTAGGTGATGCTCGTAGGTGCAAACAGATAGGTACCCTTATATTTACTGATATTGTGTGCCACCATCACGAAGTACACCATTTATTTGCATTAAGGAGGACTAGATACTTAGAATCCACCCTAGTGACCTTATCGTGGGGTTGCGCCCCCGATCCTCGACACCTTTATTTGATATTATTTTGATGGCCATAATTATTTGGGTTAGGTGACCCATTGGGTAGGTGCCCAATATTATGAGATGTGGGTTAGGTAACCCTTATGTAGGTGTCATATTACCCCTTTGTTATGTTGCATAGGTTGATAGTCTATTACCTATTAGGGCAAAGCAAGGTCAGGACTAAGAGGTTATGCATTGGCGATCCACTAATGGATATGTGTCACGATGTTCATCGAGGTAGTTAAAGACTCTAGGAGTAGATTCGGTTAGGTGACCCTGGGTTCCAAGAGCATGTAGACGACCATTTGTCTCCTTTTTTGTAACGACCCGCAAATCCGTACCCCTTGAGTCAACACTATCATACCTAAATCAACTCAAGTTGTACAGAAATACAAACCATTTGGGTTAAAGAAGAAGATGTAGAAGAAGAAAATAGGAAACAACATCAGAATCTAACCATCGCAGCGGAATAAAATATAATAGACAATAAATGATCTTTACTCAAAATCAAATATATCTGTTTATATATTACATCATCAGAGTACATCAATCACAGCTCAACAGCAATAACATACTACTGCATACACATCTACTCTACACAGCGGAATATATATATATATATATATAACAAGTACGAAAGTACGTATCGTCATCCAGCTCGTCTCTTGAGCTCCACAGCATCATATCCTGTATCCTATAATACTCGGTCTGACCTGAGCATTATGGTTAAATAACACCCGAGTCAATCTAGAATACCAGCGTGAGAAAATCACACTCAATTAATTATTAAAGTTTCAAACATCCTTTGAAAACAAAAGCATCTCGTAAGACCACGCCACAAATAAACATGCCGGGTTTTTACCTTACGATAGCTAAAACACTTTTTATAGAAATCCTCTGATATTATAATAGGGTCTATGTACAAATACTTATAAAATAGCCGAAATTGTTACAATCATTAAATTCCAGCTACTGGCCACAGAGTGGGTAATACAAACAAAACTCGTACAAGGCTCGTAGGGAGAATGGATTTCCAACTAATGACTAGGCATTGGGGCACCATCTGTCACAGTACGTGGCCTAGATCACAGTATCGAGGAGTACGCCCGCTCCCCTGCAACACAAGACTGGGACTACCCCTTACTGGATAATCCCGAGTGAGATCACCCCGTGGTTGGGATCAGCAACCGCCTACTAAGCCTAAATAATAGGGACATCTAGGCAGGGATGACCTCACCCTACTTGGGTGCTACCCACCTAGCCTTGCCGCATAACCCCTGATTTTTAGTCATTCCCATTTGATGAGGCTTGAGGCTAAACGTTACCTTTTTAGTACATATCCCTTAGAATGCCCATCGTCCACCAGATGATATTTCGCAAGCATTCATCCATACAAGTCCGTCCCGGGTTCGAACGGAAACGAAGGCACTATTCCTACTACATCCATTTTGGAAATATCCTCAGGATTAGTAGCGACTAGCCCTTGCACTTCAACGCTCAATCTTCGAATCCAAACTCTTTCCACGAAACGTACAAATCAGATCGAAGTGGTTTTCGAGAAATAAATCTCGATCCCGGTCTCTTCGAAATGATCAACATAGTTAGCCAATATTGATAGTCGGTTATTCAACTGTCAATTAATATTCACAAACAACCATCCAACAATAAATAATTTCCCAAATTATTTATTTATCTCAAAATATCATTACAAGATATATTTCTATTTTCAACCCTTTGAAAACAGTTTCAAATCATCTTTCTTTTCAGAATAAACTTTCCAAATATTTTCTATCTCCACTAAAATCACCATGCACAAAACTAGGTTTTAAAATAATTTAAAACAATTTACTTTGAAATATAATTTAAAATATTTAAGTTAAAACTATTTCGATAATTTGTTACAAATACATACTATATAAATATTTGAAAATATGGTTACTTTGTAAAATATAAAACTAGGTTATCACTTTTAAAACAAAATACTAAGTCACCTTTTTACAAATAATTACTACGATAATAGATTTGAAAAATATTTACTTTAGAATTTTGATATTTAGAAATAATAAATTCCTAATATATGCTTTTTAAAAACAACTTCAAAAACCTTTAATGTATATTTAAAAATTTACTTTAAAAACGTACTTGGTTATCCAGGGAAAATTTCCAATCTCAATCACTTAAATCAGTCTTTCCAAATTGATTCCCAATTTATTCCATTTGAAATAAATTTCTTTACTTATCAGTTCATTTCAAAATTCATTAGTTATGGACTTATTATTAATGTTATTATTTCCTGTTTGATTTTAAATCTTTTAACTGAAATAACAAATTTCAGTTTTTTTCCAATCTCTTCTTTATTCTTTTCAATATTTTAAATCTTAAATTTAAAATAAACGTTTTGTTCTTTTAAAAATAATAATACTGAAGTTTAAAATTCATTAATCTCTTGATTATTCAAAATTTCCATTCTATAGTCAAGATTTATTTATTAGAATTTTAAAGTCACTTTATTTCTTTTCCAATTCATTCTTAAATTTATTCAAATTCCTATAATTATTTTGCTTACAAATTCACTTCTTTTATTTTCTTTCCAGAATCCAATTTATATATTTTTGGTAATTCATTATACCCAATTATATCCATTTGAACCATAGCATTCAATATTCCAATATAATTCATCATAGAATATCACATAATCACAACAGAGGGCATTAAATAATTTAAATAAATGTAGAGGGATCCAGTTGGATCCCTCCAACCTGTTTTCCCTGCATCCACAGACGTTAGCACAACATACAATACCAATTCCAAGATATACCATACTATAGCACATCAATCAATTCAACCATTCGATCAATTATTTAAATTGAATCATTTAAATTAAAATTAAAATTCAACCGAGTGAGATTAACTCACCTTTGATTTTTGTTTTGCAACCCATTTCGAAACCAGCTTGTTTCGTCACAGTTCTTCACAATTAACCTTGTATAAACATTTTACATTTTATTAGTATTTGAACTTATTGAACAATTTCTTCTCTTTGATAATGTTACTTAGCTAATTATTTATTTAAATTACTTTCCCTTTAATAAAATATCCCTTTGGAAACTAAAACAAATAAATGAGTTTTATTAACAAATTAATTACCACTTAATAAATAACTCAACTAATAATTTAGCTAAACCAATTTTTTTTATATGTTCATTTCGAAAAATCCAAATTCAAAATAAACAAGAAATCATGCTCATGCAGGAGAACGGCCCACATCGAATCCCCTCATCAAGTAAGCCATCGCTTGTCGCCTTCGACCTAGCTACCGCGACTTGGAAATTCGCTTGACCCTGACTGACTGCCTCGCGAGTCATCTGCGTGCCCGCCGTTGCCGAACTCAGGTAACCCTGACGACGCCTCAGTGTCGCGATCCACTTATGCGCCTGACCTACAGCGCTTCCTCCCCCTAATTCGAGAATACCCCCACACGATGCTCGAACTAGATCTGACTTGAACGAATAAAAATGAACCGGCTCGCCATTATTTCGAACTCAATTCGAATTTTTTTTCGATTTGGAAAGGGCGAAACAAAGAAGATGAGAGAGGCGAAAACAAATGAGGCTTCGGCTGAAAATATATATAAAAAAATGAAAAGCGTGTTTAAGAAGGGAACGTTGATTTGATCGAATAAAATTTTATTTTAATTTTCAAAATATCCCGTTCTATCAACTTAGAATTTTGATCTCCTATCTTGACGTGCCGCTAGGCATTTATAATGCTATACGCCTATTCCGAACGCAATGGAAATGGTTTGGAGGTCAAGTTCGATCGTATGGAGAAGATAGCCTTTAGACCAGTTATTATATTGAATTTTCGATATAAATTTCAACGCGTTTACACATCGTATGCTCATACAACAACTCCAAACCTTACGAAATTTGAAATCCGATAATAATAAACTATTACAGATCCAATGGAATTGGTTTCGTCGAAATCCGAGACTGTGCTTCAGAAGGCTATTTTTAAATTCAATTTAAACTATAAAATTTCAAAACTGAACAAATCACTGTTAAATTTAATTTTACAACTTCTATTATCCTCAGTACTATCGATATAAATTTTTCAAGCCTTCAAATTATTTTTAACATACTTAAAACTCCAGATTCAACAATTTACCCAACTTCACCTATTTAATTTAATAATTCAATTATCAGTTAAATTGTGATATTCGTAATTCAAGTTAAAATAACTCTATTGAATATTTAAAATCAATTAAATATTCCGATTTTAAATGCTCGAAAATTCCGGGTCGTCGCATTCCTCCCCCCTTAAAAGAATATCGTCGCCGAAATTACTAATTAGGAAGAATGGTCCAATTCCCGTTTATTCTTTTCCCCAAATCCAAACAGTTTCTAAAAATTCAACATCTTACCAACTATCTTTTTGTAAAAGACCATTATCATTCTTATTAACCTCTCAACACTCCCATAGTTTTCAAATATTATTACTTATACAACCCTTCAAACTTAAATTTAAATTCAAATTTAAATTATCAAAATTTTCTCAAAAATTTTCTAACTCCTTAAATTTTCGAAAAATTTCGCCGGCGTCTCCTTTGCGCGGCTAGCTCGGTACAACTACAAAAGGCCTCTGTGGGCTCCCAAATTCCAAAAGAAAACAAAAAGCCAAGTGGCTCGATCCAAAAACCCAATCAAATTTCACAGAAATTTAAACACATACCTTTTTGTCAAGCATTTCAAATTTATCTTCTGAAATCAAAACCTCTTTTCCTTTTTATTAAGCATATCCTTCTTAGTACTAATATCCAATCACAACATTCCAAATTTTTTTTTTCAACTTCCTTACAAAATGTCAATATTTATTCATTCCAATATTAACTTAGATTATATTTGTAGTATCAATTTTTCAAATAAGAATTCACCATTCCTTTCTTAAGTTAGTATAAGAATTTTATATACTTCTTTATATTTATTTTCACCCCACCATTCTAGTTTATATCTATTTCTATTCAAATTGATTCTTTCATTACCATATAAATTCAATTTATTTTCAACTCTAAATATTGAATTTTATTTTTCATTTATAACCAATTTATGTCATTATTTTAAATTTATTTGATTTACTAATTTATTTCAATTCCCAGATTGAAATCGTTTTGTCGTTAACAAAAATTTTCCAAAATTTTCACTCCCAAAATTTCCGAATTTTTTTGGCAGAGTCTCCTTTATACGGAGGAGCTTTTGCAATTTAACAGAAGATATAATTATATATACATCGACCCACACGGTCGGAAAGACCAAAAACAGTTCATATTTCATATTTTTATTGCGTAGGCGTACCTTATTTTGCATTTTTTAGCAAGCAGCTTATTTATTATGCAATTAGCACAACCAAATCCAGCCATACGGCTTCCGGGTACCTGTACTTACTCAATTTAAACATGTAAGTGCCATATATATGAAGTTTAACAACATTTCACTTATTTACAATAGTTAAACGCATGAATTCTAAAAGAAATGTACACCAAACACCTTCCGTAAGCAATTAATATAGTTTTCATGCTATTTCAACTATTTCAATTAATTTATAAACCATTTTCATTGAATTTGAATGGTTTTCAATCCATTCGTATACAACTTGATCAATTTGAATGGTTTAAAACTCAATCGCTTACATTTAATTTATTTTTGAGCAAACTGAACTCATGTTTAATTCAATTGCCCTCAAAATCAATTTATTTTACTTCTATCAATTCATAGAATTTTAATTACTCCTATTTACATCAAATGACAATTTATTCTATGCAATTTGACAAGATCTATGTGAATAAATAAGTATTTTTGTTTTATAACCAATTTAAATGGATTTCAACTCAATTTATACTTATTTCAATTCCATTTTTAAATTTATTCACTATCCATATATTCTCATTTTCATTGCATTTTAAATTTGAATACATTCACTTGCATTTCATTTTATTAACCAAACTAGTTTCATTATTCAAACAAGTTCCATTCAAAACCACTTGATCTAGCTCGACACATTCTATTAAACTTGATCCCTTTCCAAATTTATTCATGATCCGTTCATTTACATTTCATCCCATATTTGTTTATTCCAAACTATTTTATTTAGCTCGAAAACAATCCAGGTTAATCCATTCAATAACAATTTCAATTCTATTCATTTGCGGTTCATTTAAATCCATTCTATTAACTTGAAAACATTCTATTTTTCTCATTGTCACTAAGTTATTTCAATTCCTTAATAATTTAAATGGTTTACAGTTATTTGTTTATGAATTTCATTCCATTAAATATTATCTATAACTCACCGAATTTTAATTCGATTCAAATTTATTTTCACTTTTAAATCCAATCCAATATTATTAAACTTAGTTTAAGTTGAATTTAATTCGACTCTCCTCCACCTATTTAGCTTAAGTCAATTTACTTCAATTTATTCAAATTTTATACTTAAGCTCATTTTCATTTTACAAGTTAATTTTTCTCTTTCTATTCAACTTAATTCTCTCTCTATTAAATCTCATTTTAAATTTACAATTTCATTTGATTTTATTTATTCCATCCATTTATTTATTCAATATAATTAGTTTATCCACTCAATCCATTATGAATTTTCATTTCCTTACGCAATTCATCCGAAATTATTTTATTAATAACCATGCCATTTCAAATTTATTTCCACTTATTTAGATTTTATTTGCAATTCAAACCATTACTATTTTAATCCATTTTCATTTTTATTCGATACATTTCAATTATATTTTCCTGACTAATGATTAAAGTCGAATTTGATTTATACCTTGAGTTTTATTTCCAAACTGCATTATTAACTTGCAATTCAGCTTCTATTTAACTACGTTAGGTTTCATTTACATATTTCATTAACTAATTTATTATCTAAATAGTTTTTCCCCAATTTATAATCCAGAACTTGATTTTAATCTCAAAATCTCTTCATTAAATTTTCTTAAGTTCAATTTATTTTATAATTCAAGTTTTGATTTTCATTTTATTTTTCAAATCATCAAATAATATTTATTTTGGGTTTTTTATCCCACTTTTCAAATTTTATAAGTCACAGCTTATTATTTACACAATTCCATTCATTGTAGGCTTGAATATATTCTTCTTTTATTTTTAACTCAAGCCTTACGCTTATTTATCACCAAGCATATTTTATTCCATGCATTTTTAATTTTTTTACAAGTTATTCTAACTCATTTATCCCAACTTATTTCTTATCCAACTTACTTCCAATTGTTCAGGTAGGAATCTAATTCCATTCCAATAATTCAATTGAATTCTTATTCCAATTCAATTTTAACTCAATTCAATTTCAACTTAATACAAATACAACTAGATATTATTTTCAGCCTATTCAATTAGTTTCAATCCAGTTAGATTTTATTCCCCAATCCAAGTTAATTTCATTTTTAACTTTTCCCTTTAAATTTAAATACCAACATTTAAAGCTCATATTCCCTTCCTGACCTAAAAATCATCTCAATTTATAAGCTTACAACCTATTCCATCAGGATTTTCAAACACCGGCTTTTGGTTTCAAATTATTTTGAAATCTCCATCCTCTCAAATCACATTTCTCAAAAGTTAAACCAATCGTTGTTTTACCCTCAACAAATTTCCTTTGAAATTTTCAAAAACAACTAGCTTTTCTGAACAAATCAATTTGGCAGCAATCCGTCACTTAAATTCGAAAATGAATACTAATGATGCGGCCGTCATCATCAGAATTGTTTCCCAATAATACAAGTGATTTCAATGCTATATCACTTTCAAAATCCATTTAAAACAATTTCCTTTCAGAAATACCTCCAAAACAATAATGCTATCATTTATCTTCAAAACACTTCGACAAACACTTCCAAAATCTTCAAGATTTTTAATTTCCAAATCCTGCTTAAATCAAATTTAACTATAATCCATTTGCATAGCTTATGCTCACACAAATTCTTATCTGATTATATTTCAATTTATAAATTACATTTATAATTCATATTTATAAATTTCATTTTATAATGAATTTATTCCCATAAACTTTGGTTATATTTTCAATTTCTATTTAAATTTTACACAACGATGATAATAATTTAATATTATCATTTCTAACATCCAAGCAACCATATATTAGGTAAATAGTTTACAAAAGCTTTTCTTTAATATAAAAATATATTTTTGGGTAAAATTATTGCATTCACCCATATTTAAAACAATACCGTGTCAATTGTTCTATTCAAGTGTTTAGAAACCCCTTTGATACAGTTGTTCAGACTGTGCCGACGAAGGATCATATGCCACTCAATAAACCAATCAACACAATATTAAAATAATTAATATTCACACTCGTATCTATTAATACGCTCAAACTCATTCTAGAGTACTATGGACTCTAATTTAAATGAGTAATTCCCACAAGAGCTAAGATTATCGCCAACCTGGCTCTGATACGAACTGTAACAACCCGCAAATCCATACCCCTTGAGTCAACACTATTCTACCTAAATCAACTCAAGTTGTACAGAAATACGAACCATTTGGGTTAAAGAAGAAGAGGTAGAAGAAGAAAATAGGAAACAACATCAGAATCTAACCATCGCAGGGGAATAAAATAAAATAGATAATAAATGATCTTTACTCAAAATCAAATATATATGTTTATATATTACATCATCAGAGTACATCAATCGCAGCTCAACATCAATAACATACTATTGCATACACATCTACTCTACACAGCGGAATATATATATAAATCAAGTATGAAAGTACGTATCGTCATCCAGCTCGTCTCCTGAGCTCCACAGCATCATATCCTGTATCCTATAATACTCGGTCTGACCCGAGCATTATGGTTAAATAACACCCGAGTCATCTGGAATACCAGCGTGAGAAAATCACACTCAATTGATTATTAAAGTTTCAAAAAATCCTTTGAAAACAAAAGCATCTCGTAAGACCACGCCACAAATAAACATGTCGGTTTTTTTACCTTATGATAGCTAAAACACTTTTTATAGAAATCCTCTGATATTATAATAGGGTCGTTACATTCATTAAATTCCAGCTACTAGCCACATAGTGGGTAATACAAACAAAACTCTTACAAGGCTCGTAGGGAGAATGGATTCCCAACTAATGACTAGGCACTGGGGTACCACCTGTCACAGTACGTGGCCTAGATCACAGTACCGAGGAGTACACCCGCTCCCCTACAACACAAGACCGGGACTACCCCTTACTGGATAATCCCGAGTGAGATCACCCCACGGTTGGGATCAGCAACCGCCCACTAAGCCGAAATAAAAGGGACATCTAGGCAGGGATGACCTCACCCTGCTTGGGTGCTACCCACCTCGCCTTGCTGCATAACCCCTGATTTTCAGTCATTCCCATTTGATGAGGCTTGAGGTTAAACGTTACCTTTTTAGAACATATCACTTAGAATGCCCATCGTCCACCTGACGATGTTTCGCAAGCATTCATCCATACAAGTCCGTCCCGGGTTCGAATGGAACCGAAGGCATTATTCCTACTATATCCATTTTGGAAATATCCTCAGGATTAGTAGCGACTAGCCCTTGCACTTCAATGCTCCATCTTCGAATCCAAACTCGTTTCCACGAAACGTACAAACCGGATCGAAGTGGTTTTCGAGAAATAAATCTCGATCCCGGTCTCTTTGAAACGATCAACGTAGTTGGGCAATATTGACGGTCGGTTATTTAACTATCAATTAATATTCACAAACAACCATCCAACAATAAATAATTTCCCAAATTATTTATTTATCTCAAAATATCTTTACAAGATATATTTCTATTTTCAACCCTTTGAAAACAGTTTCAAATCAACTTTCTTTTCAGAATAAACTTTTTCAAATATTTTCTATCTCCACTAAAATCATTGTTAGGGATGCGGATTAAGGATCTTAAGGCAGAAATAACACTAGAGGGGGGGTGAATAGTGTTTTAAAGAATATATGAACTATATGACTAAATTAAAACTTTCAACACAAATCTAAACAGAATTCTAACACAGAATGATCACAGAACATATAACGAATGCAAATAGTAAAGTAAAGCAAGTAAAAGGAAAGAACACACCGGATTTTATACTGGTTCGGAATCCTCCTACATCCAGTCCTGCACCAAGGCAATATCCTTGTACAGATTTTTATAAGCCAATATCCAAATTACAACCCTCAATTTCTAAGGCCTTGAGGAACCCTCCTATCTCCGAGTCTGCGGTAAACTCTCTTGATTTACGGGACACAAGATCACCCTAATACTTTCTAATAACAATCCTTTTGAATGGATAGACTCTATGGACTTTTTGAATACAAATTGATCCTATAACTCTGAATAGCCCTTTGATCTTTAGTAGAATGATGGAGAATCAAATAGAGAGGGTATCTAAATGATTTCCTATTGAGAATTTGGCAGAATGATGGCACGATCTTGAAAATATGAAGTTTTATGGATATGGAATGGTGGAGAAGAAAGAGTGAAGAAAATAAGAAAGTAGTTGTTAAAAAAATTCGTTTTGGAAGCCTTTATATAGATGCACAACAGTCATAACCATTGGCGAAAGGTTTTCAAACGAATGGACACTTCTTTTGAAAATTGAGTTTTGAATCCAACTGTCACCATGTCGACATGGGGTATCCCCTTATGTCGACATCCCTTAGTTCAAAATTATAGAGATGTTGTTTTGTAAAGACAATTGAATTTAAAACAAGTCGAAACTTCTCTGAAGCAAAGTAAAGTGTTTAAACAATATTTTGAGATAGAGAATGAATATAAAACATTATTTTAAATAAATATATATATATATATAATTGATATAGACCGTCAATTATATAAGTAATATTTAAAATCAGAATAAGTTTTGATGTTTTAAAAATAGAAGTTTTTAAAATCAGAATAGAGGAATATTTCAAGGCTAAAACAAGGTTTGAAACATTTTTTGAAAACATGATTTTGAAAGCTAAAACATTTTGAAAACAGATTTAAAAACATTTTGAAAAATCTATTCAAACTGAAATTGTAAGAACCTTCCTACAGAGCTTCTCCATAGGACTCGAGAACTTGTACAAAGTAGTTTAAATTATTTTGATTTTCGTGGGTTTGTAAGCCACTTGTCGTAGGTTTGTAAGCTACTTGTCGTGGGTTTGTAAGCCACTAGTTTTGACAGAAATTGGGTTCCATCCTAAAAGAAAATTGGAAGAAAGATGAGAGTGCTATTATGAAGTTTTAACAAAATACTAGACACTTATCTTGAGATCTTGAAATCTTGATTCTCTAGAGTCTCGAATCTTGAATCTCTAATCTTCATCTTGATGCTCGAGTCTTTATACTGATCAGTCTTCGATGATACCAGCATATACTTCCTATACACACACACACACAGACACACACATATATATGGAAATGTTAGTATATATTTTATAAAGTAAAGTATAATAACTATATACGGTTGTTGTCATCAAAACATCATCAACTCAGTTCCTAACAATCATCAAGCACAAAACTAGGTTTTTAAAATAATTTAAAACACTTTACTTTGAAATATAATTTAAAACAATTAAGTTAAAATTATTTCAATAATTTGTTAAAAAAACGTACTACATAAATATTTGAGAATATGGTTACTTTATAAAATATAAAACTAGGTTTTCACTTTTAAAACAAAATACTAAGTCACTTTTTTACAAATAATTACCACGATAATAGATTTGAAAAATATTTACTTTAGAATTTTGATATTTAGAAATAATAAATTCCTAATATATGCTTTTTAAAAACAACTTCAAAAACCTTTAATTTATATTTAAAAATTTACTTTAAAAACGTACTTGGTTATCCAGGAAGAATTTCCAATGTCAATCACTTAAATCAATCTTTCCAAATTGATTACCAATTTATTCCATTTGAAATAAATTTCTTTACTTATCAGTTCATTTCAAAATTCATTAGTTATGGACTTATTATTAATGTTATTATTTCCTGTTTGATTTTAAATCTTTTAACTGAAATAACAAATTTCAGTTTTTTTCCAATCTCTTCTTTATTCTTTTCAATATTTTAAATCTTAAATTTAAAATAAACGTTTTGTTCTTTTAAAAATAATAATACTGATGTTTAAAATTCATTAATCTCCTGATTATTCAAAATTTCCATTCTATACTCAAGATTTATTTATTAGAATTTTAAAGTCACTTTATTTCTTTTCCAGTTCATTCTTAAATTTATTCAAATTCCTATAATTATTTTGCTTACAAATTCACTTCTTTTATTTTCTTTCCAAAATCCAATTTATATGTTTTTGGTAATTCATTATACCCAATTATATCCATTTGAACCATAGCATTCAATATTCCAATATAATTCATCATAGAATATCACATAATCACAACAGAAGGCATTAAATAATTTAAATAAATGTTGAGGGATCCAGTTGGTTCCCTCCAACCTGTTTTCCCTGCATCCACAGACGTTAGCACAACATACAATACCAATTCCAAGATATACCATACTATAGCACATCAATCAATTCAACCATTTGATCAATTATTTAAATTTAATCATTCAAACTAAAATTAAAATTCAACTGAGTGAGATTAACTCACCTTCGATTTTTGTTTTGCAACCCATTTCGAAACCAGCTTGTTTCGTCACAATTCTTCACAATTAACCTTGTATAAACATTTTACATTTTATTAGTATTTGAACTTATTGAACAATTTCTTATCCTTGATAATGTTACTTAGCTAATTATTTATTTAAATTACTTTTCCTTTAATAAAATATCCCTTTGGAAACTAAAACAAATAAATGAGTTTTATTAACAAATTAATTACCACTTAATAAATAACTCAACTAATAATTTAGCTAAACCAATTTTTTTTATAAGTTCATTTCGAAAAATCCAAATATAAAATAAAAAAGAAATCATACTCATGCAGGAGAACGACCCACATCGAATCCCCTCATCCAGTAAGCCATCGCTTGTCGCCTTCGACCTAGCTGTCGCGACTTGGAAATTCTCTCGACCCTGACTGACTGCCTCGCGAGTCATCTGCGTGCCCGCCGTCACATCACACCGAGCCACAACTTTCGCGTTGTCGAACTCAGGCAACCCTGACGACGCCTCAGTGTCGCGATCCACTTATGCGCCCGATCTACAGCGCTTCCTCCCACTAATTTGAGAATACCCCCACGCGATGCTTGAACTAGATCTGACTTGAACGGAAAAAAATTAACCGGCTCGCCATTATTTCGAAATAAATTCGATTTTTTTTCGATTTGGAAAGGGCGAAACAAAGAAGACGAGAGAGGGGAAAACAAATGAGGCTTCGGCTGAAAATATATAAAAAAACGAAAAGCGTGTTTAAGAAGGGAACGGTGATTTGATCGAATAAAGTTTTATTTTAATTTTCAAAATATCCCGTTCTATCAACTTAGAATTTTGATCTCCTATCTTGACATGCCTCTAGGCGTTTATAATGTTATACGCCTATTCCGAATGCAATGGAAAAGGTTTCGAGGTCAAATTCGATCGTATGGAGAAGATAGCCTTTAGACCAGTTATTATATTGAATTTTCGATATAAATTTCAACGCGTTTACACATCGTATGCTCACACAGCAACTCCAAACCTTACGAAATTTGAAATCCGATAATGATAAACTATTACGGATCCAATGAAACTGGTTTCATCAAAATCCGAGACTGTGCCTTGGAAGGCTATTTTTAAATTCAATTTAAACTATAAAATTTCAAAACTGAACCAATCACTGTTAAATTTAATTTTACAACTTCTATTATCCTCAGTACTATCAATATAAATTTTTCAAGCCTTCAAATTATTTTTAACATACTTAAAACTCCAGATTCAACAATTTACCCAAATTCACTTATTTAATTTAATAATTCAATTATCAAATAAATTGTGATATTCGTAATTCAAGTTAAAATTACTCTACTGAATATTTAAAATCAATTAAATATTCCAGTTTGAAATGCTCGAAAATTCCGGGTCGTCACACTTTTAGTTCTAACATAGTGGTAGTTTGTATGTTCTATTGATACATCTCACTTAAGTATAGAGACGGATTAGGCGACCAAGAGTTAAGTGACGCACATGTTGATATACATACATACATACATACATACATATATATATATATATATATATATGATTTTACTTGTGACTTCATGTCTGTCATACAGTCATTTTCCATCACAATATTGATTTATTCATATATAAGGATATGCTATTATATCTGGATAGGAGTCTAGGGTATAGTTGATTCTCATATTTTTATTATTTCTGTCTGATGGATAGGTGCCCAATATTTTACAGTTAGGCAGACTATTTTACTTCATTTTTATGATAGTATTTCATTATTTAAGATTAAGAGATATTCTTGGTGACATCTTATATCTAATGATTTATGGACTTTGATGACGATTTCAGATATGGATGATCATATGTTTGTTATTGATTCCGTGATTTATGATTTGGTATTCTTTTATATGCATTTGTGATTATCTATGATATTTTAATGATATAAATACACACCTTATACGCTATCGTGTACTTTTGATATTTTGGATGCTACCATTATTAAATCCCTGATTAAGATATAATCTTACCCATATGTTATTTATATAATTCTTGGGTCAGTCTGAGAATTTTATGGTATAGGGACTATGATACCAGCTCATGTATTTTCTGGACATAGAGGAGATTAGATATTTTGTACTCTAAATTAATATTGTGAATTGTATAGTCTCTTGCATGTATATCATTGTATTGTATAGTGGACATAATTTGTGTATTGTATATTATCATTGCGATTTGACTCTGTGTTCTCTGATATTTACTTATAGCATGTATTGTTCTATCCTAGAGGCATATGCATTTATTGCTTTGTGTCGATGCTGTTTATTTATAGGTGAGTTGTTTATTTAATATTTAAATAAATACCAATGTTCACTCAAGAGAATATTCATGTATGACTCTATATCACCTCATTCTCTATATTATATGACAATACTACTTAGTAATACTCTTGGATAGTACGGTTGTAGTGGTGGGGTGTTTACACAAGGTAGCATTTGCTAAAATACGAATGGCATATAGACACTACAAGGGCGACGGATGCCATGAAACATAGATGGTTTTTCACTTTTTTTAAAGGTGTAGCGATGTTGTGGTTCATTCGGCTTCTTCCAAGGTCTATATCGTCTTTTAATCTGCTTTCAAGGAAATTTTTTGAGTAATTATGTGTACACACAACATGTCCCAAACATGTGATGTCGTTGTCAAATTTCTTGAGTATAGAGTTGAGTACTTATGTTAAAGGTTTTTTTGAGCAGGTTTAATAAAGCAGTGAAAGAAATGAACAATGCGCAGGAAGACACCGTGTTACAGGCTTTGATCAAGTGAATACATCTCAATACGTACTTTGGAACGCAGTTAAAGATGAAACCCCAACCGATGATGGAATTTTTCTATATGAAGGCCAATAATGGCTGATCAGCTGAAGTAATTCAAAGTAATGTGGCTGTGAAACATTCTGGGGAAAGTTCTAAAATGTGGCCGTGAATGTGGAAAATAAAGGGAATAACCAAACGAAAAACAATCTAGGTGATGGAGGCCGAAAATCTAGTTTCAAGAGCTGTTCGAAATACAAAAAATTAAATATATCCGAACAATCCAGTTGAGAACATATACCTCACGATGCAGGGTACTCAACCATATAAGAAGCTGGCTCCCAAGGAGTTAACTGAGAGAGAGAAGAGGTCTGAAAGGTTTTATTGCTTCCACGAGACCCATGGTTAAAATACGAATGAATACAGACACTTGCAAGACATGATCGAGGACTTGATTTGAGAAAAGAAGCTTCGGTAGTGTTTAAAATCTCCGTAGGATGGTGGGGATGAGAACTCTCAACCATAGAGGCAGGTACTTCAAAGGGGTCAAGTCGGGCCTAGTGATGATGAGCCTAGGCAGCTTGCAAAAAGTTTGGTTATTAACACTGTCTCTGTTGGATCTCATCCAGCTGCAAAGAACTGTAATGAGATGGAAAGGTATGCAAGTTCTTTGAAGTATGATGTGCAGGAAAGTTGCTTTGTTGTCGAAGACAGAGCTCCGACAAAGCGGCTTAGGACAATGGCCAATGATATTGCATTTAGAAACAGGGATGTAACGGAGTTAAAGTACCCTCTCTGGATTTTCTTGGTGATAATGGCCATGATTGGGTCGACAATTGTGAGAAAGGCGTTGGCTGACTGTAGTAGTACTGTCAACATTTTTTTCAGAAGATCATACCATCAAATGCTGATGCATAGCCAAGATCTGAAGCTATATAAGTCCTACATTTAGGGGTTCAATGGAGTGGCGCCAGTGCTTGTGGGTTATATGGATTTACCAGTGGTTTTCGGTGAAGGTGACCGCAAGAGAGTGTGGGTTGTGACCGTAGTGGTGGACATTTTTTCTACTTATGATTCCTTTTTAGGCCAGTCGGCCCTAGCTAGCTTTTAGATGGCCATTGCCCACTGGATCTTAACCATGAAATTTTCTATGGAGAATGTGGTAGGAGTCAATCAGTGAGACCGGGGTGTCGGACGTGAATGCTACTTCGTATAACTAAAGGAAGCAAAGCGATATGAAAACGGAAAGAATGTTCAGAAGACTTTACGCATTAAGACGATGGATGCATAGCAACAACCACCTAAGCCCTAGCTCGATCGGCATAGTAGGTTTCACAAAGCTTTGGGTTCGAGGAAAGAACCAGAGGATGTGAGGGTAGTCACTGCCAAGTTGATGATCTGCAACCCAGTTAGTTAGGAGAATCTTACACAGGTCCTAAAAATCAGCTCTCAACTTGGCATGAGAATGAGGAAAGAATTGATAGGTTTTTTCTAGGCAAATCTGGGTGTGTTTGCCTAGACACATTGCAAAATGTGTGGAATATTGGCGAAGATAGCATGTCACACATTGAATGTCAACTCTAAGTGTCTCCTAGTGAAACAAAAGTGACGAAGTTTGGGTCTGGAGCCATCCACTACGCTAAAAGAAGAGATGGATAATCTAAAAAACAATAGCCTCATCGGCAATGCTCTACACCCAGATTCCAATGGGAAGTGGAGGATGTGCATCGATTAATCTGACCTAAATAAATCATGCCCTAAAGATAGCTTCCCATACCCATAAACCAACAAACTGGAAGATTCAACTCCTAGCCATGAATTGTTGTCATTTATGGACACATGCTCTGTTTACAATCAAATTCCAATATACATTTTGGACCAGGAACATACAGTTTCATAACAAATATGGGGCTATACTGCTAATTTGTCAGTCTGTTTAGTCTGAAGAATATCGCAGCCACCTACCGGAGACCAGTGAATTTGATGTTCATAGCTCAAATTGGATGGTCAATAGAAGTCTATATGGACAATATGTTGGTCAAGTCACAACGGTCGACCAATATTTTAGAAGACTTGTCAGTTTAACATGCTATGGGAATATAGAATAAAGCATAACCGATTGAAATGCTCATTCTGAGTCACGTTAGTGAAGTTGTCTAGTTTTATTGTAAACTCTAGAGGAATTGAGGCCAATATGGAGAAGATTGAAGCCTGAAGGAATAGGGAGGCCCCAAAAATGATTAAGGAGGTTCGAAGTCTAAATAAGAAAGTAGATGCATTGAGCAGATTCATTCCAAGGGCTATAGACAATCCATAATTTTCTTTGATGTCCATAAAGTGGGGAAGAGAAATTTTACTTAGATGTTGGAATACAAGGATGCCCCACAAGCATTGGTCGTTCACCTGGAAAGGCGCACATCTTATCAAAACCTTTAGAAGGAGTAGATTTATTTGCTTATCATGGAGCATTTGTTTATGCTTTGAGTGCTGCTCTTGGACGAAAAGAAATTAGAATCCAAAGTCTGGTATATTACGTCTGCAAGCGATTCGATGGACCAAAAAAACTATCTCAAACTGTAAAAGTCATTATGTTGCTTGTTGTTTGCATCAAGGAAGCTTCGCCCATACTTCTAAGTTCATCCCATCAAGGTGTTGACTGATCAGGCCCTACGACAGGTCCTGCAATGACCTGAAAAATGTTGGAAGATTGTTAAAGTGGAGAATCGAACTGAGTCAGTTAAATACATCATATCATACCAGGAGGACAATCCAGGGCCAAGCGTTAGTCGATTTCATTGCCGTGTTCACTACTCCAAATGACAAAAGGGAAGATGTTGCAGAGCGGAGTGCTCGATGGAAGCTGTATACGGATGGAGCATCCTACAAACATTTATCAAGAGTGGGAGTAGATTTTGTAACCCCCTAAGGAACGATTGGTTTTCTATGCCTTGATAATTGAGCTTTCCACAATGAACAGTGAGGCCAAATATACAGTGCTAATTGCAGGACTCAAGATCGCAAAGGAATAGGCAGTCAATACCTTGCACATATTCAATGACCCTCAGTTGGTGGTCTACCATTTCAAGAAGGAATTCCAGGAAAAGGATGCTAGGATAGCCCCTTATTTAACGAAGGTTCTGGAACTACCCAGCGATTTTAAGTATTATAAGATAACACATATTCCTAGGGAGGAAAACACTAAAGTCGATTCTTTAACCAGTAGGCTAGCTCCAGGGATGCACAAGTCATGGGTTTAGTTCCAATTGAAGCATTATCATCTTCGTGTATCAACTAGATGGATGTTAGTTGGATCTTTGAGGCTAAACCTGAAAAAGAATCGTGGATGGCTCAGATTAAAGAGTATCTACTGAAGTGAACCCTTTCGAAGGGAGGTGGGAACAAAGGAAATTACTACACCAGGCTCTGCAATTTATTGTCTAGGATGGGCTATTATACAAAAGCGGCTTCTCTATGCCCCTGCTATAGTTTCATCCGTGAAATCACAAAAAGTTCCTCGCGGATGTTCATGAAGGAGCATGTGGTGACTACACTGAGTGGCAAACATTAGTGAAGAAGATTCTTCATTACGATACTTTTGGACGGCCGTCAACAGAGACATGGGCGATTACACAAGGAGGTGCGATCGATGCTAGAGATTTACCAAAATTACTAAAGCCTTATCTACAAAAATTATGAAAACGGTCATCCCATGGACGTTTGCTGTATAGGAAAACAACATTATCGGTGGGATGCCAATGTCGAAAGATAGGGACAAGTACGCTATTGTTGCGGTTGATTATTTTACCAAGTAAGCCAAGGCAGAACCACTTTCCACGATCATCACGAAGAAGGCAATCAACTTATTAGTTAAGAACATTATTTGTCATTTTGGGATTCCACAGACAATCATTCCGAAATTGGGACCCAATTTGACAGTGCGGAATTTAAGAACTTTACAACAAGTATCGGATTGAGGAAAGATTCTCTGTAATAGTGCATCCATAGGGGAATGGATAGTTGGAAGCAGTGAATAAAATAATCAAGTCCGTTCTGAAAAAGCGGTAGACTATGGCTAAAGGCAAGTGGGTTGATGAATTATCACTTGCACTTTAGGCCTATCGAATGACTCACAACTCTACGCCTGGTCACACTGCATTTGCTTTGGCCTACGGGTCGAAGGTCGTGATTCCAATTGAATCGAAAGTGAAATATCATCAGAAGATTCATTATGATCCCAAATCGAACAAGGAATTCTTGCTCTTGTCTTCGACATGATCGACGAAAAGTGCGATGAAGCTGATTTGAGAGCTGCCACCCATTGGAAGCGGGTAACTCAGCATTATAACACAAAGTTCAGGAGTTGGACTTACAAGATCGGCGATCTTGTTCTTAATGAATTTTCCCGAGTTGAGTGAACATGCACCCGACTTAGGAATGTTCGCATGCTATCGAACACAAGCTTGGAGATATGACATTTAAGCTAGCGACTAAAAATGAAATTTGCTTTCGAGGACGTGGAGTACCGAACATTTACGATGATATGTGATGACCTAGATATTTTGACATTTGAAATTGAAATATTTGGTTGAATTTTTAATATTTGGAAGTTGATTTAACTTGAATTTCAAATATCAGAATGAATTTGGCAATTTAATTATTGAATTTAATTTGTTGAAATTGGGTAAAAATTTGAATCTTCAGTTTTAAGCCTGATCAAAATAATTTGATGGCTTAGAAAATTTATATTGACAATACTGAAGACAATGGAAGCTTCAGAATTGAATTTGGAAATGTTTTGTTCGGTTTTGAATTTATATCATTTAAATCGATATTTAAAAATAGCCTTCCGAAGCACTGTCTCGAAATTCAACGAAACTAGTCTCATTGGATCCGTAATATTGTATTATTATCGGATTTCAATTTTCGTAGCATTTGGGGTGATCGTTTGACCATACGATAAGCTAACGCGCTGAAAATTTTATCGAAATTTAATTTAATAACGGGTTTAAAAAGCTATCTTTTCTATGCGATCGAATTTGGACTAGAAACCTTTTCCATTGTGTTCGGAATAGGCATATAACATTATAAATGCCTGGTGGCAAGCCTCGATTGGAGATCGAGATTTTTGATTGTGGAATCGAGATGATTAAAATTTGAATTTGAATTTTGAATATAAAATAAATAAATAAATATATATGTGTGTGTTAAAAATATTTTTGCTTTTTGATGCAACACGTAATTGCCTTTTCAATACATGTCCTCCATCTTGCAACATGCGTCATTTTTCTTTGCACGCGTCTTAAAAGAAAAAAACCAACGAACCTTTCTTCATTCAAAATAAAAATAAAATAAATGACGAAAGAAGATTTTCTTTCGTTCAAACATACAACAAACCTTTGCAAATTCAAATCCATGGCCGTGTTTCCTCGGGAAAAAAAGAAAAAAAATAGAAATCAAATCGCGTTGCTCGATTCTAGGGTTAGCAATGGCTGTGATGACGAAATCTACAACGAGGGCAAAAGCGAGTTCGTGAATTCGAAAATGGCGTGGGTGCGGTAGTAGGATAGTCGATGGCGATTGGGGCGTTGGCACCTAGGATTTGGCACGTGCGTGATGAGGGAGCAGTGGCATAGCCGATGAGGCAGGATCGCGATGTAGGCTAGGGCATCAGGGTGGCGTCGCGACAGCTAGGGATGGTCAGAGCTCGAGTTTGTTGATAGGCGGCAGCATGTCAGAGAGGATGGCGACGAAGCTAGGGCTTGTATTTGGGAGGAGCAAGTCGATGTGGGGATGTCATTGGGAATTCGAGTGATCTGAAGATAGCCGGCGTGAGGCAGGGCAGAGCTAGCCAGAGCAAGAGATAGTTCGCTGTTCGATTTGGGGTTATTCTCGTGTTCGAGAACCGCCAGGTATTCGGATTCTTTTTATTTCTGATTCAATTTGATTTGAAAAATATACATATACAGATTTGGAAAAGAAAATATGTAAAGTTAAAACAGTTTATCCTTTTCAATTTAAAGATTTATAAATATATGCAGCAAAGTGAAACCATTTCCGTTTTATCTAATATATATATATATATATATATTATAAAAAATTTAAACTAAAAATAAAACAGTAGGTAAATATATATACACACAAGTATAGATGAACATGTAAAGTTAGATTATTAAAACCTATATAGTTTATTTTGAAGATAAAATAAATATACATACTCATCTTTACTAGCTTATTTTAAAATAATGTATATTAGTAATTAACCTATTTAATTTGCCTGTTTAATTATTTTAATTACTAAAAGGTTTTTTCATAAAAAAGGAAAATATGTTCAAAAGATTAAATCATTAGTTTGAAATTAAATTTTTAGTTAATAAATTTATTAAAAGAAATTGGTTTAAAATAAAATCATTGGATAATTAAAATTACCAAATGAAAATTGTTTATTCGATTGTTTCGAATATTAATGAATTGTATAAATATTTATACAAGGTCAAAATTGCAAAGAAATCAAGCCAGATTGAAAATGGGTTGCCTGCAAAAGCAAAGGTGAGATCTTCTCACTCAAACTTATAATAATTGGAAATTTTAGTTGATGATTGATTGTTGAATTGTGATAGTTAAATTTAAAATTGTTGATTGTGTGCTTAGATGATAAATTATTTTCGGTTATATTGGAATAGACCCTATGCGCCGCATAATAGCGGATAATATTATATTAAACCCATATACCGCAATATTCCAACTCGAAGTGGAATTGGTATTATATATGTATTTGGAGTGATTGATTTCCTACACTATATAGTGGATGAGACCCTATGCACCGCATAATAGCGGATTATATTTTTATAAATCCCATATACCGCGATATTCCCCCTCGAAGTTGAATTGGTATTTAATTGTTGTGCTAACGTCTATGGATGCAGGGAAACAGGTTGGAGGGATCCAACTAGATTCCTCAAATGATTGAATTTGTTTCAATAATTGTGTGTTGATTTGTTTATAATCTATGTGTGAATATATTGTGATTGAAATCGTTGAAGGCTATAGTTTAGCCGAATTTATTTATGGTATCGTAAGATACCAGAAATAAATAAAAATTTGATTTTTAAAAATTCAAGTAGAAAGTATATAGAAAAAATTTATTGTTGAAAATTGGGTAAATTTAAAAGAAGGAATTTGAAAAGGATAAAGTTTTATTTTTGAAACCTATTTAATAAAATTCCAAAATATGGGAAAAAGGCTAAATAAATGGATTTCGGGTAATATTATTCAAAGGTTGAAGAATTTATTTAAAATAAGGATTTTAAATAGTTTGGAAGAAATAAAGGGATTTATTTTAAAAGAAAATAAATTTGGAAATCAATTTGGAATTTGATTCGGTGTTTGAAAATAAATCTTTGGGAAACCGATTTGAAATTGATTTGGTGTTTTAAAAATAAATTTTAGGAAATCAAATCTGAAAACGATTTGGTGTTTGCAATAAATGTTTAGTAAATCAATTTGGGATTTGATTTGGTATTTGAAAATCAATTTAAAGAAATTAATTTGGTGTTGAAAGTGAATATTGTAAAAGCGATTTGAAAATCGTATATCTATGGGTATTTGAAAATTTAAATTCACAATGGGAATTTTATAAAGGAAAGGGAATTTTGTTTTAAAAATAAATGTTGGTTTATGTTTAAAGGTGTGAAAAGAAATTCACAGGTTTGTAATGTAAATTAAAATAAATCGAGAAGATTTATTAATTGATATAAATAGAAAGAGAATTCTTCCTTGGAAAGCCGAGTATATTTTAAAGTAGCTTTTGAAGTATAAATTAAAAGTTTTTTATATTGATTTGGAAGAATATTGTTGGAGAAATTATTTTTGGGGATTGCTTTAAATCTTTAAAGTAAACATTTAATTAATTAAGTATAGAAGGGATTATTTTAAGATTAAATTGATATTTGATTTCGAAAATTGTTATTTAAAATTTATACTCAATCTACTAATTTTAAAACTAGTTTGGACTTGAAGCTTTTATATAAGATATTGATATAAGATTTCATAACTAATATTTTAAATACAGTGTTCCAAAATAGTTTTTATTTTAGATGTTTCCAAATATATGTTTTTGGATAAGTGATTTAAATTTTTGAAAAGTATTTGGACTCGGCAGATTTTCAGTGGGAATGAATAAATATTTGGGAATATATTCCGTGTGAAGAAATTGATTTGAAATTTGTTTTCAAATGGTTGAAGTGTTAAAATTTTATCTTGCGAAGATATCTGGAAAAAATATTTGGGGTATTTGAAATCCAGAGATTGTTGTGAATGATGATTGATAGTTAAATAACCAACTATCAATATTGGCCTTTTCAATGAGTTAGAATTTCGATGCGACCAGGGGTCGGGTTCCAAAAGGATATTCGGAAACCACATCGAACCTTTAAGATTGTGATGGATCTTTTGTTTAAAAGATCAAAGTGGAAATTTGTTGTGATTTGTTGAAATCTGAATGTAACACTTATTTTTAAAATAAGTGCTCTTTATTCGTATTAGCCGGGAGAGGACCTTGTGTCATAAAACCCATTTCGAATAATGATACGACGAAATGAGATTACATTTGAAGATGATGTTGAAGACCGGGTATTTTCGAAAGCGAAAGGATTACCTGTCGAATGTCTCTGCACTGAGTTGCTTCGGCATAGAGATTTTATCGCCCTTTGTGATGGGGATTCCGGACGTGATTAGTGAATATCTGGATAGCAAGGGTTCTATGGAAGTGCCTTCGGTTCTGTTCGAACCTGGAACAGACTTGTATAGATGTATGTTTGACATTACACTTTGAGATGTAAAGCTGGTTTCTATCAAATACATTTCTGTTGGTGGCGAAGAATTTATTCTCTTAGCTTAACACCCTTCTCTAAGACGTACGAACTCAGAGGTTATGCAGTTGATTGTTATTGGTGGTAATGTGGCATACGAAGTGCTGCTGATCATTTGGTGATCGAAGCATGGCTTTTGTGAAAAACGTAGCTTTGTGGACAAGATTTCGTCGGACCTCACAACCCGAAAATGGTCGAAACAGGAAAGATGCGGCAAGATTATTTGGGGGTAGCACCCCTTGAGGGTATGTCATTTCCTTCTAGAAAGAGGTTGTATCATGGTATGGATCCCAGATATTTAACCTATGTGAATGCTGCAAATTTATTACTTTGTGGTTGTTGGTGTTGAGGATCCTCGGATAAAGGTCGGTTACGATCGGGGGATGGCATACTCATGTCAGTAGTTACCAAGTTATAGAGGTAACCCGGCCTTGTGTTGGCAGAGATCCGGTTAGGTTCTCAGGGCGTCCCTCCAGAGGCGTACCTATGTGGCCAAGGAAGTTACTTAGCCTGACCATTTGTTGGAAATCCAATTATCAATACGCGCCTTGTACGGTTTTAGCTGTAGAACCTGCCATCTAATATGGTAGCTATAGTAGGCATACTATAATGGTACGTATGCTGGCTAAGATTTATATTATACTTGCAAATGTTTTCCACACTATGCACTAATAATAATATCAAAAAGAATTTTTGTATCAAGCATGTTTGACTATCATAAGGAGAAATCTCCCCCAAGTGTGCGATTGCATTGTGTGTGTGCCGGGAGGCCTTATAGTAGTTTCATTTTCCAAAAAGCATAGCGAATTTCTTTTATTCCCCTTTGGTTATCCTTTTGTTAAAAGTAACTGTTTTTAAGATCTCACACCAGTCTCATGACTGACCTGGAGTTTATTGTTCCCTTTCTAAACTCTGGGTGCCCATAATTTTCCACACGGGCAGTCTTGAGTCAGGTTATCAGTTATTCGGGAGCAAAGTCAAGAAGTTGTTGTGGAGATCTAGAGTTCAAGCTGAATGGCGAGACGTATCATTATACTATGTATTATCCGCTGCGTTGGGATTGCTGCTAGTTGATTTTTTATATGGATTAGTTATTGTAAATGCCTAGTGTTGAATGGTGTCGTTGTAAACTCTGATAATGTGATGTATGTAAAACTGATATAGTTCTTTGTTTTAAAGATATTCATTTATCTATTATATTTGTTCCGCTGCGAAATGTGAGATTCTGTTTATTATTTCTTGTTTCTTCTTCTGTCTTCTTCTTCTTTAACCCTAACGGTTCGGTTTTTCAGCATTCGATTGTGCGGCATTTAATATAGTGGATGTATGGATGTCGACTTTCGAGCGTCAAAAAATTGGGTCGTTACATGATATTTCTCTTAAAAATGTCTTTTTATATATTTTGTTAATCGCAATGTAAAGAGGCATGATTAGTCGTTCCCTTGTATATGAAATGAACTAGCTTTGGGGATCGATGAATTTGCATTCTCATTAGCTAATTTTTGCACTTTAAATAATAATACGATTGAATGATACATGCTTATATAATACATAATTGTAGGTGGCATAGGTGCCAATCAAACTTTGTGGTCCATGACCGGACCCAAGTATGTGATTGTTTCGGGTATCCGGAGTAGATATCGAATAACTCCTTTGACCCATGACTTGGACATTCGGGCATGAAACACATTGGGATTGAAACAAAATGGTTCACCCCAAGAACCGTTGCCCAGAGTTGGCAAACTAAAAAATTTACACTACGATAATGCTCTTGCTTGAAATTTGGTGGAGCATGAACTCCTTACCTAGAAAATGCTAAGGTTAAAGGTTCGCAACCAGAGTAAGGTAGGATCCTCTCCAAGTACCTGGGGATGAAAACTATTGCAACCGTTCTAGGTGATCAACGTCGATTAATGCTCAGAGTTAGTCAAAATAGGAGGAAAGCATCTACGAAATGGATGTTCAAACCACTGCTCGGAATAGCCAATTCAGGTCAAAACCTAAGGAAAGCATAACAAGGATGCCCATTATTCTCCAGGAATAGAGATAAGAAATTTCGAACTTTATCATTAGTCAGATAGAACTCGATTAGAAGATAGCAAATGATATATTAATTCAACAAACTGATGACAGAGAAATGACTCGCACAAATCTGAGCAAAAATAATAAAAAATTTCTCAATACTCGAACATATTAATACAAGACAAAAAAAGCCTAATTTTATTAACATACTGCTTAAAACAAAAGGCGAGGGCTACTCTCACACAACTCCAGCCTATTTCCATGATTATTTGAATCAAAACAAACATAACAAAAATAAGGAAGGATGCAGCTATATCTTCTTCCTCCTCTCTTACTCCTTCTTCTTCTCCATTGAAGAGGGCGTTCCAAACTCACTAGGCTTCCTCCAGGTCCTATCTTTTCCTTTATGACCCTTCGGAAGATCGATCATCGAAGTCTTAAGCGGCACAAATATAGGCTTATTGGGTAATGAGATGGATAGAGGAGAAGGTATATCGACATCTTTCTCCTTCTTGATCTCTTTAGCCAGCAGGACATGAGTTCCAAGCATCCCCTCCATGGTATGCCCTGAAGAAGGAACGAAAGCTCCAGTTACAATGACGTCCACATCTTCCAATGCCCCATGAAAGGCTCATGTCACCTCCTCTTCCAAAAGGTGAATTGTTTCATCCCAAGGACCCAAAGTCTTGCAGGTCATAATGTCTAGGAGCGTTTTGGGGGCAGGTACGACAAATGATTCCGTAATTGCGGCTTATGTCCCGCTGAAAACTCAGTTTGGGGAAGAGGACAATCGAAGGCTGACCTAAAACTTGGTAAACATAAAACCAAAGATTAGTGTTGATTGGTGTTGTATGGGCCATCTCAAACACAAGCGAGATTAATAGTATACCTCCAAAAGGTACAGGTTCGATGTGGGTTGGAGTTCCTCCAGAACCTACCTTTGGAGTAGGAGATCATATGAACAACTTCAGAAGCGAGGGTTAATTAGGGTTGTACTAACACCCTAATGAGGATGTTGAAGCTATTATAGCTCCATAAATTGCCTCAGTCATAGAAATGAAAATAAGACCGAGAAGAGAACTGATATTTTCAATGCATACTGACTCAAAGGTCAGACGGCAGTGATGTTCGCTGTGCAGATACGGGATGTAGGATGCATTCACCAATCCTAAGCACCTCCAGGCCCTTTTCATCCAGAAGGTCGAGTTTCAGTTGTTTTACATCGACCGCAACCCCACCAGAGAACTCTTGTTCTTGATTTACAGTATCTTCCCATGTTAGGGCCAAAACCTCAGGATATTGTTCATTGAGCCATTTTCGACTACCAAACGTGATGACATTTGCATTATAATGGATAAGCATGGGTTTGAGCTTATCCTTAATCTGTTTCACCACAGCTTCAACCCACTTCTCGACGTCTTTTGCCCAGGCCTTTGCATTATCTCTTGCCTTATGGGCATCCAACAGCTCCTCGCAATAGCCCTATGCTAGGATGAGAGCATCGTTGTTCTCTTTCTTCCACTCTCGAGCAGCTTCCTTTTTTCCACTTGTTTCTTAAGCTGCTCATTTTCTAGCAACAGACTATAAATCTTGTGATGAGTAGCCTCAATTTGTTTTGGGTGATTCTATCACTCTTCCTCGGATGAATTAGTCAAAATTTCCAGCTACTTCTTTGCTACAGTCAATAATGCATTAAGCTTGCATCCTCCTGGTCGAGGGTAGAGATGATATGCTTATCCTACTCTTTGTTAACGAGCTTAACCTTTATTTTGCAAGAACCCTCGAAGATCACCTCAACTAACCGTCTTTATTTGAAATAATGATCATACACATCATTGATGTAAGCCATGGTGTCGGTTCTAACGTGTGGTGGAATATCCTTCAATTTAGAGACAAGCATTACATCATCGAAATTTTTTTGGAAAAATGCGCTTCAACACATCCATCTGAGGATTATGAAGGATTTCTTCCTCTAATCAAACTGATTTCTAGTCAAGCATTGAATAGAGGATATCAAAAGTGGTCGGACCGTATGGTTGCACAGAGCGACGTGGAGCATGAGAAGATATCGTTGGCTGTGTTGTGGCCAGAACATTTGGCGCATCTATATGCGGAACGTAATCAGGCTTCATCAAGTAATGATCAAGATTCCGGGGCAAGGGTGATCGATACATATGTCACGGAGACAACTCATGAGATATGTAACCACTTTTATGGCTTCTATTGCATCGACAGAAATACCTACCTTGATTAGAATCATAAGAGGAGCCATGAGGATGACTAGATGATTTGTGCTTCCTTTGTTTGCTCACCTGACTTTTAGTGGTATCATACACGCCTCTATGCTTCATTGATTCTATAAAGGAAACATAAGCAAGTTAGCTTAAACAAGATAGAAATATGGCATGAACTAAGAAAGTGTATAGTTGTGTGAATTTATATATATGTCCTAGTGTCCCCAATGGACTATAGACTAGGAGCTTTCTAGTAGAGGTGATCTCCCATGTGCGAGCGCCAAGCACTTCATCTGGAAGATGGATGGGGGATCCAATATCCCCATTACTGATGTACCCAGTCCGTAAGAACCAAACTCGTCTGGAATCGGACCGAGATTCTGACAAATGTCCTCAAAAGGTGTAATAGGTGTTCTCTCTTTTACAGTGACCGGTGGAGGTTGTATCGGAGTCCGAATTTGGATGATCTTTTTCTTTGGTCATTGCTTTAAATGGAAAGCTTGGTCATCATCGCCTTCATCAACGGAGAGCTCACGACCCATGTCAACATCATCGTTATCTACTCGACACTTCTTCCTCGGTGTGCTCATGAACCTCTCCAATCAAAATCGTCAATATCAATAGCTTCAAGAACATGGCCAACGCTACGATCCCCTTCCAATAGATTATAAGCTCTTAAATTATAATAAGTGAGAAGTGCCCTCATATCCCTTTTCTCAAGCGAGACTTGATGGAGAGATGCAAGAGTTCTCACCAAGGCTGCGTTGCTAGACTTTCTCGAGCTATTAGCAAGAATAAGGAATAATTTTACAAGTAAGTGAAGTTATATTCTCGACATAGGATGAAGGTAAGACTAAAGTCCGGACAACCACCTTCGTGCAAAACCAGGCGCGTAAGGAACAAAAAAAAATCATCATTAATATAGCTTAATTTGTTCAAAAGGCTTGTTACAATTCAACAACTCGTGGAAGATTCTACATGTTTAAGTGAAGGACATCATTTTCGATGTTTAAAGACATACATGTAGCGGATCTCCCGAGTACAAGACTTGCAATCCAAATGGCTGGCGAAAATGACATAAATCATGTTGAAAAAGGCATAGCTGTTGGGGTGCGGTTGGGTCGGAGCTAATTTCATAAACTAAAAAAATTGTGCAGATGAAGTTGCTGAATGGTAGAACACAACCAACCATACATATGTACTAGTTACATGCCGTGTAGCCTACTAGTGGGTATTGAGCCCGTTGATTACATGATGGGACTAACACATCCTCATACGGGATGCCATGTCTTGCATATTCTACAAAGAGATGCCTCGTCAACTTTTAATGCTGGAGAGTCCTGAGGGTCATCTAAAATAATGGCATTGCCCATGTCTACATCGGTGGTAATTCCAACCGTAGGCTCCTCAATTGGTACAAAAGGAATCATTTCTAAAGGTTGTACTCTTGAAGACTGGTTGATTAAGGAGTACGTATCACTGCAGGAACTATAGTAAAACTAGATTAGATCGCAGAATCCACATACGTTGATGACTATGGACCTGCTGTTATAATGGAAAGATGCTCAGAGAGTCTATGTTCCATAATTAATAAAGATTCAAATATAAGTGATATCGGATGCAGTAAAGCTATAATCTCCATGTTGGAAAAGAGCCCTATCAAGTCGATGTATTAAAAACGACTAGATATCAACCTATGCCGATAGGCCGTGTCTCATGCATTGATGGAGGCAATATTGTGCAGTTAAAGTGTAGCGACCCACCTTTTTGGACTGTTCAAATTGACAATAAACCACACATGTCAGACTCAAACTATTCGAAAGGGAGGATTGTTAATGGGGTAAATAAGAAAAAAAGAAAAAGGAAAGAAAAAACAAAACATAGAATCTCGCAACGGAATGACAAAATATAATAATCAAATAAACAGTCTATGAAGCTGTTTTACAAATAACATTTGATTACCCTTTTACAAATTCAAATCATAGTTATACATACATCATAAATAAAAAAATAATGCAACGGAATACAGAATGTACTGAAATAATAAATAGCAATAATATACTGAATCTTCATCTTCATCCACCAGAAAATAGTTTTTAACACTGAAAAACTCAAGCTGACCCAAGCATAATGAAAAAAATACACTCGAGTCAGAACTAAAATTCTATGTAAGTCAAATTAATCTCAAATAAAAATATGAGTGCAATGACTTTAGAGATGTTATGGGATTTTTCATCTCCTATCAAGTGTACAACTTGAGTGCAATAACTTACGAGATTTCAAATAATTCGAAATACCAATTTTAACCACTTTATTAAAAATAAATCCGAAGTTTAAATTAAAAACTTAAACTTTTTAAATAATTAAATTTCAATAAATAATCCAAATTCAAGAAATTGTATGGGTATATATCATTTCAACCCATAATTTAAATGTCTTAATTATCCGTTTCTAAAATGATTCAGAGGACCATTTAAATGATGTCAATAATATACATGGTGATAACAGGGACATATTAAAATAAATAAACAACCATACATCCAACATATCAATCAATAAGCATCTATTTCGAACAACATCCAAATCAACCAATATATTTCAAATATAATAGTTATCAATATCGGGGTTTAACTATCAATTAAATTCCAATATAAAATTAAATGTCAATTCAAATTCAACATTAATTCAAATGTCAATTTAAATCAACAAACAACAATAAAAAAATTATTTATCAGATCTCAATATCTTGATCTTTTTATTTAACTGATTTTCTACCTCAGCTTTGTACTTCATAAACGATGTAATTGCTTCATCCTTGCTATTTAAAAGATATACATAGCAATATCGTGTATAATCGTCAATAAAGGTAATAAAGTACATTTTCCCACCTCTTGTAGGTAATGAGTTGAAATCACATAAATCAGTATGAACCAAACCTAGTGGTTCGGCACTTCTATCAACTGTATGAAATAGTTTTTTGACCATTTTTGCTTCTACGCATGTCTCACATTTGTAGTTTTTATCTACTTGGAATTTCGGAATTAACCCCTAGTTTGATAGTTTTTTCATTTTTCGAAAATTTATGTGTCCTAATCTATCATGCCATAGTAAAATTTTATGCTCAAGAAAATAAGAAACTTCAATTTTATTAATAGCATAATTAGAATATATAGTTTTATTACCGACAACGGCTACATTTGCCTTAAATAGGCCATCACATAAATATCCACTTCTTATATACATTGCAGCTTTGGACAAAACCATCTTATCTGACTTGAATATCATTTTGAAACCTTTCTTTGATAGCACTAGACCAAAGATGAGATTCTTGCGTATGTCTGGAACGTGGAGCATGTCATTCAACATGAAAGTTTTTCAATAAGTAAACTTGAGTATTACTGTGCCATTTCCTTCGATCATGGAAACTGCAGAATTACCCATATAGAGTTTTTCTTCCTGATCGAATTTCTGGTATGTAGAAAACATGGATTTGTCAGAGAAAACATGACGAATAACGCCTGTGTCCACCCACCATTGGTAGGGTTCTAAACCAAATTGCATTCAGACATAACTGTCGAAAAATTAGACCCGTCTACTTCCATGTTATCCACCATATTTTCCTCGGAGTTGCATTTATGTCTGCAATCTCTAGCGGTGTGTCCTGTTTTCCCATAGACCCAACACTTGCCATTAAACTTCTTGGTCCGTTTGTTGTCTTTAGATTTGTTTTCAGGGGCTTTTCTCTTCTGTGGGAATTTCTTCTTCTTGTTTTTCTTGAAATGCCCTTCGTTCTTTGACTCTTCTACCACAAATGCCTCTTCGCTTTGTTTTGTCACTCCATGGCTATCAGACTCAATTTTTAGTCTGACAACAAGATCCTCTAAGGAAATCTCCTTTTTCTTATGTTTCAGAAAATTGCGGTTGTCTTTCCAAGATGATGGTAATTTCCCTATTATTGCTTCCACAAGGAAGGATTCTCCAACATTATGTACTTCTGCTTCAAGTTCATGAATTATGAGTTGGAGTTCTTGCACTTGACTAGTTATGGATTTAAAATCAACCATTTTGTATTCCATAAACTTAACTGCGATGAACTTCTTAAAACTGACATTCTGCGTTTTGTATTTATGTGCAAGCGCAGTCCATAAGGATTTTTCTGTCTGGTGTGGCTAATATACTTTATATAGTACTTTATCCAGACAATTCAGAATGTTGTTTCGGCACAGGAAGTCTGAATGCTTCCATGAGTCAATTCCGAGAAAAAAGCTGCATCTTTTCCCTAGTTTGTCCGTCTTTAGGCTTTGGTTCATCCTCCTCGATGCACTTCTACAGACCTAGCGTGATGAGATAAAATAGCATTTGATTTTTCCATATTATGAAGTCATCACCATCTCCCTTGAACGGATCAGGCCTATTGTGAGTAGTAGCCTTTGTTGATAGTTCAACTGTTGTCATCTCTGTTTTAGTGAAAACAGGAAAGTCTTAAGATGTTATACGTCTAGTATACCAAAACAGAGACTAATCAATAATAAACTCGTCTCACAAGTTTATAAATTAGATTTCCACTACTTTGAAATTCTGTATTAGCTACTTTTAACAATAAGTATGTTATAACTAATTACAACAACAAACTAACAACTATAGTAGTAATAACTATAACGATAAATCAAACGTTATACTATTTATAGAAATAGCACAGCGTAGTAACGAAAATCATATACATACATACATACATATATATATATAAATTAACTCGAAATTTAACCGATTGAAGAAGGAAATTTCATCTGAGGCTTGTAGTAACAATTTCCTCCAGACATTATTCAAAGTCTCCCAAGATACAACGGACGTAAGCTGCTCGAGATCGCGATGTGCATGATCCTCTGTGTGATAGGACTCATTATGATTTAAGAAAATAAAGATAAAGAAGAGATAATTCGATTTTAAAATTGAGTGAGGAAAGTGATCAGGTTTCCTCCTTATTTACAGCCGAATTCCCAATGGCTACACCCGTTGAGAAAAACAGCATCCCCTCATTTGCAACGCCAAAAAGTGTTACTGTTCGCAACAGTCGCGTCCGTTTGTTTGCAACGCCACAAAGTGTTACTGTTCGCAACAGTCGCATCCGTTCATTTGCATCACCACAAAGTGTTACTATTCGCAATAGCTGTGTCCGTTCGTTTGTAATGCCATAAAGTGTTATTGTTCGCAACAGTCGCGTCCGTTCGTTTGCAACGCCAAAAATTATTACTGTTCGCAACAGTCGCGTCGTTCGTTTGCAACAGTTCAGAACTGTTGCTTTTCGTTGTAGTGATCGTCTTTAAAAATCATGCCTCTTCATCAGTTTGTAATGGTCAAAACCGTTGGAAAATCCATATCTTTTTAAACACGCTTCTGTTTTAAAATCAGACCATTTTTTAGGTAGCACAAATATATGACACAGTCCAGTCTCATTGGACCTGCACCAGCACCCAAACCCGACCCGGGCCGATTCGGTCGGTCGGACGGGCGGGGTGGCGACGCGTTCACGTGTTTTAGTCCATGGCCATATAGCACCTCCCCCTCGCACAAAATTACCTGACCCTAAAGGTCAATATAGGGATTGAGAGTACACTATATAAACATAAAAATGGACTTATTTTGGGCGATGTGGGATATATCTCATTCACTATTTTTGAGAATTCTAGCAATCCCCCACATGAATGAAGATATATGTCTTCCCCACACAAAGTGTAATGTCACACAGTTCATATGAAAATAATGTTATATCGAGGATTAGTAGATATTTCACTTTGAACTTTCCCTGGTTAAAACTTATCGGATGTACTTGGCTAATCAGTGAATTATTTCATCTTGAACCGTCAGTCGTCATTGTATAACCAGACAATAAGCTTTACAAAGCTTTATTTCCCTTCACATCGAATCTCTTGGTTGTGTTCATTTTGGTCCTGAACAATTTTTGGTTCTACGAGTGTTTTTAGAGGATAAAAGACTTTAATATTCTCATAGAGCCGACCTAGCTCACACTAACATAGGTGATCACAAACATTAAGAGTATCCTACATATACCCCACTTATTATTTTCAAGATATGGTCATCATTAAAAAAACATAATTTTATCCTTTTAATACTTCTACAGGCATGCATTTATGTTGTACACCATAGGAATGGAGTAGGACTAAGTCCAAACAAATGCATTACGCTTCTTCTTGGTTAAACTTTCTCAGTTTCACGATGAGTTTCATCTTCATGTGATTTACTCAATTCTTCACTTGTCCTTTTGGACACAATATTTCCTTCATTTCTTTTGTGCAGAAACGCATCTTCAAAGAATAAGACATCTCTTGATTCCATGATTGTATTTACATGAATATTAGACTTAAATTCCAAAAATCTGTAGGCTGGCCCTAAATAGTAACAATCTACTGTTTTTGGTCCAAGTTTGACTTTTTTGGACGGCGGAACTGGAACTTTTGCCAATCACCCTCACACTTTGAGGTATTTAAAACTTGGTATGTGTCCTTTCCATAACTCATATGGAACTGTTCCTGTTTTATTGTGAGGAACCTTGTTTAATATGTGATTAGACATATTTAAGGCTTCCCCCCACAAGTTCGTCGGTAGGCCAGAAGTTAAGAGTATCACATTAATCATGTCTTTTAATGTTCTATTCTTTCTCTCAGCTATACCATTTTGTTGTGGTGAATATGGTGCTGTTGTTTGATGAATTATACCATTTTCAGCACAAAATTGTTAACATGGTGATTCATATTCTCCACCTCGACCAGACCTCAATACCTTGATCTTTTTAATTAGCTGATTTTCTACCTCGGCTTTGTACTTCATAAATGATGTAATTGCTTCATCCTTGCTATTTAAAAGATATACATAGCAATATCGTGTATAATCGTCAATAAAGGTAATAAAGTACCTTTTCCCACCTCTTGTAGGTAATGACTTGAAATCACATAAATCAGTATGAACCAAACCTAGTGGTTCGGTGCTTCTATCAACTGTATGAAATGGTTTTTTGACCATTTTTGCTTCTACACATGTCTCACATTTGTAGTTTTTATCTACTTGGAATTTCGAAATTAATCCCAAGTTTGATCGTTTTTTCATTTTTCGAAAATTTATGTGTCCTAATCTATCAGGCCATAGTAAAATTTCATGCTCAAGCAAATAAGAAACTTTAATTTTATTAATAGCATAATCAGAATATATAGTTTCATTACTGACAACGGCTACAATTTCCTTAAATAGGCTATCACATAAATATCCCCTTCCTATATACATTTCAGCTTTGGACAAAACAATCTTGTCTGACTCGAAGACCATTTTGAATCCTTTCTTTGATAGCACTGGACCAGAGATGAGATTCTTGCGTATGTCTGGAACGTGGAGCACGTCATTCAACTTGATAGTTTTTCTAGAAGTAAACTTGAGGATTACTGTGTCACTGCCTTCGATCATGGAAACTACGGAATTACCCATATAGAGTTTTTCTTCCTGATCGAATTGCTGGTACGTAGAAAACATGGATTTGTCAAAGCAAACATGACGAGTAGCGCTGTGTCCACCCAGCATTGGTTAGGGTTCTAAAACAAATTGCATTTAGATATAACTATTGAAAAATTAGACTCGTCTACTTCCATGTTATCCACCATATTTGTCTTTGAGTTACGTTTGTACCTGCAATCTCTAGCGGCATATCCTTCTTTTCCACAGACCCAACACTCGCCATTAAACTTCTTCGTTCGTTTGTTGTCTTTGGGTTTGTTTTCGGGCGCTTTTCTCTTCTGTTGGAATTTCTTCTTGTTTTTTCTTGAAACGCCCTTTGTTCTTTGACTCTTCTTTCACAAATGCCTCTTCACTTTGTTTTGTCACTCCGCGGTCATTAGACTCAATTTTTAGTCTGACAATAAGATCTTCTAAGGAAATCTCATTTTTCTTATGTTTCAGATAATTGCGGTAGTCATTCCAAGATGGTGGTAATTTCCCTGTTATCACTTCAACAAGGAAGGATTCTCCAACTTTATGTCCTTCTGCTTCAAGTTCAAGAATTATGAGTTGGATTTCTTGCACTTGACTAGTAATGGATTTGGAGTTAACCATTTTGTATTCCATAAACTTATCTACGATGAACTTCTTCAAACTGACATTCTGCGTTTTGTATTTATGTCAAGTGCAGTTCATAAGGATTTTGCTATCTGGTGTGGCTGATATACTTTATATAGTACTTTATCTAGACAATTCTGAATGTAGTTTCAGCACAAGAAGTCTGAATGCTTTCATGAGTCAATTCCGAGAAAAAGAGCTGCATCTTTTTCTCTAGTTTGTCCGTCTTTAGGCTTTGGTTCATCCTCCTCAATGCACTTCTGCAGCCCTAGCGTGGTGAGATAAAACAACATTTGATTTTGCCATGTTATGAAATCATCACCATCTCCTTTGAACGGATCGGGCCTGTTGTGAATAGTAGCCTTTGTTGATAGTTCAACTGTTGCCATCTCTGTTTTAGTGAAAATAGAAAAATCTTAAGATTTTATACGTCTAGTATACCAAAACAGAGACTCATCAATAATAAACTCGTCTCACAAGTTTACAAATAAAATTTTCACTACTTTGGAATTCCGTATTAGCTATTTTTAACAATAAGTATGTTGTAATTAATTACAACAACAAACTAACAACTATAGTAATAATAACTATAGCGATAAATCAAACGTTATACTATTTAAAGAAGTAGCACAACGTAGAAACGAAATTATATATATATATATATATATATATATCAACTAGAAATCTAACCTGTTGAAGAAGGAAATTTCATCTGAGGCTTGTCGTAATAATTCCCTTAAGACTTTATTCAAAGTCACCCAAGATACAACAGACGTAAGTTGCTCGAGATCGTGATGTGTATGATCCTCTGTGTGATTGGACTGATTATGATTTAAGAAAATACAGATAAAGAAGAGATAATTCGGTTTTAAAATTGAGTGAGGAAAGTGATTAGGTTTCCTCCTTATTTATAGCCGAATTCAAATGGCTACACCCGTTGAGAAAAGTACCATCTACTCATTTGCAACGCCAAAAAGTGTTACTGTTCACAACAGTCGTGTCTGTTCGTTTGCAACGCACAAAGTGTTACTGTTCGCAACAGCCACGTCCATTCGTTTGCAACTGTTCGGAACTGTTGCTTTTCGTTGTAACGGTTATCTAGAAAAATCGCGTCTCTTTATCAGTTTGCAACGGTCACAGCCGTTGGAAAATTTGTATATTTTTAAACACACTTCTGTTTTAAGATCAGTCCATTTTTTAGGTAGCGAAAATATTTGACACAACCCAATCTCATTAGACCCGCACCCGACTCAGTTTAGTTGGACGGACAGCGGCACGCATGTGTTATTCCACGGCCATATAGGTCCTCCCCTCACATAAAATTACCTGATCCTAAGAGTCAATATAAAAATTGAGACTACACTATATAAACAAGAAGATGGAATCATTTTTGACGATGTGAGATATATCCCATTCATTATTTGTGAGAGTTCTATCAATACCACATCAAGATGAAAATATAATGGCATTGAGAGCTTTTTCATAGTCACAGTCTTCTTCCATCTCTTTTGTCCCTAAGGATCATGTTATGTAAAATCACACATGCGTAGATGATCTTTACCATTTTCTTTGTCGACCACATACTGCACAAATTACTTATAACTGTCAATCTTGCTTGAAGAACCGAATGCTTTTTCCACGCCCTATCTTCGTCCTTCTGACATCACAATTAATTATTATTTCTTTCCAGTAAGCATATTAGGAATTGTTTTGACTATGATACTCAATTCTAGATTATCTATATCCTAGAGATAGTAGCAATGATCATATGTGTTGCCGTTAATGGTAAAAGAAAGACACAAAGGCTATCTAATAAAGTTAAATTATTAAATAAAGTTGACTACTTGATGACACTTAAATTGTTATTACATCTAGGCATGTGAGATCCATAAATCATATGAAGAAATAACTTCTAAAATTGAAGTTGGCTTTTGAGCTTTGTCACTGCATGCTCCTTGAACTGTTTTTGTATAATTTTCCAGCTCAAATGCATGTAATCAATGCTACCCATCATCTCAGGCCAGCCTCGGCTACCGAGCATTTTTAGCAGCCTTTGGACGTTTGCTTTATTTATCCATCGCAGCTATTATCACTGTAAATGTTGACAACAACCTAATAAATTTTGCTAAATTAAGCATAACGATTTCCCTTAAATGTAGAGAGTTCAACATATTCATAGGACCACCATATGCTAACATTCCTGACATAGTAGCTAGTAACATTCTAATTCCAGTCAGCGCTTGGGTTTTGGTAGCATTTGGTTTGAAATTAAAATGTTTGTGATGAGTTTTGATTACGTATAATATTTTAATGAACAATGATTATCTCATTCTGAATCTCCTTCTAAACATAGCAGCTCTGTATGTGGGATTTTTCATAAAATGGTCTTTCATTGTCATCTTATTGAACTTGAAGTGTTGAGGGTTAATGTACTATTACCCTAGGTTAGAACCATCGCGCTTTAGAGATGATTACCCAATTTCTTCATTAAGTATTTTGAGTAAAATGGTTTCACACTCCAACCGTGCTTCCCCCATTTCATTATAACTGACTACAAATGGCATGCAGCCTATTTTGATGTAGGCATTACATTGCATGAAGACATGATTTATGAAGATAGAATGAACCGATTTGATGTAGAAAACTAGCTAATAGGATAAAAACAATATAAACGTTAGGTTCTGGTTGAACCAATGCCTTACATTAGGCCCATATTTAACCCATGCTTGATTTTGTGCACCAGTTTGATAGACTTTAATATGTAAGACTTTGTAACGATCCATATTTCATGTATCGAATAATCGTAAATGGTTTCATTTTATCCATACGAAGTCGTATGATTCTAAAATTTAGGAAAATGACTTTTAGGGAGATTTTCCATATCTATGATTGTTTTTCAAATTTTCATATGACTTCTTTGATCTTAAAAATCCTATGTGGACTATAACTTTGGATAGAAGCCAGATTAGAATCTGAAACTACTTCCATTGCTTTAGAATGATGATTTTTCATTTCGTAGAGTGGTCATAATAGCAAAGAGACATACCATTCGAAAGTTATGAATGTATAAGTTTTGGTTGTTGCTGACCTACATTAGTGGGTAATTGTTTGAGCCCAAACTTAGGCCCACAAATGAATCTTGGGAATTGTGCTAAGGGGAGGTTCTAAGGTCTGATCAAAGTTATTTCCATATTCCAAAAAGTTAGTTCTAAACCTCTAATAAACCAAATTCCGTCAAAAAGCCTACCTTTTTCTTAGTAATCTTAACCTAAATTATTACTAGAGGGGCAATTAGCATAGTGGAAATCGAGATTATCGTTTTGATTTATTTGAATTCATTCTTCTTGCGTTACATTTCAGATCTAAGGAGAAAAGTGGTAACTTTGGATATAAAATGAGTGGTTCTTGACCTCTCACTATCTTATGCATGTTTATATGGTTAAAATGACGTTTTTAACATGGTTTTTGATGATAAAATGTTTTTTTTTAATCTTTATTCACACTTTTATATATGTTTATGGCTGAAATCTAAAGGTTTTAAAATAGTTTATAATCCTTTTTTATTATATTGGCATGTTAGTGTAAAAGTTAGATCTATAATAGGATTTGCTTGATTTTTGTATTCAAATGAATTGTATATGTGTATGGATGTATATGGATGATAATTCATGTTTATATGTTGTGCTTTGATAAGGTTCGCTAATGCTTTTATGTAATTAGAAAAGAGGTTATCAAATTAGGCAAATCGAAGCAAAGATGGTTGGAAATTGCTGAAACTTGGAAAAAGGCTGTAAAGTAAAGGAGGAACCCATGTTTCAAGTCATGTCGTAATTTGGTAGGTAGAAAGCTCCGGTGACGTGAGGAACTTGGCTAGTACAAATCTTTGGAATTAGATGAAACTTAGAAGAATGACTCTTTAGTATATGGTGAGCCTATGTTTCAAGTCACACCAAAATCTAGTTGGCAGAAAGCTATGATGATGAGAGGAATTTGCCCGGCAGAAATCATCGAAATCGGGTGAAACTTGAGGAGGGGCTATGGAATATAAGGTAGCCTACTCTTTAAGTTGCTTAAAATCTAGTAGGTAGAAAGCTCCGGCGACTCGAGGAATTTATTGGGCATAAATCGTCGAAAGTGGATGAAACTTGAAGGAGGGGCTGTTGATATAGGGGTAGCCTATGTTTCAAGTCACATCAAAATCTGGTCGGTAGAAAGCTCCGACAGTGATACATATTTAATTGGCAGATTCGTTGGTGTAACTCCCGTAAATTTCGATAATTAAATTGGTTAATTTAGTAAGACTTTTGTAATTAAATTTGAGATAAATAAAAACTTTATATTTTATAACGAAGTGAATGTTAAAAATGAAATGTGGCAATGGTAATTAAAACTAATTATAGACAATTGGAGTGAAATCCCAATAATGAAATAGTGTAAATTGTTGAAGTGGGTTATAAAATTGAAAACAAGTAAATAAGGAAAAGTGTTGTATAAATAAATGAGTTAGTACAATTAATGGTAATTGGATGAATTCGGTATTATGTAAGTGATTATAATAATTAGTTGAATATATAATAAACTTAAGTAATAATTGAAATTAATAAGGAAAGATGGAATTTGAATACATTGATGTAATGAAAGACAAACGAATATTAATTAGGTTTATAGAGTAAAATAGACTTAACAAAAAGATTTGAGTTGAATCAAATCAGTCTATTTGGAAATTAATTAATTGGAATTCAATCTATAACAAATGGATTAAACAGTAAGTAAATGAAATTAAATACCATGTTAATTGAAATTAGGATGAAATTGGAAATATTAATATAATAAGAAAACCAATGATAATTATACCCATAAAATGATAATTGGTTGAATAACAAGATTGAGAAATCAAATAAATGGATTTCTTGGTATTTCAATTGATAATTAATGAATTTACTGAAATTGAAATTTGATAATGTAGTTGGTGAATAAATTAACTTTAAATGGATATAGAAATTAGTCATAAAGGATTTTAAATTACTAAAGTAATCCAAGATGATAAAAAACTATAAATTAGAGAATTTGAATGAAACAGTGATTTAATTTAACTTAATATTTATTTAATTGACCGAAATATAGCCATTTTGGCAACTGACTCGAATTTCGATGAAACCAGTTTCATCGGATCCGTAACAATGAATTATTGTAGGATTTTAAGTTACGTAACGATTGGACTTGTCGTTTGATCGTACAGGCTTGAAACGCCTAAAAATCAATTTAATTGAAGTCAATTTGAAATAATTTGATTTTAGCAATACTTCTTCATACGTTGGAATTAGGACTAGAAACATATTCCATTGATTTTAAAATATTTTAAAACATCCATTTTGATATATGGTTTGATCCATTTTCGTTCTGGAGTCGAAACGGGCTTTTCGGGTCATCATTTTTCCAAACCAATCAAGCTCATTTATTTCTATTTTGTTCTGTCTATATATATATCATTATAAAACCTAGCAGCCTTTCTATTTCTCATTTCTATGCATACAAAAATTCCTGTTGCTCCTCGTTCTCAATAGTAGACAAACCCCAAAAATTCACAATCCAGTTTCAATTCAAAATTCCATTTCAAAAATTCAAACTCCTCAAATAACATCAAATTATATATCGATCTGAAGCTCTCGACGAGCGCATCTCAGATTTGAAATTCGTTTTCCAATTTGATGCTCTGTTTGTCCGCAAATTGAAGAACAAATCTCGGCCTTTCAATTTCATCGGGATCAACTGCAACGGATCGTCAAATCGACGATACTGGGTTATGGAGAGTGCTCTGCGTTGTTCATCGGTGAAATTCATATGGCAAATCGATGGTTGGATTGTCATTGAAAACTGGATTAGGGTAAATGTTTTAAGGTGGCGGCTGGGTGCGTCTTGTGCACGGTGGTAGCCTTGGCCACGCGTGGGTTGGAGGAGCATAGGCGGTCGTCTGAGGCGAGCAGATGCGCACGGTCGTGGGCCTGGGTGGAAGCGTCGTGGTCAATCTGTTGGCGGCGCTTCCTGTCGTTCGAACGAACGTTGCAGCTTAGAGATTCCCTGTAGCTTGCATGAGGAGTTAGAGCTGACGTGGTAAATTATTTTTTTTTGTTTTATTTTATTTATTTTCAATTTAAAACTCAATGTCTAACATTAATAACTTTCGCATACGATGTCCGAATTACGCCCAGTTTTTTTGTTAGGATTTTTTTCAAATTCCGAACATTTTGACGCTGGTTTGGACAGATTCTGAGGCTGTTTGAATTTTGGATTTAAATTCGATTTAAATTCAAAAGGTGAGTATTTAACCCACTCACATTTTCTAAAATTTCTTATGTTTGTTAAATTCAACTCATGATGTCATTAGGAATTTATTTATGATTGTTTGGTATATTTTTAAATCGTCATCTTTGTTAAATTGAATTTATTTGAATTAAACTTTTATTTAATTTATTATTGCATATAAACTGCTAGTTAAATATTATTCATTAGCAGTTTCTATATTGATATTTATGGATTGTTTTGGATGATGTTTGTGATGGATGTTGATTGTTGATATTGGTTGAATGGATGATTAGTTTATATTGTTATAAACTGCAAGTTCGTTATGGATTATTATTAATTCGGGATTGCAGTTTGAAATGACATATAACCGTAAAATATTAAATTGCGGATTGAAATGATGAATATCTGCATCACTTGACCGTAGGATAGAAAATTATATACAGACACCGTGGTTTATATATAAAAATATTTTGAAATGATTTCTATGGTTTTGTATAGAAATATATAGTTTAATAAAATATTGATTTGGATATTATATCTATGTTATTTTAAATAGAGTAAAATTCTTGGTTTTAAGCTATGTATAAATTTGTTTTAAAATATAAAATAAGTTCAACAATAAAGTTTGATTTTTTTAAAATATAATATGGTTAAGTATTTATTTAAACTATATTTTTATATACAGAGTTTATAATGATTTAAATAAAAATTCAAGGTTGGAAGATAAATATGAAATTGATTTGAAATTAAATTTATACAAGAATTATAGTCAAATAAATTTGATTTGAAATTTAATAAAATTGAGATTTTAAAGGATATGATTTTTATAACTTGATTTTGGTTTAAAGTAATTTAAATGAATGTATCAAGTTGATTTAAATGAATATATCAAGTTTAAATAAATAGAAAGAATATTCAATTATTTGAAGTTTAAAGGTTTTACTTAAGTGATATTGGATTTATTAAGTAAACACTTTAAATCTAAATAATAGTAATTGAATTGGATATACATGGAGTTACCAATTTTTTTTTAAAATGATGGAATATTTAAAGCTTTGAATTATATGGAAATTGAAATGGTTTATTTGAGTTCAAAATCGGTATTTGAAAACGATATAAATTGAAATGGTTGATTGAAAACTGAATTGAGTTGAAATTTATGAATTGAGATTTGATATATATTGAATTTTGGATTCAAGTTGATTTGAATCAATTTGTGAAGTTGAGGGAATTATTTTATTTTATAAAGTAATTTTCGATTTAAAACCATTTTATCATATATACTATTTTAATATCTAAATGGTTTATGTGGCGGAAGTTATTTTTTCGAAGTTACGAATTTCAAAGTATTACGTTTTGAAAGTGGTATAATGTTAAGTCTTTGGTTTCGCAATTGTTATAACTTTGAAAATCCTTAGATTTTTGAAATGATACCGTATTTGGTTTTGAAATGGAAAGAATATCATATTGATATGGTTTTGAAATGGAAATGATATTTGGCTTTGAAGTATAAATTATTTTGAAGTGACCGCGGTGTAATAATAACGTTTGGTTGTTGAAGAGACCGGGTCGGAAGTTGTCATACTCTCTACTAACTCCGAAAACCAATTTAATAACCATGTACGCGGTAGAGATTCCAGAATGAAGTAGGATGGTCGTGACGTTCTATTAAGGTATATATGTGGACCCGACTCCCGTGAGTTGGCTTAAGGTGGCTAAAACAGGAGCGATCTCGGGCCAACGAGGTAGCTCCTCTGATCGGACACACTCCTTCGATATTATATTTTGACTTTGAGATTGATTTGGTGACCACATTTGATTTTTGATTTGGGTGTGTGGCTCGAGGTGGGCGGTAGCTGCGCGCTACGCGTTACCACCATCCCATGTGCGTAACTGGTATATCTACCCTGGCATTGCTTCGTTGTGCCGTGTCACCTATCCTATAGCGCCTTGTATGAGTTTGGATTTCTCCCATAGCCTGTGGAGTATTTAGGTAGTCTCTGCGCTGATAGTGGATAGACTGCTGGGACTATTATGGGTTAATGGGGATATGGGAAACTAATTAACGCTATTTAAAAGTAAGATTATTTTGCTGATAGACACTATTATAATAGCGTATATTACTACATAATAAATAGTTTAACGGATCCTTAGGAGATGTGAATCCCGAGCATCTCTTAAGTTACTGCACTCACGTTAGACACTGGATAGGAGATGTCAAATCGTCTAAACATCTTTGACGCCGTTCCACTCATATTTTACTAAACTCACATAAGATCTTTTAGTTCTGACTCGAGTGTTTTGTCTTTTCAATTCGCTCGGGTCAGCCTGAGCATTTTAGGATTTGAAGACCCTACATCTGGAGAATGAAGACGAAGATTTCATTACTATTATTTACTATTTTGTTCCACTGCATCATTATTCCGTTGCATTGTTATTTATTATTCTTTGGTAACTCTGATTCTGTGTTGTATAGGTATAATCAAATGTTTTTGTAAAACAGCTTCATGAACTGTTATTTGATTATTATATTTTGTCATTCTATTGCGAGATTCTGTTTTGTTTTCTTTCTTTCTCTGTTTTTCTTATTCACACCAATAACAATCCGCACTTTTGTATGGTTTGAGTCTGACGTGTGTGGTTTATCGTCGATTTAAAGTGTACAAAAAGGCGATCTGTTATAGTTGGAATGGGATGAAACTTAGAGGAGGGGGTCTGGAGCATGAGGGAGCCTATGTTTCAAGTCGCATCAAAATCTGATCGACAGAAAGCTCCGGCAACGAGAGGAATTTGGTCAGTAGAAATCATCGGAATCGGATGAAACTTGTGGGAGGAGCTCTGGAGCATAGGAGAACCTATGTTTCAAATCACATCAAAATATGATCGGTAGAAAGCTCAAGTGACGAGTTAAATTATGGTCGATGGAAATCAACCCGTTGGGACTTTGCTTCATGGCTTGGCAAAGGAAAGGAGTTAGGTTTCGATAACAGCGGCTTGATATTGAAAGGAGTCGTGTAGAAGGTTGTCCAAAAAGGACACCTTTATACCCATATTACCCAAGAATATTATAAGTGAATGTAATGACCCGGGTTTTCGAAACAGTAAAAAATCGTCGAAAAACCCATCCATTCTAAAATTACGAATGAAAACTACCAACTTAATACACAGTATTTGGTAAATATTCAACACTATAAAATGTACAAGATACAATTTCAATTTTACAAATTATCATAGTAATCAATTTAATCTACTAGGTGTGCTTTAATACATCCCAAATACCAATACAAATAAATCTACCGTTGCATAACTCTGATGAGACAGACAACAATAGTCATTCCTACTAACTAGATAAACATGTCAAATGCGGAATAAAATATTAAGCAGGAAAAGTACATCAATGCATGATATATAGCAAAAAATAAACAAAAATTATGTCATGTTATTATTGGGGGCTGCATCACTACCACTTGCGACTACTTATGTACCCCTATCTATTTGGGTATCCAATTAGATACAGGATCAAGCCAATATAGTTCTTCTACCGCTAATAGGACGTATGGAGCCTATGATGCATAAACAATATGCAATTCCAAAACTACCCATTTAGGCTTAATCTTCAATTTTAGATCTTTAAAATTTAATTAGCTTTACGGAAATTATCTCTTTGTACTTTATTCCCGGTCCTTATTTCAATACTTTTGAGATGTAGACATCTTTTATATTCAAACTAGTCCTTTACTTCGGGATCTAAAAACAAATCATATTTTGAAATGATTTCAATATACAAGCATACAAAAATATATGCTACTCGATCGAGAGGTTTCTAGCCATAACAAGGGAACTGGGTCCTAGCCTTTCAAAAATAAATATAGATATGTATATCCTTCTACTATGACAACGGACTATACTAAGGATACAAAACATTTGCACCTCCCTTGCCAACTTTTTAGTTATGGGTTACCCGAATCATCGATAACATAACAAAACACTTTATATCCCAAAGTGGCAAAATCAAGTACACTAATAATTACAAATACTTCAAATCTATCATAATTTCCATTTCCAAATCCTTTCAAAAATCATCTTAAAACCATCGAGTTTAGTCCTCAAAATTCTTTTCATTTTATAAAACATTTTCATAAAACCATTTTTTTTATACAAACCACTTTTATGTAAAATCACTTCAAAATATTTATTCTCAAATATCTCTTTTTTCTTTTAAAGAAAAATATTTCAACTTGAAAACCAATTTTAAAAACAATTCATTAAATTGAGTTGAACCAAGTATACCGCTAAATACCTTATAGCCAAATTGTGAAATAAATTATAAGGTGTTAGCCTACAGTTACTTTCTACTCGGCCATGCATATGCATAATTATTGCTCATAAACTGGTCGAACGAAGTCAACAATCAATAAATAATAATTAGTGCTCATAAACTGGCAAAGCCTAATTCAAACAATCAATCAATGAAATATACACAACAATAAATGATAATCAAGGCTTCATTCTATCAAATATTTATAACACTTTATTTAATCTAGGGTTAAAACGATTTGATATTTATTTTAGAGCATCCCGGCTTTCCCTTCGTCATGTTCTGTCCCTCGTCCAAGTCTTCATGGATATCACAGACGAAACACATGTACTAGTCGTTTCCACATATCTCATTAAGTATTTAAATTCTAAATTTTAAAATACTTAATTAACCATCCAATTAGTCAAATAAGGAAATAAAATCATTTTTTATTTCCTTGTTTTAGCAAACAAAGTAAACAAGCATTTAATAAGGGTTTTCAAGCAGCACAACACTTAAAGCTCCTTCAACTTAGCAATGATTTTAATAAACTTAAAGTAAAATATAACCCACTTTGGATTCCACTCTATCAAATTTTAAGGCAAGGAACTCCCGATTTGAACCATACTTCCTTCCAATTTGGCTAACTTTATCACACGTATTTGACTATAGTTTCGCTACTATTTCTCAAAACATCACGAAATCCGGTTATAGCTCCGCTATCCTAGAAGTTTAGATGAAAAGAGGCGGAGATGGCTTCTAGGTGAGCACGGCCTTGGGTGGATTGATGGAACTTACTAGCTTGAACTTGACTTAAGTGTTATACTATTTTTTTGTCATAACTTTGTTATGCTTTTGGAATTTTCTAAGAGAGGCACGAAAGCCATTAAAGCTCTAAGGAAGAAGAAGGAGAAGCTTAGAAATTGAAGAAGAAGAAGAATGAAAAGTGTGTCAAATTTGTGAAAGAAGTGGTAGGTATTTATAGAAAAAGGTTTGGAATAAAATATTATTAAATAATATGACCAGAATACCCTTACTTCAACTTAAAGTAAACTTACTTTTTCAACACTTACCATCACCTTTCACATCTTACTCTATGCCTTAGTCACTTAAGGCTTAAGTAGATGTATTCAGAAGGAAAAGTGGAATAAAGGGATGATTCGTTTAGATTTTTGATGCGATTTGATTTGATGTTTACTTTTTTAACTTTTTTCCTTACATACTTTCTTTAATTTATTCTAAAAGTTTCATAATCATAATTAGTAAAAGTAAACATATTTAGTTATTAAAATGTGTAATACAAATGTTAAACCATGCTAACAAAGTTGCAACAATGTTGTGACAACTTATATTGAATAAAACGTTAATTTTCGACAAAACATTTTACGGTCACATTTTGAAATTTTGGTTAAACTATTTATTCATGTAAGCCAAATTTAAAAATAAATTTGTATAATATTATTTAAAATACATACCATAACGATCTCGTTTTTAAGCCAAATTTAATTTAGTAATTAATTTAATTTTGAGAATTAAATTGTGAATTAATTGGAAATTTTTCCAAAATAAATAAGATATGTGTTTGTTTTATAAATGGATTGTAATCAAAAATTGATTTGAAATTTAAATATCTTATAAATAAATTGGATTTAAAACTTTGTATTTTAAGAAACTAATATATATATATGTATATATGATTATTTATTAATGTATAATTAGACTTTAAAAATCATTTTCTTTAAAAATTGATATAAGTATAAATAATAAATAAATTGTATGAATGAAAATATAAAACAAGAATGGATAAAAGCCTTAAAATACACACACACACACACACATATACATATCTTCTGAAATTAATAAGATAAATATAATAAATATGATAACTTAAGTTTAAAATTTGAATAAGATATTAATAAAGGGATAATGTTCTTTCACTTTAATGTAATGCATATATAAATATAATTTGTATAAAAATACAATAGATAAATTTATGAAAATATATGTAATTCATAAATGAAATAAGGGGTTTAAACATAAAATTATTGTCTATGACATTTGTAAAACAAGAGTATCATGCATTTAAACATGTGTAGGCTTAGTGTACTTTGTAGTAACAAGTGTTAGCTTAATATAATTTGAAATAAACAAGTGGCAAGTAAAATTTTCTTTTAATTCAAATTATAAATAATATGTAATAAAAAGAGAAACAGGTTATTTCCCAGTTTAAAACTTCTATTCTCATCTTCTCAAACTAAAAGCTTAAAACCTGAAAAGAAAATTAAATCAAAACAAAAGCATCTCCAACCTGATTCAAGAACAAAGCTTCAATTAAATCAAGGATCAACTCAATATACAAGCAAGATTCAACTCAAAAACATCAACTACATATCATTTCAATAGATTCCAGATCAACATCATTAACAAGTTCATATCAATATAAATTTCCAGAGTTCAAAAACAATTCCAGGCTCTCCTGTGTTTCAAAATTTGACTGTGAGTAAACAATTATCTTAAAATACTTAGTCTAATCTATAACTAGATATCTGTGATTAATGCTTGAATTAAGTTATGAAAAATGATGTGCACGAATGTTTTTTAACCGGCTGTATATTGGTGTGACAACCCGGAATTTTCTAGCAATATCAATTTAATAATCTGCATTAGAAATTAAATTGATTTGATATATCTTTATTAATTAAATCCGAATTAATACTTTTCTTTTAATAAATATTTAATCGGTAAATGATATCTGTTAAAATTAATTGAATTGTTTTCTATTTATAAATGTATATATTTGTATACATTGTAAATAGATGTGATTTGTCTTAAAGTTTAACTAATAAGTTATGTTTCAAATGCTAATATACATTTTAGTGAATTAGGAATTATGATTTATTTAATATAAACTTTTCAAAGCTAATGAAATAAATAAATATATGATTTTAAATACATAAGATAAATGCTTAAATAGTTTAAAACTTATTTTAACCTAAGTTTAAATTTAAATTTATTAACAAAAAGATTTGTTTTATTTTCTTTTTAGTATAGCTTGATTAAAATATGGATTTAAAATGATATATGAGTTTTAATGCAATTTTGTATAATGGTATATATTAATAAAATAAGCAATCTATAACAAAAAGATGATTTCTTCTATAAATCATTTCAAATTGATAAATGTGTTTTTATAATATAAATAAAATAAAAATGTACATATAAAAATACAAGACTATAAGATAAATTAGGGAAAATATAAAGTAAGTACATTGGTTAAATTACAATAACATAACAACTATAAAGTTCATTTAGTTTTCAAACAACAAAATAAAAGAAATAACATTCACAAACATTTCAAATTATAATAACAAGTCAATAATTAATCTAGAAACAAATAAATTTTCAAGTTTGTAAACTATCATAAGAAAAACTGCAGCATATATATACAAGTTCAAAGCATCAAGAAAACAAATAAAAATATACATGTTATACAAACAGGTAAAATCAATATGCAGGTTTGAAAGGGCAAAAGAAAAATATTAACATATTCACATTCCATTTTAAAACAAGCTGTAAGTCAAGCTAAAGACAATGACATTTAATGCTAAGAAAATGAAAAAAAAATTATTGCATCTCAGCCTCCAAATGAACCTGCAAAAATAATATAAAAGACAAGAGGTAATCAATGCAAATATCTTTAGTACAACATTATCTTATTAACCTCTTGAAATAACTAGGCTAGCAAATTAAAGAATACAAATATCTCTGTTTTTCTGTACAAACATCATGATATTATAACCTGTAAATGCAAGTATATATCAACTTATCTTCATATCAGTTCGAACGTAATCTGGAAAGCAAGATAAAAACAAAAATAAAAATAAAATTTGTAAAGGCTTGCTAAGGAAGACTGTGTAATGCATTCTTAATCAAACAAACAAAAGTAATTAATGAAAAATCTTTCTAGCACAGTACACTGCATATCAGCCTCCAACCTAATAAAATATCTCTGATTAAAATCTGTACAAACAAAGATTTGTATGCTATATTGTCACAAGTGTATAAAACATAATAATGAACCCTGTACAATTCTTTGCTTAATATCCCGGTCTTTTTTCTTTTATTTATACCTTAGTCTTACCCTTTCTAATTCGTTCATACAAACTAAAATAGGAAAGTAAAACTATTGCAAACTTAAACAAAATTCAGTTTAAATATACCCTTAAGATAAATCAATACTGAGAAGCAAAGCAAAAAAAGTTTCAGTTGTATTCAAGCCTGTTTCACATTTCAGTTCAAAAGTGGCTCTGTTCTTTTACATTTCAGGTGAGTAACTTTTTAAATCAAAACTAATAAAATAGATTTCTGTTGCTTGTAAAGTTCGGTGATGGATGATACTTGTTTATGCATATATAGTGATAACTCAGTGTTATGAATATCTGTAAACATGCATGTCTGGACTGTGTATTTGGGCATTGACAACCTCTGTTTCTTTTGTTCCAAACTTACAGGTGTTGAATTAAAAATTCCAAACAAATTTAGCTGTTCAATATGAATCATGGGATTTCAAATAAAATAAATCTGTTTAAAACATAAATCTAGTTTCAGCTTGTATTCAAGCCTGTTCAATAGGATATCGGTGTTATGTATTCACTATTTTGAATTCTAAAACAAACTTGGCTTTCAAAACTCATTCCTACCCAATCTACTTGAAATTTGAAGCTAGAGTTTAAACAAATACTGTTTGTTTGACATTGAACTGAATTTTAAGAATATGTTCAAACTAAAATAACTCAGTAGCAACTCTGGTAAGCCAAATGCATAAGCAAAATTCCAGATAAATCAAAATTTAAATCTTTTAAATTTGGAATTCAGGTATACAAAATGAATCAGTGAACCATAACATGATTTTTAAAGGTTAAAGCATAATTTTTAGTCGTATGTTTTGAGAGCAATTTGTGCTTTACTGTTTGGGGCATTTTGAGTGGCCGTGGACGATCAATTTGATCTGGTGGATCGAGCTTCGGTCTGGGGGTGGAGGAGGCTACCATGGATCAGGGAAAAATAGTGGATGGTGGCGCAATGGGTCGTGGAAGCGGCGGCGTGGGTTTAAAGTTTATAAACCTAAAATTTTACTTTGCTTTGAAGTTTTGATCACCGCTGTCAGTGCTTGCGTTCGAGTGTCACGTGGTTTGGAGGGGAGGTAGCGGGGAGATGAATGATGTCACGGCCGGAGTTTGGTGGCCTCTGGGGGTCGGTGCACCGCGCGCGTGACGTTGACAGGTTTGGAAGGGGAGGAGAAGTTGTGTTTCTAGGTTTTATTTTTCTCATGTTGGTTTCGCGCGCGCCTCGGGGAAACTCGAAGCAATGCTGTTGTTTTCTCCGGAACTTCGTATGTTTACTCGAAGTAAACCAGAGGGGGACTCGGGTTGTTGGTATTCAGGTTTTAAAACCTGTAACTGTTTCTTTTTTTACAATTTTGAGATTTTTGTTTTAAAATTTAATCAAAGTCAAGTCTAGTTCTAAAATCAAGTTTAAAAAGTGAATTTAAGTTAGTTTTGAAGAGAGTTGGAAATAATAAAGTTTCAAAATTTAAATTATTTTAATAACTTAAAAGTGGTTAATAATTAAAGTATTTTCAAAACAAGAGTTTAGTTCAAATGAAATTTAAACTGTTAAGAAACGATTGAAACAAGTTAATTCAAAAATTGAAATCAGGACTTAGATATGAAATTCTAGATTTGAAACTAAATTAAAGTTTTATGATTTAAATTGATTCAAATAAGTTTTAATGCTATTAAATATGTAAGTTTAAAGGGGTTTGAAAATTTAGTTGTAAACTTTATTCACGATAAATTGGTTTTTATTTAGAAAGTAAATTGAAATAAATATTTTAAACATATTGGAATTGAAAATATAATCAATAATAAGAATGGTTTACTTTAAGTCATGAAGTTTTAGAATTTATATGCATTAACCTTTAAGTTAATTAAGTAAGAATAATTAATGATTGATATTAATTAAAGTAGTAGTTATAAGATTAAATATAGTAATTAAAGTTTTAAATAATGGAATAATTAACTAATATGTGATTTAGAACCATATATTAGATTTTTTTTTTAATTAACTTATAATTAATAATGATTAATATAAGTTGATTATGTTAGAAGAAAATAATTAAATAAGTGTTAATGAAGGTCATTAACTAGATTATTTTATAATTAATGAAATTGATTTTTAATAAATTAATTTGATTAATTAATTCAATAATAATCATTGTAATAGTTTAATTGTAATAGTTTAAATGTAATTATTTATATGGAAGGTAATTAAGAAATTAATTACTTATTAATTGTGTAAATTGATTAAATTTGAGTTAATTAATTTAGTTTAATAACTGATATTTTGGAGGTAAATTACTTAGAGAAGTAATTGACGGATAATTACCGGATGTAATTAATTGGGTGATGTTGTTAATGGAAGTAACTGGAGTATAATTACTTGAATTTAGTTAAGGGATTAATTAAGCTTGTTATTGAGAAGTAATTAATTATGAACGGTTTATTACCGTAAGTATTAATCTAGAGGGTTAATATTTGTGATTTGAAGATTTGTATTCTTAATATAATTAACAAATGAAATGTAATTAGAAATCATTTAATATAATTAATGATGGGATTAGAGATTGATTTATTTGAGAATAATAAGTCAACAAGATAATTAAACGGTAATAAATCTATATAAATGTAATTAATTAATGGATTTATTCAAGATTAATTTCTGTAAATAAATTAAGGAAAACTACTGGAATGCAGCAAAGGATATTTAAATCCAAGATGATTAATTTGGATATATAAGTAATTGATGATAAGATATAAATTAAGTTAATTAATTTTAGAAAATCATTTGATGATTTGGTATGCGTAATTTCTTAGTGTAATTAATGGAGTATAATTACTTAGGAAAGTAATTAGATGATAACTACTTGATGAAATCAATACAAGATAATTTGTAAGTGAAGTAATTTGGGAAATTTATTTTGTAATTAATCAAAGGATTAATTTATGTAATTAATTAATCATGGGATGATTAATAAGTAAGTAAGGGTTGATAATTACTGGTTTTCTATTAATCAGGGGCGATTAATAATTGTGTTTAAGTAAAGATTAATCACTTAATGTAATTTAAATAAAGCAATTTAATATAAGTTGGAGATCATTAATTAATATAATGACGTAATTAAGAATTGTTAATTAAGGAGTAATTAATAGGGGAGTAATCAAATGTTAATATGCTATAAATGATTTAGAATAATTTATTTGAGAAATTAATTAAAGACTAAATTACTTCTTGTAATTAGAGAATGATTAATTAATTTGATTTATAATTAAATAATGGTTGCGAGTGCAAGACTTATGGAATGAATGATTAATTTAATTTATTTTAAAATTAATTAAAGATAGAAGTAGTTAATTTAATTCATTTTAAATTAATTATAGATTGTGATTCATAAATCATTGCTTATGGATGATATTGATATTTCATTGTTTGATTGTGATCTCAGATATGAGATGAGTAATATCTATGTGATATGGATGTATGGTTTAAGTATGATAATATTTAATTATCTGTTTGGATGATGATATTAATTAACTGTTTATGATGATGATGTGATTATCTATTATGAGATGTGAATTATCTATCTGTGTGTATATTGATAATATTTAATTGACTGTTAAGACTAAATAGACAACTTGGCCTTAAAAGACACGTTTTGGATTTCGATGAGACCGGGATCGGTTTTCCTTATTTGGAACATCCGAAAACCACATCGATTCCAAATTAACGATAGGTCGTGAATCTGAAGTGAAGATGAAGATTCATAATGCAAGGATTATTGTCGTTAACTCTGAGGGTGATTCTAAAATGAGTGTAACGAGACGCTGCCTTCGGTTTCGTTCGAACCCGGAACGAACTTGTATGGATTGAATGCTTTCAACACATCGTCAGGCGGGCGATGAGCATTATAAGATATATGTTCTATAAAGGCAATCGTAACCTCAAGCCTCATCAACCGGGAATGGCTAAAACAGGGGAGGTGCAGCAAGGTTAGCTGGGTCATGCCCAAGCAGGACAAGGATATTCCCCTGTCTAGATGTCCCTTTTTATTCGGCTGTGTGGGCAGTTGGTCTGCAGCCAACTGCGGGGTTATCGTGTTCGGGACTGTTCAGTAAGGAATGGTTCCGGCCTTGTGTTGCAGGGGGTCGGGAGTGATCCTCGGTACGTTGATCTAGGCCACGTACTGTGACGGGCGGTACCCCAGTAGCCCTGCCATTGTATGGAATCCACAACCCAATAAGTGCCAACGGTTTTGATTGTATTACCCACTTTTGTGGCCAGTAGCTGGAATTTAATCATGTAACAATTTCGGCTATTTTCTATTTACTTGAAAACCCTAGACTATTATAATATCACTGGATTTCCTATCAAATGTTTTGGTTAGCGTAAGGTAAAAACTTTTCCATGTTTATGTGTGGGAAGTCTTACGTGATACCTTTCTTTTCAAAGGATTTTCAAAATTAAGCTACTTTAACCTGTTACTCACACCAGACCCATGTCTGACTCGGAGTTTATTTTCTGTTTTTCATAAACTCTCGGGTACCCAAATTTTTACGGGTAGCCAAGGGATTCAGGTTTAGCTTTGACGATTTCTGGAGAAGCAATGGAGCAGGAGGCTTCAGCGTTGTAGTTATATATATAGTTCCGCTGTGTCGGTATCTCTGAGTCATATTGTTTGAGCTGTATTGTATTGAGTTGTATATCTAGACAGGTGTCTATAACTGTCTAGTATGTGATGTATTATATGTATCACTCTGATTGATGTTATATATTATGTAAATACTTATGTAATTAATATAATTTATTCGTTCCGCTGTGAGATTCTGATGTTGTTGTTCTTTCTTCTCTATCTTTTCTATTTTCTCACCCTTTTCTTTCTTAATAACGATACATCTTCCTGGGCGTAGGAAGTCGGGTCGTTACAATTGGTGTGCATGTCTCGGTATATGTACATATATATGTGCTCTATTGATATACAGGTTCCAACCCTTAAACAAAAAATTCAATTGCTCTTCATCTAATCGTTTTTAGGTTATGATTTCTAAATGAAAAAGGATTATGACAATGTAATATCAATTTTAAAAGTGGTTTCAAGAATTTATATTAGGTAACTTCTTCAAAAATGATAAATTACAGTGGAAATCATATATAAGTCAAATTTTGATGATCATAAATTTGTGCTTGGATTCCATAACCAGATTCGAACTAGAAAATGATGAATTTAGATGAAGGTTTCATGATTTTTAAGCAAGTAGATATTGAGAAATTACGAGTTGAATGGTTTTTGATTTTTCGTCAAACTCTAACAAACGACGACGAGTTGTAGGTCGAGCATGATGTCGAAGGTAGCTTGAAGGATGGAGATCATCAGAAAAATGGTGAGCGAATTTTTAGTTCATCAGTGAGGTTAGTCAACGTTGATTTAGGGTTTGAGGACCTATTTTTGTCGATTACAAAATCGAGGTAACTGCGTCGACGTGGGCGAACTGGAAGCGATCGCACCTGGGGGAATCGGAGCAGGGAACTCTGGGGAGGGTCTAGGCCCAGTGGCAAAGCTTCAGATCATCGGAGGTGGCGAAGCGTGGAAGCTTTTGGGTATCGGTTGGTTCCATGTGGCAGTTGATCGAGCTCGATTTCGATTTCGAGTTCGATTCAAAGTTTGGGTGGTCGGGATCGATTGAGGAAGTCAACAATGACTTGTTGGCAACGGCGATGGTGATCGGAATAGCGGTGTTTGGTTGTGCATGTACACAAGTATCAATTGTGCATCTGGGTTTGTTTGAAATTTTGGGAGAAAGAAGGTTTCCTCGGGTTCGTGCTCGTGTAAATGTAAGGATTGGTCCAAAGACGAGTGATGTGAAGAGAAGCTCGGGTTGGGCTCGGGATTTTTGGAGGTTGGCTTGGCTTTTATTAAAACTTAATGATTCAATAAGTTTTTAACAAATGTTAACTAAGTTTTAAAGTACATTTAATTGAATAAGTTTTCAAAAAAAATGTAAACCAAGTTTTTTCACAGTAAATTTATTAATCAAGTTTTAAAACAAGTTTTTTTTAAAATAAGTTTTTAAAACAAGTTTCATGGTTTAAAAACAATAGTAAATGTAATCAAGTTTTCAAGATATATTAACTATGTTTTAAAAGTAATAATGGAAGTTTCAAAGCAAAGGAAATCAAAGTTTTAAAAGTAAAGGATATTCTTAACAATGTTTCAAAGCAAAATTATTAAACAACTTTCTCAAGTGATTTTGTATCAAATTAATTTCAAGCATTTAATTTAATTAAATGATGTAATTGGGTAATTAATTAAGATAAAGGATTTATCGTTAATTAATTAAGATCTTGATTAAGGAAAACTATGGTGATGAAGAAAGATAAATGGTTTATCTTTGATTAATTGAAGTTTTAATTATTTAAAGGATAATTACTTAATGAAATAAATAAAGTATAATTACTTAGTGAAATTAATCAAGAATAATTACTTAATGTAAGTAATGAAAGGATAGTTACTCCATGTAATTAATTACTTAATTAATTAAAGGATAATTAATTAAGGTGGTCAATTAATTAAGGTAATTAATTTGAGGATAATTAATTAATTAAAGGTTAATTAATTAATGAAAGTGATCAAGGTATGATTTATTACTTAAAGGATAATTACCTAATGTAAGTAATTAGGGGATAATTAATTAATGTAATTAATTAAGGATAATTAATTAATTAAAAGATAATTACTTAAGGGTTAATTAATTTATTTATTTAAGGTTAATTAATTTATGTGGTTAATTAAGGGATAATTAATTAACGTAAGTAATCGAGGATAATTAATTAAGATGGATAATTAAGGATGATTAATTAATTTCACTAATGAATCATTTGTAATTAATTAACTTAATTGGTTTAAATTAAATTAATTATAGATTATGTGATAAATTAACCTTGCTTATGGAAGATTGGATTTTATTGATTGCCTTGAATTGTTTGATATCTCTGATGTGTGATGTTATATGATATGATGTCTTTGGATTGAGCTATGATTAATGTCAATTAGTTATCTATGATGAATTTACATATTTATCTGCGAATAATGATAAGCGTTATAGAATTATACCGCTTATTGATATTGTTGTGCTTGAATTTATGATGGTTGTGATTGTTGTATGCAAAACCCTTGGACAGCACACACAACAAATATGGATTTCACGGGAAATTGGTTGAGTCATGGGTATTTTGAATTTAATATTACCTTATTTAACAGTTGAATTTTGAATTCAAAATAATTTGGGGGTGATTTGAGTTAAACTTTGGAAAAGAGAATTTGGATATTAAAATTATTTTGAATCGCTTGTTAGAATTTTAAAATTAAAATAGTTTAATTTGAATTTGAATTCAAGATTTGAAGTTGAGTTCTATGTATATACGTTTATAATTTTGGAAACTATGGATTAAAAAGGATATACAGGTTATATAATGTATATATATGGATTGTAAACCATTCAAGTATTTTAAATGAATTATTTTGGGATTTTAAATAGAGCTTGCTGAGTACAGCAGCTCACTGATTTTTCGATTTATATTTTAAAAGGCTATAACTTGAGAAAATTTAATTGGATTTTTCTGAAACAAAAGACTTTTGTTTTCAAATGATAACAACTTTCATATAAAGAAAGAATTTTCAGTTTTTGTTGAAAGGATTTCGATTTTGTGGGTAAATCAAATTTGAAATGGAAATAGTTTTGAAAGTTGTGAATGAATAAAGATTGGTGAACCTTGTTTCAAATTGAAGAGGATCTTAAAGGGTGAATCTTCTGTTTAAAAGATTAAAAATGAAATTTTTTTTAAACCATTCAAAAGGAAAGGTTTTAGGAAATAAGGGCTAAAAAGTTGTGACTTAACTAAGATCCCAATATATCCATATGGTTTTAAGATAGGCGCTCATTATTCGGTTTAGCCGGGAGAGAACTTTATATCATAAAACCCATTCCGAATAAATGATACGAAAAAATGGACGTCAATTGAAGACAGTGGTTGAAGACCGGGTATTTTCGAGAACGAAAGGATTACCTGTCGAATGTCTTTGCACTGAGTTGCTCCAGTATAGAGATCTCCATATGTGATGGGGAGTCCGGTCGGGATTGTGAATATCCGGATTTGCAAGGACTTCTTTAAAAGTGCCTTTGGTTCCATTTAGACCCGGGATGGACTTGTATGGATGGATGTCTGACGTTACACTTTGAGATGTAAAGCTGGTTCCTATCAAATACATTTCTGTTTGGTGGCAGAGAATTTATTCTCTTTGCTTAATACTCTTCTCTGAGAGGTACGAGCTCTGAGGTTATGTAGTTGATATTATTAGTGATATATTCCCAATTTGGTAATGTGGCATGCTAAGTCCTGATCATTGGTTGATCGAAGCATGGCTTTTGTGAAAAGCGTAGCTTTGTGGGACGAGACTTCATCGAACCTCACACCACAGAAATGGTCGAAACATAAAGGATGCAGCAAGGTTACAGGGGTCACGCCCCTTAGGGTATGTGCGTTTCCTTCTAGATAAAATGTGGTATCATGGTATGGAGCTAGATATTTAACTTATGTGGTTGTTTGAATTTATTAGTGAATCCTGGGATAAAGTTCGATGACGACCGGGAGATGGCATACTCATGATAATTAGTTACCTAATTATAGAGGTAACCCTGCCTTGTGTTGGCAGAGATCCAGTTAGGTTCTCTGGGTGTCCCTCCATAGGCGTACCCATTTGGAAGGGAAGTTCCTTAGCCTGGGCCATTTGTTGGAAATCCAATCACCCAATACGAGCCCTTTACGATTGCAGTTTTAGAACATGCCACCTCAGGTGGTAGCTATAGCAGACATAATATAATGGTGCCTATGCTGGTTAAGATTAATATTATACTTTCAAAATATTTTCCACACTATGCACTAATAATAAATATCAAAAGGATTTTCGCATATCAAGCATGTTTGACTATCATAAGGAGAAATCTTCCCTAAGTTTGTGATTGCATTGTGTGTGTGCGGGGAGGCCTTATGGTAGTTTCATTTTCCAAAAAATGCATAGTGAATTTCTTTTTGTTTCTTTTTGTTTGTTTTTGTACAAACAACATTTTTTGTTTGCTCACACGAGTCCCATGACTGACCTGGAGTTTATTGTTCCCTTTATAAACTTGGGGTGCCCACAATTTTCCACACGAGCAGCCTAGAGTCAGGTTATCAAATAGTCAGCTAGTAAGTGTAGCTTTTGGAAATCTTCGAAGTCAGTGGATTCGACGATTGCATTTGTTTCATTGCAGCATGATGGTGGTTCGAGCTTTTGGTTTGGAGCTTTGGGGTTTTGGCATTGAAGATGTTATCTTTCCGCTGTTGTTGTTGTTGTCTTCTACTGCTTTGTGTTCCACTATTGTATCTATCTCCGATTATGTTGATCACTTCATACTGTATCATTGTTGTATCAATTGTTGTGTATCAATAAAATTCATATTGTTTCAGCTGTGTTGTTATCACCTTATGTTGTTATAAGCTTCGACGAAACGGATTTCAACGTTTGAATCTACGGCATTCGAATACGGGTGATGTATGGATGTTGATTTTCGAGCGTTCGAACCCGGACCGTCACATTTGGTATCAAAGCTAAAGGTTGAGTAAGAACTTTAGCTTTGGAGTATAACACATTAGGTGAATCATTAGAGATAGGGATATAAATGCCCTTGAATGAGTATCCCTAAGATATCTTGTCTGTATGCCTCAGTCAATTCTCTTACTTGATAGTGAGAATGAATGCAAGAAATGGACGAGGTATGGGATAGGGAAGTACCACTACAAATGGTCGTTACCCTACAATAAAACTAATGGTTTGGAACAACTTTTCCATCAACTTCTTTTGTTCATCATCGAATTTCAATTATTTGATGGCTTCCTAGCAGCTACAAGAAGAAGCTTTGGTGTGGTAGTGGCCCTGCGAATCTTTGTTTACATTGTAGAAAGGTTCCTAATTCGTATTCTCATCATCAGTTACTTATCATTCTTTTTATCTTTAACTTTAATGAATTTGAAATTTACTTTGAAATGAATTGGTTAACAAAATTTTGTTGTGATTTCTTGGGTATTCCAACCTGAGTTTGGAATCCATACCTAGTGTTTGATAATTGTGAAAAATTGTATCCGTTTTCTATTCTTTATGGTCCAATTACATTCTACGAATGGTTAGTTATCCCTTCGGACTAACTAATGCCCCTGCATACTTCGTAGACTTGATGACCCGAGTATCTTGTGGAGTGTTGAATAAGTTGATCTCGTATTTATTGATGATATTCTGATTTGATAAGCCAAATATAGAATTGATATTCAGCTTGATCTGATAAACCATTTCTCTATCTTTCTATAGTTCATATGTTCTTTGTTTGTCTCCCTGTCTAGCAAATTTCGAGGATGAAATTTTCTTAAGGCGGGGAATCTGTAACGATCCTCTTTTTAAGCCAAATTTAATTTAGTAATTAATTTAATTTCGAGAATTAAATTGTGAATTAATTGGAATTTTTTCCAAAATAAGTAAGATATATGTTTGTTTTATAAATAGACTGTAATTAGAAATTGATTTGAAATTTAAATATCTTATAAATAAATTGGATTTAAAACTTTGCATTTTAAGAAACTAATATATATATATATATGTATGTATGTATGTATGTATGTATGTATGTATGTATGTATGTATGTATGTATACATGTATATAAGATTATTTATTAGTGTATAATTTGATTTTAAAAATATTGTTCTTTAAAATTGAAATAAGTATAAATAATAAATAAATTGTATGAATACAAATATAAAACAAGAATGGATAAAAGCTTTAAAATATATATATATATATACATATCTTTTGAAATTAATAAGATAAATATAATAAGTATGATAACTTAAGTTTAAAATTTGAATAAGATATTAATAAAGGGATAGTATTCTTTCTCTTTAAAATAATACATATATAAAAATAGTTTGTATAAAACATAATAGATAAATTTATGAAAATATATGTATTTCATAAATGAAATAAGGGGTTTAAACATAAAATTATTGTTTATGACATTTGTAAAACAAGAGTGTCATGCATTTAAACATATGTAGGCTTAGTATACTTTGTATTAAAAAGTGTTAGCTTAATATAATTTGAAATAAACAAGTGGCAAGTAAATTTTTCTTTTAATTCAAATTATAATTAATATGTAATAAAGAGACAATCAGGCTATTTCCCAGTTCAAAACTTCTTTTCTCATCTTCTCGAACTAAAAGCTTAAAACCTAAAAAGAAAATTAAATCAAAACAAAGGCATCTCCAACCTGATTCAAGAACAAAGATTCAAGCAAATCAAAGCTCAACTCAATATACAAGCAAGATTCAAATCAAAAACATCAACTACAGATCATTTCAACAGATTCCAGATAAATATCATAAACAAGTTCAGATCAATATAAATTTCCAGAGTTCAAAAACAATTCCAAGTTCTCCTCGGTTTCAAAATTTGACTGTGAGTAAACTATTTTCTTAAAATACTTACTCTAATCTATAAGTAGATATCTGTGATCAATGCTTGAATTAAGTTGTGAAAAATGATATGCACGTATGTTTTTTTAACCGGCTGCATATTGGTGTGCATGTCTAGGTATATGTACATATATATATGCTCTGTTGATTTGCAGGTTCCAACCGTTAAATAAAAAATTCAATTGCTCTTCATCTAATCATTTTTAGGTTATGATTTCTAAATGAAAAAGGATTATAACAATGTAATATCAATTTTAAAAAGGGTTTCAAGAATTTATATTAGGTAACTTCTTCAAAAATGATAAATTATAGTGGAAATCATATATAAGTTAAAATTTGATGATCATAAATTCGTTTTTGGATTTCATAACCAGATTCGAATTAGGAACTGATGAATTTAGATGAAGGTTTCATGATTTTTAAGCAAGTAGATGTTGAGAAATTTCGAGTTGAACAATTTTCGATTTTTCATCAAACTCCGATGAACGACGATGAGTTGTAGGTCGAGATGTCGAAGGCAGCTTAAAGGCTGGAGGTCATCAGAAAAATGGTGAGTGAATTTCAAGATAATTGGTGAGGTTATTCAGCGTTGATTTAGGGTTTAAGGGCCTATTTTGGTCGATCAAAAAATCGAGGTAACTGCGTCGACATGGGCGAACTGGAAGCGATCGCACTTGGGGGAATCAGAGCAGGTAACTCTGGCGAGGGTATGGGCACTGTGGCGAAGCTTCAGATCATCGAAGGTGGCGAAGCGTGGAAGTTTTTGGGTACTGGTTGGTTCCAGGTGTTAGTTGATCAAGCTCGATTTCGATTTCGAGTTCAATTCAAAATTTAGGTGGTCGGGATCGATGGAGGAAGTCAACAACGATTTTTTGGCAACGGCGATGGCGATCGGAACGGCGGTGTTTGGTTGTGCACGTACATAAGTATCACTTGTGTATCTAGGTCTGTTTGAGATTAGGGAGAAAGAATGTTTCCTAAGGTTCGTGCTCGTGTAAATGCAAGATTGGTTCGAAAATGAGAGATGTGAAGAGAAGCTCGGGGTTGGGCTCGGGATTTTTGGAGGTTGGCTTGGGTTTTAATAAAACTTAATGATTCAATAAGTGTTAACAAATGTTAACTAAGTTTTAAAGTATATTTAATTGAATAAGTTTTCAGAAGAATATAATCCAAGTTTTTTCAAAGTAAATTTATTAATCAAGTTTTAAAACAAGTTTTTTTAAAATAAGTTTTTAAAACAAGTTTCATGGTTTAAAAGCAATAGTAAATATAATCAAATTTTTAAGATATATTGACTATGTTTTAAAAGTAATAATGGAAGTTTCAAGGCGAAGGAAATCAAAGTTTTAAAAGTAAAGGATACTGTTAACAATGTTTCAAAGCAAAATTACTAAACAACTTTCTCAAGTGATTTTGTATCAAATTAATTTCAAGCATTTAATTTAATTAAATGATGTAATTAGGTGATTAATTAAGATAAAGGATTTATCCTAAATTAATTAAGATCTTGATTAAGGAAAACTATGGCGATTAAGTAAGGTAAATGGTTTATCTTTGATTAATTGAAGTTTTAATTATTTAAAGGATAATTACGTAATGAAATAAATTAATATAATTACTTAATGAAATAAATTAAGTATAACTACTTAATGAAATTAATTAAGAATAATTATTTAATGTAAGTAATTAAAGGATAATTACTCCATGTAATTAATTACTTAATTATTTAAAGGATAATTATTAAGGTGATTAATTAATAAGGCAATTAATTTGAAGACAATTAATTAATTAAAGGTTAATTAATTAATGAAAGTAATTAAGGGATGATTTATTACTTAAAGGATAGTTACTTAATGTAATTAATTAGGGGATAATTAATTAATGTAAGTAATTAAAGATAACTAACTAATTAAAAGATAATTAATTAAGGGTTAATTAATTAATTAATTTAAGGTTAATTGATTTATTTAAGGTTAATTAATTTATGTGGTTAATTAAGGGATAATTAATTAATGTAAGTAATTGAGGATAATTAATTAACATGGATAATTAAGGATGATTAATTAATTTCATCAATGAATGGTTTATAATTAATTAATGTTAATTAATTAGGGTGGGTAATTAATTAACTTAATTGGTTTAAATTAAATTAGTTGTAGATTATGTGATAAATTTATCTTGCTTATGGATGAGTGGATTTTATTGATTACCTTGAATTGTGTGTTACCTCTGATGTGTGATGTCATGTGATGTGATTTCTTTGGATTGAGCTGTGATTAATGTAAGTTATTTATCTGTGATGAATTTAAATATTTATCCATGAATGAAGATAAGCATTACAGGATTATCCACTTATTGATATTGTTGTGCTTGACTTCATGATGGTTGTGATTGTTGTATGCCAAACCCTTGGACAACACACACAAATATGGATTTCATGGGAAATTGGTTGAGTCATGGAATTTAATATTATTTTATTTAAAAGTTGAATTTTGAATCCAAAATGGTTTGGGGGTGATTTGAGTTAAACTTTTGAAAAAAGAATTTTGGAACTAAAATTATTTTGAATGGCATGTTAAAGTTGTGAAATTAAAATGGTTTAATTTGAATTTGAATTCAAGATTTGAAGTTGAGTTCTATGTATATATGTTTATAATTTTGGAAACGATGGTTTAAAAAGGATATTCAGGTTATATAATGTATATATGGACTATAACCATTTAAGTATTTTAAATTAATTATTTTAGGATTTTAAATAGAGCTTACCGAGTACGGCAATTCACTGATTTTTCGATTTATATTTTAAAAGGAAATAACTTGAGAAATTTTAATTGGATTTTCCTGAAACAAAAGAACTTTGTTTTCAAATGATAACAGCTTTCATATAAAGAAAGAATTTCTAGTTTTTGTCGAAAGGATTTCAATTTTGTGGGTAAATCAAATTTGAAATTGAAATGTTTTGAAAACTATGAATGAATCTTTGTTAAAGATTGGTGGACCTTGTTTCAAATTGAAGAGGACCTTAATGGGTGAATCTTTTGTTTAAAAGATAAAAAATGGAATTTTTTTTAAACCATTTAAAAGGAAAGGTTTTAGGAAATAAGGGTAAAAAGTTGTGACTTAACTAAGATCCCAATATATCCATACAGTTTTAAAATAAGTGCTCATTACTCGGTTTAGCCGGAAGAGGACTGTATGTCATAAAACCATTCCGAATAAATGATACGACGAAATGCACAGCAATTGAAGACCGAGTATTTTCGAGAATGAAAGGATTAGCTGTCGAATGTCTCTTCACCGAGTTTCTCCGGTATAGAGATCTCCATATGTGATGGTTAGTCTGGTGGGGATTGTGAATATCGAGATTTGAAAGGACTTCTTTAGAAGTGCCTTCGGTTCCATTCAGACCCAGGATGGACTTGTATTGATGTATGTCTGACGTTACACTTTGAGATGTAAAGCTGGTTTCTATCAAATACATTTCTGTTTGATGGTGGAGAATTTATTTTCTTCGCTTAACACCCTTCTCTGAGGCATACGAGCTTAGAGGTTATGTAGTTGATATTTACTAGTGATATGTTCCCAATTTGATAATGTGGCATGCTAAGTGCTGATCATTGGTTGATCGAAGCATGGCTTTTCTGAAAAGCGTAGCTTTGTGGGACGAGACTTCTTCGAACCTTATACCCCGACAATGGTCGAAACAGGAAGGATGCAGCAAGGTTACATGGGTCGTTCCCCTTAGGGTATGTGCATTTACTTCTGGACAAAAAGTGGTATCATGGTATGGAGCCCAGATATTTAACTTATGCGGTTTTTGGAATTTGTTGGTGAATCCAGGGATAAAGGTCGGCGACGACCGGGGGATGGCATACTCTTGATAGTTAGTTACCTAGTTACAGAGGTAATCCGGCCTTGTGTTGGCAGGGATCCGGTTAGGTTTTCGAAGCGTCCCTCCAGAGGCGTACGCATTCGAAAAGGAAGTTTCTTAGCCTTGGCCATTTGTTGGAAATCCAATCACCTAATACGAGCCCTTTACGATTGTAGTTGTAGAACTTGCCACCTCAGATGGTAGCTATAGCAGGCATAATATAATAGTACCTACACTGGCTAAGATTAATATTATACTTTCGAAATGTTTTTCGCCTATGCACTAATAATAATATCAAAAGGATTTTCGCATATCAAGCGTGTTTGACTATCATAAGGAGAAATCTCCCCCAAGTGTGCGATTGCATTGTGTGTGTGCCGGGGGGCCTTATGGTAGTTTCATTTTCCAAAAAAAGCATAGAGAATTTCTTTTTATTTCTTTTTGTTTGTTTTTGTGCAAACAACTATTTTTTTTGCTCACACCAGTCTCATGACTGACCTGGAGTTTATTGGTCCCTTTCTAAACTTTGGGTGCCCACATTTTTCCACACGGGTAGCCTATAGTCAATTTATCAGAAAGTCAGCTAGTAGGTGTAGCTTTTGGCAATCTTCGAAGTCTGTGGATTAGGCGATCACATTTGTTTCATTGCAGCATGATGTTGGTTCAAGCTTTTGGTTTGGAGCTTTGGAGTTTTGGCATTAAAGATGTTATCTTTCCGCTGCTGTTGCTGTTGTCTTCTGCTGCTTTATTTTCCGCTGTTGTATCTATCTCTGATTATGTTGATCACTTCATATTGCATCATTGTTGTATCAATTGTTGTGTATCAATAAAATTCATTTTGTTCCAGGTGTGTTTTTATCACCTAATGTTTTTATAAGCTCCGGCGAATCAGATTTCAACGTTTGAATCTGTGGCATTCGAATACGGGTGATGTATGGATGTCGATTTTCGAGCGCTGGAATCCGGACTGTCACATAAACACTCATAAATTAATTAAGATAATTTATTTAACCATTGAAAATTACTTTTCTGAAATTAGAATTTTGTTGCTTTTGTCGATATAAGCAATTATTCCTATTTTTATGTATATATCTCTTAGAAAGTCCTATATAATATTATTTAAATCATAAAATGTTATATATTTTATATTTAAAATCACTTTAAATAGTATATTTTAAAGTGGTCAAATTCTAGGTCGTTACATTCTCCCCTACTTAAAAGAATTTCGTCCTTGAAATTACAAGTACGGAAAAGTATAACCAAAAAACAACAATTCACTACACCAAATCAAACAATTCTCGAAACTTATAAGTGTTACAAATAATTTCAATAACACTTTTTAAGTGTTACCACGACCTATGGGGAATGAAGCGAGCAAATTTATCACACTTATAAGTGTTACTAAACTAGATCTTAGCAATGCTTATAAGCGTTGCTACTCGATCATTTAGTAACACTTATAAGTGTTACTAAACATTGATTTGGCAACACCTATTCGCGTTACTTTAGATAACTACTGTAACGCTACCTACAATTTGTTTGTAACATTTTTAAGCGTTATTAATACAAATTTGGTAACATTTATAAGCATTGCTAATCCAAATTTTGATTTTACACAATACTAGTATTAGAATTCTTAAAGCAAATGGAACATGATATATCATAAACAATTATTTCCATATCATACATAATTCATCATATAGATTCAATGCAAGTTTCAGAATGCTCTGCAAATTGAGTATAATATATCATTAATGGTGATTTACATATCTCAAATACCACGATGTCATATTTAGACAATACTACAATGTAAGCTGCAAAATTTCTAATTAAAAAATACACTTTAATTTTAAAATTAGGTTAACATAACCATTCTAGATCGTCCACTTCAAACTCTAACGATTTTGCACATTCTTCAACGTCCAATATGACCATCAAAGCTCGCTCCTCTATAACTTCCTGCATTTAATATAAACACTCAATTAAAACTTCTAACTTCAAAATCAAATGGATGAAAACTAAGTTACAACTCAGGTTCTAGTGCTTTTATTTGTATTCATGAATTCACAAATTGATTTTGCTAAATAAATGTAAGCTGAGTTTGCAAACTCAATTAGCATTTGCAAATTGGGTTTGCAAATACAGTTTGCATCGGTTTTGCACCACTACCAAACTAAGTTTGCGAACTCAGTTTGCAAAGTTGAGTCATGCAGGCTCAGTTTGCAAAACTGAGTCATGTAGGCTCCGTTTTGCGAAACCGAGCATGCACGCTCAATTTGCAAACTGAACATGCACAACTAAGTTTGAACTCACGCAGGCTCAGTTTTGCAAAACTGAGCCTGCTAACTCAGTTGCTAACCTAAGTTTGAACTCGGTTGGTATTTGCAATTGAGTGTGCAAACTCAATTTGCATAGTATGACACCATATTTTACTCAAACTTTTACATCTCTTGCTCAGTTTCGTATGCAATCAATATTGCTTATGCATGTAAAACAACATGACAATCATATTCAGGTTAAACATAAAGAAGCCAAATAATATGTATGACTTGCATTTAAGATTCAGGCTAGTTTAAGATAGCTAGCTACTAGTATACAACATCTCTATGCCATTAAAATATATAAATTACTAAAATGAACAATTGTAATTTAAATTTTATTTAAAGTTTAGTTAATGTTAATTTTATTGTATTCAACATAATATTGAAAAAACTTCAAGGTAGCAATTGGAGAAATTTAGCTAATTTTAATATGAAGATAACTTCAAGATAACAAGCAGAGAAAGTTACATTTAAGCGAAGTAAAATTTGAACTTTGAATTAATTTAAATTTATCTTGGTGATTAAAATTAACTTGTCTTTTTAACTTTAGTTTTAAATTCAATTTAAAGTATAGTTGATTTATTTAACTTCAATTTAAAGTTAAGTAACGTTAAATTAATTTTGATTTTAATTTTAGTTAATTTTATTCTGCATTTAATGTAATTTTAATTTTAATTTTAGTTCAAAGTTTAGTCGATATTACTATAATTGTACTAAAATTAATATGGAAAATACTTTAAGAAAAAAGGTCTAAAAGTTTAATTAATGTTAATGCAAAAAAACTTTAAGATAGTAAGGGGAGAAAGTAAAATTTAAAATTTCATCTTTAAGTTAAATTTAAGTTAGTGATTAAAATTAACCGGGTTAATTTGAACTATGGTTTTAAGTTTAGTAAATTTATTAACTCTTAATTTAAAGTTGATTGATGTTAAATTAATTTTTATTTTAATTGAAGCTAATTTTATTTTGAATTTAAGGAATAGTTAATTAATTTTAATTGTATTCAATTAATATGGAAAAATATCAAGATAGCAAGTAGAGAAAGTTTAGTTAATGTTAATATAGTAAAAGCTTCAATATAACAACTAGATAAATTTAAAGTACACAAAAATTAAACATTGAAATTAAGTTAATAACTAAAGTTAAATTTATTTAATTTTAATTTAAAGTTAGTTAATGTTAATTTAATTTCGATTTTAATTTTAGTTAACTTTAGTTTGAATATGAAGTTTAGTTAATCTTAATTTTAATTTGAAGTTTAATCAATCGTAATTTACTTTCCATTTAAAATGTAGTTAATGTTAATTGAATTTTATCGATTTAATATGGAAAATACTTCAAGATAGCAAGTAGAGAAAGTTCTATCAATGTTAATGTGGAAAATCTTCAAGACAACAACTGGAGAAAATTAAACTTAAGTAAACTTTTAACTTTTAACTTAAGTCAAACTTAAGTTAGTGATTAACATTATCTAGTTTAATTTTAAATTTATTTTAAAGTTTAGTTAATTTATTTAATTTTGAGTTCCAAACGTGTGGACTTATTAAGTTGCAAACGGGATACTATTTAAAATTTCAAAATATATACTAAGAGCTTTAGTACAAATTGTGCAAAGGCTGTAAATGTGGAAAAACATTGGGTCAAAGAACTATGTACACTACCTTACAAAAAGAAGCATGGAAAAAGTAGCCGTCAAAAGCATCAAATATATTTATGGCTTGACAATTAAACACTATATGTGTGGCTTCAAGAATATATATCCAGTAGAGTTGTTTATTTCCAATCTAGAAGCCCGCTAATAATATTCATGATGAAGTTAACTATAGTGTAGTAAATATGTTATGGATCATATAAATGGATTAGGACTTTACTCTTAACATGTCATAATGAAGTGAATTATTTTAAGCAAAATCCTACATATGGATTATAATCCTATTACTCTTATGCAAACTGTAGTGCCATCTTTATATTCATTCGATAAAAAATTCGCTTATTAAATTCACATATAATAGCAACAATAGAGTGCAGATGTCCACATATACTAGTAGCAACAAAGAGAAGCATAACTAACATAACTGACTAATATATAAATAACCTACTAAATGCATAGACTAAATATACATGACCACTATATTAATATAACCATGCATATTCTAATTACTAATCGTTTGTCATTCATTATGACTCTTGATTTTCCAAAAATATATAAGACCATTACCGATTCAATATTCGCATGACAAGGTAAAATGAAATAAAATTTGGGTCACGGTTAATTTTCATGTATGCAGATTTAAAGAAAAGTCTTCTATGTTATATCATATAATTGATGCATTAGATTTTTATTCTTCGATAGGTTGACTATATGCAACTTTGTTGCAAGGATTATTACCTAGTGGGATTTAGGTATTTTCAGATTCATACAATACACCACTGCAAATTTATGATATATAACATAACATTGTCGTAACATTTAAGTTTTAGATGTTGATTGTACCAAGTATTCTAAGATATCTATTTTACCTTGAAACCAAGCACTTCTCATTTCCATTGTCCATCTTATACATTTTAAAAAACTGAACTGAGATGCTTTGGTTTGACTAATAACCAAAAGTACAAATTCATGGAGCAATACTAACCTATTTAGTAGTGCATACAAAAACACCCACGTATATTAGCTTCAAGAGTATGTACTTTTAGTAGTGCATGCAATAGTTTGTGTTGTGCCTTTTTTATGCTTTAGTATAGCTAACTCAGTTAACAATAATGAAAGCTCGTTTTCTACATTATATTCACACATACATACACTTATACATACTACATGTATATATATATGTATGTATGTATGTATGTATGTATGTATGTATGTATGTATGCTTGCATGCGTGTGTCAGAGTATCAGACCAATGGTATTCGCGCGTTAAGATTTTCGTTTTGTTTAGACTATCCTTATGAAAAAAACTTCAAACTGAATCCTCTGCTCAAGTGAAATATGAAACTTGCTTGGCTATAGTAAATATGTTATTGATGTATGTTAGTGATTGTTACCTTTGCCTATGTTAACAAGGAAACAACTCCCCTACCCACCCACACGGAAAAAAAGAGTGTTTTACACTTTTTAACAAAAAAAATGTTCATTCATACTAGCATACCCCATTTATGTCTACACTTAAATGTTAGGGAAAGACTACCACCAAGAGAAGAAGTTGAAAATCCTCAAAATAAGTGTGAAAACATACCTTTAAAGTTCTATTTTGTTGATGACCATATTGTTAGTTTCTTTTCTTACGATAAAATAGTTCTTCCAACCTTGCATAATTCTTGTATAATAGCGTATTGAAAATGAATCATTGTTCTCTTAGTTTGAGTGTTGTCAAACCTTGCTCAACTGAAATGTACGAAGACCATGTTTTCATCTAATGTAAATAGATAAAGCAGATGTTGCAAGATTTGAGCAGAAGTCTAGTAAAAATGCTTTTATTTAGAACTTGGGTAATTGTTTTTCGTCAAATGTCATGTTCTATGATGTTGCCATAAGCTTGCAATTTTGAAGTGTTTCCAAATTATATACTAAATATATTCATATTGCAGAACTTAAAAAATGCTATATATAAAAAAATCCATATCGTAATAAAACTTACCAAATATTGGGCTCCAATTAAGTGCATTCAAACAAACCAAACCCGAACTAAAATCCAACATGAAAAACAACCCACCAGACTATTGTAAGTGCAACATATCGCCTTTTTGGACGCTTTAAGCAAACACACGTGCCAACTCAAACCATACAAAAGGGTAGAGTGTTATTGGGGTAAATAGGAAAAAAGAGAGAGATAAAAAAAACAGAATCTCACAACAGAATGACAAAACATAATAATCAAATAACAGTTCATGAAGCTGTTTACAAAACATTTGATCATACTTATACAACACAGTATCAGGGTTACACATATCAGAGATAAATAAATAATAATGCAGCGGAATAGTATGATGCAGTGGAATAATATAGTAAATAGTAGAAGTACACATCTTCGTCTTCATCCTCCGGAATAAATCTTCAAATCCTGAAATATTCAGGCTGACCCTAGCGAATTGAAAAGACAAAACACTCGAGTCAGAACTAAACGATCTTATGTAAGTTAAATCAATGAAAAATATGCATGTGATGGCGTTAGAGATGTTTATGGGGTTTGACATCTCTTATCCAGTTTCTAACGTGAGTGTAGTAACTTAAGAGATGTTCGGGATTCACATCTCCTAAGGATCCGTTAAACTATCTACTCTGTAGTACAATACGCTATTATAATATGTCTATAGTAAAGTAAAGGTAATAAAATAGCGTTACGGCTTTACATTTTCTACCTTAACACATTTTATATATTCTCATACTCTATAAAGTACCGTAATCCCTCCTGCACTGGACGCCGTCGGAAGGCACTCCATAGGTATGGTACAAAACAAACTCGTAGAAGGCGCGCAATGGTAGGTGACACGGCACAATTAGGCAATGCCAGGGTAGATATACCAATTACACTTCCGGACTGGTGGTAATGTATAGCAGCTACTACAACCCACCTCGGAACATACTCCCGAGTAAAAATCGAAGGGTGGCCACCAAATAAATCAAAAGTCAGAATATAGTATCGATGGAGTGCGCCCGATCCGAGGAATGACCTCACTTGGCTCGTCAATTGCTCCTGTTTTAGCCACCTTAAGACAACTCATAAGAGTCGGGTCCATGTATATACATCATATAGGATCGTCGCCACCATCCTACTTCATTTTGGTATCTCCACCGCGTACACAGTTGTCAAAGTGGTTTTCGGTATTGGCAGAGAGTATGGCAATATCCGATCCCAGTCTCTTTAACAACCAATCGTTTATTACACACCGGATGGTACTTTTACATTTAAAAAATCATTTCATAATTGATATCAAAATATCATATTCCATTCAAATCATATCACTTTTGAAATCATTACTTACTTCCGAAATCATATTCACTTTTGAAATCATAGTTTGAAATTATATTCCCTTTTAAAAGTCGTACTTCCAAAATAGGTTAAACTCTCATTCCAAAATGTCATATTAAACCAAATATGTTATCTAAATCCAACTGAGGTTATAACATCATTAACCATATTCCCTTTAAAATCGAGAATATTGAATACAAACCCATCCCTTTTACTTAGTTTGGAATTTAGAAGAAAATAATTTTAAATAGTTATAAATAGTTGATATAGATTTAAAATAGATTAAATATAATTAAATAGATTAAGTAGATTAAATAGCTTTAAAATAGATTAATTAGATTTAAAATAAGTTAAACAAGTTAATTAGTTTAAATAAATTAAATGGTTAATGAATACATGTTTAAATAGTTTAATACCTTGAAAATCTTAATAAATAGAAATTTTGAAATAATATATTTTTAAAATAGTTTATATTAAAACATGAATTTGGAATTAATATCAAATTAAACTATTCATTTCATTTCAACACATTTGGACCATTTCAATTTTCAAGTCAACAAACCAAATTCCAAACCTTTAAATTTAACATTTCAATAAACTATTGAATTTTATATCATTTCATTCCATGTTAAAATATCAATTCGGATTACTCCAATTTCAAAAAAAAATCAAGGTTATTTTCAAACAACTTCAATAACTCAATTTCGACAGAATTTCATTTATACTTAAAAATTTAACATCAAACTTCCTATTTAATTTCTTAAAGAAATTGCTTTCCAAACCAATTCACATTTCAACGCAAAACTTGATTTTTCAATAATATTTCAATTTACATAAATAAAATTTCCATCTCAAAATATCATTTTATTAAATTCAAAAATTTAAGGATTTTAAAATCATTTAGTTTAACCAATCCGGTGTCCGTATATAATTTTCTACCCTAGAGTTAAGTGATACGGATATTTATCGTTTCAATTCACAATTTAAAATTTTACGATTATATATCATTTCAAACCGAAATCCCAAAATAGATAACATCCATAAAATCGCTCGAGTCTATCATTTCAACCCATAACGATTTTTCCTTAATCTATAGATCATTCGAGTATGTATTATTTCAACCCATGGTGAATTTGCATTTTATAACGATATAAAATACAACATTTATTCATCCAATATCAACAATCAACATCCATCACAATCATCATCCAAATCAATCAATAAATATCAATATAGAACTAATAACCCATAATAGGTATTTAAATTGCAATTTATATTCAATAATAAATTAAAAAAACGATTTAATTCAAATAAATTCAAATTAACCGAGATGATGATTCAAAATGTACCAAACAGTTATAAATGAATTCATAATCACATCATAAATTTAATTTAACGAACACAAGAAATTTCATAAGTTGTGAATGGGTTAAAACACTCACCTTTCAATTTAAATCGAATTCAAATTCAATTAAACTCAAAATCCAAACAGTCTTCAAATCCTTCCAAACCAGCGTCAAAATGTCTGGATTTCAATACGATCCTAGCGGAGAAAACCGCACATGAAAATGACCTCGTATGTAAAAGTTATTCAGGTTAGAACGTTTGAAATAAATTTAAACTGAAACGTAAGAAAATGGAAAAAAAAAAGGCCCAAACCTATACCCTACCGCCACGTTGAGGACTCTCCTCAAGCTCAAACCCTATGCATGAATGAGGAAAGCTACAGGCTGCCACCGCTACTCACGATCGCCTCGCTCCTAGGCCAGTCGCGGCCATGCGTGTCGCCACCCAAGGTCGCCGTGGAATCGGCGACTCCAGCCTGAACCCACGCGACGTCGATGGAGCTTCCCCCGATGACCAAAAGTAACAGCCGCGGCCACATAAATGCAACTCTAATTGAGTTTTTGCCACCTATCTAGCCGTCGAAACATTAAACAAACCATGCCGATGCAATCCCCTCAGTCCTCTCTCCAATCTGTATCACTGATTCATCGATCAGTTGTAGTCGATCGCGATGAAAAAGAATGGCCGAGAAATGATCTTCAATTTTTGGACATACAGAGGTTCAAATTGGAAATCGAATTATAGATCTGAGATGCGTTTGTCGAGAGCTTCAAATCGATATATAATTCGATATAGTTTGAGGAGTTTGATTTTCAATTTGATATTTGATTTGAAATTAAATTGAGAAGCTTGTTTCGTTTGTCTGCCATTGAGAAGGAGGATGAGACTGAAATGTACGTATAGATAAATGAGAATAATAAACAATTAGGGTTTATAATGAGGTATTTATAGGCAAAGCTGAAATAGAGAAGAATGGACCGGATCGATTTGGATTGGAACGAAAAATGACCCGTAAAGCCCATTCTGCCTCCGGAATGAAAATGGGCCAACCCATATATCAAAATAGATGTTTTTGAATACTTTAAAATCAATGGAACATGTTTGAAGTCTGAATTCCATTGTATGAAGAAGTTACGTTAAAATCAGCTTATTTCAAATTGATTTCAATTGGATTTAATTTAATTGATTTCTAGGTATTTCGACCCCGTACGATCAAACGACAAGTCCGAGCGTTACGAAACTTGAAATCCTACAATAATTCACCATTACGAATCCAATGAAACTAGTTTCGTCGAAATCCCAGTCAGTAGTTAAAATGGCTATTTTCCAGATAATTAAATAAATTAACATTAAGTTAATTAAATCAAATTTTAATTCAAATTTTATTATTCACAATTTCTATCACCAAAAATCACTTAGTAATTTATAATCCTCTAAAATAAATCTCTATATCTATTCAATATTATCTATTTCAAAATTTATAATTTTGTTAATTGCACACATTAATTAAGATTTTAAATCCAATTAATTCTATGTTAGTTCCATTCTTTTATTACATCAATTATTACTTTATGAATAAATTTACATTTCTATTCATTTTATCACATTCACACTTTCAGTTATTGCATTAATTCTCATTAATATAACATTAAAGTTCATTTAATTTTAATTTGTTTTCCATTTCAATTAAATAGACCACATAAACACGTAACTTACAACAATCATTACTACAACTTTTAATCATGCTTATGAATTCGTTTTATTTACAATAGAATGTTATAATTACTTTCCTAACACAAATTCTATTCACTTATCGTTATTTATGTGGTAACTCATTGATTAATTCAATACTTGCATTTGTTTTCATACACACACTTATAGCTAAGTATAACAATTTACATTATTTCAGTTAATTGTAGTTTCATTCAAATTGTTAATTATTAGCTTTAGTTATCATTTTACTTCATTTCAGTATCCATTTCCTTATTAAATTACTGATTTTTATTTCCTCCAAATTTAATTAACAAAATCTTATTGAATTAACAACTTTAAATCATCGAAAATTTACGGATCATTACAGTAAGAATCTAAACAATGAATTTAACATGAAAATAGGGTAAAATGCTCACTTCTCATTAATCTTTGGATTGTAATTTTGTTTACAAATTCAACAGATGGCACTTTATAAGGATGGAATCTATAAGTTCAATACAAACTCTCCAAACACCACCTTCGTAAAAAGCTTTACAATCCATTATACTCATATCAGTTATACATGTTTTTCGAACATTAGTTCAATGCAGATACGAAAGTATGAGAAAAAAAAGACATGGTCAATAACCAAAAGAAAAAATAATATTCTTGGAGCTGTGAAAATCAACCAAAAAAACTCCTGCATCCTATCATCTATTATATCTACTTTGTAATTGCCCATTATTCTATTCAAGGATTACAAAAATATGAAAAAAAACGAACACGATCAAATAAAAATTTTGATTAATGAGAAAATATTCTTGAAGAAATAGAGAAGATTGATAATCTAATCTAATGTTACATTAGAAAATTAGAAAAGTATTACGTTTTGCCTAATTTCGCAGGTCCAATCTTGTTCACCTCTCTCCTAATTTTGGCTAGTGCATGGATTAAGAATAGAGAAGCTTGATTTCTTTTTAGCATAGAATAATATCCAATAATATGAAAGACAGAGTCAAAATCGAACCTGATGTTGCTATGATGCATAGAACCAGAAGTTGCAAGAATCGTCAATGTTTTATTGATTGTCGACAATGCATCGAATTGCGTGTATAGCTGCAAATCATAAACCTAAATTGAATGCAGCAAATAATGAATGTCATCAATCGATGTATAGTTGCTTATTGTCGTGGACGTAGGAAGAGAAGAGCCACCGGAGCATCGAGCATCGTTGATTTGTGGAGAGCCGCTGAGAAAGAGAAACCCTAAACCAAAATTAAAAAAGTGCAGCCAAAAATGAGAATGGGAATGAATAAGCATGGAAAAAGGAAACATACGCTAAATTACAGATGGAGCACTTACTAATGAATTATTTACAAATTTACCTTCTATTTTTAACACTTGTTTTTGTTGCAAAGTTTATATTGAAAATCATTTATTTTTACCAACACTTTTTTTGGGTATTCCAACGCCTTTTTATTGTTAGTAGTTTATAATATTCATGAGTGTTAGGAATTTAACAATATAAATGTTGCAAAATCACTAATTTGGTGTAGTGATTAACGAGTATACCAAAAATAGCAATATCACCTATAACTCCGGTCGGAGGTATGGTGCCTTATCATATCCATTTTATTTATCAAATTAAGGTAGTTTCTTTTCTAGGTTGATTTACTAACCTAGACAAATTTTACTTAGGTACCTAACCTAAGCTCTAATACCAAATGTAACAACCTGGGTTTCGGAACAGTCAAAATTGCCGAAAAACCCGTCCGTTCTAAAACTACGAATGAAAACTACTAACTTAGTACATAATATTTGATAAATCTTCAACACTACAATTTCAACTTTTCAAATTATCAGAGTATCCAATTTAATCTACTAGGTGAGCTTTAATGCATACCAAATACCAATACAAATAAATCTACCACTGCACAACTCTGATGAGAGAGACAAAATTAGACATTCCTGCTAACTCAATAAACATGTCAAATGCGAAATAAAATAATAAGCAGGAAAAGTACATCAATGCACGATATATAGCAAATAATAAACAAAAAATATTATGTTATTATTGGGGGTTGCATCAATACCACTTGTGATTGCTTACGTGCCCCTATCTAATTGAGTACCCAATTAGATACAGGATCAAGCCAATGTAGTTCTCCTACAGCAAATAGGACCCATAAAGCCTATGATGCAGTAAACAATATGCAATTCCAAAACTACCAACTTAGGCTTAATCTTCGATTTTAGTTTTTTAAAATCTAATTAACTTTACAAAAATTATCACTTTGGACTTTATTCCCGACCCTTATTTCAAAACTTTTGAAATATAGGTATCTTTTATATTCAAACCAGTCCTTTACTTCGGGATCTAAAAACAAATCACTTTTTGAAATGATTTCAATATACAAGCATACAAAACAATATGCTACCTGATTGGGAGGTTTCTAGCCATAACAAGACAACTGGGTCCTAGCCTTCTGAAAATAAATATAAATATGCATATCCCTCTACTACGAGAGCAGACTATACTGAGTCTATAGAACATCTGCACCCCCCTTGCCCACTATTTAGTTATGGGTTACCCGAATCATCGATAACATAACAAATCACTTTATATCCCGAAGTGGAAAAATCATTTACACTAATAATCACAAATACTTCAAATCTTTAATAATCTACATTTCCAATCCTTTCATGAATCATCTTAAAACAATCGGGTTCAGTCCTCAAAATTCTTTCCGTTTTATGAAAGATTTTCATAAAACCATTTTTTGTACAAGCCACTTTTATGTAAAATCACTTTAAAATATTTATTCTCAAATATTTTATAACGACCTGTAAATTTTTATGGTTTTTAATAATGTTAATAATTGAATTTTTTATGAATTTTTAAATAATTAAATTTGGAAATAAAAATTTGATATTTGAATTACGTCTACTTAAACATAGCAAATGGTAAATTTTCATCTAATGATATGGAGGTTTATTTTAATTGTGTAATTTTATTTCAATTTAAATCAATTAATATTAGACGGAAATAAAATATTTTTCAAACTTGAATATTTTTATATAATAAATTTGTAAATCATCTTCTGAGTGAGATGCCATATTTCATTTCTCCAAATTTGGACTGCTATTGCTCCTTTTATCTTAATTCCGGCGATTTAGCAGCATTTTTCGATACCGACATCGACTTTGGATAGGATGGTCGTACCACTGATATATGTATACCGTTTGATCATCTTATCATGTTAATCTCCGTAGTATATTCGTTTATGTGTTTCAGAATCCGAGAGACGGAGAAATCAACGGAACGATTCCCGTATTGGTTCCGCGTTTTGAGCTTTCACCTTCCAGTCTATTCGTATATCCACCTGATGAAATGAATGACCACTATCTTTTAATTCGAACTACTTTTGACTGTTGCTTTTCCATGGCTTTTACTTCTCCCTGGATTTTTTTTTCTTTGTTTCGTTCATTTACTTTGTTTTGAAAAGTTTACTCTGGCCATGTCACTCGCCCCCTCCCCTTTTTCTCCTCCTCCAGCCCATGCTCAATATCACCCACGCCTTGTTCTTTCGCCCTTCTCTCCTCTGTTCGGCTAGTAACCCAAACTCAAAGCAGTCAAAGACCGTCCTCTCCTCCACCTCAGCATCCCATCATCTTTCCCCCCCCCCCCCCCATTGGTCGCACGTCCTTCCTACTTAGCACGCAGCTACAGCAGCCTCCACCCTGAACGTAACGCCTCCCACTAGCCTACAATCCGGCCGCACGTGAGGAGCAGCTCGTCCAGCCTCGCCTTTCGTTCCCTTCCATCGGTTGTAAGTTTTCGTACGCATATACATAAGTATATACATCTTCATTTATATATACATAGTATCTAGTTATGTATAAGTTAATATAGAAGGTATATTATATCTATGTTTTATAAGTATATGTACGTTGTTTAAATTTTTGGGTCCTCTTGTTTTATATTTCCTCCTTTATAGTATATATATAGTTATGTATGTTTGATTTATATAAACTTTATCCACATTAATTTACCTAAGTTAAAATCTGTTAATATATGTATCATGTATGTTGTACTGTATATATCCATACAATGGTTTATTGTATATAAGTAGGCTAACCGTTTGTCTATCTAGACTTGCATAATTTATATTAGATCTGTTGAAGTATACATTATATATTAGTAAAATACATATTAGTTTGTATAAAACTGTTTGCTTATATATATATATATGAATTTATATAGATTATTTATAAGTTGTTTTATTTATATGTAATAATTACCGTATATAAAAGCTTATATAGGTTATTGTATACTAGATGCCAAAAGACGTATTGATTTAAAATAATATATATGTATATGATTGCTTTGTTTAATAATTTTTATTGCATACATATGTTATCTGTTATATATAATATGCATATGTTTGTTAATTTTGATTTTGTTGTGTGTGTATGTGTGTGTGTGTGTATATATATATATATATATATATATATGTTGTGTATTAGTATTCACTGAGTAGACTTTCTTTTATATATATACTAACTTGCATATGTTTAGAAAAGTACGTATATTACACATTTTGCTGCAGCAGTATAATCGGTAGTCTACTAATAATATTTTGGTTTATATTGTTTAATATATATATATATATATATATATGTACACACACACATTTATATAGTAGCTTCATGAACTACTATTCATTTGTTCCCGCTGCTTATTCTTATATTACTCCGTGTCTGTGATTCTATGATTTATTTACTTATTTACTTTATATGCCGAGTTTTGCTAAATATAAATTAACAATCCGATATTTTGAGCAATTCAAGTCCGACATGTGCGGATGCGAATGGTTCGAAATATCGAGTCGTTACGATTAGTATCAGAGCTTTGGTTTTAGGAAAACTTAGCATATCGAGTAAATTTAATTACAGAATCACCTTCATTCGAGCTTAAATCTCTTCTCTTTGATTCAGTTTCCTTTAAATTTTGGAACTTTCCCCTTCATTCTAAAATCCATTCTTGTCTCTCCCGATTCATGTTTTCTTGCTTCTGGAGTATCCCCTTGCTCCACTGTATGATTTGTAAAGGGGTGTAACTCCTTTACAATAGTATTGATTCACCATAGATTTCTGTATCCACGTCTTAGATGCTGCTAGCTTTTGCTATGCCTAAATTCTATCTCTTGTGATCGAATGTCGATTTGCCTCAGAATTCTACGTCGATCTTATTCTTAAAGTCTCGGTTGACTTGGTTAAGGTCACCCGCAATTAATATCAGAACATCCATCGTTCTATTTTGTTATTTAATCATCTTATCTCCCTTTCGAGCTTATCTTCTAGTTAGAATTCTCTATAATTAGCGTCCCCTTAGATTTGGATCTCTACATTGCTTTGAAATCCATTCTTGAATCATCGAGTGAGGGAGTGTATTTGTAATTAGTATTAAAATGTTTTATATATTGTGTTGTTTGAGTTGTTAATGTTGATTTGGGGTTCAATTGAATCGTCTGATCAACGCTATCGATAGGAATTCCGAAAGACTTGAATAGAGCAAACTGACACCATATTATTAACAAATTTGGTAAATAAAATAAATTTTGTATGATTATATTATATAAGTATATTTTTTCTGAAATTTAATAGTTAAATAAATTGGTTAACGGAGATGATAATATTTGATTTTCATTTATTATTCTATAAACCATTGACTATTGCCACATTATAAACAAATGAAAATATAAACATGGTTTATAAATTGATTCAGAATTTGAAATGAATTTAAATTAAGAATTTGAGAATTTAATTTCCGGTGATTTCAAACTTTGGTTTTAAGGTTTTAAAGTTTTAAAATGCATGTTATTTAGAATGTTTTCAAATAGAAATAGTTTCCAAAGAATTTTAAAAGTTTTAAATTAGTACTCTTCTATTTTGTCACTGAAAAATAATTTCGGTGATGACGGCCGCATTATCGACATTCATTTTCGAGTTTTAAATTGGAGAGATCACTTAGTAACTTTATTACATTTTGTTTTGGAAAAAAGAAATATGAATTGAATTTCTTAAGTATGACTTGATTTATAATATATATATATATATATAAGTATATGCTTGTAGATTTGACTTGATATATACATGTGTATACATTTATCTCTAAATGTTTGAAGTGAATCGGAAATTTAACTCTTAAATTTTGAATAAATATTTAAAGCTTGAAATAATTGAATTGGAAAAAATTTATTTGTATAACACTCAATTGCATTCCAATATAACTTACCTAAATTATTCAGAAGTTAACTATGTAATTGAATAATATACAATATAAAATGATGTTAAAGGAATTCATAAATAAATTTGAGGGGTTATAATAAGCGTAAATATACTTAATATATGTGATAAGATATATTAAGTGGAATAAATTCAATAATAATTTGGAAAAAAGAAGAATTAAATTTGTTGAATAGAATATGAGTATAATATATTACTATACAAATTTATGATTTTAGAAATTGTTAATTGAGGATAATTAGACAATAAGATAATGAATTTAGAAATAATTAGATTGATTTAACTTAAGGGAAATCTAGTGGATCAAACCAAATTGTTAAATATAAACAATTTAAAACTGAATTTATATGGCTCGAATTAATTGTTCTATCTTTTATTTTAATCTAATTTTCTTTCTGATTGTTTCTACTCTCCTACCTTCTTCCTTTTCGGGGACAAAAAATTTTGAGTGTGGGAGAGTGCAATGACCTGTAAATTTTAATGGTTTTTAATAACTGAATTTTTTGAAAATTTTTAAAAAATAAAATTTGGAAATAAAAATTTGATATTTGGATTACGTCTACTTAAACATATCAAATGGTAAATTTTCATCTGATAATATGGAGGTTTATCTTAATTGTGTAATTTTATTTCAATTTAAATTAGTTAATATTAGATGAAAATAAAATGTTTTCCAAACCTGAATATTTTTGTATAATAAATTTACAAATCATTTCTGAGTGAGATGCCATATTTCGTTTCTCCAAATTTGAACTGCTATTGCTCCATTTATCTTAATTCCAGCGTTTTAGTAGCATTTTACGGTACCGACATCGAATTTGGATAGGATAGTCATACCACTGATATTTGTATATCATTTTGATCGTCTCATCATGTTGATCTCCGCAGTATATTGTTTGTGTGTTTCGGGATCCAGGAGATGAAGAAATCGACAGAACGATTCCCGTATTGGTTCCGCGTTTTGAGCTTTTCACCTTCCCGTCTATTCGTATATCCACCTAGTGAAATGAATAGCCACTATCTTTTAATTCAATTTAATTTTGACTGTTGCTGTAACAACCCGCATATTTATCGAGTTTACATTTAAATATTTTTATTTAAATATTAAATCGTTAATCGGATTTTGGTCCGAAAAACTACTTTTTGCAAACGGTCAAATTAGGACTCGAGACCACTTCCATTGAGTTCGAAATGTCGTTTACAACTTTTTAAGTATAAACATCGATAGGTTTGGAGTTAGTGAAATTTCACTAACTTTTCCCGCTTTGGACTTTGGGTTAGTTTAGCCTATTAAGCCCAAGTTCCAACCCTTTTCTCCTCACTCTTCATAAATTTCCTAACTAACTCAAGCTTTAGCATTAATGGTGAAGAGAATGGGAAATTAAAACTCCAAGCTCAAATTCAATTGCAACTCCATCATTCAACTCCAAATTCAAGTAGAAGATATTGGATTCAAGCTTTGGATTGCTTCTCCTTGCTTTCAAGCTTCATCTTCATAAATTTTAGTGCAAAGGTGAGATTTTTATCTCACAATTCTAGTCTATAACTATATTGGACTGTTGGGAATGATTCCCTATCACTTTAGCATGCATATTTGCTTTTGGTTTGGTTTGGATTGGATTGGCGAAAAACTCCGATTTTTGGTGTTTGGGAGAAATTTCTGCATTTAGGTCGTTCTGGCCGTTTTTAGCTCGCTCGGAGTTAGGTCGTGTGGACCTTAGGTCGTAGGTCGCGTACGAGTTAACCCCTAGGTCGTTCTGGCCATTTTTAGGTCGTTCGGAGTTAAGTCGTTCGTCCATGGGTCGTGAGTCGTTCACGAGTTAACTTTAGGTCATTCTGGAAGTATTGGCACTTCGGAGTTAGGTCGCTCGCGAGTTAAGCCTTAAGTCGTAGGTCGCTCACGAGTTAGGCCTTAAGCCGTAGGTCGCTCGCGAGTTAAGCTTTAAGTCTTAGGTCGTTTCCGACCTATAATCTCCAGGCAAACGTTAAGTCGGCCTGCTTTATCTCGTAGGTCGTCTCCGACCTAAGCTCCTGATAAGTCGTTCGAGTTAGGTCGTTGGACCACTTACCTTAGGTCGCTCGTCCACTAAGTCGGCCTGGTTTATCTCGTAGGTCGTCTCCGACCTAAGCTCCAGATAAGTCGTTCGAGTTAGGTCGTTGGACCATTTACCTTAGGTCGCTCGACTCTGTTAAGTCGTAGGTCGTTAGACCTTAGGTCGCTCGACTCTGTTAAGTCGTAGGTCGTTAGACCTTAGGTCGTTCGCCTTCCTTAAGTCGCTCGACCCCTCCACACTAGGTCGCTCGGCTTGCTTGAGTCGTAGGTCGTTGGACCTTAAGTCGCTTGCCTCCCTTAACTCCAGTTAGGTCGCTCGGCCATTGTGTTAGGCCGCGTGAACCCTTAGGTCGTTAGACCTCATTTTGCTTTAGGTCGTAGGCCGCTTGTCTTCACTTAGGTCGTACCGTTTTGGACGGGGCGCTGCCCCGCACCCCGCCGGGGGCGCTGCCCCTTGGACCCCCGCGACCTGACCGGGCAGGTCGAACCCCGTAAGCGGTGGCGTTGCCCCCGCACCCCCACCTTGGGGGGTTGCCACCCCCCCGGACCCCCCCTCCGTAGGGGATCTTATCTGAAAAATATTGAGCTGATTTCCTTGGATTTTATTCGCATCTCCGTATGCGATCTTTGTGACTGATTGTTTCTACACTTGCTTATGTGTTTTGTCACTTTATAATATAAAGGTTTCAATACTAGTAGTAAATATCAAAACTCTTTTAACAAACAATTTCAACTCTATTTTTAATAACAAAGCTCTTTTCTTAAACCGTTTTCCAATCTATTAGTATATACAAGCCTTTACCTCACTCGGATGAGAAATCTAATTAAACGACTTAGTAAAACAAGTGGTATGAAACGCTTGCGTTCACTTCGTCGGTTAATTCTTGGACTTGTTCGATTGAACCTCTTGTGACAATTTTATTAGTGAAGATTTACAGTTTGTTCGTAAATATTTAAGTTAAGCAAGTGGTTATGGGACATGAAGCTAAACTTCTATATTTACTAGCTTAGTGTAATTGACACTTCTCGTTGATCTTGATGATCGCTTTATGAATTAGACTAGCAATTGCGCGATGTCTCTTTCATTGCAAGGTTAGACTAGACACCATTTGTGTGATTCCATTCACACATACCTTTCTGCTTTTTGGTTAGTCTTGACCTCATTCTGTGTGATTCCACTCACACATGTGGGGTAGCTCCCCATGGTCTTCGGACCGTCATGTGATAGGCCTCTTTCCCTTTTTATGATTTCTGGATTTCTCGTGTTGATTTCTGGAATTTATGTCATTGACTTGTTATGAGTACAAGTTTAGGGTATGATGCCCCCTTCGAATCTTTGAGAAGATTCTTGTGATATTGATTATCTCTTATTGATTGATCTTCTGTTGATCATTATTTACATACTTATAGTGGTATGTCGTTATGGATGTTTATGTTTATGCCATATCTTTTATGTTATATCATGTCATCTGATATTTATAGCTAGACTGATCCGTTTATTATTTTCTTAAATAATACTCGGATCAGACCGAGATGTTACAGGTGCTTCTGCTTGACTTCTTCCCAGGGATTCATCACTCTGACTTTTGGCTAACTGTTTAGATTAGCAGTTTTTGTTGTATACACTTGAGATATAGACTCATAGTTGTATTCTTTTGTATAGCACGTGTTGCTATTCTTTTGTATTATCGTGGATCTTATTGACCACTACTCTGATGTACACTTTCATGTGTTAGTTATATATTCATATCTTCTTCCGCCTTTGTGATATGGATATCTGTGACTGATTTGTGATATGATTATTTCTATGTTTGTTTCCGAAGATTATTTATAGCCACCGTGTGATAAGCAATTACATGGATGGTCGCTCCTCAACAGCCTTATTCTCCGTGCTAGTTGACAGCACTTCTCCGGAGTGTTCTTGGCTAGCGTGGGTATAGAGGTGGGGCGTCACAGTTGCTTTTCCATGGCTTTTGCTTTTCACTAGATTTTTTTCTTTGTTTCATTCATTTACTTATTTTGAAAAGAAATGTAAAATATACATAGAAAGTTTTTGAGATCTGCATTTTTTTCCTTTCTCCCATCTTCTTCTTCCTTCTATGTTTACTCTGGTCTTGTCACTCGCCCCCTCCCCTTTTTCTCCTCCTCCAGCCGTGCCCAAAACCACCCACGCCTTGTTCTTCCGCCCTTCTTTCCTCTGTTCAGCCAATAACCCAAACTTAAAGCGACCGAAGACCGTCATCTCCCTCCCCTCAGCATCCCATCATCTTACCCCACCCCATTGGCCACACGTCCTCCCTACTTGGCATGCATCTACAGCAGCCTCCACCCTGAATGTAACGCCTCCCACTAGCCTAAAATCCGGCCGCACGTGAGGAGCAGCTCATCCAGCCTTGCCTTTCGTTCCCATCCATCTGCTATAAGTTTTTGTACGCATATATATAAGTATATATATATATATATATATCTTCGTTTATATATACACCCTATCTAGTTATTTATAAGTTAATAAGGGAGGTATATTATATATATATATATATATATATATGTTTTATAGGTGTATGTATGTTGTTTATATTTTTGGGTCCTCTGGTTTTATATTTCCTCATTTACAGTATATATATAGTTATATATGTTAGATTTATATAAACTTTATGGACATTAGTTTACCTAAGTTAAAATCTGTTAATATATGTATTATGTATGTTGAACTATATATATCCATACATTGGTTTATTGTATATAGATAGGCTAACCATTAATCTATCTAGATTTACATAATTTATATTAGATCTGTTGAAGTATACACTATATATTAGTAAAATATATATTAGTTTATATAAATCTGTTTGCTTTTATATGTTTGTGTGTGTGTATGAATTTATATAGATTATTTATAAGTTGTTGTTTCATTTATATATAACAGTTCTAATATATAAAAGCTTATATAGGTTATTGTAAACCAGATGTTAAAAGACGTATTGATTTAATATAATATGTATATATGATTGCTTTGTTTAAAAATTTGTTATCGTACGCATATGTTATCTTATATATATATATATATATATATATATAATGTATATGTTTGTTAATTTTGGTTTTGTTGTATATATATAAATAAGTTGTGTATTAGTATTCATTGAGTAGACTTTCTTTTATATATACACACACACACACTAATTTGCACAGTTTAGAAAATTATATATATTATATATTTTGCTACAGCGGTATAATTGGAAGTCTACTAATAATATTTTGGTTTATGCTATTTAAAATTTATATATATATATATATATATATATATACATACATACATACATACATACATATAGTAGCTTCATGAACTGCTATTCATTTGTTTCCACTGCTTATAGTTATATTACTCTATGTCTGTGATTCTATGGTTTATTTACTTACTGTATATGCTGAGTTTTGCTAAATACAAATTAACAATCTGATACTTTAACCATTTATGTCCGACATGTGCGGATGCGAATGGTTCGAAATACCGGGTCGTTACATATCTTTTTTTCTTTTAAAGCAAAACATTTCATAACATTTCAACTTGAAAACCGATTTTCAAAACAATTCATTAAATTGAAGTGAACCAGATATTACCGCTAAACACCTTATAGTCAAATCGTGAAATAAATCACAAGGTGTTAGCCTACAATTATTTCATACCCAGCCCTAGCATGTGGATAATTAATTGCTCATAAACTGGTCGAGCAAAGTCAACAATCAATAAATAATAATTAATGCTTATAAATTGGCAAAGCCTAATTCAAATAATTAATCAATGAAATATACACAATAATAAATGATGATCAAGGCTTCATTCTATCAAATATTTATAACACTTTATTTAATTTTGGGTTAAAACAGTTTGATATTTATTTTAGAGCATTCGGGCTTCCCTTCGACATGTTCCGCCCCTTGCCCAAGTCTCCTTGGATCTCACAGACGAAACACGTGCACTAGTCATTTCTGCATACCCCATTAAGTATTTAAGTTCTAAATTTTAAAAAACTTAATTAACCATCCAATTAGTCAAAGAAGGAAATGAAAGCATTGTTTTAGCAAACAAAGTAAATAAGCATTCAATAAGGGTTTTTAGGCAACACTTAACATTTAAAGTTCGTCCAACTAAGCAATGATTTTAATGAACTTAAAGGAAGAAATAACTTACTTTGGATTTCACACCATCAACCTATAAGGTAAGGAACTCCAAATCAAAACCATACTTCCTACGAATTTTGCTAACTTTATTACTACGTATTTAACTATAGCTTTGCAACTATTTCTTGTATTCTTGAAATCCGGCAATAGCCCCGCTATCCTAGAAGTTTAAATGAAAAGAGTTGGAGATGGCCTCTAGGTAGGAACGGCCTTGGGTGGATGGATGGAACTTACTAGCTTGAACTTGACTTAAGTGTTATACTTTTTTTTTTTTGGTCATAACTTTGTTACGCTTTTGGAATTTTTAAAAGAGGCATGGAAGCCATTAAAGCTCTAAGGAAGAAGAAGGAGAAGCTTAGAAAAGAAAGAAGAAGAAGAATGGAAAGTGTGTGAAATTTGTGAAAGAAGTGGTAGGTATTTAAAAAAAAGTTTGGAATAAAATATTATTATGTAAAATGACCAAAATACCCTTACTTCAACTTAAAGTAAACTTACTTTTTCAACACTTGCCATCATTCTTTTACATCTTACTTTATGTCTTAGTCACTTAAGGCTAAAGTAAATGTATTTGGATGGAAAAGTGGATTAAAGAGAAGATTTGTTTAGATTTTTGATATGATTTGGTTTGATGTTTACTTTTTTTAACTTTTTTATACTTACTTTTCTTGGTTATACTCTAAAAGTTTCATAATCATAGTTAGTAAAAGTAAAATTGTTTGGCTATTAAAATGTGTAATAAAATGTTAAAACATGCTAACGAAGGTGCAGCAATATTGCGGCAACTTATTTTGAACAAAATGTTGATTTTCGACAAAACGTTTTACGGTCACATTTTGACGATTTACTTAAACTATTTATTTATGTAATACAAATTTAAAAATAAATTTTTATAATGTTATTTAAAAATTTAAACACTCATAAACTAATAAAAATAATTTATTAAACCATTGAAACTTACTTTTCTAAAATCAAGATTTTGTCACTTTTGTCGATATAAGCAATTATTCCTATTTTTGTGTGTATTTCTCTTTGCAAATCCTATCTAATATTATTTAAATTATAAAATGTTATATATTTTACATTTAAAATCACCTTAAATGGTATATTTTAAAGTGTTCAAATTCTGGGTCATTATAGTAATATTATCGAGTAATACGGAGAATAAGACTGGATAGGAACCACCGCCTAGGTCAATTCGGGCTAACACTATCATTTCGTTCTTTATCCCACATCATCATATTTAGACGTGATCAGTCTTGGCAAAGCAATAGGCACATTGGTTGAAATAAAATAGAACAATACACAATATAATAAACCACAAATAATCACAGATTGTAGAGATAAATATAATACAAGATATATTATATAACATGAAGTAAGTCAATGAAAAAGTTTACTTGACTCATATACACACATACATATAGACTAAGGCAAGCCTAAAAAATACAAAATGAATCTACATCTCAAATAAGATATATCCATACATAAGACAACATCCAAAATGAACCCATAACATATATATAAACTAGCATAAACTTCTACCCAGGCTATGCTCTATCCAAAGCCATAAAGTCCCAGCACTTATCAAGTCTCGGTCTTACCTGAGTATTATAAAAATAATAAATGGGTTAGACTATCTCTAACTACCATAAAAAGGTAAATCCACAACAATAATAGGCTTATATAAACATCAAGGATAAAATGTCCTTAGATTGTACTTCACCATTATTCTAAGACATCGTATAAAGCTTCATGACTTAAAGTTAAACTATGATCATTCACAACAAAACATGAAAGTTATTGCAACCATCAAAATAAGAGCATAGAAATTCATAACCATATATGCAAGCGAAAGATAAGCACTTCACAAGTTAATAATCATTGACGCGCACTTCTCACGTAATTAAATAAGTACTTCTCCAATTGAGTATAAGACAAGCAACTCGCAAGCCACAGCAAGAGACGAGCACTTCGCAAATCATAACTAATAGCTAGCTTAGTAGACAAGCAATTTGCGGTTCAACACAAGAGACACACTCTTCACGTGCCAACACAAGAGACAAGCATTTCAAAAGTCATAACTCATTTGTAAACGAGTATCCCAAGATAGGGATGAAATTCCATTTAACCCGCGTAAAATGGATAACCTAAGGACGAGTATGAAAACTTGGCAAAACAAGTGTTTTATACTTCCTAACAGTAATCATTCGAGTAACGACCATGTGTCCTATACCACTTGGGTTTACTTGAATATTTACTACAATTTAGTAAACTCCACCTAATAAATGTAATATTCTTTCAATTAGTAAGTAAATGAGTATCGTGGAATTTTCCATAACAATTTACCGATACTTAAATACTTACTAAGTGATGGTAAATTCCGACTTGTGCAATTAAATGTTCATTCGAGCAATTCCAAGAACTAACCGGTAAAGTAAACGCAAGCGTTTTCATACCACCTGTTTTACTAGACCATCTAATTCAATTTCTCATTCAAGTAAGATTGTGTATTTCTTTAGAAAAATAGTTTTGGTTCGAAATCTATTTTGAAATATTAGTTTAACAAAATTTATACCATATAGTAGAAGCATGATTAAATTTGTAGCTATAATTATATAAAACTTCATTTGCAACTACTTTGAAATTAAAGATAATTTATACGTATATTTTTCCAAAATAAATTCCACACACATACGCACATATATGTTTACCCAACCATAAAAAGCAATGAATAATTATATGTGTGTAAGCTTTGCAAAATCCTTTTACTAAAATAGATATATGTAACTTCATAGAAAACAATTTGATTTCAAATATTTATAATTGTGAAAAGCTTTGAAAACTAGTGCTATAAATAGTGTGTTCGACACAACACCGTATAGCAATATCTCCATAGAAGCAAAGGCACCAAGTAAGGATTCAAGCAACCGGAATGGTCAAGGAAAATCATCTCAACTTGTATAAAATTATGCAATAAAGTCATCAAAACAATTAAATACGGCTAAGCAAACAAACCTAGGGACTATAAGCCAAAAAGACAGAGCACGGTACCTGGAGCAAGCCATGGTCTTTTGTTCAGTCGACCAGACCAAGTGGTTCAATCGAATACCTAGAGCTATATGCTTCGGGTTACTATCCTGCAGATAGAAATGCTTTTTCAGTCGAATACTTGGAGCTATATGCTCCATTTTTTTAGTCGGCCGACTGAACAACAAGTTCAGTTGACTGGTGGTGAATTTCTGGAGCTGTAAAGCTCCAAGTTTTGCATATTTAGTGACTGCAGGTGTACTTTCCAGTGATTGTACTCGATTCTGGCAACAAAAGATGCCTAAAACAAATAAATACTTGCACTTAATGTCATACACAATTTTGTAGAAGAAATCTATAACAAATAGAGATGACTTCTTTCAAGAACAAAAAGCATTTAAGTTGATAGTAAATAGTAGTTTATGGTAATGCAAATAACATAAATAGGTCACTAATTTCATAATCAATCACCATATAAGAATCGATTTCATATTTGCATGCAATAGACAATTCGAGATAGATTATGTGAGGATTAACCCACCATTCGTCTGTAAATTAGCAGTCAACTACAACATTATGTATTTATCTCAATTAGAAACCTTATAAATGCTTAATCAAAATAGCAAATAGAAACCAAATTCAATTACTCAAAACTGAAAAAAAATATCTAATTGGAAGAGAAAAGGTTTTTTATTCATTTTTTGTTCATTTGCCTGAAACTTCCTATGATTATTAATTGATCTATAAGATAGAATTCTTAAAGGCTTAAAATTAGGTTTCTAAAAGAGGGGTATGAGTTCTTACTATTTTATCAAGTTATGAAATACTGTAAACGTACAAATTGTTTTTATTAGAGCTTCTCCTTATGAAAAATAATCGTAGGCCTTAATTTACCTTGTTAGTTTACAAAATAAAAAAATTCTTAGTTTTCTTTTGGCTGGGCTTTAAAATACAAATACTCAAATCTGACGACCCGGGATTTTGGACATTTTAAATTGTAATATTTAAGTAATTTTAAAATACTTAAAGTTAAGTTTTAACTTGAATTTCAAATGTAGCTATTTAATTGATAATTAAATTATTGAGTTTAATAATTTGTGATTGGGTAAAATATAGATACTTGGTTTTTGAGCCTGTTAAAATAGTTTGAAGACTTGCAAAATCTATATTAATAATACTGAAGATAATAGAACTTTTAAAATTTAACTTAAGGTGGTTTGTTCGGTTTTGAAAATATATCGTTTAAATTGATATTTGAAAATGACCTTCGGAGACACAGTCTCGGAATTCGACGAAACTAGTTTCATTGGGTCCGTAATAATGTATTATTATCGGATTTCAAATTTTGTAGCATTTAGAGTTGTCATGTGATCGTACGATATATAAACACGCTGGCAATCTATATCGAAATTCAACATAATAACTGGGTACAAAATCTTTCTTTTCCATACGATCGAATTAGGACACGAAACCTTTTCCATTACGCTCAAAATAAGGGTATAACATTATGAACGCCTAGCCGCACGCCTCGATAGGGGTTTGTGATTTTGAACTAGGTAATCGGGACAGTTTGAATTTAAATTGTATATATATGTTTTTGATTTGCCAAATATATTCCCATCAAAACCTTTACCATTCACTTCAGAGTTTTTGCACTTCTATTATCAGTCACTGTAGCAAGGCGTATTCTGTACGCAAAAGAAATTCAAGCACGTTAGCGTCAAATCTTGTCTCCTTCCCCTTCTTCATTTTAAACCCTAAGCAGATCACTTTAAAGAGGAAAAAATTAAACCAAACGAGAAAATAAAACAATGGCCGAGTAAAATCAAAAGGGGAGCAAACGTGTTACTCTCCTTTTTCATCTCAAATTCAAATCGATCTCTTTCGTTTAAAAAAAACTGCTGAGATAAATAAGGTCGTTCAAATTGAAGTCGTTGCGCAAGTCGTGTTTTAGCTTGAAATTTGGGAACGTGCTCAGCAGCATGGATGAGGGGATCGCTAGCACTTGGAAGAAAGGTCGCGACTGATGACTCGCAATGGCGGTTCGACTGCTGGGTCATGGTGGAAGAGGCAGACTCGAGCTTGAGGCTGAGGACATGTTCAATTGGCGTAGTAGCGATGGTATGTTGTCGAGTCAAGGCTGATGAGAGTCGCGATGTTGAGGTAGGGCAGGGTGATGGTCGACAATGCCGATACGTTGGTTATGGTCGCGTTCGTATTGGGTAAGGTATATATATTTATTCGATTCTTTTTTTCAATTAGAATTTTATAATATATATATACATATTATGCGGAAAAAATATACTATAGGAAGTATAAAAACATTTCTGTTTATATATATATATATATATATACACAGAGAAGTCACGGTAAGGTGTATATATATACATAAAAATAAGAATTTTAAACCCAGATTTTTACAAATATATAAATGTTAAAAAAATTAACAGTAAGAAGGAATTACCATTGTTTATATATAGTAAAAAGGAAGATGATATGTACATGTTAAGCAGTTTTTAATTTTGAGTTAATATAGATAGGTAAAACAGTAGATGTATGTATGTGTGTATATATATACATAAGACTATGGAAAATATAAGAATTTATATAACCTAGATTTTTATGAAATATATATAGAATATTTTCGTAAGTATATAACAAAAGGAAAATAAAATGTACATATTTTCACTTAACTAGTTGATTTTAAAATAATTTATTAAGGTGATTAAATTGTTTAATTTACTTATATTAATTATTTTTAGTTACTAAAAGATTTTTAAAAGGGTGGCGGTTAAAATTTATCATTATTTAAGTAATTTATAAAATAAGATAAATGGTCTGATTATTTCGAATATTAATAAACCGTAAATGTTTATACAAGGTCAAAAATCAGGAAACCGAGACGAGATTGAAGTGGATGCAAACAGAATCAAAGGTGAGTAAATCTCACTCAAATTGGATTTCTGATTTATTTAATTATTTAAATTATATTATTGGTTGATTGCTTGAATTGATAAGTTATTATCAGTCTGAATATGATATTATATATAATAGTGTGTATATATTGGAGTGATTGATATTCACGCATTATATAGCGGATGATACCCTACGCATCCCCCATAATAGCGGATGACCCTTTATACTGCGATATCCCACCTCAAAGTGGGACTGGTATTTTTATATTGTGCTAACATTTGTTGATGCAAGAAAACAAGTTGGAGGGATCCAACTGGATTCCTCGAAAATATTGAAATTTATTTTCATAGTTTGTGATCGTGATTTATTTGATAACCTATTTTAGATGATATTGAAAATTGAAGTTATTGAGTGCTATGGATTGGCTGAATATATTTTGGATATTTTGTGATAACAAAAGTAAAAGTAATATAATTTTGGAAAGAAAGAAAATGGAAAGAAAATTGGTTTTAAAAGTAATTAGTTAGGGTTATATAAATTAAGTAATTTAAACCTTAAGTTAACTTAAACCTTAGAATTGGTAATGGCTAGGATAAATAAAATAATTTAAACTTAAAATTTATTAAGTTAGGTTGATTACCTATGGGTTAGTTATGGATTAATTACTAAGGTTTATTAAAGTGAATAAATTGTTGTAATTAGTTAATAGTCGATGATAAAATAAAATGATCTAAACCTTTAATTTATTAAAAGTCTTGAGCTAAAAAACATGTTAACCCTAGATATTTAATTAGAGTAAAATAAAATTTAAATGATTTATAATTAGTTTAATAATAATTAAGTATGATTTGAAAATAATTAATCGAGTCTGTTTAAGTAAATTAATGATATGTGTGACTACTTAATCAAGTCTATGAATAATTGGAATAACCTGAAATGATGAGGCATTTTATTTGAGTAGATATTATGATAGGATTTTTATGAGAATGTGACATCCTGAAATTGAATTGTTTTGTTAAAAACAACTTGGCTTAGAAGTTGGCATTTGGATTCGAAGAGATCGGGATCGGATGGAAATAGATAAATTAAATAAATCCAACTATTTTGGAATAAGTGACAGCACTTAGATATTAATTCAAATAATGGGTGGGCAACAAGGGTTGTCATAGCAAGATAAGAACTCGTAATGTTGGACAGGTTACCTTGGTTTTCGAAGACATTTTTACAACTCTAGTATTTCAAATTAAAGAGGTTTAGTCACGCTGGTTTCCAGCCTGACTCAGGTGTTACTTTATTGTAATGCTTGGGTTAGACCGAATATTGTTGATTTTTTGGTTGGGACGTTCTGGAGCTCAGGAGATGAGCTGGATGGCAGGGGCGTATTGTTTATTTTCCGCTGTGAAGTACAGATTTTCTAGACTAGATTTTGGGACAAGTTATTTATAACTGTCCAGTTTACTGGCGAATGATTGTACTCTAATATTGTATATATTGACAGTTACAGCTTTCCATTGTATAAAATGTTGTTATTTGTATATTATAATTGTTCTGCTGCGATTGTGAGATTTTATGTTGTTGTTTTTTGTTTCTTCTTCTTCCTCTTTTCTTTTTGCCCCTAAGTCTAGGATTTCCGGTACTTGATTGCTCGGCACTCTATATGGTGAACGTATTAGTGTCGATTTTCGAGGTCGAAAATTTTATGGCCGTTACATTTGGTATCAGAGCCAGGTTAAGCGAGAACGTTGGCTCTGGTGGGGATTACTCATTAAAGATAGGGCCAGTAGTACCCTAGAATCAGTTGAGAGTATTATATGAAGGCGTACTTGTTATTTTCTTATATAATGATTTTAAAAACGGTTTTAAAAGTAGTTTTTATATAAGCCTATATTTTGGTATGTAAATCAATAATTTTTCTGTTTATTATAATATATTAAGATAATTGGTCGTTGATTATTGAAATTAAATAAGATCACAAAAATTTCAATATAACCAATAGAATTTGGGTAAGAATAATTTTGCAAGTAAGTTGAGCTAAAAATGGATTCAAAACTGAATTCAAATCCTAGAAAATTCAAAAGAATTTTCAAAATATTGAAATAAGTTACCTTGATTTTGACTTTCCAACAAACGATAAAGCAGAATGAAATGTTTTAAGGAAGCAACAATTTAGATAAGTAAGACTTATAAATTGGAATGGATTAAGTCCAGAAAATTTGGAATTGTTTCAAAATATTAAAAGATATAATAGGTAATATTATTTAGGATATTTTGATTCTTTTTTTAAAACAAGAGTTGTTTGAAATTCAAAAGGAATTTGTTTTGAATTAAAAACAAGAATGTTTTAAAATGGGAAGTATGATTGGGTGTGCCAGTGAAATAAATATGTGTGTGTGTGTGTATATATGTGTGTGTGTATATATATATTGATACATATAATATCAAATTTGATTTGAAATAAATTCTAAGTGTTGAATTCTGAAATCCCCCTAAAAATAAGATGTATAACCCAAAGTGAAATAAGTTTTTAGCTTATAAGTGGGAAGAGATATTGAAAGAAAATTTAAAGTTGAATGGAAAATTTAAATTGAGTAAGCTTAAACGGATTGAGATTTAACTTAGGAAAGTTAAATAAGTTGGACCTATAATCTAAAAATGGAAAATTTCAAGATGAAATTAAGATTTAACTTAGGGAAGTTAAATGGGTTAAATTTAAAAGAGAGTTATATATGGTCTCAAATGGATTTCAAATTCTATAAATTGGATTGTTTTGAATGAATTAAGAAGTGGATTATAATGATATACCTCCATTGCCGATATTAAATAGAAATAAACCTTATGTTAAAATTATTTAAATGATTTTGATTTCTTGAAATAAGATTGAACTTATGAAAATGAAATCACTTTGAACTTAAGATTTAAAATGAACTTGTCAACTGAAATTGTTTAGGAATTTGATTTCAAAGTTTGAAGTTAAAATTGGAAAATCAATTAAATTCTGAGAATTGATTTGTTTAAGAAGATTGAACTATCACTCGAACCTTGAAATAAGTTCAAGTACAGGTAATTTAAAATTAATATTTGAAATTTGGACTCAGAATTGAATTGTCAGGGCCTTCGATTGTTAAATTAAATGTTAAAGATTGACTTGATTTAAGAGATTAAATCAACATTTGAAAATTTAACTTGAATTGGTATAAATCGAGATGGTTTAAAATTTGGAAAATGGAATTGGAATAATTCAAAATTGAAAATTGAAATAAATTAATTGGAATTGTAATCGAAGTTGAATAAGTTTAAAATTCTAATGGTAATTGATTTGAATTAGAATGGGAATTGAAGTTAGTTCAAATTGAATTGGAATTGAATCAATTTAAATGGAAGTGAAGATTTAAATTGAAAATTAAATTGAGATGGAGATTGGGAAATTGAACCAGTTTGACTCTGAACTATTTTCAAACAAATTATTTTATTATAAACGGTCTTAAATCTATTTTTCAAAGCTATTTACTATACAACCTTTCTTTTTAAGCGTCAAACTATCTTATAATATCTATTTAACCATTTTACAACTATTTTACAAATATTTAACTATTTTACCACTACTTAACTATTTTAATCTATTCAAACTACTTTCTAAACTTCAGACTGGTCAAAGGGGAACCAATTTATTTTGAAAGGCTTTGATTTTGGGAAAAATCAATTTTGAGAAGTGGGAAAGCCAAGTTTGAGAACTATCGATTTTGAGATATCGATTTTGAAGTTTATATGTGATACATATAAAGAGTATGATTTAAAAGATACTATATGTGTATAGTATAAAATGTTTTGAGAATGCTGTGGGGAAAAGGTGCTTCAATTTAAAGTTGAAACTTATAGTAGGAGGTCCACGGGGTGGTTCTGCCTTGATCCCTAGGGGTTCTAAATTTTGATCCCAGAGGATGTCCGGACTAAACTGTAGTTTCTATGGATTGTGGTTGAGGTAGCAAAAGTCGAGGGCACTGATGCCTACAGAAACATTGGGCTTATGCTGTGACGGCAATGTAACTCGATGTAACTGCGTTCTACTTCGTTTCCATAGCGTAAGTCGAGAAGCAACGATTGCCTAAAGTCTACGTTTGATTTCACTGGGAGAATGATGTAACATAGGTAGATTGCGATCTATGAGGACATAGCGAAAATCATGTGGCAGTGAGTGCCTACAGGCTACATTGGGACACGACTAATGTAGTCTGCGACCTATGTGGTGAAGTTTCACTTGGCAGCGAAATTCGAGGGCGCTGATGGCTATAGTTACATGGTTTTTTCCATGATGGCAATGTAACCCTGGATGTAGCTGTGATCAGTGGCGGTTCCATGGTGTAATCAATGGGTGCATATGCCTACAGTTTTCTATGGATTCCGCAGGAATAGCGACGTAATCATCGTACTAACTGAGATCCATGGAGGGTGTGATGATTTCCAGAGCATTCTCACAAAAAAATTTCCAAGTACTTTCACTGTGTGTTGAAAACGTGGCTACTAAGTACTTATAGATTTTCAGTCCCATGCCTGATCAACGTTTGATTGAATTTCTATGAGAACAAAGATGGACTTGTTAAGACATCGAGTATAAAAAAAATTTATTTTGGTAATATTATGTAGATTTTAAAGTGTTTTAAAATTTTGAAACAAAAGAGTGATACAAAGTATTTTTATAAAGATAGTTTTGGTGATGAATAAAAATGAAATGTAAATTGAATTCAAATAGAATTGGAAATTTAAGTTAAATGAAAATAGATATAAAAGCTTAAGTGGTAAAGTGAAAATAAATATAAGAAGTATATAAATATTTATTATGGACTTAAGATATGGATGATGAAATTCTTAACTAAATTTGGAGTTGAGAAATATACTAAGTTAATATTTGAATGAAGGTTTAACAAAAGTGGTGAAAAAACGAAATTGTGAACAAGTGAATAGGAATCAAAATAAATGTAAAAAAGAGAAAGAGAGAGAGAGAGGATTGATATACATAATAATCAATTGGAAATTAAAACGTAGGATGTACGTATATTATTTTATCCGCATAGCATTTGATCCAGATTCGGGCTATAGAATTTCGAGATATTTATGCTTCCGAGTTGGGATTTTTCACTCGATTTCTCACGGCGAACCCTGGATATGGATTTTTGATTGATCTTGGAATTCTCTATCATAGTATATGGCTATGCAAGGAGGATGACAGTTATTTATCATGAAAACAAATCTGAGTCCGCACTAGAGAATTGGGTGAACGATACTAGTTCGGAAGTGAAATTGTGTGATCGAGTGAGCGATCGGATTTGGTATTGCGTACGGATGATATATGTGCATCATATGGGATTAAGTATAGCATATATTGGAAATTTTATAAAGAAATGGATAAAATAATTTTTGAATTCTGTGATTAGATAGTATTGCTAAGTAGGTACATGTGTTTAAAAGCAAAAAGGAAATTGATGATTTGATTGTAGAAGATAAATTTGAATTGGCCCGTCAAAAAGGTATGTGTCTAAATTATCATATGAAATTTGATGATTTTATGATCTAGCCACTTGGCTTTTGTTTTCTTTGGAAATTTGAGGCTGTAGAGGCGTTTTGTAGTTGTGCCTAGCTAGCCGCGCAAAGGAGACGCCGGGAAATTATTCAAAAATTTAGGGAGTTAGAAAAATTTTGAGAAAATTTTGATAAGTTTAAAATTTGGTTTTAAATTACGATTTGAATGGTTGGATTGGTAATATTAATTGGAATAGATGAATGCGTTTGGAAAGTTAGTAGAAGTGATAGGTGTCTCTAATAGAAAGATGATTTTGAGAAGTTGTTGAAAACTGATCAGTTTTGGGGAAAAATTGAAACGGGTATAGGACCATTCTTCTTAACTTGCAATTTCGGGGATGAAATTCTTTTAAGGGGGAGGAATGTGACGACCCGGGAATTTGGACATTTGAAATCGTAACATTTAAGTGATTTTTTAAAATATTTAAAGTTAAGTTTTAACTTGAATTTCAAATGTAGCTATTTAATTGATAATTAAACAGTTGAGTTTAATAATTTGTGATTAGATAAAAAGTAGAATCTTGGTTTTTAAGCCTGTTAAAAATAGTTTGAAGGCTTGCTAAATTTATATTGATAATATTGAAGATAATAGAACTTTTAAAATTAAACTTAAGGTGGTTTGTTCGGTTTTGAAAATATATCGTTTAAAATGATATTTAAAAATATCATTTCGAGACACAGTCTCGGAATTCGATGAAACCAGTTCCTTTAGGTCCGTAATAATGTTATTATCGGATTTCAAATTTTGTAGCATTTCGAATTGCCATGTTATCATATAATATATAAACACGCTGGAAATCTATATCAAAGTTCAATATAATAACTGGGTCCAAAAGCTATCTTTTCCATAATTAGGACACGAAACTTTTTCCATTGCATTTGAAATAGGGATATAACAATATGAATGCCTAGCGGCATGACTCGATAGGGGTTCATGATTTCGAGCTAGGTAATCGGGATAGTTTGAATTTAAATTGTATATATATGTTTTTGATTTGCCAAATATATTGCCATCAAAACTTTTACCTTTCACTTCAGAGTTTTTGCGCTTCTATTATCAATCACTGTAGCAAGGCGTATTTCGTACGCAAAAGGAATTCAAGCACGTTAGCATCAAATCTTGTCTCCTTCCCCTTCTTCGTTTTAAACCCTAAGCATATCACTTTGAAGAAGAAGAAAAAATCAAATGAGAAAATAAAACAATGGCCGAGCAAAATCAAAAGGGGAGTGAACGTGTTCCTCTCCTCTTTCATCTCAAATTCAAATCGATCTCTTTCGTTTTTAATAAAAAATCGCTGAGATAAATAAGGTCGTTCAAATCGAAGCCATTGCTCAAGTCGTGTTTTAGCTTAGAATTTGGGGATGTGCTCGGCAGTGTGGATGAGGGGATCACAACCGCTTGGAAGAAAGGTCGCGACTGATGACTCGTGATGGCGGCTCGACTGTTGGGTTGCGGTGGAAGGAGCAGACTCGAACTCAACGCTGAGGACAAGTTCAACTGGCGTGGTCGCGATGGCATGTTGTCGAGTGAAGGCTGATGGGAGTCGCGATGTTGAGGCAGGACAGGGTGATGGTCGGCGACGCCGATATGCTGGTTAGAGTCGCGTTCGTTTTGGGTGAGGTATATATATTTATTTGATTCTTTTTTTCAATTAGAATTTTACAGTATATATATACATATATATATATATATATATATTATATGAAAAAATATTACAGGAAGTATAAAAACATTTCTATTTTTATATATATACAGAGAAGATCATAGTAAGGTATATATACACATAAATATAAGAATTTTAAACCCAGATTTTTTACAAATATATATATATATGTGTGTGTGTGTGTGTGTGTTAAAAAATTTAATAGTAAGAAGGAATTATTGTTGTTTATATACAGTAAAAAGGAAGATTTGTAACTGTTGTGCAGGTTTTAATTTTAAGTTAATATAGATAGGTAAAACAGTAGATGTATGTGTGTGTATATATACATAAGACTTTAGAAATATAAGAACTTATATAACTTAGATTTTTATGAAATCTATATAGAATATTCTCATAAGTATATAACAAAAGGAAAATAAAATATACATCACTTAACTAGCTTATTTTAAAATAATTTATTAAGGTGATTGAATTTTTAATTTACTTATATTAATTATTTTTAGTTACTAAAAGATTTTTAAAAGGGTAGTAGTTAAAATTTATCCTTTGTTAAGTAATTTATAAAATGAGATAAATGGTCCGATTATTTCGAATATTAATAAACCGTAAATGTTTATACGAGGTCAAAAATGAGGAAACTCAAACGAGATCGAAGTGGGTGCAAAAAAAAAAATCAAAGGTGAGTAAATCTCACTCAAACTGGAATTTTGATTTATTTAATTAGTTAAATTATAATATTGGTTGATCGCTTGAATTGATAATTTATTATCAGTCTGGATATGATATTATATATAGTCGTATATATATTGGAGTGATTGAAATTCCCGCATTATATAGCGATTGAGACCCTACGCCCTCCTATAATAGCAGATGACCCTTTATACCTCGATATCCCACCTCGAAGTGGGATTGGTATTTTTATATTATGCTAACATCTGCGGATGTAGGAAAACAGGTTGGAGGGATCCAACTGGATTCCTCGAAAATATTGAAATTTATTTTCATAGTCTGTGATTGCGATTTATTTGATAACCTGTGATAGAGATATTGAAAATTGAAGCTATTGAATGTTATGGTTTGGCTGAATATATTGTGGATGTTTCGTAATATCAAAAGTAAAAGTAATTGTATTTTGGAAAGAAAGAAAATGGAGAGAAAATGAAAAGAAAAATGGTTTTTAAAAGTAATTAGTTATGGTTATATAAATTAAGTAATTTAAACCTTAAGTTAACTTAAACCTTAGAATTGGTAATGGCTTGGTTAAATAAAATAATTTAAAATTTATTAAGTTAGGGTGATTACCTATGGGTTAATTATGGATTAATTGCCAAGGTTAATTAAAGTGAATAAATTATTGTAATTAGTTAATAGTCGATGATAAAATAAAATGATCTAAACCTTTAATTTATTAAAAGTCTTGAGTTAACAAACATGTTAATCCCAGATATTTAATTAGAGTAAAATAAAATGTAAATGATTTGTAATTAGTTTAATAATAATTAAGTATGATTTGAAAATAATTAATCAATTCTGTTTAAGTAAATTAATGATGTGTGTGACTAGTTAATCTAATCTATGAATAATTGGAATAACCTGAAATGATGAGGCATTTTATTTGAATAGATAATATAATAGGATTTTTATGAGAATGTGACATCCTGAAATTGAATTGTTTTGTTAAAAACAACTTGACTTAGAAGTCGACATTTGGATTCGAAGAGACCGGGATCGGATGGAATCAAATAAATTAAGTAAATCCAACTATTTTGGAATAAGTGACAGCACTTAGATATTAATTTAAATAATGGGTGGGCAACAAGGGTTGGTCATAGAAAGATAAGAACTCGTAATGTTGGACAAGTTACCTTGGTTTTGAAAGACATTTTTACAATTCTAGTTTTTCAAATTAAAGAGGTTTACTCACGCTGGTTTCCTGCCTGACTCGGGTGTTACTTTATTGTAATGCTCGGGTCAGAACGAGTATCACAGATTTTCAGGTTGGGACTTTATTGTACTCAGATATTGTATATATTGACAGTTACAGCTTTCCATTGAATAAAATGTTGTTATTTGAATATTATAATTGTTTCGCCGCGATTATAAGATTCTGTGCAATTGTTTTCTGTTTCTTCTTTTAATTTTTTTCTTCTTGCCCCTAACAGTCTGGGATTTTCGGCACTCGATTGCTCGGCACACTATACAGTGAACGTACTAGTGTCGATTTTTGAGGTCGAAAATTTTCGGGGCGTTACATCAAATATCTAAATTATTAAACAAGCCTTAAGATTTAAAAAAATGAGAATATTTAAATCTTATACTTGAGATTCTCCTATTTTATATAGTTTATTACTACCAAATTACTATTATTTAACATGCAATATCATTGGTTAACTAATACATCAAATTATCTATTACATTGTAGAACTCTTATCTCTAAATTATTTTACTATCTTCTCTAAAATGGTATAAATTATTTATTTTTCTTGTTAAAATAGATTTATTTATAAACTCAAAATGATTCACTTTGTGTATTAATTTTCAAATATTTTCTAAATTTAGAATTCACAGTTTAAATATATTTAAATCATCATATATATTGTTTAATAAATAAAATTCAGTGTGTTACAGACCCCCTTTAAGAAAGTGTGTTCTTGCAAATCTTGATTATAGAAAATTAATAACACGTTTTACTTATTTATAAATACTTCTTTACTAAAAGTTAAAGTTCTAACAGTATTCAACATACAAATACCATCAAAATACTTGAACAGTATGTTATTCTCATAAACACTATGCATTTCTCCATCCAAATTTGTTATCAACAACCCGAAATGGAGTTGAAAAATGTTTCTTAAATACCTTTTCCATTATTATACAAAGAAATTAAGGCGCATATTTAACTCTTATTCTTAGAAATTTTAATTTTCCCAAGTTGCAAACTCTTCAAAACTTAGGTCCTATTTTCAAATTAGTGATTTTCCTTTTGTAATTTACATAATTTGATAAATTTATAAAACAAAAGTTTTCCTTACTACTTTAGCTTTCCAGAAAGCATAAATTTACTGAAATGGGATTAACGGTTCAAATGTTATGATAAAAATAAGTTAATGCTTTAGCTCAGAAATTACCCGATATGATAGAGTTTATAGTGCTATTCAAAACATGAATTAGACTCGAAAAACTACAAACATAAAAAGATAATCTAATAAAAGTTCTTCCTTATGGATTTATCTTTCTACTCTAAAAGGATTCACTAAGAATGGATTTAGCCATCAAAAGATATGGAATTTTTACTTCGGTGCTTTTTAAAGAAACAAATTCAGCAGCAATTTTTTTTACTTGGAACTTCTTAATTTATCCCAAATTAAAACATAAGAATACGAGTCTTCTTAATTAAAGTTCTTAAATTAAATTTTATGCTTCAAAATCTCTTTCCCGCAAAGCCAAAGATTATGAAAATTAAATTTTCATTAATAGCTTCTCGGAAAGAAATTAAAGAGTTTACACGAGGAAAAATGCTTCATATAAAATTTCTAGTTCTTAAAAAAACGATTTCAGGAAATTGTCATTTTTTTAAATTCACTTTACTTTCCTTCTTGGGCTAATTTATCCATGTTTCCAATGCATGCTTTGAGCATTATAATATATTTTAAAATTATCCCTTAAACACTTTTCAATTAACTAAAGCGTTTTACTCAAATCTTTGAAATGCAGGTAAACATTTTCAATAAACTATTTATTTCCATATAAAATATTGTACACTTATATATATAATAAAATTTAGATTTCTACCATATCTCAATGTCTCGTTTAAGCGTTTAGAAACTCCCTGTCGATCTGTGTGCACTCGCATCGACCAGAATCCTAAACTACTCGGCGGATAATTCAACGCTAAAAATAAGCTCTTAATCTTTTTAGTTGCTTTATAAAATAATTCTCATAATTAAATTTCCTTCTTAAACCATATATTTTCTTAAATGAAAATATTTGTATCTTGAAATCATACTTGCAGTTAGCTCATCTAGCAACCAAAATACGTCATTTATCCTTTTATTTTATTTTTGTTTGTTCATTACATTACTTATGTTTATGTATAATTTTATTTCCCTTCCCATTTTAATTATAGTATGCATACTCTTTAATTATCAAACAAATGAAAATCAATATGACAAAACTCACATGCATCACAACAAGAAACCATTACCTATAGTTGAAAACTATCTACCAGTCTCCACTATGCAACAATATTCACTACAAGATCCTAAAGAATGAAGCTAACAAACAACATCCAAAGAAATAGCATTAATGGCCCCTGTCGACACAAGGAAAAAGAAAATACATGTGTTGATTGAACCTAAAAGATAGGATCCTAAACAAAAGGAAGAAATCCTAAGAATGGAGGAAGAGAAAGATAAGCTATCTGATGTTGTCTAGGACCTACTAAGGGCTCAACTACATTCATCCTTCCTCCAAATGCTTTCTATGCTGTAACTGGACGAGCGAAAACAAGATGACCTTCCTTCTTACAATAGTGACACATCTTGGTGCTTAGGCAGTTCTTGACGAAGTGATCCTCTACTCCACAATTGAAGCATTTGCCTAGTACATGCCATTGATTGGTGAAATTAGAATATTGCTTCTTTACCTCCTTATTCGAAAATCTAGACTTCTGCTTGTCATACCGTGCCTTCCTCTTATAGTTGAATTCCTTCTTTGATTGAGTGTCTTCATCGCCACTATCCTTCACCACCTTCTCTAATCTAAGTGTGGTGTCCACTAGCTTCTCGAATGAAAGCTCAAGTTGAGGCAAGAGTGCTTTCCTCAAAGTCTTCCTCAATTCATAAACAAATTTCTGATTCTTGTGTAGAGGTGTACAAATAAGCTCCAATCCACACTTGGACAATGACTCAAATGTAGCCAAATACTTTTAAACTGAGAAGCTACCTTGCTTAAGGTCAATGAATCTTTTGGCTAAAGTTGCTTTCTCCATCTCAAGCATGAACTTCGGTTCAAAACGGGATTTGAACTACTCCCAAGTTGACTCTACCTCATCTGTCTCTGCTACAAATAGATCATACCAATCAAATGCCCTCTCCCGTAGATGACTAGATGCTACCTGAACTCTATGAGCGTAGGACAACTCCATGCGAGTAAAAATCTGCTCCTATGTCTTCACCATGCCTGAAATCCTATAACTCCTTCAATGCGTATAAATTGCTTCCCTTTGAGATGAACAAAATCAATACACGTGTAGGAGAAATCGAATAGATGAATGGGAGGATTGGTGGGTGCTACACCAGAAGACTGCACAGTCTGGATTAACTCCAAAACCTATTGGGTAGTCATGAATAGTCCCTCCTATCTGATAATACTGAATGGCCCTGAGTTAGAAGGAGTATTCCTACCTCCATACATATCTCACTTCTGCCATATCTCACATGCCACACGTGAGATACAACTTCATATCATAGAAGAAAGAACTCATACAAGTACGTTCCTATAATACCCCTTACTAATATATAGACTACAACCAAGAAAAGGTAAAACCTACCATGCACACCCAAGGGACGGGACTCTAAGTTTGTCTGGACCAAGGTTTGTGCTTCTTATATCCTATATTGTTCTAAACCTCTGCTCTGATACCAACTATAACACCCCACCTTTATAGCCATGTACCCATGTTACCCAAGTATTACATGTATCAAGTAATACGAAGAATATGGATGGATAGGAGTGACCATCCATGTCTATTCCCTTGGAAAACGCTATCATGACATTCTTTGCCTTATGTCATCATATATAGACGCGAATAGTCTCGGCACAAAGCAGTAGGCACAATGGTTGAAGTAAAGCAGAACAATACACAACATAGTAAACAACATATAATCACAGATCGCGAAGATAAATATAGTAGAAGATATATCATATAACATAAAGTGAGTCAACAAAAAGGTGTACTGGACTCACAAACATACATATTTATTAACTAAGGCAAGTCTGAAAAATAAAAAATGAATCTATCTCTTAAATAAGATATATACATACATGAGATAACATCCCAAAATGACCCAATAACATATATATAAACTAGCATAAACTTCTACCAAAGCTAGCCCATGTCCAAAGCTAGAAAGTCCCAACAACTGTCAAGTCTCGGTCTGACCCGAGTATTATAAAACTAATAAATAGGTCAGACTTTCACTAATTATCATAAAATGGTGAGTCCATAATAATAGTAGGCTTGCATAGACACCAATGATAAAATGTCCATAGGTTCTACTTCATTAATATACTATGACATCGTATAAAGCTTCATGACTTAAAGTTAAAATATGCTCATTCACAACAAAACATCAAAGTTATGGCAACCATCAAAATAAGAGCATAGAAATTCACAATCATAAATGCAAGCCAAAGACAAGCACTTCGCAAGTCAATAATCATTGACGTGCACTTCACACGTAATTAGATAAGCACTTTGCCAGTCGACTATAAGACAAGCACTTTGCAAGTCACCATAAGAGACAAGCACTTCGCAATTCATAATTAATAGCTAGCCTAATAGACAAGCACTTCACAAGTCAATATAAGGGACATGCACTTCACGAGCCAACATAAGAGATAAGCACTTTGCAAGTCATAACTCATTTGTAAAAAGGTATCCCAAGATAGGTTTCAGATACCATTTAATCTGCCTAAAACGAATTACCCAAGGATGACTATGGAAACTTATCAAAATAAGTGTTATACACTTTCTAATAGTAATCGTTCGAGTAACGACCATGTGTCCCAAACCATTACGGGGTTACTTGAATATTTACTATAATTTAGTAAACTCCACTCGATAAGTGTTGTATACTTTCAATTAGTAATTAAATGAGTATCGCTCAATGTCCCATAACCACTTAGCGATACTAAAATATTTACTACGCGATGGGAAATTTCCACCCGTGCAAATAAATGTTCGTTCGAACAAGTCGAAGAAGTAACTGGTGAAGTAAACTCAAGCATTTCATACCACTTGTTTTACTTGGCCGTTTAATTCAATTTCTCATTCAAGTGCGATTATGTATTTGTATGAGAAAATAGTTTTGCTTTAAAATCTATTTTGAAATAGTAGTTGTACAAAATTAATATTATATAGTAGAAAGCATGATTAAATCCGTATCAATAATTATATATAACTTCATTTGCAACTACTTTGAAATTAAGGAAAATTTATATATCTATTTTTCCAAAACCATTTCTACACACACACACACACAAACATATATATATATACACACACATTACACAACCAAAGAAAGAAAGAAATAACTATATGTGTATTTTCTCTCCAAAATCCTTTTAATAAAACAGATATGTGTAACTTCGTATAAAACAATTTGATTTGAAATATTTCTAATCGTAAAAAGCTTTGAAAACTAGTGCTATAAATAATGTATTCGATATAGCAACATATAGCAATATCTCCATAGAAAAAAAGGCACCAAGGGAGGGTTCAAGCAACATGAATGGTTAAGAAAAATCATCTCAGCATGCATAAAATTATAAAAAAAAGTCATCAAAACAACTAAACAAGAATAAGAAACAAACCCGTGGATTATAGGCTAAAGAGAAGGAGCACTGCACCTTGAGCAAGCTCCAGGCTTCTGTTCAGTCGAATGGACCAAGTGGTTCACTCGACTACCTGGAGCTATATGATCCAGGTTACTGTCCAGTTGACTGAACTACTTGTTCAGTCAACTACTTGGAACTAAATGCTCCATTTTATTTAGCCATTCGATTGAACAACCTGTTCATTCGATCGATCGTGAACTCCTAGAGCTGTAAAGCTCCAGGTTTCACATCTTCGATGAATAAGGTGGACTTTCTGGTGATTATATTTGATTTTGGCAACAAAAGATGTTTGAAAACAACTAAGTACTTGCATGCAATACCATATACAATCTTATAGAAAGAAATCTATCACAAATAGAGATTATTTTATTCAAGAACAACAAGCATTTAAGTTGATAGTAAATAGTAGTTTAGCAAAGCAAACAACATATAAATAGATCACTAATTTCACGATCAATCACCATCTAAGAACTGAATTTAGATTATCATGCAATTAACAATTCAAGATGGCTTGTGTGAGGATTAACTCGCCATTCTTTTGTGAATTGGCAGTAAATTACAACAGCCTATGTTTGTCTCAACTAGAAATCTTAGAAATGCTCAATCAAAAAAACAAAGAGAAACCAAATTCAGTTATTATAACTGAAAAAAACTCTAATTAGAAGAGAATAGGTTTTAGATTCCTTTACCTGAGATTAATAGCTTCCTAAAAATATTAATTGATCTACAAGAGAGAATTCTTCAAGGCTTGATATTAGGTTTCTAAAAGATGGATATGATTTCTTACCGTTTTCTAAAGTTATAAAATACCGTAAATGTACAGATTGTTTTCATTAGAGCTTCTCCTTGTGAAAAATCATCTTGGGACTTAATTTGGCTTGTTAGTTTACAACATAATAAATTACTATTTTTCTTTTGGTTGGCTTTAAAACACAAATTCTCAAATACCTAAATAATTAAACAAGCTCTATGATAAAAAAAATAAGCATATTTAAATCTTATACTTTAGTTTTAAGATCTCTTATTTTGGATAGTTTATTGCTACCCAAATTTACTTTAATTTAACATGCAATATCATTGTTTAACAAATACATTAAATTATCTATCAAATTTCTGAACTCCAATCTATAAATTATTTTACCATCTTTTCCAAAATAATGCAAATTCTCTATTTTTCTTATTAAAATAGATTTATTTATAAACTCAAGAAGATTCACTTTATATGTCAATTCTCCAATATTATCTAAATTTAGAATTCACATTCTAAAGAATGTTTAAACCATTATATATATTATTTAAACAATTAAAATTCAGGGTTGTTATAGGACGGATTCTATGAAGGGCAATCCATGGATAAAATGCTAAATAGTTCTATCGTGGAATAAAGGAAAGGGGAATGGTTTGTGGAGAATAATGGAAACTTGATGGAGCAAGGAAAGATCTTGGATACGCATGCTAAGAGATCATTGAGACTTAGAATATTTTCTAATGTACTCGAAAGCAGAGGTATTATGAATGCACTTAAGGGTACTTTGAAAGGCTACCTTGGATCAATTGAATCGATCTGTATACTCTAGATCGAGGGAAAAGGTCTAGTATTAGCTTCAGGCTAAAGACGGGTACCCTGAAAACCAAGATTTTAATTAATCCATGGTAGAGGAAAAGTCATACGAGTTATCACATGTCTAGAGTACATTGGGTGATAGTAAGGATTGTTTAATGGGTGCTATGTCTACTTTGACTGTTTTCTCTCGTAGTCTATCATCCTAGGATGTCACTTGAGACAGGTATTGTGGATAGGGATACCTGAACACCCATTATTATGCTTAGTTTGCAATATACCCTTATGATGTTCGTAAAGTAGCAAATTATGCTTGTTATTGTGCTTAAATTATGTTCGTATTGTGGATAGGGATACCTGAACATTCATTATTGTGATCTGTTTGTTAGGGAATGTCAGGCATGGTTCGTATACCCTTGTTCCTTACTGTATAGACTTGTGTATTATTTTGAGATTCATTTATCGTTCATACCAAACTATTATCTGACTTGAGATTTTATGCTTTAATTCTTATAATTCAGTGTCGAGGACAAGCGGGATAGAGCTTCTCTTATTATATATGGATGTTATGCTTATTTCGATGTGCAAGACTGTGAAACCATGACATTATTTGCTTATTATTAGAAGATAGTTATTTGAGTTCATTTTCTCTTTGTATAAACTCTATTATTATATTGTATAAATCCATTGTTTTATACCATTGTTTTATACTCTGATACTTTGATCACTTAGTTATTACTATCTCCCTTATTTTATATTTTTGGTGTATACTATATTTTATTCCATAGATTATGAGATATACGATTAGTTCTGTGATACTTTATTTCTTTTCAACCCTTGATGATCATCCTACATCTACCGAGCACCGTAGTAGTGCTTTATTTAATTATACTTAGGTGCCGTTGGTGTACGGCGGTCATCACATTTCGCACCAGAGCTTAGATTGCACGATTAACCTAAGTTGATACTATGGTCTAGTAGAGGCAGGAAAGGATTTAACATCCTAGACCGGATCAAAAGTGTGTATATATAAGAAAGTGCGCACTTTTTATATATTTTAGTATTCAAAATTACATGGTAATATATATAGTATATAAGCATGCATATATGAGTACATTGATGTGATATTCCTCTATGGGAGATTAATCATTGTTAATAATATTTGTAAGAATGGATAGACATACTGGTAAATTCTATACCATAAACTAAAGATGGAAGGGTCGCCGGGATAGAAAATGACCCAAAAGTGCAAGCAACATTCATTCATATGATGGTGGACATACTATTGGCAACCTAAAGAAGAGCTGCAAAGGCAATGGATGGAGCTCAAATGCAAGAACAATAATTCGTTGTTCCTTAAGGGGAAGCTAAACCACAAGTAGGTGGGAGTAATAAGAGAAAAAGTGACAGCATAAGAATGAACCAGTTCCAAGACAAAGATGACCAAAAGAAAGGTAAGAGGGAACTGGAATGCTTCAATTATAATGAGAAGGGTCATATTAGTAGGAATTGTAAGGACCAGAGAGTGGGAAGAGGAAGCGCTTTAACTGTAATTAGACCAGACATGTTAAGGTGGACTATCTAGAGCCGGTTAGTAAGGAGCAACCCAAATGAATAATGGTCTAAAGAAGAGTCAATGGGAGCCTATTTGCTATAATTGTGAGGAGAAAGGACATACTATTAAGGACTGTACGGCGGGAGGCAAGAATTACTACAACTGCAACAAGTTTGGGCATATCAAGAGGGACTGTCTAGAACCAATAGGAATAAGCAGGTTGTGCATATTTATGCTTTTAATGTTGTCCCAGCTGCATCGAGTGCTCCATTAGTAAAGGAGAAGGGGAAGAGCATCATTATACAGCGTATGTTTTCTATTTTTGGTACACATGTATATGTTTAATTCAATACCGAGACTTGGCCTTATCAGGTCATGGATGTTTTTTTCCATTGCTTTATTTTTGCTTTTTGTGGAGTTCGGTCGTATTTTGGAGATTGACTAGCTGAAGGAGGAACGTAGTAGTGGCGGACTGTGAGAGCCTATCGTTGACAATCAAGGCTATGAAGAGGAGGATGATAATGATTGGCTACCTAACAAAGAGAGGATTGTGGTTAGCTTTCAATATACACTCGAGGTTCCATAGGACGGGTTGGCATCAGTACCAATCATTAGAGAGTATCCAGATGTGATTGAAGAGGTAGCTAGATTTCCACCACACCAAGAGATTGAGTTCCGCATAGACTTAGTAAAGGATGCCATGTCGGTGTTATTCCTTCGAGGTATATAGCACCCGAAGAGAAAAAGGAGTTGGAGGTGCAAGTGAATGACCTGTTGAAGCGAGGGTTCATTCGTAGGTGCATATATGAGTGGGGCGCACCTACAGTATTGCTGCTAAGACGAATAGCTGTATGAGGTTGTGTGTAGATTACCATGAGTTGAATAAAGTGGCGACGAAGAACAAGTATCCGCTCCTATGTGTAAATGACTTGTTCAATTAACTCCACGGTGCAAAGGCGTTTTCACATTTGGACCTTGCAAAAGGTTTTCACCCGTTGAGAATAGCAAAGGAGAGTGTGCCAATCACCACATTTCATATGCCGTTTGGTTTTTATGAGTGGTGGGTTATGCCATTCGGGCTAATTAATGCTCAGACATATTCTATTGATCTCATGAACCGTGTCTTCAGGAATCAGTTGAACAAGTTCATGCTTATGTTCATTGATGATATTTTGGACTATTATATGATAGAGGAGAAAACCAAGATGCGCATGAGGATTGTGCTTCAAGTTTTGAGGAAGCTACATTGAAAATGAAGTTTTGAAGCACCATTTCTAGAGGAGGAAAGTGAGACTCTTGGGTCACGTCGTCACCGAATACGGAATTACAGTAGTTTCCTCCAAGGTGGCAGTGGTTCAAGATTGAAACCTACCCAAGAATTCTACTGATGTGAGGAGTTTCTTAGGATTGGCAGGATATTATTTGATGATTTACCGAATAGCCGTTCGAGACCTTCGGAAAAGGTCGGAATTTTCTGTAGAGCGCCGTCAGTGGCCGTTGCAAGGTCATTACCTATAAGCCATCGGTAGCTGTTAGTAGCCGTCAGAATCATGGGTGTTTTTTTCTTCTTCTGAATTTAAACCTACTGCCTTCCAGCCACTGCATATCCATCAATACACATAATAGCTCCTTTTTGAGCATATATAAACCACTAATCAAATAAATAACCATACATAATATTCCATCCGAAAAATCCATACCCAAATCCAACATAATCCAAAAAATCAACATCCAAATCCATATAAAATAATGTACAATCCATCAAAATGCATCAAACACATCCTCATCCACTTGAATCGTATATATACAGACAAAAAAACATAACAAAATATACCTAGCATCACTCATCATCCCCTGCAGAACCACCCGACGAAGGAAGCCCCAATGTTGCTCCATATACTCCGTCAAGCGCTGGTTCAGCTGCTCTATCTACACAGCACGACGACGATTATTCTTCCGCAGCTCGGCTATCTAGGCTCATAGCTCAGATGGAAGATGAACAGGTAAACACTCCATTACATTAAATAAACATGAATGAAATATTTTCTCTAGTTTGTAGAGTAGTATGGGGATTTTTCCTCAAGTTTACATAGACGATCAACTTTTAACTTAGTAGAACAAAGCTCCTTGTAAAACAAACTAAGTTCAGTTACAACCGTCCAAACTTTTACGAGCAACAGTGCTTTAAAAGCAACGGGTAAAAAAAAATTCATCATAATATGACAATCATGGCTTTTCATCCCACTAATCTGTTGTTCTTATAGTCGACACATCTACGAATATTGGAAGAAATACCATCAGGAATCTTAATCCTTTCATCCATTTTAAAAGTATTTGAACTCGGTTATTGTCTAGTTCATAGCATGCTTTTGGTTTTTTTTGTGTCATTTGGCTTGATATAAAGCTCAGGGTGATTACATATTGCTTCGATATTGCGTCTTGATTTCAAATCATCCTTCGTCTTCCCCTTAACATTCAAAATTGTATTATAAACGCTGTGAAACACGTTTTTCTCATTGTGCATCATGTCAATATTGTGACGAAGTAGTAGATCTTTCCAATACGGCAACTCTTAAAATATACTTTGTTTCTACCAATTATAAATCGTTGATTTATCTTGAATTTCAATTTGTTCTCTAGTTTCATGTATCTTTGGAAAATCCTTTACAATTTCATATATATCTTCGCTTGACTAAACCGTTGTTGATTGCAAGGGCTCGTGTCTATTAGTTGTTAAAAAAAATTGTCTCTTCTAAAAGGATGATTAATATGAAGAAAACACTAATGACAATTAAACCATGAAATTTTCCTTTCATGCGGTAAAGAAAATGCTCGTGTTTCCTCCATGCAATTAGGACAAGCTAGGCGACCGGTCGAAAGCATTACATACGCAGGAAAATCGCTAATAGTCCACAATAAAGTAGCAAACATACGAAAATTCTTTTTTTTTGAGATGTCGTATGTTTCAACTCCTTCGTACCACAATGTTTTCAACTTTTTAATCAACGGCTGTAAATAAACATCGGTTCCTTATGTCGGATCATCAGGACCGGGGACGACAATTGTGAGAAATATATATAGAGTTTTCATACACATCCATGGAGAAAAGTTATAAAATGTAATGATTATAGGCCAAGATGAATATTTAGAACCAAATTGAAGAAATTATGAAAATCCATCCGTACATAAACCAAGTCTAACATTACGGCTCTCCGCTGCAAAATTGGGATATTTCTGATCAAAATGTTTCCATGCTTCCCATCAGTTGGGTGTATTAATGTACCTTCTTCCTGTGTTCTAATACTGTGTCATTTCATATGATGCGCGGTTGCAGAAGATGCATATAAACTTTGAAGCCTATGAGTAATAGATAAATACTGTATACGTTTATACAGGACTTTCTTTTCCTTCTTTTTTCTTGGTTTACACCTTTCCAGATTACATATTTTACAATTTCTAAGATTGATATCTTCTTTCCAAAGCAATATGCAACCATTTAAACATGTATCTATTTTTTGATACGGTAAATCAAAAGCTGAAATATATTTTTTCACTTCATAATGATTTTCGTTCATTAAATTATCAAGAGGCATATGCCGCTTCGCAGCTTGTACAACAGCTGTAAATCTAGCTTCTGCGAGGTTGTATTTAGATTTCACCGCAATGTATTCTGCAGTTACGATATTTGGGTGCCACTTGTACAGCCTTCCCAAAGGGTTTTTTTCGCGGAATCCAATAAATCATAAAAAAAAATTGTCCAATATTAGATTCTTTTTCAACATTAACATCGTCATCAACAAATTGTGCGGTAGGGAACATTGAACGTACTGCACATTCAATCATATGTTCTACGAGATTCATCGTAACAATTTCATTACTCACTACCTCCTCTGATTGTAGGATTAGTTGTTACAAGTTCTCTGTGATGATCCCATACCAAATATTTTGGCATGAAACCGTATTGAAGCAAATGAACTTTAACCATTTATGATACCAAATGCTTCAAGAATTTATACCTACTACATGGATAACAAATTTCTTCGTCGTTTCATTTATTACTTAAAACGAAATCAATAAATACGTGTACACCATTATTAAAATGTTCACTTATTGAGCCTCCAATTTTCCTTCGTTGTTGAGACATTCAACTTCGACCAATAAAATAATTCATCATCTCTCCTAATATAATTAAAAATATGATGTAAATGAAAATCACATTGACAATTTATTTTTCAATACAATTTCACGGTTTGATGTTTTATATTAATTGATCATTGACACTTTGTTGCTGGGTCATCCTACTTTCCATTACAAACACAGTAACGTAATTAAATCTCGTAAATCATTCCATTTTAAACGATTTAACAAAATTTTGACAGCACTTCCCTTTTATTCCATGAGTCGTACACGATTGCGTATACTCAAGGAACACAAAGGAAGCGCTGTCGAAATTTTGTACATCGTTTAAAATGAAATGATTTACGAGAGGTGATTACGTTACTATGTTTGTGACTTGTCCAATACAGGGCAAATCCAACAAATATTGTATAGGATGAGTATAAATGTCCGTTCTGTCAAAAAACGATCAAGCACATAACGATCATATACAATACTTATCAGACGGGGCCAAAAAAACACTCTAAGAGTTTTATTTATAAAGTAAATTACATATTTTATATTTTAAAAAAAAGGGCTTTTGACATTTGATTAACATTTAACTTAAGTTAAACTACCTTATACGATAGTTTATCGGATACGTACATGTTTAGAACTTTAATTAACTAACCATAAGTATATAAAATTAATTATCGTTTTCGACGTTTTAGAAAGTGCATAAACTAAATTATGCTCATCCACACTAAATAACCCAAATAAAGTGTAAAAGTATTAAATCATTCAACTAATGCACACTAATTTCTTATCGCACAAACTAAACAAATTAGTACTCAACACTTATAGGATAATAACAGTAGTTGACATTCAATAAACTATGTTACACAATCAATGAGACAATAATAATCCTAAATTAACAAATTCATGAAATTAGGGTTTAGAGATAATACCTAAAATAGAGGAGATTGGAGGTTTGGAAGAGATGAGATTCCGAATTGATGAAGCTGGAGTTGATTTCGGTAGAATTTCGGTGCTTGAAGCTGGAGGGGGAAATGGTGGAGGAAGCTTTTGTTGATTTGGGGTGAGGCAAAATGTTTCTGGTTCGGCCTGGGGAAGAAGGTATATGCGATTTTTTGACGGCTATCAACGGCCGCAAACGACAATATTCTAACGGCTTTCGACGGTTAATTATTTTATTCGTAATAAAGTCCATAATATACTAGCCATCGGAAGCCGTCGAAAAATAACCATCGGCGGTCGTCGAAAGAAAACCATCGACGACTGTCAGTATGTGTTATCGGAATTTAATATTGTTGTTGCAGTCGTTGTAGTTTGTGCGGAGATGCTTTGGGAAAAAAAGCCATAGATTTTTTTACTTTGTTTTATCTTTTGTTATGAACCGAAAATAATTTACAGTTGGTAAAACTGAAAGGCGGAATAAAAAAAGTGGGGACATAATGCGAGTTATGGATAGGACGTCAGGAAAGTTGGAGACATGAATATCCAGGAGTGTCTTGTTCATCGGATCCTACCATTATTATTTTTAAGCTCCCCACTCCCAAAAGTTATAGCCTTTTTCCACTTCATTTTATTTAGTTTCTTATTGAGCTTGCTTGTATGGACTGCATTGCCTATTTTTACCATATTCAACTACCCTAACTACTACTGTTGTTTCAGCGCAATATCATACTTGCTTTCAGGGATTATATATATAAGCATCTAGTGCTTTTAGGGCTTACCGATTTACGCTACACCTAACCAACTCGCAAATTCTGTTAACACGTACTTAAATGTTGCAAGGACCTGTCTTATCAAATAACCGAACCAATAAAAATACAGTAACGATTGTGTGCCTAACAATTAAAAGGTAATATGTTTATAGATATATTGAATTTTAAGAGAATAAGTGGTGAGTGATTTTCTTACAGAAAATTGTAAGACAAAAATGCGTTGGTATTTGGATCCTGACGCTCTAAGTTAACACGATGAAGTACTTCTCCCACCACAGTGGATATAAACGTGGTTAGGGTTTGAGTCAGAATGGTGTGGGCAGGGGACCGACTTTCCACGCGAAATTGACCCACGCTCCTCCTGCATGAGCAGCCCTTTGCTTTATTTTTACCTACCAGGTTGGTAAATATCTCAGGATGACTTTAACCATAGCTAGCGTTATACCCACGTTTTTTCACTTAGAAATAATTAGTGCAGGAATATGTAGGTCTTCAGCAAATGGACGAGCACAGTATTGAGTGAGACGGGCCTCAAGCTGCATCAAGCACTGCACATATTTCATATTATACCGTTCGGAATCTTATGCACTCCACAACATTCTATGCAACAACCTATGTTTTAACAATATGGTATTTAAAAATATGAAAGAACGACTGACAAGGCAAACGAAAACTTTACTTTTTAATATTCGTCCAAAGAGCAAGTATTAATTACTTTAGTGGATAAATTTAGGGTTTCGCTCAGCCATGGAGAAAACCAAATTTCTCATAAAATTTCTTCAAAATCTTCCGATTAAATTTCTCAACTCAAGCCATCTAAGATTCCTCACCTCAGAAAGTCATCGAGTGGCGCCATCACTGATAATGATGGATTTCAATTGGTTCAATCCAGACTGCAAAGGAGGAGAGAGGCCAAAAGAGGTCGGGAGTTGTCATCGGTTTCCAATACAGATATTCTAACGGATAAAGACGATCAAAAAACCATCATTCCACAGACAAAAAGAAGAAATCCAATGTCACAACAAAGAAAGCCAGCAGCCATCTCACTGAACAAAGAGCAAGGCCGAAAAACATGACAGATATAGTGGCAGAGCGGCCTCAAGAACCAACGAAGGATGAGTGCAATCTTGAGCATATAGGACCAATCAAGATTAATACCAAGAAGTATGTCCTGGTTAAAGAAGCAGCGGGTAAAAAAGCAACTGAATCCTGAAATAATTCAGTTCTTATATATGTGGTGGTACCAAACCATACTACTAGTATTTCAAATCTTATATTCAAATAGTATGGAAACCAGAAGGTGATTTTGAAATTTCCACAAGAGAGAAAAGTTTCTTTCTTGTGAAATTCAAACAAAGTCAAAATTGTAACTCTGTTTTTCAAAAATGGTTCATTTTTCTAAAGTGGCAAACCCATCATTATGAGAAAATGGTCTGAATCTTCAAAAACAAACAGAGATCTATTAACAACAATGTCGATCTGGGTAAGATTACCCAGTGTAAATCTAAAGCAGTGGGATCGTGAAGCGTCTAGTGTTATGGCTAGTATAATTGGAAAACCCGTTAAAATGGATGCAGCCATAACCGTAAAGACAAGATTGAATTATGTTCGTCTCCCTGTTGAAGTGTCTGCAAATGATGAATTTTCTGATGAAATTAATCTTTCTTTGTACAATGGTGAGAATATAATTCAAAAAGTTAAATCTAAATGGATTACACCGAAATGCAATGTATGCAAGTGCTTCGGCCACACCAGAGGTCAATGCAGCCCAAAACAAGCATGGATTTTCAAAATTTGTAATCAAGAAAGTCAAGAAAAGGTATATAAAAAACAATCTACAGATCCAAGAAATAATGAAATGTTGCAAAAACAATTTATCTCATTTGGAGAAAGTGATCGAATCAACCAAGAAGGTATCATTTTCAATTAAACGGGAAAATTTTACACAGCTCACATATCAAGAAAATCAGGTCATTGCCGAGGAAGTTCATCATCTTATCTTATGAAAGAAAACAATTAAAATGAAAATATCCAGAGCAGTTAAGAGAAGAAACGAAATAATACAATGGTCTTTGAGTCTGAAACACCTCCCGTTTCAAACTCATGTTTAATCACAGACAGCAATAATGATACAACGATCAATAAAATCCCTCGGCAATACAATAACTAGGATCATTGAGAAAGCCGCTCCACCAGAGCATGCTGCAATAGATGAGGATATTGACTAAGCTATGCCTTGCACTGCTAGACAGTTTGATATATCACTGATTAAAGTTCCAGAAGAAGAGAATAATGTTGGAATTGAATCAGAAATGGTGGATGTTGTTGGTAAGTTTGATACTTCGGTGTTGCACATCCCAAAAGTAAAGGCAATTGGTAAGAATAAGGGTATTAAAGAGAAAAAAGCTTTCAGATAGAAGTATATTTTCAATTAATCCAGATTGGGATGAAATGACTATTAAGCTTAAAGCTCAAAGTGTTGAAAATAAAAGAAGAGGTAAGTGCACTATTATGTTAGGTACAGTCTAAATTCTTCCTTCCTTTTACTATATTTGATTAATGTCCGTTCTTGCTTGGAAATTAGAGGAACGAATTCCTCTACTAAACAAATTGATATATTATATATGTTAAGTGTTTATAAGCCCTCCATTGTAGCCCTTATTGAAAACAAATTGAATGATGATAATTTTGAAAAGTTTTGTTTAAAACTGTCTAGCAATTGACAATCTATTAGTAATAATGATTGCGGCTGTAAAGGTACAACTATAATTATTTAGGATTCCAATGTCTGGGCTAATATGAATATTAATAAAGATAAACAATATATAGACTGTCAGTCTAAAAATATTGTGGGTTTCCCTTTGCAAATCACCACTATTTATGGCAGTAATCTTGAAAATGAAAGAAATGAAATATGACGTAGACTAAAAGCTTTGAATTTAATGTATAATTTTCCTTGTCATACTATGGGCGATTTCAACACTGCTTGGCGTGCTTCTGAAAAATATGGAGGTAATAAAATTCCTCAAAGAAAACTAGATAGGTTAAATAAAATTTTACTTGAGATCGGTCTGTTGGAACCAAATATAAGTGGAAATAAATTCACTTGGAAATCTAGTTTGGAAAATAATATTCATTGTAAACTGGATATGATTTTAATCAACAAGAATTTTTCAAACATTTTTTCTATTTTTTACTATTCTACACTTGAACAAAATACAAGTTACCATACTCCTTCACTTATCAATCATTTTCAAAATATAGATTTTGGTTTTAAAAAAAGTTACTCCTTTTAGATTTAAAAATGGTTGAGTTTTAAATGAAGACTTTAAAGATTTGTGGAAGACTGCTTTAGTTTTTCTTGTCATGGTACTAAACAGTACCAGTTTAGTATATTTTTAAAAAATGCTAAAAATAAACTTAAACTTTGGAATAAAACTAATTTGCTGATTAAAAACAAGTTGGATTTATTGAGAAAGAAAGGAAACTATTATAAGATCTTGCTGATAAAAATTTAAAGGATGTGAATATTGTTATACTAATAAAAAAAACCTTTCTACAGAGCCATATATAAATACAATTAATGCTAAACAAAAGGCTAAGGTAGATTGGCTTACTCTAGGAGATGACAGTACTAAATTCTTTCATGCTAAAATGAGCAGCAAAATATAGGTAATGTTACATACAATGCTAGCAATCTCTCTAACGCATAACGCATGTGATAAAGTGGCTGAAGATACAGTTGATTTTTATGAAAAGCTACATTATTTGAATTTAATGAAAAACAATTTCCTCAAATTGTTTGTAAAAATATTTTGAATAAGAATGCATCTGAAATTTTATTTTCTCCAGTCACAATTGAAGATATTAAATAAGTTATTTTTAATGCTCGTGATAATAAAAGTCCTGGTCCTAATGGGTTTAATGCAAAATTTTATAAATGTCATTGGGAAAAAAAATTAAAGGTCGGGTCTTTGAAATAATTAACGAATTTATGGAAAAATGCAAAATTCTTAAGAGCGTTAATCGTACTTTTATTACTTTAATTCCTAAAAAAAAACCACTTGTATTGGTGACTATAGACCTATTTCTTGTTGCAGTTTTGTTTACAATTTTATTGCTACTTTGTTAAGTAATTGAATAAAAGTATTTTTGCCTTATGCCATTTTAGAAAATCAGAGTGCTTCTGTGCCAAGGAGACTTATTTATGAGAATTCTCTTTTAGCATATGAAATGGTAAGAAAATTTAATGCTAAAAATGGAGATAATGTTTGTATTAAAGTAGATTTGCAAAAAGCTTATGACGAATTTAACAGATATTTCAATTATCATATCATGCGATGTATGGGTTCCCTATTAAGTTCTATGATTTGATTTTTGAATGTAAATACTCCTGCCTTTTCTATACTTATTCATGGTAAATCAGAGGGTTTTAACAAAAGTAATAGGGGGTATTTGATAAGGTGATCCATTATCACCCTAACTGCTTATTGTGATTATGGAATATTTTTCAATTTTAATGGAAAATGAAGGTATTAAGGGCAATATTACCCTAGTAAATAGAGTTCAACCTAGTATTAACCATCTTATTTATGTAGATGACCTTATGGTTTTTGTTAAGGCTAACAGAGTTAATGCAGAAACCACTAAAAAGAATTTTGAAAGTCTGTATAATTGTGCGGGGTTGCAACTTAATGAATGTAAAAGTAATTCATACTTCAGTAAGCATAATAGGTATAAAAAAGAAGTTTTAGATTCTCTAAATATTGCAAAAGGTAGTCTTCCTATTTAAATATTTGGGTCTGCCTTTATCTGCTAATCAGATTAAAGACACTGACTGTTTTATGCTCATTGAAAAAATTCAAGAGAGAATGGAAACTTGGCCATGCAAACTACTTTCTATTGCAAGAAGAATGGAACTTATAAAAATTGTTGTATATGCTATCATTTTGTATTGGTTACAAACGTATCATATTTCAACTACATCCATTAGAAAAAAAGAAAGTAAACGTGCTGACTTTTAATGGAGGGGTAAATATCCTAAAATTAGCCGGGATAAAGTCTACAGGCTTAAAAAAGAAGGGCTTTTTGACATTAGAAGCATGAATGATCTCGGTTTAACTTGTCATTGAAAATTATTTTGGAGATTTATTAGTGCAGATTCACTGTGGTTCAAGTGGATGAGGTGATACCTTAAAAATAGTAATTTCTAGGATATATAATGCTAAAAAACAATCAAACTTATGCCTGAAAACAAATTTTAACATTTAGAAATATTGGAAAATATTTATTAGAAATAAACTTTGAACTAGGTGAAGAAACTAGTTTATAGCTTGACCATTGGTTTAAAAATGAGTTTTTCATAAACAAAGTAGGGTGGGATAACTTAGTCGTTTGGGGTGGTTCTAATGCAACAACGTCAATGATCATTAAAGACAATCAATGGAAACCACAATTACTTCCAATTACTAATCCATATAAACATGATATTTGCAAAATTTCTTTAGATCTTACTGCAGATAGTGGCTATTTGGAATAGGCTGCCAACAACAAAGGGATGTTCTCTTTTAAAACTACTTGGGAAGTTAGCAAAAATAAATTTCCTAATGTAGAGTGGTATCAATGCATGTGGAGCAAAGTAAATGGTCCCAAGATGGCTTTTGTTACCTATTTTGCTATTAATAACAGATTGCCAACTTGGGACAGAATAAATAAATGGAGTAATCTAACAAACCCACTTTATTCCCTATGCAATTTAGTAAATGAAAGTGATAATCATCTGTTTTTTGAATCTAGTTATTCTTATTTTATTTGGCATCGCATTCAAACTATACTGGGTATTCCGAACAATGGAAATATGGACCTCAAGCAAGCAATTCAACATATCAATAGTGAATTTAAGTCTAAATCTACTGAAAGAGATAATGCTCACATTCTAATTACTACTGTTGCCTTTCACATATGGAAAGAAAGAAATTTCTGAACTTATAATAAAGCTAATGAATAGAGAGCATAGATGGTTACTTATCGAGACCAACGATAGAATTATCCTCCAAAAGTCAAAGAAAAAAGTTAAAGATCAAACCAAGTTTGCATTTTTAGCTGAAGGGTGGAGCATAAGTTGGTAGCAAGCACTTAGAGCATTTTTATCACATTCTAAAGACTTCCAGACAAATCAACAAGTCACTGATGTCAATATGGTGGATCGAGACTCGAATGCAGGTTGCGGTGCTATTCCTGAGAAGGAATTAACTGATCTAAGTCGCGATGACCTTAGATTTATTAATTCTTCATTGATCTCCTCTTATCAAAAGAAGAATGACTTCAACAAAGAAATTAAAGGGATGAGAGGAAATTTTAATGACTGTTTATCGTATTCGGAGAGGGGTTAAGGAAGGAGGCAGAGGATCATAGTTAACGGAAATCGCCTCTCCGCCATTATTGATGGTTTTCGATTTTTTGAGAGTGAGTATAATATGTCAGCGTATAACCCGGTATGCTTTTGTGTGGGTAGGTTTATACCCGCTTATAAACTCTTGTAAGCTATTGAACTTAACCCATTTACCTCTATTAAAAAAACAATATGATATTTTAATAATTGATTTAAATATTAAATTGTTAACTAATTGAAAGTCCAAAAATATAATTTTTTGCATGTAGTTGAATCAAGATGAAACCACTTTCGTTGAGTTTCGATTAATGTTGCGAATTAAAATGAGTATAAGCATCACTATATTTAGGGATCAAGTGGTCTGATGGCTGAAATAATCTCGAAATGCACATAATATCAAATAGCGACGAGATTTATACCATTGGGACCAAAAAATAAAATAATATACGCATACGGGTTGCGTTGCTGTCATACACGTCTTGTGATCGTACGAGCTCGAAACGTGCTACTGTTTATTTGAGAATTCAAATGAATAAATAAAATTATATTAATATAATAATCATGTAAACCAACCTTATCCATATCCCTCTCTCCTTCTTTCTCACTTATTTCTATTTTACCGTTCCATCAAGATCATGGCCACTCTCCCCAATCCATTTCAAAGATTAAAATCGTGAGATCTACTCGATGGCAAACCATGAAACCAGATCAGTTGAGATCGTATGGAGGAGAGCTTCGCATTGATCGTGGCGGAATCGGGTGCAATCACCATTGGCGACATCAACGTTCTTGTGGTTGATTAAGGGTTTTATCTTGACAGAGTTAGAGGAGGATTCAGGCGAATCGGAGAATGGCATTACGATTCTAGTGCAAAGTGGAGTAGACGCCGTAAATTTGAGGATGTGCGGCTGGAAAGTGGTGAGACCGACACTGCCTTGTTGCGACGTGACCTATCAGGTCAAGATTTCCTAGAGGCGACAAAGCATCATTTCGTCGAGTGCATGGCGAAGAGATCGTGTAATGGAAAGTATTAGCGAAGACGGCTCGTAATTTCGTTGAGTAACGGTCGATATGGGGAAGAGAGAAGATGTTGAAGGTATGGGTTTGTTGTACACATGATTCATGCACATGTAATGGAAAGAGAAGGTGTTGATTTGGGGAAGAAAGGTAGTTGTTCATAAGACAAAAAACGAATCAGACGACATATATGCACCATTGTCTGAATGAATACCCATCTGTCGTCTATTTCTACGTCGTCTCATTACATATCAGACCATAGTTATGCACCGCCGTCTGATATGCTTTAGCACATCAAATGAAACCATACGTTGTCTGTTGCTATTGTATCATTTTCAAAAAAAATTATTAGACAACATATAAATATTGACTGATATGCATATCAATTACACTTGTGTTATATTTGCAAAATGAAATAATGAATCACAATTTTATATAAACAAATATTTTACTTCAAATCAAAATCAAATACAATACAACTTTCACTGTACTTACATTTTCATATACAATACAACTTTCACTGTTCTTACATTTCCAAATATAGTAAAACTTTTACTATCGCTCTAATATATACAACTTTTCTCTACGTTCTCATATATAACATTTTTTACTAGCACTCACACTCACTCGAGTTTACTTTTGATATTGATCATCATTTGCTTGCTCCAGCTTGTGTCCAGTCATCTCTTATACCTATCAAATAAACAACGCAGTAAAATGGAAAAGGAAACAAACTTAATTTGAAAAAATAAATTTGAATATTAATATTAATATTAATATTGCCTCAGTTATGGGTTTTTTCTCTCTTCATGGTTTAGATAGAGATGTGTGTGTGTGTGTGTGTGTGTGTGCATGGACAACTTATGATATGCACAATATATCACTATTAATATCACAAGACCAGGTATCGATTGAATCTTATGGACTATTGCAAAGGTTAAACCCAAAGATTCAACATAATGGAAATGTGCACAAGGTCGAACACAAGCCTCCTTAGGATCAACTCAGGTGCACAAGGAAATGCAACTCAAATCAGAAAACGAAACTAAAGGAAGCAACATATTCAAAATGGTAACACGGACTGAAAAATATCAGTCATTAGGCATGCACACATAATGTAAGTAATGCAAATGAACTGTAATCAAGTATCACTGGCATTATCAGTGGACATAATGTAGCCAATGTCACAGCATTACTTCTACTAATGAACACATGAACATTTCAAAAGCAGCTCAAGACAATTCAAAATATGGTACAAGTATGTATATATAATAATATGTACAAGTATGTACCAAGGATAAAAAGTGTAGAAGTGAAGTTCAAAATTCCATGTATAAGTGAAAAACAAGTACACATGCATATTTCATTTCAGTTCAAAACGGATTGCCAAACCACGGATCATTAAAGTATATGTGAGCAACATACATATACACATGTATAAAATAAAAAAGATGCTAATATTTCACACATATGTACATGCATATGTATGTGTGTATATACATGAAGTAATAAGCAAGAAGACTGCATATAGCAGTATCAAGCACCCTTAGGTACCAAAATCAAAATGGTTCAGAAAAACAAGTTAAACTAGGCAGGATTTCAAGATAGTGCACATAAACAAGCTCAAACAAAACAACAAGTGCCAAGGAACATAAAATGGTTCAGAAAAAACAAGTTCAACTCAAAATGGTTTAGAAAATCAAAATGGTTCAGAAAATGCATATTTAGGTGCCAGTGCACAAAGGAGCAGCTCACTCTAGTGTCAGCACATTCAAGGATGTATCATAAACCACATGTACCAGTTTAAGCATATTCAAAACAGTATAAGCATGTATATACAAGTACGAACACACAAGTTTACACAAGTTGATACAAGTATATACAAACAACTCATAAACCAGCTCATATATACAGGTATATATGTACAAGTGTATAAAAGTCAAAATAGTTCATATACACAAACTAGTTCATATATGCAAGTGTATATAAGTCAAAACAGTCTAAGCATGTACATACAAGTATGAACATACAAGTATATATACAAGTGCACATATATATAAACCGCAATAGGAATTATCCAAATAGAAAAGTGCACACATATATACATACATATGTATGTGTGTGTATACGTGGAAGTTCTATGTGATGAATTGATATAGAGAAATGCATGAAATCTCAAAAGAGTTTAAGCATATTGCACATGTATATACATACATATAGAACCATAAGCACATATTCACACAACCAAGCATGGTGCAAACATATATGTATACACATGTATACATAACTAGCAACAAGCAAGAAGACACTTCAAGCATCAACTAGTTCAACAACAACTAGCACTAATGCGACAAACTAGCATCAACTAGTTCAACAGTGATGATTTGATACAGTGAACCATAAGAACACTGGTTCTACCACTTCAAGCATCAACTAGTTCAAAAATAACAAGCACTACTGATACAACAACAATGGAGCATCAAAACAGATACAAACCAACAAATTTATGAACCAAGAGAGAGAAAAACTCACATATGTACAAATCAACGGAGATAATACAAATTGACAGAGAACAAAACTCCAGGAAGCACATAAATCATTACAAAGATCAATACAAAAAAAATAGTAGTTTAAAAGAGATTAAAAAACCTCTAGGAAGAAAACAAATCAACAATTCAAATCATAGTATATAATTGAAATATAGGAAACTGATTCCTATATATACTCATATCATCAATGGCAGAAAAAAAATATAGTCGAGTTCGAGCATAAAATTGAAAAGAGGCAAAACTATACACCTACCAAATCGACATCAGTCTACATAGAAGCAACCGAAAGCAAATCCAAGTAATCGAAAAAAATCCAAGCAATGGAAAGCAAATGTAAGCAATCAAAAGCAAATCCAAGCAACCAAAAGCAAATCCAAGCAATCGAACGCGGCCACAAAATATAGAAGATCAATTCCTATATAAACCCAAATCATCAGTAGAAAAAAATTAAAAGGGAAAAAAATCATACCGAACAATCCGAATAATTCGACAAGTAAAAGCAACCGCGTAATCAATCACTAGTAATCGAAGTGTGAGAGCATCAACAAAAGGAGTACTATTCACACTTCAAATTCTAAGCAACGGCTTTCGATCTGGCAACCTAAATTGGAACGAACGCAAAAATCCTAAACCAAAACTAAGACAAAACCCTAAATCAAAAAAAGACTAGGGTCGGCAGCAGATGGTGGGTAGGAGAAGGCAACGGCTATGGCGGAGAGGAGGGAGAAAATTTTTTAGGCCGCTATTTTTTTCTTTTAACTATGAATGAAATAAGAGAGGGAAATAAATGAAAAAACGCGGCCGCAAAATATCAAGACAATTTTGAGACAGGGAAACAAAATATTGATAAGGAGGAAATATCAAACTTTTGGTAATTTGAATAGGAAACTGATGAAAGGTTGTTTGAACAGTATTGATGAAATCTCAATAGAACAAAGGTTTCACGGGCTATGATACACAACAGATGGTTTTTCCTTATGTTGTGTAAAACAGTTGTAAATATTTGGATAACAGTAAATCTAGCTTACGTTGTGTGATGGTTGTTGTCTGATTCACTTTATGGTAGAGTGAGTGGATCGATTGTAATTAACTAATTCGATTAAGTACCATTTTGTGTTTAGTCTATATATTTGCTTATGAGGTCCGTTTTCGATGCGGTTTCTTGCGTTGCGCTCATGATGGAGAGCTTTATGCATCGAAGTTGGTTTGGATAACTTTTGCTGAGGTAAGTAATATTTCTTTCACCATACTATAATTATTAGTATAGTATTTAAACGACGTGTTGAAATGGTTTCCAACTTTAAAATGTGATTTTATAATACTTAAACACATACTTGATTCTTATAAAAGAAATCAAAAGTATTTTTAAATGGTTTTACATTAGATATCACATTTTTCCATTGACATGCTATTTTTGAGGAATTACTAGATTTGTGCTATTTTTGATATGAATTCCCCATTAGATGACATAGATCCATTATACATATTGTATGCATACTATATTGGTTGAAAATATGCTTATTGACTGCATTTGTGCTTGTTTGATTGTTTTTGATCAAAAATGCCGATTTATCAACGATTGAGCGTTAGGGAATATCACGCGCGTTGGGGTTTCGTACCTATTAATCGAAAATCCAAACAGACAGGATCAATTGAAAAAGAGTATTGGAATGCGTACTGACTGATTTAAAGAGGGAAGACGATGGACTTGGATAGGATTTTGACTTCAGGATGAATGCGAGATGTTTTTATTTGGTTTGTACTTATCCATTTTTGGTTAAGTACACGACCAAAGTAGTTGGTATTGACCACTGTAGAGTGGTCAGTGCCCATCACTATATATTATGTTTGATTTGATCGATCTTTGACGTGGATGGTGGGGAAGCTTCGAGGTGCATGATATGATGGTTTGTTCGTGCGACCGATTCTGGGTCATGATGTTTTTACTCTACATCGAGTTGTTTCTATGCATGTGATTGTGGAGAGACTTCTAGGATAGGGAGTGTAAGCTTTGTAGATCATGTTGTGGATGATGGCCTGATCACCTAGGGTTCAAAGGCGATCTAACAACATGATAAAAGCTTTTAGTCTTTGGATGGTGACTCATGTAGGGACTAGGTTCTGAAGATAGTGACTCGGTATTGAAGGGAGTCGTGGAGTAGAGGAACATAAGAGGGCTCCTCAAGAATAATGGAAATTTGATTGAGAAAAGGGAGGCACGGATATATGTGCTAAGGGATCATTGATACCCGGAGTGTTTTCTGTTATACTCAAAGCAGGGGTATTATGAGTGGGTATGCCCATGGATCAGTGAGTGGTCCTCTATAACTTGGATAAGTGGCTTTGAGTCTATTGTCAAGCTTTGGGCTATGAGATACATATCTAGCTTTGAGCTACGAGATAGGAGAGTAAAACTAAAAATCGGTATTTCCATTAGTCCCGAGTAGTAAGGAAGCCATACAAGTTATCATATATCCAGAGCACACTAGGTTACAGTTAGTATTGTTTGATGATTGTTATGTTTATTATTGTGACAGCCCGCAAATCTGTACCCCTTCGATACCATTCTACATCAATTAACTCAAGTGGAACAGAAAAACGAACTATTAGGGATTAAAGAAGAAGAGATAGAAGAAGAAGAAACTAAACAATATCACAATCTCACATTCGCAGCGGAATAAAATTTAATTGTAAATAATAGATCTTTACACAAACTGAAACTATATCTGTTTTATACATCATATCATTAGAGTATCTCATACAAACAACATTTACTAGACAGACAAATCCATACCATCACAGCAGCGGATATATACACAAGTACGTATAATACGTCTCGGACTCCAGCTCCTCTTCTGCTCCATAGCATCCTGTCCTGAACATATAATACTCGGTCTGACCCGAGCATTATAATGAAATAACACCCGAGTCAGTCTGGAACACCAGCTGATAATAATGCACCCAAATTGATTATTAAAGTTTTAAAAACATTCTTTTGAAACCAAAAGCATCTCGTAAGACCACGCCACAAATAAACATGTCGTGTTTTTACCTTACGATAGCTAAAATATTTTTTATAGAATTCCTCTGATATTATAATAGGGTCTATATACAAATACTTATAAAATAGCGGAAATTATTACATTCATTAAATTAAATTCCAGCTACTAGCCTCAGAGTGGGTAATACAAACAAAACTCGTAAAAGGCTCGTAGGGAGAATGGATTTCCAAAAATGACTAGGCACTGGGGTACCACCTGTCACAGTAGGTGGCCCAGATCACGGTACCGAGGAGTATGCCTGCTCCCCTGCAACACAAGACCGGAACCATCCCTTACTGGATAGTTCCGAATAAGATCACCCAGCGGTTGGGATCAGCAACCACACCACTAAGCCGAAATAAATAGGGACATCTAGACAGGGATGACCTTACTCTTAAGTTGGGGCAACCCACGAAGCCTTGCTGCATAACCCCCGATTTTCAGTCATTCCCATTTGATGAGGCTTGAGGCTAAGCGTTACCTTTTAGAACGTTTCACTTAGAATGCCCATCGCCCACCTGACGATGTTCCGAAAGCATTCGTCCATACAAGTCCGTCCCGGGTTCGAACGGAACCGAAGGCACTACTCCTACTACATCCGTTTTGGAAATATCCTTAGGATTAGTAGTGACTAGCCCTTGCACTTCACTACTCCATCTTCGACTCCGAACACGTTTTTCCACGAAACGTACAAACCGGATCGAAGTGGTTTTCGATAAATAAATCTCAATCCCGGTCTCTTCGAAACGATCAACGCATTTGTCCAATATTGATAGTCGCTGATTTAACTATCAATTAATATTCACAAACATCCATCATACAATAAATAATTCCCAATTATTTATTTCCTCAAAATATCTTTACAAGATATAATTCCAATTTCAAAATTCCTTTTGAAACATTTTTCAAACCCAATTTCCTCATGGAATATATTCTCAAATCTTTATTCCCTCTGAAACATCCAAGTATCCATATTTAAGGTTTAAAATCATTTAAATACTTTATCACTCAAAATACATTAAAACCATTTATATCAAATCTACTTACCTACTTAATTTAAAATATACATATACTTTTAAAAATATTTCGAATAAAACTGCTTAATGAAATATAAACTATTATCCTTAAAATAAGTTAAGTCATACTAGATTTTAAATAAAACTATGAAATCCTATACAAGTTTCATATAAAACTTTGTTTGATTATTTTTAAAATAAACCTTTTTACAAAGTATAAATAATAATAATATTCTTTAAACATAGTTCTAATTACCCTTTTTAAAATAATTACTTCTATAGCTACTTTGATAAATGTTTTATTTTAAAAATTCTTACAACTTAAAAATATTTCTTGAAATCATTCTTTAAATAAAGCTCAAAACTCCTAACTTTACACAAATCAACTTTAGAAACGTACTCGGCATCTCAGGGAAATATGCTTCAATTTAGGATAACCCAAGAATTCTCTTTATAAATCAAATCACGATTTACCCAATTCAATTTTACGTTCATCCCGTAAAATTCCTTGCCATACTTTTAAAAATAGCTCCTTTTAATTTAAAGACACATTGCTATCTCCTGAAAATCACTTTCGTATATACGTTTAGAATATTTAAAATAAGCTTTGAAAATTATTTAATTGAAAATAATACTTAAGGAAATATATATGGGTTTCCAAAGTATTTTTAAATAAAATTTAACTTTAAAAATAAGGTTATTAAATCAAATATTCATATCAAAATTTCCTTTTTAAAAACTTAATACTACTTTACCCTTTAATATTTAAATAAAATTAAAGACCATAATTACTTAATCAAATATTTGCTTTTACTTAAAACATTTTAAAATAATATTTCTTTCTAAAAATATTCTAAACTTATTTAACTGCAAGTTTATATGTAATGACCCGCAATCCGTCTCCACAGAATGACGCATCATTAATAAGAAAGAAAGGGATAGAAAAGAGAAAAGAAAGAGAAGAAAGAAGAAACAACATCAAAATCTCAACAGCGGAACGAATAAATTATATTAATAAAATAAGTATTTACATAATATACAATACCAATCAGAGATACACAACATACATATCACATATACTAGACAGTTATAAACACCTGTCTAGTATTTACAACTCAATATATCACAACAAAGAGATACAACACAGAGAACACACAGCAGAACTATTATCTATAACGCAGAAGTCTCCTGCTCCATTGCTCCTCCATAATTCGTCAAAGCTAACCTGAATCCCTTGGCTAGTCGTAAAAATTTGAGTACCCAAGAGTTTATGAAAAACAAAAATAAACTCCGGGTCAGACATCGGTCTGGTGTGAGTAACAGGTTAAAGTTGCTTAACTTTGAAAATCCTTTGAAAAGAAAGGTATCACGTAAGACTTCCCACACATAAACATGGAAAAGTTTTTACCTTACGCTAACCAAAACATTTGATAGGAAATCCAGTGATATTATAATAGGTCTAGGGTTTTCAAGTAAATATGAAATAGCCGAAATTGTTACATGATTAAATTCCAGCTACTAGCCACAAAAGTGGGTAATACAATCAAAACCGTTGGCACTTATTGGATTGTGGATTCCATACAATGGCAGGGCTATGGGGTACCGCCCGTCACAGTACGGGGCCTAGATCACCGTACCGAGGACCACTCCCGATCCCCTACAACACAAAGCCGAACCATCCCTTACTGGACAGTCCCGAGCAAGACAACCCCGCAGTTGGCATACGTCCAACTGCCCACACAGCCGAAATAAAAAGGGACCTCTAGACAGGGGTAAATCTTGCTCTCCAGTAGGAGCTACCCACGAAGCCTTGCTGCACCTCCCCTGTTTTAGCCATTCCCGGTTGATGAGGCTTGAGGCTACGATTACCTTTAGAGGACACATTATCTTAGAATGCTCATCGTCCACCCGACGATGTTCTGAAAGCATTCAATCCATACAAGTTCGTTCCGGGTTCGAACGAAACCGAAGGCATTATCTCGTTACACTCATTTTGGAATCACCCATAGAGTTAACGACGATAACCCTTGCACTCTAAATCACCATCTCGAATTTATAAATACTATTCCGTCAACTCATTACGGAATCACCCACAGAGTTATACTGACGTATAACCCTAACACCTCGAGTCTTCACTCGCTCCACTTGGATTCACGACCTAACGTTAATTTGTATCGTTGTGATTTTCGGATATCCAAATATGGAAACCCGATCCCGGTCTCATCGAAATCCAAAGCGTGTCTTTTAAGGCCAAGTTGTTTTAAAGTTAAAACAATTCAATTATCTATATACACAGATAGATAAATCATAGATTCACAATAGGTAATCAATATCATCATCACACGGATAATCCATAATATCATTATCAAAGATAATCTATATCATCATCACAATGCAACCAATACATCCAAATCACTCAACTTTATATATCTCATATTTGAGATTCAATCCATTTAGGCAATCAACATTAACCATCCATATAAGCAATGATCTATCATTCCAAATATAATTAATTTAAAATGAATTAAATTAATTACATCATTCAAATTAATTTAAAGTGAATTAAATTAATTACTTCATCAATATAAATCTTGCTTTCATAACTATTAATTAATTACAAATTAATTAATTAATCATCTTCCAATTAATCACTTTAATTAATCACCTTTGATTAATTACTCCTTAGTTACATTTATGTAATTATTCTTTAATTAATTTCACAAATTAATTATACTTAATCCAAATACAGTAATTAACCTTAATTACTTCACAAATTAATTAACTATAATAATTACATTAATCCTTACTTAATTACATTAATTAATTTCCTTTAATCACTTATTATTGATTAATTAATCTTAATTAATCAATCTTAATTACATCATTAATTATATTAATTAATGATCTCTAATTACATTTCAATTAATTACCTTGTTTAAATTAATTACATTAAGTAATTAATCTTAATTTAGACCATAATTGTTAATCACTCTTGATTAACTCCATTCAGTAATTAACTACCCTTAAATACTTTACCAAACAAATTAACTACTCCATAATTAATTATCTCAAATTAATTCCTTGATGAATTCACAAAGTAATTATACTTGAATTACCTCAATTATCAATTCATCTTCAATTAATTACATCCAGCAATTACCATTAATTACTACCCTAAGTAACTTCTCTTTATTTAATTACATTAAGTAATTATACTTCACAAATCATCAAATGATTATTTTAAATTAATTAAACTGAATTAATTAAATTAATCTAATCAAATTAACCTCAATTAATTACAATAAGTAATTAATTTCCTTTACTTCCATAAGTAATTATACTTAATAACTTACACATATGATTATCTTTAAATTAATTAATCTAATTAATAATTAAAATTAATCACATTAATTAATTATTAAAGAATCCATAGTTAATGACCTTCATTAACTATTAACAATTCATTAATTATTTTCTAAAAAATTAACTTATTTTAATCATTATTAATTACAAATTAATTAATCATTAATTAACCCCATTAATTAATCCCTAATTAATTAAATATTTAAATGTTAATCAAAACTTAATTAATCCATTATTACTTGATTAATTAAGTATTAATCGTTAATTAAAAAAAATCTTATTTAATTAATGATTCATAATTACAAGTTAATTATTCTATGAATAATTAATCCTAAACTTTTAAGGTTAAACCTTTAATTACTTTAAGTAATTATTCATTCATTAATTTATTAAAATAAATTAATTACTCATTTAATTATCCTAATAATTAAATGTATAATTAATTATTGAACTATAATTTAATTTTAATAAGTTTTAAAACCAATTTAAAACTTATACATTATATGATAAATAATACTTATAAAAGATATTTTTTTTACAAGATTTAAAACAAATTCTTTTTAAATTCAAACATTCAAATTTTACATTATCATTCCAAACTGTTAAAATACTTAAATCTATAAAACTTGAATTTATTTTAAATCAAAGATTCAAAATCAGACTTGAATCAATTTAAACTTAATTTAAAACATTCCTTTACATATTCAAATTCCAATTTAAATTCAAATTCCTTTAAAAATCATTTTTAAACAAAATTTGAATTTAAAACTTATTTATATCCAGTTATGATTCAAATTAAATCTTGAATCTATAATTTAAAATTAGATTTAAAACTTAATTTAAATCTTTGCTTTATACTTTTAAATTTAAATTTAAATTCGGGGAAATAGGTCAAGTTTTAAACTGGAACAAACTAACTCGAGCTACCTATAATTCGCTCGAGACTACTCTAGACTAACTCAAGCAAAAACACAAAAATCTCTCGAGTAAAACTCGAGTAACATTCCAATCGAATACACTTAAATCTTCAAGGTACTGTCAGATTTTCACATTCCTATAACACAGTACCGAGCCTCACATCTATACTCTTCGAGTCCAACAAGCACACGCTTCGAGTAAAATACGATTCTACTCGAAATAACGCTCAAGCCCTTCGTCCCCAAAACAACAGCATACACACTAAGGAGTTCGTGCGCCTGCACCGCCGCAACAACCACCACCTACACCTCACGACCATCCACACATGTCGATGACCATCCCTCAACCAAAACCCAACCATCAGAGAAACTGAAAAACCCCCAAATCAAAAATGAGCATTCGAGCTCAAACCCAGTAACAATGTCAAACCAGGAATTTGCTCAAATTCCCAAACTCCGATCACCTGGAAATTTTCACCGCCGGCCACAGACCCTTCCATACCCCCACTACCTTTCCCTAAAATTTGAGACCACTCGGTCATCTATGGAAGTCGCGCCGAATAATTATTTCAAGTAACAGAAAACTAGGGTTAATTACTTTGATTCCAAATTACTATTATTCCCCTTCATAAATCCATCATCCCATATTTTTCCTTGGATCTTCATTGTTTACTCTATCACCAGAGAGTTCCATGGCCACCCCGACCTCCTTGGTTGACAGCTCCAACCCAAAACCCATTTTTGAATAAAACCAATAATGCCAAAATAAATTCAAACTATAAATTCTAAATTTGGTTTTAAAATTCATATTTTTGATAATGTAATTGATTTATGAACATAAATCAATAAATCTTCAAGTTAAATTACCATTTTCATATAATTAGTACTGTTGTATATTGTGTTTCAGAGACACTTACAGGTTTTCCTTTTATTATTATCTTACTAAATAAAAATTAAACTTTAAAATTAAATTTCATAACCAGATATTTTTCTTTGAAATCTAAACCCTTATCCAGTTTTGAATTATGAGGTTATGATTTTTTTTTTTTAGAGTTTAAACTTGGAATGTTAAAACAGGCAAGAACAAATATTCAACAGCAAGCATATCTTCAGTAACCATACATAGGGTATACATAATCATGACTAAATTAGTAAATAAATTTCAAGCAACTAAGTTTACTTAAATTATTTTAAATAAAAATGTTACTCACCGGTTTTTAAAAGAACAGAGCAACTTATTTGCTGAAAATGTTTTTTTCCCTGATGCATGCTTCCAATTCCAATTGTATGCCTGCTTTACAACTTTAGTTTGCTTTTAAAAATTATTCATCTTGATTGCTGTAATGCTTGCATAATGAATCACATGCATGCTTCCAGAATAAAGATGCAAATTTGGTTGTTATTTCCAAAACAGAAAAGAGGTTTGCAGAGTGAATTGCAACTCAGGTTGATTTTAAACAGAATTGCAGGCTTCATTATTTCAGGAGAAAAGATGCAGGCTTCCCAGAAAGAAGATGCATACAGGGATGGTTGATTTAAAACAGAATTTGAGAAGGCTACTAGTTAATGTATTTGAAGGATTACATGTTTATGCTTTGATTTGCAAAAATGAAAATTTCAGATTTCTTTGGCTGAAGAACTTCTTAAATTTTGAGAAAGAAAGAATAAAAAAAAGAAGGATGAGAAGTAATAGGTTTACATATAAAAAAATAATTTTTGATATCATTAAATTAAAAGAAAAAGAAAATAGGACACTTGTTTTCTCTTAGTTTAACATTTGTCACTTATTTGATTTATAGCCTAACACATGTCTACTAGGTGTATTAAGAAACTTACACATGTATTTAAGTATGTTTATTTTAATATAAATGTTAATAAACTTTTAAATCTAAAGTTATTGTTTCTTATGTATAAATATAAATGAATTTTATTTCTTCTCCTTTTTCTAATTAAAAGAAATGAAACAAACAAATTATGATTATAAGTTTATTCAAATATTTCAAACATTTATCTCTTTTAAATTTCAAAACATTGAATTCAAATTTAAATAAATTTATCAAATCCAATCTTAAAATCAAGATTTATATATATAGATGCATACATAACTTTTGCTAAAATTAAAAATAACAAATCATATTTCTAACAAAATTTATTTATGTTTATAAAAACTAAGTATTCTCAATATCATTTGAAAATAACAAATTAAACAATATTTAAAATGATTTATAAAAGATATCATAAATTACTTCTATTACTTAATAAATTAAGATCATATGTAAATTTTATTTTAAATTCTTATATATAAATTCAAGCAATAATTTAAAAAAAAATACAACTAAGTTTTTTTAATGTTAATCTAATTTAAATTCATATTCAAGTTAATTAAATATAAATCTAAACAAATAAGGTTTTCCTTTAATATAACCTATATAATTATTTATTAAATTGTTTAGAACAATTAAATGTTAAATTTAAATCAAATTTCCAATTTTACCAAATATAAATTAAAAATTAAAAATTGATTCATTTACTAAGTTTTAAATCAAAGTTTATCCATTTACAAGATATACAATTATATATATATATATAAACAGAAAACAATTTATTAGCTTTAAAAGATAGAATCTACCAGTTTAAATATTTATTATAAGATGATTATTATATCAATTCAAAATTTTATTATCAAGAATTTAATAAATCAAATAAATTTTTAAACGCAGATCATTAAATTTATATTGCCAAATTTCCGGAATATCACATTATATTTGAAAACTTTTCTTGGAAATAAAATTTCTAGGAGAAAGCACACTTTTCATCCTTTAAAAAAAATCTCGCTATTATTTAAACAATTCTCAATTCTCTTTGGAATCAAATTTCAAACACTTGAAATTCTCCAACCCATTTCTTGGATTTAATCTCTTTTAAAATTCTTTACTTAAGAATTTCTTTTATATTCTTTAAACCTAATTCATCTATTTATATTTAACGTTTTCAAGTCGTATTCTCCCAATCACAGCATAACACAATTTAAATTTAAATTTAATGCATCACAGCATATAAATAAAACACTGCATATCAGTCTCTAAACAAATTATCACAGAATAATAAATGATGTATATCGCAGAATATAAATTAATTTCTATTTGTGAGGGGTCCGGTTGGATCCCTCCAACCTGTTTTCCTGCATCCACAGATATTAGCACAACAACATATATCGATTCAATCATATTCAACCAATCAAGCAATTCATTTAAATATCGACTATTTAAATTAACTAATACTCCAGATGTGAGTAAGTTAAACTCACCTTGGTTTCCGGCGAGCATTCAAATTTAAATTAAATCGAACGGTGTTCGATCTAACCTAAATTCTTACTTGCTCGGAACGATTTCAGAACTGCTCCACTACGTAGTACGCGTCTCTACGATTCCAGCGTCGCCAGTTTCGACTGAATCTGATAACGTAAGAAATATATATGAATTTTATAAATTCCAATTTTAAATTTAAACAAATTTCTTTTAAATTTTAATTTACTTTTACCAAACAACATCAGGCCGTTACTTCAGCTAATCGAATCAAGGCCACACGTAACAAAACCCTTAACTTCTTCCTTCCTTCCCTCACGCGACCGTAGCAGGAAAAGAACCCCACACGCACAACACAAAACCCGACGTCGCACCCACCACGCTGCTCCGAAACTCGATCGGAGACCCACACCTCGAAGATCGTCACGCCCACACCCTCTGGCCAGAAAATCATGATGCTCGGTCGACCCTAGACATCGCAGTTCGTGTACGAATGTATACCCTTCAATCTCAATTTACTGACAACTCACTCAGAGATTTTCGATCATACCCGGTCGATATATAGAGCTTAGCGAGCTGTTCATTTTTGTTGTTGAAGATTTTTGAAATTAATTTGAGGATTAGGAGAAAAACGAGAAAGAATGACGCACGATATCGGCCATTGGAATCAAATGAAGACAGCGGATGAAATAACTAGGGTTTCGGCTCCTTAAGCGTGAATATATACGTATAACACATTATTTTAATATTTAATTCGCTTAAAAGCAAATTTTTACACGATCTCCAAATCACACGTGCCGCCTAGCGTTCCTAAGATTTTACCTACGTTCTGAATACAATGGAACATGTTTCGGAGACTAATTTGGTCGTATGCGCGAGTTACAGAAATAAACGATCAATTTTAAATTATCGATTAAAGTATTTTCTAAGCGTTTTAAGCTGCCGGGGTTAAACGACAACTCCGATTGCTACGAAAATTAAAATCCGATAATAACTAACTATTACGGATCCAATGGAATTGGTTTCGTCGAATTCCGAGACTGTGTCCCAGAAGGCTATTTTAACTCGTCTATTAAATTGAGCGATTTTCTGAAATTATCGGAAACGCTTAAAATTTCACTTTTAAAATTTCATTAACTTAATAATAAATCATATACAATTTATAATCACATTAAAAGTCATTCTGGCTCAGTTTAAATCACTGAATATTTGCATAATTATATTATTAAATTCCATTATTAAATTAATATAAAATTCCCAAATTCAATCTATCGACTTCTAATTTAATCCAACAGTCCAATATTATAATTCAAATTAAATTAGACTTAAAATACATTTCAGAACCTAATTTTATATCTATTTATACTCAGAATTACCAATTATCCCAATCCTAATATTAAATTATTATTCAAGTTTCAATTAAATTACCGTATTCGAAATTTAACTAATTTTATTAACTTAACCAAAGTCTTTTTATTTAAAAATTCAAATTATAATCAATATTTAACATTTAAAATGAATTAAATGTTCAAATTTAGCGACCCTAAATTCCGGGTTGTTACATTCCTTCCCCCTTACAAAAATTTCGTCCCCGAAATTTGCTAGGGTAGAAAATACTTCTAAACCCACTTACTTACCCGACTTACTTGGTTAAAAGCTTATATACACTTCCCAAAACCCTTTAACTCAAATCCAAACTTATTCGTTGTATTTATTCTAAAGCTTTTGTTCCAACATCATTTCAAAACACTTCACTAGTTAATAAAATTTTCCGAAACTCCCAAAAAATTTCTAACTCCCAAAATTTTCGAATTTTTTTGGCAGAGTCTCCCTTGTACGGAGGAGCTTTCGCGATATCGCGATATAGATAAATATATATACATCGACCCATACGGTCGGAAACCAAAATATATCACAATATATATATATCATTTCCCAATTATATTTGCGTAGGCTTACTTTTTTAGCAAATTTTTAAAGCAAGCAGCTAATATATAATGCATATACACGCTCCAACTCTATCGATCACCTCCCGTACCTGTACTTACTCAACAAACTCATCAGTTTTCAAAGATATGAACATTTTAACAACATTTCCAATATAAATGTAAGCCAAACATATCCATTTCATAGCCTAACCAAGCAACTTCATAATTTAACAATGTTAACCATATTTTATCAAAAAATTAAAGATTTCAATCACCTTTTAATTTCTTATCCAAGTCCAACTTCATTTTATTTCACTTGAACGATTTATATTCAAGTTCACTATATACAATTCATATTTATTACCATGAATCCATATTCACTTTAATATTATGAACATATGCTTCACTATTTTCAATTTACTTCAATTTAAATTCAAATTGATTCACAATCTAATGTACTTCCAATTTGATTTATTTGCATTTCTTTTCCAAATTCAAACTTCATTATATTCCACTCGAATGATTTACATCCGAGTTGCAAATGTTAGATTCACATTCACTTCAATAAGAGTAATATAAGCTTTTGATTCATTTACTTTTCTTTTTAATTAACCTGCATTTACATACAAACCCACTAAATAGATTCCAATCCATTTGCCATTATTCAAATATCAATTTCATTTACTTATTTTAATTCATTCACTTAAGTTTAACGACTAGTTTCTATGCAGGTTGTGGTTATTCAAACAAATAACCAATTCTTAAGCTTATAACCAGTTAAAATTAATTTTAACTCAATTTATATCCATTTTATTCGACTTGCATGGTTCACAATCCAAACATTTTATTTCATTGCTATTTTTTTTATATTCAATTTCTTATTCCACTTCAATTATTAAACCAATCCTTATTCTCACTTCAAATTCATACATTCTTATTTCATCACAATAATTAATTAAAACCATTTCACTTGTATATCAATGTTTATTAGCTAAAAAAATTTATCCAAGACAACATTATAAAGCTCGACCATAATTATTATTCAGTTTGCTTAAGTTCGTTCACAATATTTTTCATTATCTTTTTATAAATCAAATTTTATTTCATTTGATTCTCAACCAACCCAATTCCCATTCCATTTACAAATTTTAATTCAATTTGTTTACTCATTCACTCCATTTAAAATTTTAATTCATCTCCTCGATTCATCCCGAATTTTATTAATAATGTGACCACTTTTAAATCATTTCACTCATTTGAATTTATTTACAATTCAAACCATCACTATGATAATCTAATTCCATCATTCGTTCACACTCTCAGCTTTTATTGCCAAAATTAAATCCCATCCTAGAACTGGATTTTTATTTTTCTCTTCAAAATTTCCTTAACACTCCACCAAAATTTCATCCATGCCAATACAAATTCCATTAAATTTTATTTTACACTAAATTCATCTTCAAGCTTCCTTTTTATTTAATTTAGCTTACGCTAAATTCATTCTCAAACAAATCCTTTGAATTTAGTTGAGCTAAAATTTTATTCACACAATATCATACTTACTTCTCTGAATTAAATTTTCTCAAGTAGATTTCTTTTTCAATTTAATTCAAGTCCAACTAAGTTTTAGTTAGTTAACTTGAATTCATTTTATTTCTTTTACTATTTAAATAAGAATTTTATTCTATTCAAAATTATTTGTAACACAACTGAATTTTGATTTTATTTCCCATTTGTGATTATAATTCCATTTCTTATTTATAAGTTCATCAAATTATTTACTTCCAAGTTTATATTGCTCATTTTAATTCATTTACACCTTATAATCATCAATTTCAAATTTTATATATATGTGTATCACTGAATTCTCAAGGATACAAATTTTCTTCAATTTAATTCTTTGCACCATTTTAAATTCACAATTTCAGAATATAAGTATAACACTTAATAGCTTGTGGGTATAATTCATTACACCATAACCCACAAATACAAAGTCATTTTACATTTCAGTTAACCCAAATCAATTTAATTCTAAGTTCAATTTATTTAACTTATCCCAAGTTAAATTCCAATTTTCTATTTACTTCAATATATTTTATAAACTTCCAATAACTCAAGTTAAATTTAAATTCCAAGATTAAAAATTCCATTTCCTTCTTATTAATATCAACTACACTTAATAAGTCCAATAGTTGATCCATTTTAACTTTCATTATCTAAATAAAATTTACCAGAATTAAATTACGCGGTTTTATCCCAAAACCATTTTGAAATAGTAAATAACTCATACTCTCCTGGTATATCAAATCAAATCTCAGGATTTCCAAAACAGCTTGGTTGTACCAAAACAATTTTCCCATTTTGAAATTTCCAAAACAACTGTTATACGCAACAAGTCCAAACAATATCATAACCAACCACTTTGGTAGCAATCCATCACTTTAGAAACTCGAAAATGAATTCTAATAATGTGGCCAGCATCATCAGGATTATTTTCCAGCGATTGAAGTGAGTTCAGTGCTTCCTTACTTTCCCGAATTCATTTCAAAACAGTTTCCATTAAAAAATACTTCCCAAAATAATATTCCACTATTTCCTTCAAACACTTTGGAAAACATTCCAACATTCCCAAGATTTTAAATTTCCAAACTTTTATTTTCATTACATTTAAAATCCTTTCCAAAAATTTCGGGATTTAAATTCTTGTTTAATTCAAATTTAGTTATTCTTCTTTCGAATTTATATAATTTATACTTGTAAAATTTATCTGATTATAACCATTTCAAATTTTAGATTAAATTCTAGATTCTTATTTGATTATGATATTAACAACCAATCATCCAAATATATATAATAATTTCAGAGAATTATTTCTTTTATATCAAAATATAATTTCAGGTAAAATTATTTCATTTACCCTCTTTAAAAACAATACTATGTCGGTTTATCTTGTTCAAGAGTTTAGAAACCCCTATCGATACGGTTGTACTTCCCGTACCGACCAGAATTCATAATCACTCAGCTGATAAGTCAACACAGTATAAAAACAATTTTATATTCACTAACAAGTACGCTCTCATATCTATTAATACGCTCAACTCATTATAGAGTACTATTGACTCTGTTCAATGAGTAATTTCCCCACCAAAGCCTAGGTTGTCGCCAACCTAAGCTCTGATACCAAGTGTGACAGCCCGCAAATCCGTACCCCTTGAGTCAATACCATTCTACATCAATTAACTCAAGTGGAACAGAAAAATGAACCATTAGGGATTAAAGAAGAAGTGATAGAAGAAGAAGAAACTAAACGATATCAGAATCTCACATTCGTAGCGGAATAAAATATAATAGTAAATAATAGATCTTTACACAAACTGAAACTATATCTGTTTTATACATCATATCATCAGAGTATCTCATACAAACAACATTTACCAGACAGAAAAATCCATACCATCACAGCAGCGGATATATACACAAGTACGTATAATACATCTCAGACTCCAGGTCCTCTTCTGCTCCATAGCATCCTGTCCTGAACGTATAATACTCGGTCTGACCCGAGAATTATAATGAAATAACACCCGAGACAGTCTGGAATACCAGCTGATAATAATGCACCCAAATTGATTATTAAATTTTAAAAAAATTCTTTTGAAAACAAAAGCATCTCGTAAGACCACGCCACAAATAAACATGTTGGGTTTTTACCTTACGATAGCTAAAACATTTTTTATAGAATTCCTCTAATATTATAATAGGGTCTATATACAAATACTTATAAAATAGCCGAAATTATTACATTCATTAAATTCCAGCTACTAGCCACAGAGTAGGTAATACAAACAAAACTCGTAAAAGGCTCGTAGGGAGAATGGATTTCCAACAATGACTAGGCATTGGGGTACCGCCTGTCACAGTACGAGGCCTAGATCACAGTACCGAGGAGTACGCTTGCTCCCCTGCAACACAAGACCGGAACCATCCCTTACTGGACAGTTCTGAATAAGATCACCCCGCGGTTGGGATCAGCAACCGCACCACTAAGCCGAAATAAAAAGGGACATCTAGACAAGGATGACCTTACTCTCAAGTGGGGGCTACCCACGAAGCCTTGCTGCATAACCCCTGATTTTCAGTCATTCCCATTTGATGAGGCTTGAGGCTAAGCGATACCTTTTAGAACGTTTCACTTAGAATGCCCATCGCCCACCTGACGATGTTCCGAAAGCATTCGTCCATACAAGTCCGTCCCGGGTTCGAATGGAACCGAAGGCACTACTCCTACTACATCCGTTTTGGAAATATCCTCAGGATTAGTAGCGACTAGCCCTTGCACTTCACTACTCCATCTTCGACTCCGAACACGTTTTTCCATGAAACGTACATACAGGATCGAAGTGGTTTTCGAGAAATAAATCTCGATCCCGGTCTCTTCGAAACGATCAACGCATTTGTCTAATATTGATAGTCGGTGATTTAACTACCAATTAATATTCACAAACATCCATCATACAATAAATAATTCCCAATTATTTATTTCCTCTATCTTTACAAGATATAATTCCAATTTCAAAATTCCTTTTGAAACATTTTTCGAACCCAATTTCCTCATGGAATAGATTCTCAAATCTTTATTCCCTCTGAAACATCCAAGTATCCATATTTAAGGTTTAAAATCATTTAAATACTTTATCCCTCAAAATACATTAAAACCATTTATATCAAATCTACTTACCTACTAAATTTAAAATATACATATACTTTTAAAAATATTTCGAATAAAACTGCTTAATGAAATATAAACTATTATCTTTAAAATAAGTTAAGTCATACTAGATTTTAAATAAAACTATGAAATCCTATACAAGTTTCATAGAAAACTTTGTTTGATTATTTTTAAAATAGAACCATTTTACAAAGTATAAATAATAATAATATTCTTTAAACATAGTTCTAATTACCCTTTTTAAAATAATTACTTCTATAGCTACTTTGATAAACGTTTTATTTTTAAAAATTCTTACAACTTAAAAATATTTCTTGAAATCATTCTTTAAATTAAACTCAAAACTCCTAACTTTACACATATCAACTTTAGAAACGTACTTGGCATCTCAGGAAAATATGCTTCCATTTTAGGATAACCCAAGAATTCTCTTTATCAATCAAATCACGATTTACCCAATTCAATTTTACGTTCATACCGTAAAATTCATTTCCATACTTTTAGAAATAGCTCCTTTTAATTTAAAGACACATTGCTATCTCCTGGAAATCACTTTCATATATACGTTTAGAATATTTAAAATAAGCTTTGAAAATTATTTAATTGAAAATAATACTTAAGGAAATATATATGGGTTTCCAAAGTATTTTTAAATAAAATTTAACTTTAAAAATAAGGTTATGAAATCAAATATTCATATTAAAATTTCCTTTTTAAAAACTTAATACTACTTTACCCTTTAATATTTGAATAAAATTAAAGACCATAATTACTTAATCAAATATTTGCTTTTACTTAAAACATTTTAAAATAATATTTCTTCCTAAAAATATTCTAAACTTAATTAACTGCAAATTTATATTTGAAAACTTTTCTTGGAAATAAAATTTCCAGGAGAAAGCACACTTCTCATCCTTTAAAAAAAATGTCGCTATTATTTAAACAATTCTCAATTCTCTTTGGAATCAAATTTCAAACACTTGAAATTCTCCAACCCATTTCTTGGATTTAATCTCTTTTAAAATTCTTTACTTAAGAATTTCTTTTATATTATTTAAACCCAATTCATCTATTTATATTTAAATTTTTCAGGTCATATTCTCCCAATCACAGCACAACATAATTTAAATTTAAATTTAATGCATCACAGCATATAAATAAAACACTGCATATCAGGCTCTAAATAAATTATCACAGAATAATAAATGATGTATATCGCAGAATATAAATTAATTTCTATTTGTGAGGGGTCCAGTTGGATCCCTCCAAACTGTTTTCCTGCATCCACAGATATTAGCACAACAACATATATCGATTCAATCATATTCAACCAATCAAACAATTCATTTAAATATCGACTATTTAAATTAACTAATACTCCAGATGTGAGTGAGATAAACTCGCCTTGGTTTCCGGCGAGCGTTCAAATTTAGATTAAATCGAAGGTGTTCGATCTAACCTAAATTTTTACTTGCTCGGAACGATTCCAGAACTACTCCACTACGTAGTACGCTTCTCTGCGATTCCAGCGTCGCCAGTTTCGACTGAATCTGATAATGTATGAAATAGATATGAATTTTATAAATTCCAATTTCAAATTTAAACAAATTTCTTTTAAATTTTAATTTACTTTTACCAAACAACATCAGCCTGTTACTTCAGCTAATCGAATCAAGGCCGCACGTAACAAAACCCTCAACTTCTTCCCTCCTTCCATCACGCGACCGTAGCAGGAAAAGAACCCAACACGCACAACACAAAACTCAACGTCGCACCCACCACGCTGCTCCGGAACTCGATCGGAGACCCACACATCAAAGATCGTCACGCCCACACCCTCTGGCCAGAAAATCATGACGCTCGATCGACTCTAGACATCGCAGTTCGTGTACAAACGTATACCCTTCAATCTCAATTTACTGACAACTCACTCAGAGATTTTCGATCATACCCGGTCGATATATAGAGCTTAGCGAGCTGTTCATTTTTGTTGTTGAAGATTTTTGAAATTAATTTGAGGATTAGGAGAAAACGAGAAAGAATGACGCACGAAATCAGCCATTGGAAACAAATGAAGATGGCGACTGAAATAACTAGGGTTTCGGCTCCTTAAGCGTGAATATATACGTATAACACATTATTTTAATATTTAATTCGCTTAAAAGTAAATTTTCACACGATCTCCAAATCACACGTGCCGCTTGGCGTTCCTAAGGTTTTACCTACGTTCCGAACACAATGGAACATGTTTCGAAGGCTAATTTGGTCGTATGCGCGAGTTACAGAAATAAACGATCAATTTTAAATTAAACCGATTAAAGTATTTTCTAAGCGTTTTAAGCTGCCGGGGTTAAACAACAACTCCGATTGCTACAAAAATTAAAATCTAATAATAACTAACTATTACGGATCCAATAGAATTGGTTTCGTCGAATTCCGAGACTGTATCCCGGAAGGCTATTTTAACTCGTCTATTAAATCGAGCGATTTTCTGAAATTATCAGAAACGCTTAAAATTTCACTTTTAAAATTTCATTAACTTAATAATAAATCATATAAAATTTATAATCACATTAAAAATCATTCTGGTTCAGTTTAAATCAAAATATGAATATTTGCATTATTATATTATTAAATTAATATAAAATTCCCAAATTCAATCTATCGACTTCTAATTTAATCCAACGGTCCAATATTATAATTCAAATTCAATTAGATTTAAAATACATTTTAGAACCTAATTTTATATCTATTTATACTCAGAATTACCAATTATCCCAATCCTAATGTTAAATTATTATTATTCAAGTTTCAATTAAATTACCGTATTCGAAATTTAACTAATTCTATTGACTTAACCAAAGTCTTTTTATTTAAAAATTCAAATTATAATCAATATTCAACATTTAAAATGAATTAAATGTTCAAATTTAGCGACCCTAAATTCCGGGTCGTTACAATTATTATTGATTTATTAGCCACCTGTTATTCTAGGGATGTCACATGATGCAGGTATTATGGGTAAGGATACCTAGGCACCACGATAGTTTACTTAGTATGGAGTCCCTCTTTTGATATTTTAGAGAAGCATATTATCGGTGTTATGTGCTAACTCTTTAGTTGCAAAGGTAGGTCAGGTATGATTCGTATATTCTCTATTCCATATGCTATATCGACTTTTATAGTATTTTGAGATTGTTTATCGCTCTCGCCAGACTATTTTTTGACTCGAGGTTTTATGTTTTACTTCTTATTGTCTCAGGTACTTTTAAATGAGTAGACTAAAGAGCAAGTTTGGATGACATATGGAGTTCTTCAAATGCACTAGTGGGAGGTGACATTTACTTATACTTATATTTGAGTTTGTTATTGCATATTCTGATGTATTACATAATGGAGCTCGATATTGCTTGACTTACTACCGGTAGAGACAGTTTACCAGTTGAACAAACTCTATTATTGTTTTATAATTGTATGAGCATAAGTACTCGGATTTTATGGTACATGTAGTTATTACTGTCTTGCTTGTTTTATATCTGTGATGACTATTATATTTTATTCGATGTGTTGTGAAATATACGACATGTTATGTGATTGATTGATGTTTCTTTCTACTTTCTTCTCTTCTATCTTCTCTACTTTTTTCTTTCCTTTAACAACAATTCTGCATCGGTGGTGTTGGGCGGTCGTCACATTTGGTATCAGAGCTTAGATTACATTATCAACCTGAGTTGATAGCGTAAACTAGTAGGGATAGGGTAGGAGGTATTGCCTTAGACTAGATCAAGAGTGTAAAATATGAGAGAGTTCATACTTATTATATATTTTGGTTTTAAAAACTATATAATAGTATGTAAGTTGTATTGCATACTCAAACACAACTAATGCAGTTTTCTTTATGAGAGATCGTTCATCCTTACTATAGAATTGGAATGATTTGACATACTAGAAATATTGCTATTGACTCTATCTTCGAAGTTGAGGAGTGAACAGGATCGGGGTAACTAACTTTGATTTATAGAATATGTTCACAGAGATGATGTGAACCATTCTCTATAATGTCCAAGTTGCTTTAGATGACTATGGTGCATAAGTGCAAATTCCTAGAGTTAACTTTGTCGAATAGTATCAAGATTACGTGAGTCTAGGAAGCAGACAGTTCCATGGAACGGATTCGGCTATTGAAACGCAAGATTGGATGGCTACTTGTAAGAGCCTCTTCGATGACTCGAAGTTAGATGATGCAATGAGGTAGAAATTAACCTCTAGATAACTCCAGGGATGAATAATGAACTAGTGGAGTGGCTTTATAGCCTAACTCCTGAGGATCAATTTACTTGGGATTAGTTCATAATTCGCTGCGACGAAAATTTATCTTGACTTTTCAAAATTCGTTGTTGGTTAGGAATTTTGCCGGTTTGAAGTAAGGCAGTATGTCTATGTAGGAGTATGTGGTCGAGTTCAACATGCTATAGAGGTACGGTTTATTTTTTTCCATTGATGCTCCATACAAAAAAGATGGCAATTTATCATTGGGTTGAGTGATCTTCTTGGAAAGCGATTGATGGTCATATTGATTAGAACTTTGACAAGTTAATTGAAGAGGCTTTGTGATGTGAGAGCCTATACCAAATGTAAAAGAATTGTCTTGAACCAACCGAGTAGGGACGAACCATGAAAGCATATGCATTGATTGTTGTTCCAATTTCATCGAGTGCTCCATTGATGAAAGAGAAGGGAAATGGCATTACCATTTAAAGTATGCTTTCCACCTATGGTTTTTCTATACGTTTTTTATATGACGTTGAGGCTTCACATTCCTTTATATCTAATGATTTGATAGAGAGATTGGGATGAGGCTCAAGATAGTTAACCGAATTTTAATTGTGATGAACCTATTTAGGGCTCACCCAGCCTATACATGGATTGTCGAGACTTTGTCTTGTTGAGTCATGGATGTTTTTTTTTGCTATTGATTGTTTGGGGGTTTAATTGGTTTGGTATTATTGTCTAGAATGGACTGGCTGATTGGGTACGAAATAATGGCGGATTGTGAGAAGCTGTTGGTGACGAATGGGGCTATAGAGGAGTGAACAGTAGTGACTGGATGCCCGCAAAGGATGAGGTTATGGATAGCTTTCTATATTTGCTCGATATTTCACATGATGAGTTGTCATCTATGCCCTGTAGCTAGCGAGTGCTTGGCAATATTCGACGAACTGACCGGATTACCACCATATAGGGACCGAGTTCCGTATCAATTAGGTTAGAGGTGTTAGAATAGTAGTTATGCCTTTAAGGCATATGATGCCCAAAGAGCAGAGAAAATTCAAAGGTGCAAGTGGATGACCAATCGAGACGAGGTTTCATTCATAAGAGTATATTTGGGTAGGATGCACCTATAGTGTTCGCCACTAAGGTGGATGGCTCTTTGGAGTTGTTTGTTGACTGTCATGAGTTGAATGAGATGATGATCAAGTATCCATACCTGCTGATTGATGTCTTGTTCGATCAGCTCCGTGGTGCTAGCATGTTCTCTCAGTTAAACTTCATGATGGATTTCATCAACTAAGCGTATTTAGAGATAGTGTGTCGATGAAAGCATTTTGTATGCTTTTTTGATTTTAATTGGTTGGTGATGCTGTTTGGGATAACCGACGTGCCAACATATCTTATTAATATCATGGATAGATTTCGAGGGATTACTTGAGTAAGTTTGTGCTCCTACTCGTTGGCAAGACTTTCGCCTACTCATGGACGAAAAACACAAGGCATGATTGATGATTGTATTATAGGTGTTGAGAAGACACCAATCGATGATGAGATTTTTTGAATTATCACTTCTGGAGAAGGAAAGTAAGTTGCTTGGGTCATGATGTCTCAGAATAGGACATCACTATAGATCCTGCAAGAACTGACCCAAGAGTGCTATAGATTAGAAGTTCTCCTTAGATTAACAAGATGTTATATACATTTTACCAATGATTTCTCTAAGGTAGCCGCATCGCTGACAGATTTGATGAAAGAGGACCAGATTTTTATTTGAGACACGAGGTGCGCACATGCTTTGGTAAGTCTGACCGTGAGGCTGACGAGTGCATTAATGTTACTCACTTCGAGAGGGAACGAGGAGACGATAGTACACACATGCATGTGGTACTTAACCAGGTGTGGCATTGATATCGAAAGGTAAGGTTGTCACATGTTAATTGACAATTTTAACCACACGAGAGGAAGTATCCAACTCCTTTTTTGGAGTTAGTGGTGATAGTGTTCACTTTATGTATTTGGAGCCACTACCTATAAGGAGAGAGGTTTGAGTTATTCAGTGATCCAACATAATTGAAGTACAACTTCTACGAGAAGGATCATAACCTTCACCAGTAGTGATGGTTGGAATTCTTAGCTTTTTAGGACTTTGACATTTCCTATACATCCGTGATGGAAATGTAGATATTGATTCTTTTAGTGGAAGCCATACCAGATTAGGATAAATATTCCTAGAGTGGGCATTACTCGAGTTTATCGTTAGTTATGACTTCACAACCCGATGAGAGCTACGACCAAAGGTGATGGCTAGTCCGACCATTAGAACTATTTTGATTCAGCAGATCGGTACTAGTCGGAGGCGTGAAGCTAGGCTAGTGGAGAATATGGCTAAGTTAAAGGAACGAATAGTGTCTTTGGAGATGATGCATTGCAGATGCGACTGAGATTTTTGGTTCCATAGGGATGAGAGATTGCTTATTCTTGAGTAGTTGGAACAGATATCCATAGGTTGCATCAATGGATTGAAGAGGACTGAGGATAATATGATAGCATTTGAGTCACAGTCGATTGATTGGTGAAGAATGCAAGATTTGTATTCCTTAAGTTTAGTAGAATGACATCCGAATTTGTTAAGCTATCTATGGAATGGATAATGTGATTCTATTGTGTGCCAAGAGTATTGTAAGTGGACAAAAACCATTGTTCATCAATGGGTTTTGGGAGAACTAACAAGAGATGCTGGGAAATATGGTACCAAATCGACTAGATGATATCGGGACTGAACCAGGAACTTCAAGACCTCGCAAGCCTATTCATATCGATAAATGTGATATAAAACAAGTTGGGAGGAAGGCGGTGGAGTATTAAATTTTTAGTAAAGTAAAAGAAATGGCGATAACATATGTAAGTCTGAGAAGTGCATGAGGACCACTTGTTCAGAGCTCTTCATCTGGTGAGATTTCATTTTTATCATCGGCTTTCATATTGGATATCATATTTAATGTCTTAAACTAGATATCATAATGTCCTACATGCTAGGGTAGATATGATGTAATTTTTTGATATTTGATCTTAAATATGCATGTTTGATATTTGGTTGTTGGCATTTGACAATAAAGCTTATGCTCATATGGTTGTTAGGCATGCGAGATAGCTATGTTTTGATATAGAATGTTTATTTAGGATGATTTATACATACATACATATATATATATATAATTTAGTATGTTTAAATACATGATGATGTTACATTTGTGTTTAATCCTATTTTTTGAGTACATATTCGGGTACATGGAAGCAAGTGTTGGCTATTTGGATGCTTGCTCGCTTTTATTCGCATCTAAATGGTATGCTCTTGCTATAAAAGAGGTATGTAACATTTATAGTGTAGACTTGAGTATATATACTTGGTTATCCTCGAAAAGGAAATGCCTTAGATATGAGATGCCTTAGATAAGTGATGTGTATATATATGTATGCATGTATGTATATTTTTGTTCTATTGGGATTTTTCTAGGATCTAGCCGTACAAAGGAGGTGCTTCTGAAATTTTTTTGGAATTTGAGGGGCCTTAAAGGCCTATAGGTTTGGAGATGTTCTTCTTATTTTATGATTTGGATGAAATCTTTTTAAGGATGGAAGGAGATAGACTCGTATTTTAATGATAGGACATTAAATAATGGATTTAAATATTGAATCATCAATTAATTGAAGGCCTAAAAATATGATTTTTCGCATACAGCGGAATCAGGATTCGAGACCACTTCCTTTGAGTTTGGATTGACGTTGCGAATTAAAATATGTATAAGCATCGCTATATTTGAAGATCGGGTGATCCGATGACCGAAACATTCTTCGAAATATGCAAAATTATCGTCGTGGTATGTAGTATTAGATAGTGATGGGATTTATAAATTGAGACAGGAAAAATGAGGTGATGTACGCAGAAGAGTTTTGCTATGATTGGATGTGTCACGTGTTCGTACGAGCTCAAAACGTACTACGGTTTATTTGAGAATTCAAATAAATAAATAATATTATAGATTAAGATAATAATCATATAAACCATCTAATTCATATCTCTCTCTCACTTATTTCCATTTTACTGTTCCATTAAAATCATAGCCACTCTCCCCAATCCGCTTCAAAAATTAAAATCTTGAGAACTACTCAATGATAAATCACGAAACTAGACCCATCGAGGTTGTATTGAGGAAAGCTTCGTGTTTACCTTAAAGGTTGTCTTGAGGCTAATCTAGGGTTTAATCTTAATGCAGTTACAGGTGGATTCAGGCGAATCGGAAAGTGGCATTGCAATTCTCATGCGAAAGGAAGAAGATGACGATGACTTGGGAACATGCAGCTAGAATTGGTGAGAGCGACACTGCCTTATTGCCATGTGTCCCACCAAGTCAAGATTTCCCAAAGGCGACCAAGGTCCATTTTGTCGAGTCCGTAAAGGATAGATGGCATAATGGAACATGTTGGCAAAAGCAGCTCACGATTTCGATGAGTAACGGTTGAGATCAGGAAGATAGAAGTACTGAAGGGATGGGTTTGGTATACAGGTGATTCATGCAAATGTACAGGGAAGATTAGGTGTTTATTTGGGGAAGAAAGGTAGTTAGCGAATTGATTGTAATTAATTAATTCGATTAATTATCATTTTTTGTTTAATCTACATCTTTTCATAGGAGTTCCGTTTTGGATGCGGTTTCTTTCATTGCACTCATAATGAAGAGTTCTACGCCTTGCCATTGGTTTGGATAGCTTTTATTGAGGTTAGTGATATTATCTCACACCATAATATGGTTTTTAGAATAATATTAAAATGACATTTTGAAATGGTTTCCAACTTTAAAATGTGATTTTAGTACACTTAAACACATATTTGATTTTTATAAAAGAAAATAAAAATGCATTAAAATGGTTTTATATCAGATGTCACATTTTTCCCATTGATATGCTATTTATAGGACTAGATTTGGGCTATTTTATATCAATTCCCCATTGGTTAATATAGATGCATTATATATGTTGTGTGTATATTATATTTGATGTATGTATGCTCATTGGTTGCATGTATGCTTGTTGTTTCTTTTGGTCAAAAATGCTGACAAATCGAAGATTAACGAAAGGGAATATCCCATGCGTTGAGATTTCGTACCTATTGATTGAAACCCCAAACGGATGGGATAAACTATAGAATAGTATTGGGATGTGTATCGACTAATCTGAAGAGGGAAGATGATGGACTTGGATAGGAGTCAGAATTTAGAATGGATGTCAGACGTTTTTATTTGGTTTGTACATATCCAGTTTTGTTTAAGTACATGACCAAAGTTGTTTGTATTGACCACTGTAGAGTAGTCAATGTCCATCATTATTGATGATCATCAATTTGGTAGATCTTTGACATGGACGGTGATGAGGTTTCAAGAAGCTCGATATGATGGTTTGTTCGTGTAGCCGACTCTAGGTCTTGATGTTATTATTATACGATGAGTCCTTTTTGTGCATGGGATTAGGGTGAGACTTCCCAGATAGGGAGTGGGAGCTCTATAAATCATGTTGGGGGTGTTGGCTTAATCGATTGGTGGTCGAGGGCGATGTAACAACATGATAAAAGCTTCTAATCTTTGGATGGTGACTCGTGTAGGGAGTAGGCTTTGAAGATGGCGGCTTGGTATTGGAGGGAGTCATAGAGAAGAGGAACGTGCGAGGATTCGTTAAGAATAATGAAAACTAGACTGAGAAAAGGGTGGGCTAGGATACATGTGCTAAGGGATCATCAATACTTAGAATATTTTCTATTATACTCGAAGCACGGGTATTATAAGTGGGGATGCCCATGGATCAATGAGTGGATCTACATAGCCTAAACCAGTGGCTTTGCGTCTAGTGTCTAACTTTAGGCTACGATATACATAACTAGCTTTAGGCATTGAGATATGAGAGTACAACTGAAAACCAGGATTTCCATTTGTCCCCAGCAGTAAGGAGGCCATATGATTTATCATTTATCCATAGTACATTGAATGACAGTTAGTATTATTTGATGCATGTTATGTTTGTTATGGGTTCTTTATTACCCACCTATAACTCTAGGGATGTGACATGATGTAGGTATTGTGAGTTGGGATACCTGGCACCCCAATAGTTTACTTTGTATGGACTACCCATTTTGATGATGTAGAGTAGCATATTATCGATGTTATGTGCTAACTCTTTGGTTATAGAGATGTGTCAGGTACGTTTCGTATACCCACAGTTCCACATATTATATCGACTTTTATAGTACTTTGAGATTATTTATCGCTCACACCAGACTTTTGCCTGGCTCAAGGCTTTATGCTTTACTTCTTATTATCTTGGGTACTCCTAAATGAGTAGACTAGAGAGCTGGTGTGGATGGCATATGGAGTTCTGCAGATGGACTAACAGGATGTGACGTTTACTTATATTCAAGTCTGTTATTTCATATTCCGCTGCACGACATTATGGAGTTTTGACAGTGTTTGAATTACTATTATTAGAGATAGTTTATCAGTTGAGTTTATTTATAAGTTTCATAAATTCTATTATTGTTTTGTAATTGTATGAGCTCATGTACTTAGATTTTTTGGTTCATGTAGCTATTACTGTCTCGTCTATTTTATATCTGTGATGAATATCATTATGTCATTTGATGTGCTATGAGATGCATGACCTGTTATGTGATTGATTGATATTTCTTTCTCTTTTCTTCTCTTCTATATCTCTTCTTTACTTCTTTTCTTTTGTTTGACAACCTCCTGCATCGGAGGGTAGGGCGGTGATCACATGCTATTCCTCATCTAAATGCCTCATGGTACCAACCAACATAGTCTCTATCAGAGACGCATTGCCAAAGTTCAGTAGCAGAATTTCATAACAACATTCTTAATGTACCATATGCTTCCAAAGCGTTAGTGGAATTGCCCTATCGGCATAGAGCAGTGTAATGCATTTTTATTAGCTATCAAGGCAAATTAGAGCACTTCAGCAAACAACATAATCTGAGTTAGCAAGCATCTAACAAGATCGTGCTCATTTCAACATTTGCAAATCAAATTATCTCATCAAAATCAAATCATTCATAAAATTATCCCATCATAATCAAGTTGTCCGACCTAAATTCAAGTCAATCTATATTATACAATCAAATGCGCACAGATTAGAGGCACATGTTAGAACTCTAGGGTGGAAGTTAGATTCAAGGAAAGATGTCAGCAATCCTTGTAATTTCTTTTTATCTACAAAAAGGAAATGATCGTAGAAGAAGAAAGGGATCAAAAATTTTATACTTGAATAATTTATTGCTGTAAAAGCTGTAAAGAAAATCTCCATTATTTTTTATGCTTGTAGTGGGAAAGAATTTAAAATATTGCTTAATTTGACCCGTGGATGTAGGATTCCTTAACATCTAAACCATGTAGATCTCTTATGTTCTTCGCTTTCCAGCATTTTTTGTCTAACTTAGTGATAATCTTCTTAGGTATTTTAACAAATAATAAATTTTCAACCTCATAATTGAAGAAACTAGGGCGGCTTACGACAAGATAAATGAGAATTGAAAAAGTGGATAGCCAAGTAGGTGTAGCCGAATAGAAACTGCCTAATAGAGTTCTCCTAACTGCAATAGGCAGGCAGGAATAGCCAAGTAGGAGTAGCCGAATTGACACCCATGGGCTATATCTTACTATCTTTTGAGCCACATATCATTGTATTTTATATCTCAATCATTGTATTAAAGATCTATAAGAAGAATAATGAAAAATGATAGTGGATATAGGCACATTCTGACAAACCACTATAAATCTTTGTATTCTATACTTTATTTTCTACATAACCTATAAGTGATAAAAATCAATCATAATACAAATATAGCAGTTGTGTTGTACACTCCATATTCATGGCATACAACTAATCGATTAGAGGTGTTTGTCTAATTTTTATCCAAATATTGTTGATGCTTGCACTATGAAATAATTCTCAGCATGCCTTTAAGTTCAAATAACAAGGTTGGTGTTACTAGTGGGAATGTAAGGAATGCCCACATCTTAACCAAACAACCATCAATCAGGATGGTCATTCAAAAAGCACTCTGGTGCTAGTAGTCATAATTAAAAAGATAGCCTAGACAGAGTAGTGGCCAAGCCAAATGAATGTTTCACTGCCCAACACAAGAAATGGTTGACCAACTCATGACATGCTTGGGGCAGGCGTGAACTATTGTCCCAACACTTAAACACAAGGGCGATCCCAATTTAGGGGATCCAGCAGACAAAAGGGATTGCACTCTGACAATTAATTCGATTAAGAAGGTTCGACCTGAAGCTAGACCTGGGAAACGGTTCGACACCGAACCAAAAAGAATGATGTCGAACTAGGGATAGCTGCAGCAAATTTTTCTTATTCTCTCATTGAAATTGTGCTCAATGGAGGATAAAATGATCACTGGAATTGATTTATGAGCCATAATCATACCCGTAGCTAAGGATCAAGTCATTGTAAGGATGATGAAGGAAATCATCCCTCCCCCCTTAATGGAAAGGCCGATCTATCATTGACAGTCTCCTAAACTAGAGGATAGGATGCCTCGAATCATTAGACAATTTGTTCAAAAGTGAACAAGTGAAGTGAGGGATTGGATCTTAGCTTAATGATACCTTCTCCCTGCATATAGGACTACTAGGGACCCTAAAGATTTCAAAGTTCCTACTATGGAGTCATATCAAGGACTTACTAATCCCGTAGTGCATTTACAACGGTATGCCCATAACATGCTGGTAAGTGAAGCTATTGAAGAAGCCTTGTGCAAGTGCTTCCTCTAGCTTCGTCGGACTTAGCTACTATGTGGGTTTGTGGTTGACCCCTATGCTCAATTCATTCTTATATGATGCTAACGAAGAAGTTTATTAGTTTTCAAATACATATTAAACAACCAAAAGATGAGTATTCATCATCTAATGTGAAGCAAATGAAAGATGGTAGCAATACTACCTATCCTAGTTAAATGCTGCAGTTGCTAGAATTCAGAACACAAATGAAAGGTTCACCATGATGACTTGTATAGTGGGGTGCACCTAGGAGCGAAGATTACTAAGAGATCAATAATGGAGAAGCCAACCACTTAGAGGAGGAAAATATGCTAGCTTCTCTCTTAGCTAACTATTTGAAAATAATGTAGCATTCCTTAGATTCATGGAGCAAGCAGTGCTAGTGCAGGTCCAAAGAGACTGAGTTTGAAATTTTATTTCCAAACCATCCAAGGAAGATGGTATGGCAGGAAGGAGCCATGAGATTCTGGACTTCCAATTGGCTAAGGCTCAACCAAATCGGATCGGTGCAATACTAATCAATACCAAATCGATGATTTAGTCCATGTCGCCTATGTCGGACCAAGGAGGATATCTTACCAGAAGTCAATGTCGATGTTGGAACCATACACTTTCTATTGAAACGAGACCATTTTAGTTCATACCAACTAGTACATAGGTGGTTGATTCATTACCGGAGGGCACACCAAGCAAACTAAGGAAGCATTCCAGTAGCGAGAGAATATCTTTAGGTAATTTGTCTAGTTAGGCAAGTAAAGAAGGAGATTAGAGCTTGAAAAGATGAACCACGGTCAGTTCACTCTGACCATCAAATATGCAGTCAACCCCTATATTTTAAGACACTAGTTTTGAAACAATGCATTGGAAAAACTAACCCTCGAGCACTATATTTAGTGTATGGAAGTGGTTGGAGCTATGAGGGAGAGGATTTTGTTGTTTTCTTCTATTTATGTTATACGTAAAGACTATTTGGTTTAGTCGTTTGGGGAACTAATCCGTTAACACTTAGATATCAAGCAAAAGGATGGACTAATGCCAACTGGCTTGAAAACGAAAAGCCTTGGAAAGGAGACATTTCAAAAGATGGGGCAATTTTCCATTTTCATCGCTTATAAACTCAAGAAAGAATCTATTTCGCCATTGGAGAAGTCAAGCATTGCAATAAACCAAGGAGTGTCAACAACCATAATGATTGGAATTGAAAAACATTGCACATTCAATAAGATTTATGGTCATGAGGCCAATGGACATAGATAAATCTCACAGGTATGCTCTGGGTAGAAACACTAGGGTACTCCATCGAGAATTCCATAAAATCCAAACCATAGTCCCTCAACGAAAATGAGGAAAGAGTGTAAAACAAGCTTAGCGGCACAGTGTTAGATCAACCCATGGACAATAGAGCATGTCCTCCAACTAGATACCTTAAGTTATATGTTCATGAAAATTGTAAGGAATAGAGTGATTAGGTAGTGGAGCATAAACTTCCCGGCCCACGAGACAAAGTCAACTTCATACAAATATGAAGCATGATATAACAGAGACCGAATATCCCCATAGAATGCATGCAGGGATAACAATGCAAGGACTTAATTTGGTGAATAAATTTAAAATGATATTTAATAAAAAATACCTAAGTCTATAAAGCATAAGTAACACTATACCACCTGACTATGAGACACTCATGAAAATGGGAGAAATACTAATGGCTGGGCAAAAACGAATGTTCTTGATTCATACTGGTTGAATATACCTTTTACCTTGTAGGCTAAACCAAATGATAGATTATGGTACACTAATAGCATGACGGGAAATAGTTGGATGCAAAAGAATTCGGAATATGGACACTATATGACCATAGCAACCTTTAAATGGTTATGAACCAAGGATTTTGGAAGTTCTAAGTTAGTAGAGAACGGTTGGCATCCTACTTAAAAGAGAAAATGGTCAAAGGCTTTGCTTAAGGTGCAAGAATGCTATGTGTTAAGCACATTCAACGGGAGGAAAATCTAAATGCTGACATTTTGGGAAAAATTGGCTTGCTCGGGAAAAGGATTGCTTTTGGGTTGGTCCTTGTGAAAACTTTACTTTTAAACGAAATAAAGCAAGGAAGGTAATGTGCAATGTAATTGGGTACACCATACATGACGGTCTCATATACAGAAGGGTTTTAACTAACCTGCTACTAAGATGCATGGCTGCAAGAAAGGCTAAGGAAATATCAGATAACGTTCATCAAGGCAGTCGAGGAGAACACAATAGGGGTCAAAACATTAAAAAGGAAGTCAAACGGGCATCGGTCTGAATGGATAATTTCTAGTAGCTATGGGTGGAGCTGAGTATGAAATAGTGATTGTGAATTACTTTATCGAATATGAAGTTCCACTCCAGATGATCTTAGATAACGGGTCAGTTTGATAGTCCAAAATTCACCAACTTCTATCGGCAACACAACATCAGGAAAAGCTTTTCTAAGGTGCCTCATTCGTAGGCAGTGGATAGGTTGAAGAAGTTAATATGTTTTCCAAAAAATCTCATAAAGAAGTATTTGGAAAATTATAAGGGAGTCGGATGGATGAGCTACCATTGGAATTTATACATACCGTACTTCCCTCAAAACAACAATGGGATATACTCCCTTTGCTTTGGCCTATGATTTATTGGTTATGCTTTCCATTGAAACTATAGTCTCATATTATAGGGTAATCCACTGTAGGGAATGAGGAACTACTAAACATGTCCCAAGATCTAATCGATAAGATATGGGACGATGTTGCTTTAAAAATTGTGATGCTCTAGTAGAAAGTGGTAAACAATATAACTCTAGGATAGAGCACACCCGCTCCGAAAAGAAAACCTACTCCTATGAAAATTTTCCCTTGGCCTGGGGGCACCCTACCTGATCTAGGAAAGTAGATTTAATCAATAAGTATCCAGGGAATGGAGTCTACATTCTCATCACCATGGAGGGAGCAGTATCCGGGAAAACATGAAGTGCTAAAAACCTTTGTTTCATTTTGGTGCACTGACTATTGCAACTGCATGGATTAAGAATATGTATATAATTAATTGCCATAATATTACCGAACCCTATGGATAGGGTGTATGAAATCATGGTAGATGGTCAGCGCTGCCAAACCACCACAACAACAACCATCATATGCTAAATAAAGTCCTCAGTTTCTAGGACTATACTACAAGGCCGTTGTGTACTGGGGGAGCCTTACTCTAGTGCATCATGGAAAGCCTAGAAAAATCTTTGGCCGGCAGTATGGTGAGCCCAATCAGCTCATGGTCAGGACATGACCACCAAATGGGTGCTCATCATTGACGATCGACCCAAACTTCTTTGTTGGTAATAGCGAGCCCAATCAACCGTTTGGAAATACGGTCAAATAGCTGTTCGCCATTGATGATCGGCCCAAACGTCTTTGCCAGTAATATCAAACCCGATTATCCTATGGTTAGGACGTGATCGCCAAATGGATGTTCATCATTGACGATTGGCCCAAAAATCTTTGCCTGTAATTGCGAGGCTGATTGGCCCATGGTCATGACGTGACCGCCAAATGGTGTTCACCATTGATGATCGATCCACACTTCTTTTCCAGGAATGGTAAGCCCGATCAATTCATGGTCAGGACATGATCGACAAATGGGTGTTTATCATTTATGATCGGTCCAAACTTGTTTGCCAATAAGGACGAACCCGATCAGCCCATGGCAAGGATGTGATTGCCAAATGGATGTTCGTCATTGATGATTGGCTCAAACTTATTTACCGGCAATGGTGAGCCTGATCTGCCCATAGTTTGGGCATGATCGTCGAATGGGTGTTCACCGTTGACTGTTGGCCCTAAGATTTATCGTCGGCAGTGATGGCCTAGAGTGATCTCTAATCGGGTGTCCATTATTGATGATCAACTACATGCTGCTAGAATGGCTATGGAGTACCTGACTTACATGTGATCAGGACATAACTGCCGCCTAGTTGGTTCACCCCCAACGATTGACTATAGATTTTTGTCAAAGGCGAATAGCGGAGCTCGCTCATAGTAAAACATGACTTTCAATCGAGCGGTTCAATACAAGCAATCGATACTAGAATTGGGGACAAGGACAACCAATATACTGATACTAGGACAAGCTTGTATGAAGTGCACATAGAATATATGATTGAAAAAAAACAAGGATACATGGAACTGGATTACAAAGACACTCCACCAGAGATCGCTCACCTTAGAAAACTTGTTAATGATTGATCCTATGCAAATATGTCCGTAGCAAAGGAAAAGTTATTAGAAGGGCTAGCAAAATAACATATATCTACTTCACCAATGTTCTCACCATGTCAAACTTGTCGGTGATGAACCTTGTACAAGTATGTGAGGAAGTTATAAAAGATTGCTAACATGCTAATGACTAAGCAAGGACACTATACAAATGTAATGCAATAACTAATCCTGATCAAGTATGCTAATTTCTCTTATAATTTCTATGAGAGGCATATGCGCTTGTTTAAGTATTCAAACATGAAATATATAGTATGGACCAAGGAAAGCATCAGTCATAGAATAGTATACTTTATTGAACTTGTGGGTGATTGATTCTATACAAGTATGCATGATAGCAACAAGAAAGGTTAATAATGGAACAAGCAATAAAATGAATTGAACATATCATGATTACTAGCTAGGAAAAGGAGAATATGGGTATAGACAAATATCAGACATAACAAAACAAAAACATAAAAAAAAGATTACCTTCACAACATAAGCGCATGATCACCCACATTTGAAACTTCAGCAGAAACCAAGCCTAGCCAAACTTTTGATGATTGACCTATACAAGATGCATGGTGGTGATGAAGGAATCACTAGTGGAATGACTTGGCAATCATGTGGTAAGATACCTTACATCGCAACCTCCGGTCTTAATTCGCCAAACTACAATCAATGCAACAAAATACGCCTCGTCAAGTCCACATGCCATAGAACCACTGTATATTCTGTCCTTAGGGAACCTTGGCATTCTTAGAACATACATAAGATGACATGCATCTCTTAAGACATGGGGGTAAGGCGGTTGAACTACAGGGAGCAAAATCCTACAAGATAAAGATGAAAGTCGATAGGAGATCATACCAGATGATTATACTCCAAAAAAAAGAATGAATTGCGAATGTCACACCGATAAAGGATGTCTTGGAAAGATCAACAAGCTTTTCCATGGTGAATAAGGCTCTATAAAATATTAACAGTGAAAATCCTAACAAAAGGACGAGAATGAGGATATAGATGTTTAAGGTTCGAGATAACCATCATATGAGAAAGAAAGATGAGTTTAGATGGAACAAAGCACACTTTGTATTCTACAAATGCATGCTTTGTAGGCGCAAGTGTTGTGGGCATTTTCACCTGCATCGTTGTGAATATAAGAAGGCGTTAAGGAGCATATAAACGGCTAGAAGGTGCGTAATAAAAGCATCACCATGTACTCACAAGGGCAAGGTGAAGCACTAGCGACAAATTTGGCATAGTCAGAAAATATAATCAAGGAAGTTGTAAAATGTTTCTAAAGTTAGGACGTGCACTTGGTCGAAACCGCATCTAATCTGAGCTAATAATTGCAAGATATTATCATCTTCAAATATGTCGACTACTTAAGTCACTCGGAGCCCACCTTGGAAAGCTACTGCTTAATTCAGGCAAATGGAACGTTTATAAGCATAAGAATACTTTACTCAATGATATGAAGCTACTGATTCAAGTTTCATTCAACCCTGACTTGAATTGAAGCAGTTATGGCATAAAAGCTTGTGTAGCACAGTGATAAAGACTTGTGCCTTTTAACCACCACTTGGGTTCAACTCCTGACATGCACATTATTTTTGTGGAGCATGAGGAATTGTCCGGTAGGGAATCTGCGTCCCTGACCATTTCCAATGTAAGGTTGGACAAAGACCCATTCGGTACCCCTTTGGATATCGAACAAGAAATCTTATTTGGTATGCATATTACTGAACAAGATCACCTTCACAGTTAAGAGCGGTAGCATTGTTTAAAGAACCGGACCAATGAGGTATGTGAACACTGAGCCACACCTATAGAAGCACCAATGGAACCCACCAAATCAAGCACCAAGGGAACCCACTAAACCATTGAAGGGGAATCATGAACTTGTTCAACACAAGATGACCACATGCATTCCACCGTACTAAACTACCCCAGACAGAGCTCCTAGCCGAACTAGACATTGCATATATGGAATGAAATATGTATACATTCGGAAACTGTGGGTTATATTCTTAATACCCAAGTATATTCCATTTGGACTAGATATACATGGAAACTTCCTAACTTTATGAATTAATGACACCACTCTTCACTCCTATAAATACCAAAGCATCCAACAATAATGAGGTTAGATTTTGGAACGCTAAGCTTACGACAGCAATGGGAAACAAGTTAGAGGCTAGCAGGAACAACTAGTTGGACTTTCCAAACAAGATCTGACTCGAAAGACAACCTAGCAGGAGCTCCCTAAATGGAGCAGCTTAGCAGGTTCTTTATAACAAGATCCACCTAGTAGAAACAGTCTGGCAGGAACAGTCTAGCATGAACAACCTAATAGGAACTGCCTAACAAAGACAGCCGAACAGGAAGAGGCGGGTAGGAATAGCCGAACAGGAATAACCGAACGGACTTGCTTGGGCTATATCTTACTACCTTTTGAGCTACATATCATTGTATCAAAGATTTATAAGAAGAATGATGAAAATGGACAATGGACGTATGCACATTCTATCTGAACCACTATATCTTTGTGCTTTTTACTTTGCTGCAACTTATTTTCTACATAACCTATAAGTGATATGCTCTCTAAAAATCAATCATAATACAAGTATAACATCTATGTTGTATGCTCCGTATTAATGGTTCTACAACTAATCGATTGGAAGTGTTTGTCCATTTTTTATGCAAACAAAGTCTAAATTATTGTAAATCGAATGCAAATAATTTTAAACAAAATCTTAATTTTATTTAGTTTTTTAAATAAAAGATTTGATTTTATTTTTAACACACACACAAACATACACAATGTATATGTTTATCATACACATATAAGTGTACAGTGCAAGTGCAACATATAGAAGTGTACATGATTTAATGTGTATGTATATAATATTGGGATTTACAATGAAACAAACACATTTTTCCGTTTATATAAATATTTATTATCCATAATTGATTTATTATTCACACACACATAAACATAAACATAAACATATACATATATATATATATATATATGTATATATATATTGATTTTTAAATTTGTTGAACAATTCTAAATATTTAAATTGATATTTGATATATCATAAGATAGTTTTAAATTTAAAAATAAAATTTAGATCTAAGATAAAAAATCGAACCCATATTTTAAATTCGAATATCAAATATTGATATGTTTACACCATACACTATGCATATATACATATATTTAAATTAACATTTAAATATTTAATACGTAATTTTAAAATAATTATTTATGTAGTAATAATAAGTAAATATAGATTACATATGTTAAAAAATTATTTCCGTCCAAACATTTAATTGAAAATAATTTTTTTATTAATATAAATCTGTATGGATCTATATATAATAAATTTCTACTTTTTTAATTATACTAACCCGTATGGATTTGAACAACACCATTTTAATAATGTAAATCTGTACTGATTTATATTAAAAGATATTTTTTAAACATATATAATAATTAAAATAAAATAAAATATATTTGATAATTATTATCAATTTTAGAGTTAAATATATATATGTTTAATATAATTTTTCAAAAAAAAATATATGCATATAAATTAATGGATTAATTTATATTATACATACATATATACACACTAACCACAAAATTTATATCTAAATTTTAATAACTTATAAAAAAAATTTAATTGAAAATTTATTTTTATAAAATAGTAGAAAGTATATATTTATGGTTGACATGTCAATAAGGTTTTTTTTGTCAATTTAAAAGTTTACATATGTATGACGGATCACACAACAATTACGTATATAAATTCTATAGTAAATAGTGTGTAAACTAAATAAACATCAAATATGAATGTGAAATAATTATAAAATTTGAACTTTACGCGAACGTATCAGAGCACTTTGAATGTTGAAAAAATCACATTAAGATCCAATCTAGACTCTTCTAGAAATACAGCTAACTAGAAGAGAATATCACACTTTTGAAATTGATTTTATTTGATTTTATTTAATTTGGAAATTTATAGGGTAAAGCTCTATAGCTTACGGCCAAGAGAGAGGTAGGGTGGAGGCCAATAGTAAAATGAAAAAAAAGAAAGGAGGTTTGGTTTACAATAGAAAAGAGTAAAATGTGGAGATCAAGATCTCTTTGTTTACCTATTATTTTGCCAATTCAATCAAAAAAATACCTCTCCTCCTTGTTATGGCTAGTTAAAATACGGATACAATGGGCCCATAAAACTTCCAAATCAAATCAGGATTTATTCATTTTAAAACCAGTTTAAATATTTATCTATATCATATATTGTTATATACATATATAACTTTTCTATACATACTTTATTTAAAACTAATTCAAATAGATCTAATATTTAATATTTCATAAATATTAATTTATAGAATTAATTTATAGAATTTATAATTTAATTAAATCATGTGATATTTTAGAGTATCTAACGTTACGGTTGTGTGACTCAAAAGTGTAAATTTAGTCAGCAGTTAATATCGAATAATTTGAGTATCAACGTTCACACTTCACTTAGCTAGTGGTGATAGTTTGACCTAATTTATCACCTACATATTTTTGGTCTCAACATTGCGGAGAGTGTTGCATACGCTACTCTCAACGGATGTATCGATATTTTTGTCTCTATACATTTTGACTAGGAATGTTTAAGAAGTAAGCATTTAGATATTGATTCAATACTCATGATTATAAATATATTCGTAATTACAATCGATAAAATGTTTCTCCTAAGTAGTTTCTACTTTTATGTGTTTGCGTATTTAGTTCATTATTTATATATCTATACAACAACACATATAAAAGAAAATAATACCAAAAGTCTACTTCAATTCGAACAAGATTCTAGTATAGGAGTTAAGTTATGTAATAAATTATTTAATTGCCTTTAGAAAATGCCCTTAACTCTATCAATAACTTTCATTGGAGATGGTGAAGTATACTTGTATTCAGCCTTGAAGACCAGCCTCAACTCCCATAGAGACAATAAAATGTAATCTTTTTAAATAGCCCCAAAGGTAGAGACAATTCCATCTGCACATGAAGTACGTTCCCCTAAAGATTGAGTACCTTAATGGATTATGGGAATTGTGACTAAAGGGTATGGTTTAATTTTATGAATAAACTCCGATTAATATTCGATTGAAATACTTGAGGGTATAATATCAACTTGCTGCTCGAATATTTGAAACCCACAGGAGTGGGGGAAGGACTTATGAATGGGAAAGAACCATTTTTTTTAACTCCATGGGTCAAATATACCACTTACTTTACAGGCTAGATGAATGGTCGCATTTGAGCAGTACAGAATTCTGCCTCGACTTCACCATTCCCCCATTACGATTGGATCTTGAACAATGTATGATTCGTATCACAAAGCGTACTTTGAGGGATATAGTGTTATGGGAAATTTTAGCATGGTCCCGCAATATACCCAAATTAGTTGGACAATATATGCAAGGTTGGAACATGGACCTTGGTCGAAACCGCATCTCAGCTCGAGCTAAAGATGAAAATGTATGGTCTTCCTAAAATTGGTCTACTACCTAATTAATTTGAGCTCTACCTTGGAGAGCTGTCTACTTCATTCAAATGGAATGTTCAAAGTAAACAACAGAACAATCCAGTAGGGAGTAAGCACCAAATAGGAAAAATTGTATAATATGCCCGTCAAACAATTTCTGCCAGATCTTTTCCTAATGGTCTCATGTTGAACGTTTCCTTCCTTACCGTTTCTTACTGAATCAAATTAATTATACATTAAAAGTGCAACTTTTTAGGAACCTCACACCTATAAATATCCCATGGGCACCTATAAATATCCCACGGATGAACAGTAATGCATACAAGTTTGAAGCATTAGAAATTAGTGAATTGAATTCACTTTTGGACAACAAGGATTTATTCCAATCTTATTCAATCACCTCTAGTCATCCAATTACCATCTATCAAGTTGTGGTGGACCAACCTAAAGATTTACGGCATTAGAGCTTTGCCAACCAAAAATCTAATAAACTACAAATGTTCTAAACGATTCGAAACAAGTATTATGGCAGCTGTAAATCACAGAAACCGTATTAAAATACATAAAATGAACGTAGACCAAAGATTTATGATTTGTTATAAAAATATTGTACAGCATTTGCTTTTCCTATGCTTTATTAGTTGCTTTCTAGTATATTCATCTCCGATTTATGATTTGAATTAGAGTATGAAGTACGAACTTAACATATTTAACGAATAGAGATCTTAACTCATGCAAGTTAAGATTCTCGGGTCTGTCGGATTTCTATTTTTCATTTTTATTATTTTTTGACGCAAAAACCTTTGCTTGAGTGGGGATTTAATTTTGGAACAGAAAAATTAAAGAATAATAATTCGAAAATAGGTTTAGGTGGATAATTAAAAAGTCTGTTTTGGAGAAATGATGTCAAAACATTGGATGCATTCTTGTTTCCACAAAAATTAGATACCATATCCTTATGTATGTATTTTAAGATTGAAAATAGACTTCTTTTGATTTCCTCTTCCATTCCATTTCATTCCAGGCCTTGCTAGAAATAATCGCGCAAAAACGGTTGTTATTACTCACTAATTGGTTGGTCAGAGCATAATCCGGTTTTTATATTTATTTTCTAAATAGCAAGTGGGTCCCTTTGTTATTGTATCAACCAATCAGATCGCAAGTATTCGCTGCACTTGCTTCTCCGCGAGTAACGTCAGCATTAAACCGTATTGTAGTCTTGTAATAACTAATAATAACAGTATTTCATGCCTCTTATGCAGAAACCAATTGCGCAGTGTGAACTAAAATTGTGTTGCAACTACTCATATTTCCCACTCATCGAAGAAAGATACCCTTATAAAAAGCACCGTTCTAATAAATTCTCAGTTCTTACGTCGATTTTTTTTTTTTTTTAAAAATCGACGTAAGATAGGTATTATATTAATACACATAAAAGCTGCTCTAAAATGCATCAACAAATAAGTACAATTATTACCTGTTATTTGACAACAGGATGTATCCTACAGCTCTGCAATGCTGAAAAATAGTAATTTAATTGTAAGTCAAGCAACTGCTTTACCCGTCAATTTTAGCTAGCCGCTTAGTTTAATCATGTGCCCGCAATGCTTTTATTTTATTTTATTTTTGGAGAAAAAGAAGAAGAGCGATTTATTAATTAGAATCTAAGTGCATGCATCTCCCCTGGTAGCGGTAGCCATTTAAAAAATTATATTTACATAACCCTCTTATTGTCTATTTTAGTGAGTGGGTAGGGTTAAGCTTAATTAAAAAATTAGACCAAAAAACACGGTTTGGGAATATTACCATCACAGCTTTATTAAGCTTTAGGGAACATGTAGCTTTTCTTTAATCTACATCGCTGAAGAATTCCATGTACCTACCACATAATAAACCTAGTATGAACTTTGTGAAACCTAGGAATCTATTTTTACACGTATATATACATACATATATTATGTATATACGTCTACAATATATTCTTCTAATATTAAGTTTAATTAAAGTGACAAAAGAAAAGAGGTTAATAAGTCGCAATCAAAGTATGGGCCCAAGCGCGGCCTTTCGACGCGGTTGTCGTTTTGCGCGATCTTCCTCTTTTAGCCTGCACATGGACATTTGTTGCACCCCATGTGCTCCTCTGCCCATTTATTGGTCCACGTGTAAACGAGTGGGTCCAGAGTTCACACGTGCGGCGCACATACGACAAAATGTTCCTGTACGTGTCAGCCTAACCGCAAATAGTGGCACATGCATGATCAATAAGTTAGAGCCCGGCACGATACAACGCAGGTTAACTGAAGTTGAATCATCTCATCTCGAACTGTTCATCTTTTTTTATTCAACAGCTAATTCGATAGATACATAAAGTTTAAATTTGAAAAATAAAATAAAAATAACCTTTCACCCGCATAATGTATAGTTAGTCAGATGGAAATATACATTTCATTTCATAACATAAAGAATATCAAATTTTCGCTCCCGACCATACTATGATTATCTAGCCATTAGCTAATATATAAACATATATATATATCTACTACGTAACGCAATATGAATTAAATATATGAATTAAGTAACAATCTTATCCTGTATCTCTAAAAGTTTGAAGTAGCAAGACATATTTGTTGATAAAATACAAACCCATTGTTACTTATAAATGGGTTGGTTTGGACATATGTGGCATGAGAGGACGATTCCTTGATTCAGATGCACGCATCTACTCTTTATACACTGTTATTTGTATTATTCACCCATTAGTAAACAGACTAATAATTTAATCATGGCTAGTATAGCTATACATGTATCATGCTTAGAATAACATTTGTAGTTCGTAATTACTTTTTTCTGATACGTAGGAAACAAGTCATGCTTATCTATTCATATTTAATCCATCATGTGAACAAATTTGTCAAAGTTTAGTGCATATGATTACAGGCATGCATTTCATTTAGATGTCGTGTTAAATTTGCAACAAAATAAACATGAAACAAAAAAATCAGAGTGTGTTTTGCATGACGATTGGCTGGTGACATTGTATTTCGACGTAAACCAGCGGCAAAAGTGTTCAACAAACGAATGGTGTGTGTATATACACACACACGCATAAATACACACAGTCATGTCACGGATCTGCTTGAAATACAAAATCCAGAACATGATCTTATTGATTAACTTCCTCTTTATTCTCTTGTTCTCTCTAAATAGTCGTAAGTGTCAAGCTTTGCCTTTTCTTTCACTCTAGTATTTTCATGTTTTTTCCAATATTTGCACAATGCTTCAAGCTGGATTCCCTCTTACCAACTGAAACTGAAAATTATTGAAATTAAAACACACCCTTAATTTACAAACTTGATGCCCGAAAAACCCATATAAAAACATGTTTTATGAAAACTCTTGATTTTTTAGCAAAAATATGCATTTTAAACTTTGCATATATGTAAATATGCATTATAGACGGTAAATATTTTAAAACAGAAAAATAGACACCGAGAAATTGCAAAAATATTTAGTTTCAGAGACAACAAGTTTGCTTTTTAGTCTGAATAACATTTTTTAACGTAAACGGAAAATTATAGCTACAACTGTCATACTGTGATTTAAAATAAAAAGCGAACTTCAGCCTAAAAAACAATCATTTTGTCTCTAAAACTAAATTTTTCTTCAATTTTATCCTTAATCCTAAAAACCCCTATTTAAAATATATAATGTGCATTCCTACATTTTAACTGCAAATTTTTATTTTATAAAAATTTCTAATTAAAACTGTAAATATTTATATTTAAAATGCAAATATTCGGCAAGAAATACACATATTAATTAGCAATTTTAACTGTAAATATTTTAAATATATATTTTCATTAGAAACATTGATATAGATTTTAAGAAACATGTTTTCGATATGCACGAAGATGAATGTTGAAATTTTGACGTTGAAAAAACTTAACTGTGGAAAAACTTCCCTTTGCTAAATTACACTATCCTTTTTATCATATTTTACAAATAAATGACGAGGATTTCTTGCTAGGAGACTTGATGTTAGTATAAACGGATTTTCATAATTAAATTTCAGCCCATAAGGAATCGAGAATTGACAAGGAAGTCTGCTAATGTGAAAGTGGAGGATTATATTACAACCACGTAGAGCTGGTTGGATTGGTTCAATAGCCTCAATTGGGCTTATAATCATCTTTCTAGGTGCGTATGCAACAAACGAAAACGGAGGAATGGGATATTTGAACAGATCAAACGGAAAAGTTAGAGTTAATGAAAAATGCATTTGGAGCTATGAAAGAGATATTTAAACGAAATATTTAAACGAGTGTAACGGCACGCGCTTCGCGCGTCAATTGTTGTTGTACAAATATTGTGTATTTTACATACCAAGGAAAAATGATGTGCACAAATGTTGCTTGGTTTATAAAACTATCAATTCAAGAAAAAGAAGTAGAAAGACTAAATTGTACAAACATATTTGAAAGTAATGCTTATAAAATTTATTCAACTATTTTGTCTTTTAGTCGATATAAGTACATCTCTATAAACAACATTTTTAGTATAAGTTCCCGATTTTCCATGAACTTTGCCATCTTTTATCCAAACTTTCGTGTTACTCATTGAAACTCCTCTTGATAACGCGACATAAAGCTGACCATGACCGAACACGTGTTGAGGCAAGTAAATTTCTATATGTGGAATTGTTTGTCCTTGTGCTTTGTTGATAGTGAGGGCAAAACTCAACCTGATAGGAAATTGTTTGCGCAATAATGTGAATGGCAAACGGATATCTTCGGAAGGCTTCATAGGTATTCTTGGTAAGAAAACCCGATCTTCTGCAAATTGTCCAGTGGCAATTTCTGCATTTATAAGCTTTCTGTAAAATTCACGACATATTAATCTGGTACCATTGCATAATCCATTCATTGGATCAAGATTCCGGAGTAGCATTATCGGTGCTCCTTTCTTTAAGACCAACTTATGTGGAGGCAAGACACTTGGAGCTATTGAATTAAGGTATTCAAGTTGGTATAGATTTCTTGTATCATCTTCGATAAAATCAAATGAGTGGTACGTATGTAATTCTCCAGGAAATAGATTAATAACTTGGTTATTCAACTTATCGACGCATTCATTGAGAGGGGTAATTAAAGCTCTTTCCACAATGTATTCCTTTTGGAATGCATTTTCATGTAATGCAGGAAAAATTGTATTTATAAGAGTAGTTATTGAACATTCATCTTCCCATGGCACTACCATTTCATTTGGAATTCGAATGAAGTCGTCGCCTATGTGCGGTTCATTCCCATCACCAACACGTAATAGAAAATTCGAATAGAAAGAATCTTCTTTTGCTCTCATATTTTGAGTAAGTTGGATGACTTCTACATGATTCCATAGTGGTGATTTAACAATGCATGCATCAATTGTTTCTGCTATTGTTCCATGTTGTACAACGGATAAGACTTGTCGAAAATCCCCTCCAATAATAAGAATTTTACCTCCAAATGGCAAGTTATTCCTTATAATATCCTTAAGGGATCTATCCAATGCTTCGAAAGCATATCTATGAGTCATAGTTGCTTCATCCCAAATAAGAATGGATGCTTGACGCAAAAGATCTGCTAATTCTGATTGTTTAGATATCTTACACATTGATTCAGATGTTGTATTAATTGGAATTTTGAATCTCGAATGCGCCGTTCGACCGCCTGGTAGAATAGTCGCAGCAATCCCGGATGTGGCTGTTGCAAGTGCAATCAAACCTTCTTGTCGAAGTGTTGCAAGTATTGCTCGATAGAGAAATGTCTTTCATGATCCACCAGGACCATCAATAAAATAAATCCTGCTCTCTTTATTATTAACAGCATTCATAATTGCAGTATATGCATGCAATTGGGATTCATTCAACTTGCTGGCAAAAGTTAAATCCTCCTTTGGTGTTATAATAGAATACTGCTAATTTAATAATCTCGAGGTTAATGAACGATCATCTATGTCATCTCTAATTGTTGGATGGTCGTAATCAGAAACTTTTTTATAATGATTCATTAATAAAACATTAAGATCTTTTAAAAGACGATTTTCAAGTACAACTCGACATGTTACACTTGAACTCGAATAATCTTCTATCATATAGTAGAAAAATTCATCCCATAATTTCCTAATACCGGTTGGTGTACAATAAATCAAGATTGTAGCGAATAATCTTCTCACAGATGATGGCATTCGTGTGGCTGATGCTTCCTGCAAACATGCTCTAATGCTTTGATCTTCCTCCAACAGTCCTATCTTCTCCGCTGTTTTCTGAAAAGTTGGATATTTAATACCATCAACCGTGAGAAGATAGTCAAATGAGGTTGGTCCTTTTACACGATTTAAAAGAATTCTCAAGTAGTAACGTTCTCCTTCTGATGGTGAAACGCTATAAATCCGCCCTATGACTTTTTTTGACGATGTCCTACGTCTCCATTTTTTTATATCTGTTACCCACCTGTATTTCTCTGAAAATTCACGATATAAAAGTTGTCTTGCTTCGGGATCTTGCGAGTTTGTGTTGAAGAACTCAATTAGCATCGATGTAGAGAGGCTTTCATCCAACAAAATATCAGACACTGTTTGATTAGAATGATACATGACTTGTTGCCTACTTGGTAAGTGTATTTGTAATCATTGAATGGAAGGATAAATTGTATGCAGTGGAAATTCAAAAATTCTCCAAAAGGCCTCTTGAGGGCATATTCATCTTGCATCAATAAACTTTTGAATTTCATCGTACTCACTTCCTGGACGAACTTCAACTGCCATACGATCTGGACCTTTGTAGACGTACTTGTACAGGTATTTGACAGATTTGATACTACTACAAACTTCGACATTAATATGACAATCATATTTTTTTAACAACCATGGATTATATGGGACAACCCAACGATTATCGACAACAAAATCATGGTCATTGTCTAATGCAATGCTTCTACCATTATCTCGCCTCCGATAGATTGGATATGAATCATTGCCTTGAAGAGTAGTTGGAGAAAATTGTTTTGGATAATTCTTTTTGCATTTTCCATCTTTCATACATGGTGAACTTGGTCGATGTCTTCCGCATGGTCCATGAAGCATCCATTTCATAACAGTAGTATATAATTCTGGTTCTTCATCACGGTCTGGGATTTCTGCTCTTACAATAGCATCATAATCATCTGGGCTATGAAGTTTATCTTGCTCATCTAATATAAAAAGAATACGAGCATGAGAAAGTCCTCTTTTCTGAAATTCTATAACGTGCACATGTGCTGCAACTAAACCGAGAACTTGTTTGCTATAAATATCGTCCTTCAGCTGCTCATATTTTGCACGAAATACTCTTGTCGTAAGATCTGGACGATCTTGAGCTGATTGTCCATATAGTAGTTCAGAAGTGATTTCATCCCATGAAGGATTACATGTCATTGTAATGAAAAGATCAGGTTTTCCAAAATTCTGCACCAAAGCCATAACATCTTGGTAACATTGGTACATGTTGCGTGAGCTTCCATTAAATGAAGCGGGTAATACTGTTCTTCTTCCGATGTTTCCTATATTTAATTTTCGAATAATTTTTAGCATGTTGACGATATTAAATGTATGTTTGTATGTATGTATGTATGTATGTATATAACATAGTGTGCATATTAATGTTATTAAAAAATATAAATAAATTCATATACCTGCATTGTTCTCTCCAGCATTCAATGCATCTTGTAGACCCACATACAGTTCTGATCTTATGTGATGTTGTTTTTCGCGAAACCATCTCATTCTACTACTTTCAATTTTTACGTAATTATCCACAATATATTGTTGTAACAAACGTCCACCGAGCAGTAAAAGAGACGTGCTTTCTTGTCGAATCTGTAATTATAAGATTCATTAATTATATAAGTATTTTACTAAGATAAATAAAAGTTGAGTAATATATTTGGTTAATACAAAGATTATAAAGATATACAAAGTAATCAATGATCTATATTCGTACCTGTAAGAGATATGCATAATACTCTCGGCATGTAACAGGGGTACCATTCTCATTACGACTATTTAGGTCCCAACCATTATTTCCATAAGGCAGTAGAAGAGGATATTGTAAAGGATCATAACAACCATGCGTCTCCGGTACTCTCATAAGTTGTCCTGATACAGTTTGTACAACGATATCCCTACCATTTATGATACTTTTCTCATCACCTACCACTATTCCTGCAACTTGTGAAGCTGACGGAAGTGCATATTGTCGTTGTAATGGTTGTTCCTTGATTATAAATCTACAGTCATGAATGTTAGGAAGCTGTGAAGCTCGACGAAAATTTTGTACAAAATTATTATTTTCATCTAATATATGTTGTATCTTTTCTAGTATTCTTCTATCCAACTCTTCATTTTCTGCCATACGATTTTCAATTTCATGGTCAGTGTCATACATATACAATTGCAAAAACCTTGGTCTATATCATTCTTGGGGTAGTAAGCCGCCAATATTGTGATATATGCATCCTTGAGCACGAAAAGTGTAGACTCCAGCTCTTCCGTTTGCCAAATTTTCATCAATATGAACTCCTATTGAAGTGAAAGAAAATGCATGATTATATGATCGAATTTTTCTTCTGAAGTGTATACCATCATTACTTGTGTTAATGTAAAGGTTGAAGAGCTCAGTCGGTGACTGTAATGGGGGTAGTATAGTTCGTCCATTCTCACAACATAGAGAATACGTTTCATGTTCAAATAATTTTGCTGAGCAATGCGGACAAAATTTTGGTCGTTGTAATGAATGCCTTCGAAAGTCAATGTGGTCTTTGAAATTTTTTGCAACGTTATGAGTTCGTATATGTATGCGTACTCCTTGATGTCTTTGCATGTCATTATCATTTTCTATAACTTGTCGTCTTTGATGGTAAGAATTTCGACGGTGAGCTAGATGGTGTTCCTTTTCTTCTGTAGACATAGTTTCTCTTTGTTCTCTTTGTCTTTGACGATTTCTTTCTTGGCGGTAATGATGATACTCTTCACTGATATGCTCATTTGTCGCATTTGAGTTAATTGTTTCTATAACCATCATTTCAGTTTCTTCAGATTGGTTTAAATTTCTTTGGTGGTTGTTTACTTGCGATATTGTAAATAATTCTTCATTTGGTTGATGCATGTCATCCAAATTTTCATTGATTATCCCATCCAAATTTTCATTGGTTATCCCATCTAAATTTCTACTTAAAGACGTATTTTGAAGCCTTTCTCGGCGTAGTCTATAAGCCTGACGACGTCGAGCAAGATATGCTTCTCTTTCCTCTGGAGTCATGGCTTGTCTTCGTTCTCTTGCTCTTACTCGGTTAATTTCACTTTGTTCATCGGTTGAAACATTTATTCTTCTATTTCGCCTTCTTTGATTATTCATTTTTGGTACGCAACTGTATTAAAATATAAATATTCATGTATGATTAATATGGCTTTAAATTTGTTAATCATGCACAATAATTTCTATAGTATTAAAAGAATGGCAAGATCATATAACTAACGAACTTAAATGTTAAACAAAAATCTAATAATGAAGCATTTAATGCGATAATACTAAACGACATACATTTTCTCTAATTAATTATTATTAACGATATGACGATAAATAATTTCATCTTGGTTGTCTTCATTGTCACCATCCATTTTTCTCCAAATTAGTTATCTGCAAAAATAAACGAAGAAAAATAATAATAGAAAATGAATTCTCGTTATTATATGCGGGTGTGTATGTGTGTGTGTGTATGTGTGCATATATATGTGTGTGTATATATATAGTAATATATTAGTATATAACTTACCAACTCAGAAGTAAAATTTGGATCCCAGCCATAGTCGTCTATCAAGAGGGTGTGTTGATCGTTGCGTGGTTGTTCATGTACTTCTTTTTTATTTTCCCCCGTTGTAGCTTTGGTAGGTGATGCCTTATCGTGTGCCCATTTTTCGTCTATCAAGGGGGTGTGTTGATCGTTGCATGGTTGTTCTTGTACTTCTTTTTTATTTTCCCCTGTTGTAGCTTTGTTAGGTGATGCCATATCGTGCGTCCATTTTTGTTTATCGGATTGTTTGACGTCCATTGTTTGTTTTATGATTTTAATGCGCTAAAAATGCCGGATTATAAAGAGATGATAATGGTTTCATTTATGAGATATAAATGAATGGGCACTAATTTTAAAATATTATGCATATCAAATTTAAGAGCAAAAAAAATGAATGCATATAGTAATTTTTTGTTGTTTTATTCAGTGGTATCTCGCCTTAGAGAGCGCAATGACTGATTTTGTTGTTTTATTCAGTGGTATATATGCATTAAACAGCACAATTTTGAAAGTATGGCACATCTTATCTTTAAAACTGGAGACTGAAAATTGTTATGTACATCCATAATGTCTGAATTATGCTTGATACTTATAATTAAGAAATCAACACATACTTAAAGGCAGCATCTCATGACCCTGGCAGTGACATCCAAATGTTTTTTCAAATAAGATCCCCTACGGAGGGGGGTCCGGTGGGTGGTAACCCCCCAAGGTGGGGTGCGGGGGCAACGCCCCCGCTACGGGGTTCGACCTGCCCGGTCAGGTCGCAGGGGTGCAGGAGGCAGCGCCCCCGGCGGGGTGCGGGGCAGCGCCCCGTCCAAAACGGTACGTTTTATTGACTGTTGAATTCAAATTCAACAGCCAACGGTTAAGACTATGATTTTGAAATTTTTGCCTTGTCCACTTGAATTTATACATCTGACTTGATTTTTTTTTTCAAATTATAATATGTTGACAATTTTGAAATTTTCGCCTTGTCCACTTGAATTTATACATCTGACTTGACATGTAGTGGGAAATGTACTAAAATGTTGTTCTCAATTCTTTTTCTACATAATCCATTTTTGTGTCAACTAATGCCTGACTGGCATCTTTACAAAATTTCAAAAGTAAAACATATTTGAACATACTCGCCAATGAAATCCCTACACAGTCATCACGGTCAGCAAAATCATCGAACTTAAAAAACGTAGCCTCCTTTCTGAAACCCAGATTGCAGAACTAAATAAAGTTGATAAAAGAGACTTTTACTACTAAATTGTTTCATTTACCTCGAGTGTTAAGTTCAGCAAAGCTTGTCTCGTTTCCTCTTTCGAGAACTTGCTACCTGTAAAATTCGAACATGGTCGAAAAGTGCTCAAAAACACAAACTAAACAATTTTACTGCTGCTACCTTTGATGTTCTCAAAACCCACGTTTAGTATTGCCGATGATCATGAACTGCCAGGAAAAAAAATAACAGTTTCCTCGTTCTGCAAAACAACATAAGTGGATTTCATCGACTGTACATGATACCTTTGACTGATCAAAAACTATTAAAATGATACCTTTCCCACTGCCCCTTGGAGATATTGAGTTCTTTCCCACTGCCACCTAGGGATGTTGAGCTGTAATGTAGAAGAAGTGATTGATGTTTGCCTGGTGGAAAGCAAATTAATATGGCATCCTATTTATAGAGTGGAAAGAATCACCCACGTCATTATCTTACCATAGTAATAGGCATATGAATTGTTCAATCACCTTATGAATTGTTCAATCACCTTACAGCTGGATAAATATTATTGGGTGATGGGCGATGAGTATGCACGACTTGCTCAAACTTACACTTCGAGATTTAAATTGATGAGCTATTTTTTTGACTGAGTTTTGCTGCTATTTTGTTGACCGAGTTATGCTGCTATTTTGTTGGATTGAAGAGATATTTTTGAATTGTTTAAAGGGTATTTTCGGTAGTTCACGTGTACACCAAAAAAATGTGGTACCAAAGGTATTACAACTATTATTAAAGAAGACTGTGATTTTTAATTTAGTTGAGTTATAATTTACGAGTGTAATGGCACGCGCTTCGTGCGTGAATTATTTTTCTTATAAATTGTATATGTTTAAATCAGTCAAAAAAATAATTTTTTATTTTCAAGTGATATTTTGTAAAGAAGTATTTTGAATCTGTAAAGAAGGTTTAATTTTGGATCCTATTTTTAGAAGCGTTTTGAATTTTAAAGCTGTTTAGTTATTAGATCCTACTTTTATGGGCATTTGAATTTGTAAAAGAAATTTAGTATTAGATCCTATTTTTATGTAATTAAGATTGGATAATATATAGAGGGGTATTTTTGGTAGTTCACGTTGATACCAAAAAAGTGTGACACCAAAGCTATTACAATTATTATTAAAGACTAGTGTGTAACCCGTGCGTTGCACACGACGATGTAATAAAAAATAGAATTAATATTTTAATTATTGCTAAAATTAGAAATTTATTATGTAATTTATGATAAATTTATTGTGATATTAATCACAAATTAAAATGACATGTGATGCTCAGATGTAAGGTTGAAGGTTCAATCCTCGCTAACTATATATTTGTAGCAATTAATGTCCTACTAAAAAAAATTAGAAAATTTAATACTATAGATGTAAATAATTTATGTCATATGTATATATTTTTTATATGTATGAGTGAATAAATAAATTTACCATTTTTGTTTTAATTGTTGTGTATATATTGAATTGTTATTTTTCAAGGATTTATAAGTAGATAAACGAATGTTAATTTAATTCAATATATTTAAATAATTTGAATTAATAATCAGCATAACTATCAAATATAAGAAGTTGAATGTGAAAAGTTATAGAAAGTTACGAAGAGCTTTGTACATATTTGTACTTGAGAAGAGCATCTTATGCCCGTTTATCTACATGTGAACTTTGATCCATTATTTAGCTTTCGTTTTAAAGCAATTTTATAGTTAACTATAGATTTTGTGTTGTTATAGGAGAGCCATACTTACAACTTTGATAATCGCAAATAATGTTACGTAGCATTTAGTTGAGTTATGAGCTTGACATGGTTTGATAACATGTTGAAAGTAAATGTTTATATAATCTAATTTTTATCGATGTAATTTGTGTGTCTACATGGTAATGTTGTAAAATATAAATTTATCTTTTAAATGTTGTTAAAAATAAAATTATGTTGTAATGTAACATAATGTACAATAAAAATTTAAAGATAGCTAAATTAGAAATTAAAAGAGTTATTATTATTTATGTACACATTTTATGTTATGCGATTTATATATCCTTATGTCCGAATAAAGAAATAACTTTATCATTTTTTCCACATATAAATGAATATTGTATATATTGAAATTCTTATAGTTATAGTATTTATTGGATTGATTAGAATATCAGTTAATCAAATTTATTTATATAGTTTAAATTTAAGATTACACAATTAGTTAAATATATGGACTTGAGTGTAAAATATTAGAAAAGAATTGATAATGGTTTCTAAGTAATTGTAAAAAAAAAAATTAAAATTTTGGTGTTTGAAATTAATAGAATTATATAATGTATTGTATGATAAATTCGTTCAGTAAATAAATTATGGAATAAATTTGTTATTATCGCTAATGTATATAATTTATGTTATGTGATTTATATACGCACATAAACACACATATATCTAAATAAATAAAAAATCTTTTTTTATACCAATTTGTTGATACGCCTGTAACATATATATTAAAACTTTAGTTTTTTAGAATTTATTAATAAATATTAGCTGACTAAGCTTGTCCATTAATTTAAATATTATGTAATTGATTTAAATATGCGGGTTTTGATGTAAAATATTGTAAGAGAATAGGAAAAGATTTATAAATAATCGTAGGCTTATTAAAAGAGTAGGTATTTGAATGTAAAATACTATGAGAAGTTTAGTGTAATAATTGTAAAGTGATAAATTATAAGATTTTAGAAATAAAATATCTATAGTTGGAGAGAATTAAGGGGAATGAAGATAATTCCTAGAATTAATCGTAGAGCTTAAAATTCTTCTGCTTTACTATTATTTAATAGATTACTTAATTACTTGTTTTTTAATAAATAATACATGTCAGTAATTAAAAAAAAAAATTAGAAAAATATAAATTGTTCGAATTCGATTCAAACCAACTTTATAACGTAGAGTGGTTCGCGCAACGCAAAAAACCGCGTCTCACATGAAACTCATTGCACAAGTTATTAATTTTAGAAAATTATAAAACTTTAAAATTTTAACTAAGTAACATTAACAATCCTGTTCGCATCAAAATTCTATGGTCCCTCAACAAGCAATGTTTCCGTTCCCTCGTCAGACGCGTCGGGAGTGAAATGGAGAATTTTCGAGTTCCGAATCGTACTTATTGTAATATTTGGACAATGCACATGTACACCATGGAAAGAGAGAAGGACAAAGAAAAGGAAAGGAAGAAAAAAAACAAGGTTTATCAATGAGGTAGATTATATCCTTTTTCTTTTGAGGATTAACATTAAACGAACAAGTATTTAGCAGGCAAATATATTTAAATATTTAATTAGTGCTACACTAATGCAATACGATATATATCAAATTTACCTAACGACAAACTAGTCCATTTTCAGGCCAATTTCCGATGACGTTGATTCGTTTTCTTATAAAGATTTCAGGTGACTTCATCCACATGCAATTTGCTTTGTAAATTTCGGACAAATAATCCACAAAACATAGTTTCTCTATATCAAATCGTTTCCTCTTATATTTATGATCATAGATTTTGTTTCTTCATCGAATATAATTGTTTTCGTCTTATATTGTAATCTCTATTTTATCTTCTCAAACTTCAAATAATGAAAAAGTTAGGTTCAGTTTGGAAAATCTGAAATACGAAGCTAAAGATGGAAGTCAGTGTTGGAATAAGAGAAGACTGAGGTGTTTCTGATAACAATTTGGATATGTATTTGTAAATTTCTAGTGAGGCTCTTACGGTTTGTCTCATATCACGGAGAAAGCGAAGGAACAATGACATGCCTTGAACAATATAAACGAGGCCCTATATTTTTATTAGTGAAAATAAGAATCACATCTCTAAAATCAAATTTAATACACAAAACATCTTCTGCATAAAAAAGATTTAAATGACATTATATTTTCAAATATTATAATTTTCTTTCCTACAATACCCCTCTTCTACATTGCAGCAAGGTTGATTCTTATTCTCACATTCATAATTAAAATTTGCACCGCATTAATTATCAATCTTTAAAATGCAATAACTTCTTATAAAAACGACGGATTAACAAACCGTTTTCACTATTAAATCACAAATTTTATTATCTTTCTAACGAGTGACATTGTGCATATGTAAAAACAACGGCATGACAAACTATAAGCAATACCATATAATTGCAGATATATCTGCAATTATATACAATAGTTGCAGACATTTCTGCAACTATATGAAATAATTGCAGACATTTCTGCAATTACACCATATAATTGCAGAAATTTCTGCAACTATTGCATATAGCTGCAGAAATTTCTACAACTATATGCATATAGTTGCAGAAATTTCTGCAATTATACCAGATAGTTGTACAAATTATGCACCTATATGTAATTGTTGTAGACATTTCTGCAACAGTTGCAGAAATTTCTGCAATTATACCATATAGTTGTACAAATTTATGCAACTATATGTAATTGTTGCAGACATTTCTGCAACCATATGCAACAGTTGCAGAAATTTCTGCAACTATACCATATAGTTGCAGAAATGTCTGCAACTATATGTAATAGTTGCAGACCATATAGTTGTAGAAATGTCTGCAATTGTTGCAGCTTTGAAGAAAAATCGAAGATGTTAAAATTTGCTGAATTGTCTGCAAATAAATGAAATAATTGCATCTAATTATAGATATGATTTTTTTTGGTATCAACAATGGATCTCATTTTAAAGGTCATAAATTTTTTGATTTTTTGGTGAAAATGGTATGCTGATCCGATGTTTCTATAGAAAGTTATACGCGTTTGAAATGTTAAAAATATAAAGGGCATTTGGGTCTTTGCGCGCGCATGAATTTGAAAACAGAGACTAGAAGCATATTAAAAAACCAGTGGGATGTTTTATTATTCGCAATTTAAAACTAAATCCTCTGTTTTCAATTGTTATATCCATTTTCGACCATAATATATATAGCGTAGTCCAGTTAACAGAAGAACCGCAGAGTATAGTGAAATGGTCTAAAAACACGTAATAGACTAGTTGGATCCCTAAGAATCACTATAGGCAAAGTCTAGTAAAATGAAGTAAATATGATTAAAAGGTCATCCAAACGCATAACGCAGTAGTCTTTCTGAACAACAAGCAGGAATTACCATGAAATGTACTGCATATATCCAAAGCATTTAAATTAATTGTAATGCTATAACAAAACAAAGATAAATACAAATGAGAACTGCGCGGCCGTAAAGCAAAACACACACTCGAACATTCCATAATCAACGCAGTTAACACATTTGACTGCGCCTCTATCTTCAATAAAGACTGAACTGTCATATCTTTAGACGGCATCGTCATTTCCTGGGCCATAAACCATCTCCAGAACCTGCACCGCTATTTATAAAACTATATTCACCATATAATATAATCACAACATCACATGTAAATAGAACACTCTTCCGATATATACGACTATATCATGATACCAAAATAATTATACAAGCAAAAATCCCAGCCAAACTGATCTGTGGCAACATCACATAAGAAAATTACGTCATAGTATCTCCACATCGTGCCACCATTTATGAAGCCATTCCACAATACAGTGAAACTAATTATACGTAGTAACGATTCAAGCATATTAAACAATGTTCATGACCCATAAATTTTTCCATATCATAATATGTAAGTAGAATGACTGCTATGATACAAAATGATGCCAATATACCGCCATGGAACTTGTCCGATCCAAACTAGGTCGGTCCGTGTAGCATATGTCAGCATAAATAAGCAAAAGCCAAAACTTTTTTATAATAACACATCTATGTTTCATGGTCTACTTGATTATCCAAATGTAATGTATAGAAGCACGTCATCAAGATATATATGGCGCGGCACCGAGGCTGAAACCGATAAGGTTTAACACATGGATATCAAAAACATCATGTCAAATTCAAGATATCCCGCCTAAATTCAAATCTTACCGCCAAAAGCAAACATTTCCACCAATGGTCTAGTTGTTCACATTAGAACAATCAACATGTGAAAGACGCATGGTAACATCTGACGGTAGAGGAAGAATGCAGAGAAGTGACATCAATAATCCATGAGAGAATTTCTGCTATAAATAGAAAAGCACTATAGCAGAGAAATGAACTTTTGATTAATCCTCTAAAAAATTATATTATATTCTTGTTCTCTTTTCTACTATTAAAATCATTGTACTACGAAGAAGAAAGATAATAAAGGATTTGACTCGTGGACATATGATTTTCTAAAATCCGTACCACGATAATCTCTACGTAGATTTTATTTAGCTTTTATCTTGCTAAGTTTGGTACCTAAACTAACTTAGGCATTTTAACAAACCGTTAAAGTGTCTCGTCATGATTGTGCAAGCACCCTGTAACATAATTACTAGGGCTGTCCCTGGATCGGGTCGGGTTCAGGTCGGGTCAAGTCGGGTTCGGGTTAATTTTAAATGGGTCGGGCCAACCCTTTTATTAAACAGGTTGGAAATAGCTCAACCCGGACCCGACCCAATTATAAAAGGGTTGACCAAACCCGACCTATTTAACCCGATTATAAATGGGTCGGGTCGGACGTAAACGGGTCGGGTCAACCCGTATTAGGTATAAATAGGTTATAAACAGGCCATAAACGGGTTATAAACGGGTCAAATTCGGTTTCGCGGGTCGGGGTGGTTTATAATCGAGCCGGATCAACCCATATAAGTATAAACAAGTTATAAACCGGTCAAATTTGGGTTCACGGGTCAACCTGAAGCCCACCAGTTTATAAACTGGTTAAATTCGAGTTGACCCGAAAATGACCCGCCCACTTAAACGGGTTAGTTTAACCTTCTAATTTCCATGTAATCTTCTGGTCGTGTTTTGGGTCGTGCTGGAAATTAACAGCTATAATAATTACTATATTAAAAGCAAATTTAATATTACTTAAATTTGTTGTTTCACAACCAATAGGACAATCAGAGATCTAACCATCCTATTTGAAATCTAATATTATGAGATGAAAAATCTCACCAGCATTTTGATGCTAGGAGGAGGGCCTCCATCCCAGCAAACCTTGATTAAAGTCATAACCTAACCCACTTCCCATCACTTTCCAAGGAACCCTAAACAATGTACGTGGGATATTCTTCCACTCCCTAACCATAAGAACTTGAGCACTCAGCTGCAAAACTAAACAAACTCTTGGTCATCTCATCGGAAACTATCCACCACAAAAAGCAGCCTCATACTCCATCCTTAACGCACTCAACACTTTTATTATTCAAATCAACGAAACGATGGCTAGTATCAAGAAGTTAGTAACTCAAAATCAGAACAAATCTACAGACTCACATAGCTCCATGGCTCACCATCAACTTTCTCCCACTGCAAAGAGAGTGTAGGCAGGAAAAAAACACGGCATTCTCATCAATGAGAACGGTGGCATCGGAGTACTTAGCTTGGGAATAAAAACAAAGGGCAAAGCACCAATAAACCCAAATATTAAAGGCAAACCTATGAATATCAACCCATACTACTAGAGAAAAACAAGAATTAGACTGCATGGGAGAATGAGGCCAGCTCGCATACAAGGGCACCTCAGCACTCGTCAGCGAGAAAGACGAAGAGATAATGGAGCTGAAGGCTTGCGTGGAATACTTGGTAGAAATGTGTGAATGTAGCAACATGGGAAATGGAAAGGAGAAGTGCTAGTCTCCATTCAACAAAACCATTATCGAAGAAGATTTTCCAGATAGCTTTCGGGATCCAACCATTGAAAAGTATGATGGATGACAAATCCAGTCGATCTCTTATGCACATTTGAGTACTATATGGACATTCTAAAAGTTAGAAAATTGGCCAGCTGCAAGCTGTTCCCATCATGTTTTACAGGGGCAACATCAAGATGGTTTAGAAGATATGCCTCAGAAGAAATCCATTCTTGGATGTAGTTATACGCAAATTTCCATAGACAATTTCAAATCAGTCGTAAAAGCTCTCTAGATCCATGTACTCTATCCTCGGTTAAACGAGAATGAAAGCTTGCAAAGTTTCATTAATCATTTCAATAAAGAGGCGATAAGGATTGGAGTTACGAGCAAGAAGCACTTTTGATGGCAGCGCACTCTGGAATAAGAATAAATATTGATATGTGGGACAAAAATTCAGGAAGCGCCCTGGTTGAAAGGACAATTCAAATTGCCGGGGAAAGGAAGAGGCAGAAGTGTATAACAACCCTCTGAAAAAGACACCATGGTAATTTAACTTCACAATCAATTCTCCACTCACTCATGCATCAAGCCAAATTTATGAAGTTATCAGGACCGAGTTAGCTTATAATGTACCTAACAAAGGGAAGAAGACAGAGCCCAACAAAAGAGGCGCATATTGCAGATTCCATGGAGTCAATGGGAATCATACCAACAATTGTTATCATCTAATAAACAAAATAGAATGGCTGATCTAAAAGTGGTATTTTAGAAACTATGTGAAATATGATTCAGTTACCCCAGTGCAAAATCAAGCCCCCAACCTTAATGAAATTGGCAGGAAACCCGACCAAACTTATCACATCCATCTATGGAGGACCTCATATAGCAAGACAGAGCAAAAAGGCAGAAGAGAGATATATGTGGGAGGCTCGCATAAAATATTGAACGATATATCACATCAAGCAGAAAGCAAATCCAAAAATCACTTTTACTTCTTCAGAATCAACTGGAGTAATACTCCTACATCAGGATCCTCTCGTAGCAACCGTGTAGATTTCAAACTGCACGGTGAAAATGGTCTACGCAGAATCAGGTAGTTCTACGAATGTTATAGTAACGAACTGTGTTTTCAACGATAAGATATTTAAATAATTGATTTCAATATGGAATCGTTAATTTATTTGAAGATCCCAAAAATACAATTTTTTTGCATATGATTGAATCAGGACACGAGACTACATCCATTGAGTTCGTATCGATGCTGCAAATTCAAATGAGTATAAGCACCGCTATATTTAGAGATCAAACGATTTGATGGCTGAAACGATTTCTAAATGCACGAAATTATCATCCCGAAGCACTGTCTCCGATAGTGATGAAATTTATACCATTGAGATCGGAAAAATTAGACGATGTACATAGAGGAATTTCATTATGATCAGACGCATCATGTGAACGCACGAACTTGAAAAGTATAACAATTTTCAGAAATCAAATAAATAAGAATATTACATTAATATAAATAATCTCAAAAACCTCCTCTCCACTTCCATTCTACCTTTCCCTTAACAATAAGTGAAATCATGGCCGCCTTATCTTTTTTGCATTCAAAAGATTAAATCCGGCGATTTACTCCACTAAAAATCACGAAAGCAGTTTCGTTGATCTCGTATCAAAAAGAGCTTAACATCCATATGTGCTTTAAAAGGTGCGATCACCATTGGGGCAGTCCACATTTTCGAGGCCATGTATAGGGTTTTGGTTAGGCAGAGATAGGAGCCGATATAGGTAAAATAAGGATCACTATTGCAACGCTCTTGCCATTTAGCACATGCACGTACCACTCGATGAAGCTTCGGTGACTCCATGGCAATCGCATCGTCACATATCCGAGGAGGAGCTGCCTAGGTCAGATTCTATTAAAGAGGGTTGAGCTGCTTATTTTTGGGACGATGAGATCGTGTAATGGAATGCATGGGTGAAAACGGTTTACGATTTCGTTGAGCATAGGAGGAGAGATTGAAGAGAGAGGGATTCGGGATATGGGATTAATTGATAAAGGATTAGTGGTAAGTTAATTAATTAATTGATTGATGTTAATTAATTGATGTTTTATATTTGTATTCTTATAAAATCTATATCTTTTGCATACAAGGTCTATTTCGGATGCGGTTTTTTACGTTGTGCTTATGATGGAGAACTCTACGATTTGACATTAGTTTGATCAAATTTTGCTGAGGTGAGTGATATCGTCTCTCATCATAATAGGTTGTTAGTTTAGTATTAAAATGATGTTTTGAAATTATTTCTAACTTTAAAACGTGATTTATGATATATATATATATATATATATATATATATATATATATATATATATATATATATATATAAACCTACATCTCACTTATAAAAGAATTTAAAAGTGTTTTAAAATGGTTTTAAATTAAATATCACATTTTTTCCATTGATGCACTATTTTGGCAATATTGCTATATTTAGGCTACTTTGATATTTATTCCAGATCGGTTGCTTGGATGTATTGTATGTATATTATTATAAATGTATGTAGACTATTACAGAAGTTAGTATGCTTGTTGGTTGCATGTATACTCTTTTGCATAGTTTGGTTGGAAATGCCGATCGAAGGCGATATAGTGTTAGGAAATATCCCATAGGATAAGATTTCGTGCGCATAGTTTCATGCATGCCGATTGACCTAGAGATGAAATATGGACTTGGAGATGAACTTTGGATTTCGGGATGGATGCCAAAAAATTTCATTTTGTTTGTACTTAACCATTTTTGGCTAAGTATATGGCCAAGGTGGTCATTATCGGCTGCTTCGAAGTGGTCGACATCAACCACTGTTGATGATAGTCAATTTGCTTAATTTTGATGGAAAGGATAGTGAGGCTTCGAGGAGCAGGATATGGTGGTTCGTTGGATATTTGATTTCGATGCTATGGCTCTTCGACGAACAGTTTGGTGTTGATGCAAGGTTGCGATGCCTCGACACAATGACTTTGAGATTCGACATTGATGATTCCGTGATGAAAAGCGGCGGCTTTAACGATGGATAGATCGGGATGCAGTGTAGGCGATGACAAGTTGGATTGATGAACTATCGGAAGGCTATGGGGTGCATGATGACAATCTGCGACTATCGATGTTTGTCTAGAATAGTTCCCAACCATGCGAACTTCATATGGGAGTTGTAAAGACAGTTCCAAGACAAAGATGAGCTTTACTGCGGATGACGTGTGCAAAGGGATCGTTGATCTTCATACGTTCCAGTATGTACTCATAAAGCAGGGATATGTGTAATGATATCCATTGGGTTAAAGGGTATGCCCTGGATACATCACACGAGGTTACGGAGTATTCCCCAGATCACACGATGTTTCGATCTATTTACCCTAACTATTTATGAGGGTCCTGGCCTACCGAGTGGCATAAATTCGAGTACCATTGAGACGTTGAGTAGTCCTTGACACTACGGGGACGGTTATACAAGTATAACATATCCAACCCATTGAGTGTGTAAATGTGAGGATGGATGATGGACGCCATGTTTTCTTTGGTTGCTTATCTCTAGGGATATCACAAGACGTAGATATTATCTATGTAGATATCTAGATACCCATTAATACTTTGATGTGTATTACACCCATGAAGACTACGATATTGGTAGCATATATTATATGTTATGCACTAACTCTTTGGCCACAGGGATAGGTCGGTTATAATATTCTCCATACCCTTTGGTCCATATACTATATCGACTTTTATAGTGTTTTGAGATCATTTATCGCTCACACTAGACTCGAGGTTTTATGATTTGCTTCTTATTAACTAGGGTACTCTTAATTGTGTAGGCTAGAAAGCAGGTATAAATAGTACATGGGGTTCTGCAAATTGACTAGCAGGAGGCGATGCTTTCTCATACTTATATTTGGGCTTACTATTGCATATTCCGCTGTTTAGCACTGTGGAGCCTTGACAGTGTCGACTTACTATTATTAGAGACAATTTATCAGTTGAGTTTATTTATTAATTTTATAAACTCTATTACTCTTTATGACTGTATGAGCCTGTGTACTTTGATTCTATGGTTCATGTACTTATCACTGTCTCACCTATTTTATATCTATGATGACTGTTATATTTTATTCGATGCACTGTGAGATATACGATAGGTTCTATGATTGTTTACTGTTTTGTTCGTTTTCTTCTCTTCTATTTTCTTCTCTTCTTTTCTATTCGTCTTCTTTACTTTTATTTCTTTCCTTTGATAATTGTCCTACATCGGCCAGATGGTCCAGCAGTACACTATTTGGTTATATAAGCATCGAAGGTGTAAGGTGGTCATCACATTTTGTATCAAAGTATAGGTTAAATGATTAACCGAGTTGATACTGCGATCCAGTAGAGATAGGGTAGGATTTGTTACTTAGACTGGATCAAGAGTATACCTACATACAAGAGAGTGTATATTTGTTATATATTTTGGTTTTCAAAACTTTATATTAGTATATATTGTATATAAGCTGTATTTCAGACACGAGTACCATTGATGCAGTTTTTCTTGAGGACAAATTGATCATTCTTATTATGTATTTAAAGTGCTTTAGCATACGATAAATGTTGTTATTGACTCCATCTCTAGGGTAGAGTAGTTGGTAGGATTAGGGGCCGCTAACCTTGATTTATAGAATATATTTGTAGAGATGGTGTGAATCATTTTCTAGAATGCCCAAGTTGCTCCATACGATTATGGTGTTCAAGTGCAAATGCCTAGAGTCGGCTTTGCCGAGTTGTATAAAGTCTACATGAGTCTAGGAGGCAGACCGTTCCTTGGAACAAAGTCAACCGTTGAAGTGCACGATGGGATGGATATCTACGGAAGGATCTTCGACGACTCGGAGGTAGATGATGAAATAAGGTAGAAGTTGACATCTAGATGACTCCAGGGATGAACAATGAACTGGTGGAGTACCCTTATAGTTTAGATTCTCGAAGATCATTTTATTTGGTATCAGTTCATAGTTCGTATAAGAGAGAAATTTATCTTAAGTTTTCAAAGTTGATGTTGTTTAGGAAGTTCGCCGACTTGAATTAAGGCAATTTGTCTATGCCGGAGTATGTGGTCGAATTCGATGTGCTATCGATGTATGGACTATCGTTCATTGATACTCCACTCTGAAAGAATGAAAAGTTTATCATTATGTTAAGCGATCATCTTGGGAAGCGAATGATTTGTCATACTTACGAGAGCTTCGAGAAGTTGAAGAGGCATTATTATGTAACACCCCGTACCTGTTGAATGATTGTCCTAAACAAGCTAAGCAGGGTCAAACTGTGGAGGCATATGCATTAATTGCCATATATATTTCGTCGAGTGCTCCGTCAACGAAAGAGAAGGGAAATGGCATTACAATTTGAGGTATAATTTCCACTTATGGAGGTTCTATATATGTTTTATTTAACGTCAAGGTTCCATATTCCTTTTATCTAGTGATTTGATAGATAGATTGGAATTGAGACCTGAGATAGTTAACTAACCTTAAATTATGATGAACTTTGCCAGGGGCTCAACCAGCCTATGCATGGTTTGTCGAGACTTAGACTTATCAAGTCATGGATGTTTTTTTGTTAGTTATTGATTTTTTTAGGATTAATTGGTGGTATTATAGTCTTGGAATTGACTGGAAAATGAGGTTAGAAATAGTGGTTGATTGTGAGAGGCAATTGTTGACGATAGGGACTGCCTACGAGCGGAAGGTAGTGTTAGGCTGCGCAACTGATGACCAGGTGATGGTTAGCTTTCTATATTCACTTGATATCCCACACTATGAGTTGTCATCTATGCCTATAGCTAGATTATCCGAACACATTCGATGAGGTAGCTGAATTACCATCATATAGGATTGAGTTCCGTATTAATCTAGTTTGAGGTGCTATGCCAGTAGTTATGCCTTTAAGGCATATGATTCCTAAAGAGAAGAGGAAGTTAAAGGTGCAAGCAAATGACATATTGACGTGAGGGTTCATTGGTAGGAGATTATTTAAGTGGGATGCACCTATAATGTTCACCACTAAGGCGAATGGCTCTTTGAGCTATAGGTTGATTACTGCGAGCTGAATAAGATGACGAACAAGTATCCACTCCTCCTTATTGATGGGTTGTTCGATCAGCGCTATAGAACAAAGGAGTTCTCTCGGTTGGACCTTGTGATGGAGTTTCACCCTCTTAGAGTAGCTAGAGAGAGTATGTCGATGATAACGTTCCGTACGCTATCTTGATTTTTGATTAGTTGGTTATGCCGCTCGAGCTAATGACTTCATCGGTGTGATTTGTTGATTACTTGAAATGTATTTTGAGGGAACACTTAAGTAATTACGTGCTTATGCTCATTGATGATAATTTCGTCTACTCATATTAAAGAGGAGCACAAGACATGATTGATGATTGTATTGGAGGTTTTGAAAAAACACTGATTGATGATGAAGTCTTCGAAGTATCACCTTTGGAGAAGGGAAGCAAGATGCTTGATCACCTTTTGTTTTAGAGTAGGACATTGTTATTGAACCTGTGAGTTATGGCAGTCCAGGATTTGAATAGTCCCAAGAATGCTACAGAGTCGAAGTTTCCTTGGATTGGCGATATATAAGTTTTACCATGGATTTCTCAAAGGAGGCGGCATCGTTAATCAATTTGACGAGGGAGAGTCGGACTTTTATTGGGAACACAAGGTGCATACACGCATTAGTGATTCTTACAAAGAGGTTGACAAGTGCACCAGTGTTACTCATTCCGAATGGGAATGAGGAGTCGATAGTACAGATATGCCTATTGTACTTAGCTAGATGCGGTATTGATGTAGAATTGTAAGGTTGTTGCATATGTTAGTTGATAACTGAATCTGCATGAAAGAGAGTATCCAACTCATGATTTGGAGTTGGCTGCTATAGTATTTTCTTTGGAGATCTGGAAGCTATATCTATTAGAAGAGGGGTTCGAGTTCCTCACTGATCCCGCATCATTGAAATATCTCTTCTCCGAGAAGGATCTTAACCTTTGCCAGCAGCAGCGATGGTTAGAGCCCTTAACCTCTTGTGACTTTGACATTTCCCATACGCCAGTGAGGGAAATGAATTCGTCGATGCTTTAAATAGGAGACATACCAGTTTGGGAGTAATATTCCTAGAGTGGACATTGCTTTAGTTTATCGCTGATTATGACTTCAGAACTCAATGTAAGTTATGGCCAAATGCGATAGCTAGTTTGACTATCATACCTACTTTAATTTAGCAGATTAGTACTAGCTAGAGGCATGAAGCTTGACTAGCGAAGATCATGGCTAAGTTAGATGAACGAGTAGTGTGTGTAGAGGTGATACAGTAAGGACTCGACCAAGACGGTTGGCTCTATAAGGATGAAATATTGTTTATTCCCGATGTCGTTGTATTACAATGCTCTCGTTCAAAAATGACTATAAATCTTGATGATAAAAAAATGAACCGTTATGCGAGATAGACATTTTATTGGAAAGAGATGAAGTAGGATGTCAGGCATTCATTTTGAGATGAATGAATTGTTGGTTAGAAAATGTGACGCCCCACCTCTATACCCACGCTAGCCAAGGACACTATAGGGTAATGCCGTCAACTAACACGGAGAATAAGGCTGGTTAGGAGCGACCATCTATAGCCTTGCTCTAACTATCTATTGAATACATCGACAATAATCATACTAACAGGTCGACATACCCCATGAATACTTAAAACAAAACCATAGGTGGTTGGAGGATCTATCAGAATAGAATATAACAACTCAAACGTAATATACATCACAGAACACTAGATCATCATATACACATATACAGATACATAACAGAGTTTACAAAACAATACATGTCAAGTGGTATAGCAAACCACAATATACAGACGAGTCAAAAGAATACACATATCAAAGTTACAACAAAATAGGACTACACAAAAAGCTATGACAAAAAGGAACAAGCTGAATAGTCCATGCAGAAGCAAAATAGGCTAAATCCAAAAGCAACTAACCTGAAACATCTCGGTCTGACCCGAGTATGAAATACCCAGGTCAGTCTAGCTAAACAAATCAGTTAGATAAACTGAACAACAATAAACCTGCAAGGTTACAAAGCATAATAGATATCTCTAAAAGAGATAACACAATCATATAACGAAAGATGAATCATATAGAACAAGCCTCATGTCATCGGCAACATATAGAAACAAAGGATAAGAATATCCCAAAGCAAGCCAAAAGGCAATAAGAAATACCAATAAGGTATACAAGTTCCACAAGGTAAACGCTACGCATCATGCGGCTCAAAAATACCAACACCGAAGGGCGATACCAAGGGAATATACATATGAATGAAACATCAGAAAATTTGCTCGAGCTCAGTACTGTACAAACAAGGATCCATGAGCCCGAAGACTCCAAACCCAATATCACCCATGCGGCTCATAACGACCAACATCGGAAGCGATACTAAAGGGAAACAAACCCGAAGGCACATACCCGAAGGCAACAAACCGTAGTGGTGAAGGTGAGAGACCCAGTACTGGACACCACTAACTGGCGGAATGTGTCATAACTCTCAAAAAGGAATCCGAAAAGTGGTAACACGAGTCCCATAACCACTCGTTCGCACTAAACGGTTTACTATCCGTTAGTTAATTTCACACTCAAAGCAGTACAAAGTCACCTCATATCATCGGTAACCCAAAGCCGAAGGTCAAAACGATCAATTGAATAGGTCGGAGATTAATCGGAAAGATAAACGCACAGATTCATGGTCCGTGTTTTGCCCAACCATTTAATCATCCTTCCACTTCGCTCGAAGTGCGAAATTGTGCGTGTGTTTAAATAGAATTTATAAATTGGAGAAACGAGCTTTTAATATGATTAGAAAGATTATTTTTATAAAAACCCGTGGATGAAGTCAAAAATAAGTTATCAAATTCAAAGAGGCAATAACAACCACTAAGAACCACCATGAATCGATAAAATCCGGAAAACCAATCAAAATAAGCATAAATAGGCAAAACAGGAAAACAGGAGCAGGTCAGTCGACTGAAATCCCTGTTCAGTCGACTGAAAATTGTCCAGAAAAATTTCGGGCTTCAGCTCAGTCGACTGAACAGAGGATCCAGTCGACTGAACCCCATTTCCTGCATTTCCTACTTATTACCAATGAAGTGCAAACTCTCCCAACCTTCAATCGGACGAGCACGGACGCTAGGGATTTACGCCAAGCGGCTACCCGGCCCTATAAGCACTTCGATTCATCGCCAAAAACATGATCAAAACATCAAAGTTAGGATTTCAAAGAATTGAACCCAAACACTAAAAATTTGGATATTCACCAATTCAATCCAAACTAAAAGCAAGTGCATATGAACAAGTGCTAGGTATTCATACCCAACATCAATGAAATCAAGAGAAGTAGATGTGAGTTCAAAACTCACCTTAACCCAAAACAAGAAGATGGAGCTCAATAACAAGGAGAAGACCAACCAAACACTACTTCAACTCAACAAGCTTCAATCTAAGAATAAAACACATATTTCCCAATTTAGGTTTAGGAAATTTTCTGAAATTGAAGAGGAGAAGAGTTGGAGAAGATGAAGAAGAACTTACCAATGGATTCTCTTTGATTTTGGAGCAAGAATTTGGAGTTTGCAAATGGATTTAGGGCTTGCAATTTCTATTTCTCTTTCCCTTTCACCATTTTCAGTTTGAGCTTAAGTTTTAAGAAATGGAATAAGTGAATGAGAGGAGAGGGCTGAGTTAGGGTTAATTAGATAGTTAGTGGGCTGAACCCAAACCCAAAACCCAATAGAAAAAGAGTCAAAATTTCACAAACTCCAAACATATCAAAGATTATACTCGAAAAGATCGCAAACGCCATTTTGGAACCAATGGAGGTAGTTTCGAGCTCCAATTCGGCCGTTTGCAAAAAGTAGCTTTTCGGACCCAAAAATCCGACTAACGACACTATATTTAAATAAAACATTTAAATATATAATCGTTAAACATGCGGGTTGTTACAGATCTCCCCTTCTTACAAAATTGCGTCCCCGCAATTCCTAGAGACGATATTTGTAACAACTACATACATAAAACATTCAAAAGAAAAGGAAATAAGCTCGAGATGAAAAGACATACTCACCGTTTCAAAGCGAAGAAAGAAAACCCGGATAAGATCGCTCGACAAACTCTCTAGTTTCCCAAGTACAATCATTGGGATTAGCGGACCATTGAACTTTAACGAGCGACACGTCCTTGTTCCGAAGGTGTCGCACCTCCGTGTCAAGCACGCGAATAGGTTGCTGTACAATAGATAAGTCCGGTGAGATCTCAAGCTCTAACAAATCAGGAGAAGTAATAATAGAATCCGACTCTCGAAGACACTTTCGAAGTTGCGAGACGTGAAACACGTCATGAATGCCAGATAAATGAGCTGGAAGTGAAACTCTATAAGCCACAGGGCCAATACGTTCAGTAATAGAAAATGGTCCTATATAGCGAGAAGCCAATTTACCAGTCGTACTGAAACGCATAACCCCTTTAAAAGGAGAAACACGAATAAAAACAAGATCACCAATCGAGAACTCGAGAGGTTTCCTACAGCTATCCGCGTAGGATTTCTGACAACTCTGTGCCTCTTTCATTCTCAACCAGATAAGATCAATCTTCTCGGAAGAATGACGAACAAAGTCTGGACCAAGAATAACCTTCTCCCCAGATTCCAACCTACAAGAAGGTGATCGACATGGCCTTCCGTATAAGGCTTCGAAAGGAGCCATACCGATACTAGACTAAAAACTATTGTTGTAGGAGAACTCTACAAGAGGTAGGTGATCCTCCCAACTACCACCAAAATCAAAAATACAAATACGGAGAAGATCTTCCAAGATACGATTCACCCGTTCAGTCTGTCCGTCAGATTGCGGATGATAAGCTGTAGAAAAATTAAGCTTTGTTCCCAAAGCTTGCTGAAGAATCTTCCAAAAATGACTCGTGAATAAAGGATCACGACCACTTACAATAGAACTAGGAACACCGTGAAGTCTCACGATTTCCTTGACATATAATTTAGCCAAATGCGAAGCTGTCCTATTAGACTTAATAGGGAAAAAATGAGCAGACTTGGTGAGGCGATCAACAATAAGCCAAATACTAGAATGACCTGATCTCGAACGAGGCAGGCCGTCAATGAAATCCAAAGAAACCTGATCCCATTTCCACAATGGAATCTCAAGGGGCTGAAGAAGACCCGAAGGACGCTGATGCTCGGCCTTAAAACGCTGACAAGTTATGCAATTGCTCACATAACTCGCCACATCGCGCTTCATGCCTTCCCAATAATAAAGACGACGCATATCGGCATACATCTTGCTACTACCGGGATGAATGGTATACTTAGAACGGTGACAGTCATCAAGAATGTCATGCCTAAGCGCAAAATCAGAAGGCACAAAAAGACGATTCTTCTTACGATGACACCCATGAGAATCAATACTAAAATCTTGCAACGCCTCATCACAAGATCCAGACTCACAAAGCTGAATAAAATGCAACAAATCAGGATCACGCCGCTGAGCATCGGCAATACGATCCAATAAAATAGGTCGAGCTCCCAAACTAAATAATAGAATAGGAGAATCAGAAGATGAACCTCGACCACGAATTTCACAAAAAGATAGAGTCTCAAGAATATTCCATTCGGCAAGCATCATAGAAATAACAACCGAATGTTTACGACTAAGCGCATCTGCAACACGATTACCCTTACCAGGGGTATACTAGATATCAAAGTCATAGGAAGCAAGAAACTCGAGCCAACGCTGTTGTCTCATATTGAGTTCCTTCTGAGTGAACAAATACTTCAAAGATTTATGATCGGTATAGAGAATGAAGCGCTCGCCCAATAAATAGTGTCGCCAAATCTTCAAGGCAAAGACAATGGCGGCTAACTCAAGATCATGAGTGGCATAGCGAACTTCATTCGAACGCAATTGCCTAGAAGCATAAGCAACTACCCGATCCTTCTGCATAAGAACAGTACCGAGACCACTACCACAAGCATCGGTGTAGACAACAAGATCATGATTCCCTTCGAGAACCACAAGAATAGGAGCATTAGTGAGAAGTTCCTTTAATGACAGAAAGGAAGCTTCACACTTGTCGGACCAAATAAAACGAATTCCTTTCCGAGTAAGGCAAGTAAGAGGAAGCACTACACGGGAAAATTCCTTAATGAACCGACGGTAGTAACCCGCCAATCCAAGGAAACTACGAATCTCATGAACATTCTCAGGCCTCTTCCAATTCTGGATGGCTTCGATCTTTGAGGGATCGACAGAAATGCCATCGGAAGATACAACATGGCCTAAGAACTTAACCTTATTCTCCCAAAAGTGGCACTTGGAGAATTTGGCTCTAAGCTGATGCTGACGGAGGGTACTCAAGACAATTCTCAAGTGATTAGCATGCTTAGCTTCAGACTTCGAATAAATAAGGATATCATCAATGAACACAAGGACGAACTTATCGAGATATTTCCGGAATACCCGATTCATGAGATCAACAAAGAAAGCAGGAGCATTCGTCAAACCGAACGGCATAACAAGCCACTCGAAAGAACCATATCAAGTGCGGAAAGCTGTAAGAGGTATGCTATCCTCCGCGACTCGTAATTGATGAAAACCTGTGGCAAGGTCAAGCTGAGAAAAGACCTTAGCACCACTCAATAGATCGAACATATCATCGATCCTAGGCAATGGATACCTAATCCTGATGGTTAACTCGTTAAGTTTGCGATAGTCGATACAAAGCCTAAGAGTTCCATCGGACTTCTTCACAAAGACGACCGCGGATCCCCACGGAGAAAAACTGGACTGAATTAACAACTTGGACTCAAGCTCTAAAAGCTGCTTCTTGAGTTCCTCATTTTCCTTTGTAGACATCCTCGTGGGAGGACGACTAACTGGCTGCGCGCCTGGAATGAGATCAATGCGGAACTCAATTGCCCGCTTGGGTGGCAAACCCGAAACAGGTTCAAAAACATCAGAAAAGTCACAAGCAATAGGAATACGAGATATATCATCACCATCTCGCGAATCATGAGAATATAAAGCCATTTCGGAATTATCCACATCCCGAAGAATAAGAGATAACTGAGTAGGCGAATCCGGATGTCGAAGATACAAAATTCTCTCCGAACAAATAATCCTGGCATCATATCTCACTAGCCAGTCCATGCCCAAAATCAAATCAAATCCCAGACAATAACGTGCAGATTCGCACGAAAAGAAAAACCACATAAAACAATCTCAACATCATCACACAGCAGGCTAAGGGTCGCGGATCCCCCAATAGGATTCGCAATCCTTAAAGAAGTAACCAAACAAGAAACATCCAAAGATAAATCATCAACGAGCTTTTTCGATACGAAAGAATGTGATGCACCCGTATCGAAAAGAACTCGAATACTATGGTCATAAAATAAAATAAAACCTTCCAAAATAGATGGAGATATACCTCTGGGCTGAGAAGGACCTTCAGAAGCCTTGGTAGCATAAAGATTACTAGACTTAGCACCAGCCGGAACAGTAGGGAAAGCTGAAACATGATGACCTTCCTTCTTGCAATAACGGCAGAAGAGAGGCTTAGGACAAGCTCGAATAATATGATCCGGAGAACCACAATTAAAACACTTTCGAACGAAAGGTGTTCCGGAAGACTGAGGCTGAGAACTAGGACCACCTGTCTTCTTCTTCTTAGAAGGAAAAGGTCTGGACTTCTGAATTGGAAACGGCCTCTTGTTGGGGTTCTTGGAAACCTCAACATCAACATCACTATCACACTCCTTCTCGACGGTCTCGAGATGAAGTGCCGAATCAACCAACTCCTCAAAAGAAAGTTTAAGTTGGAGCAACAAAGATTTCTTAAGATATTTCTTAAGACCATAAACAAACTTCAAATTCTTCTTATAAGAAGTGCTGATGAATTCAAGACCATACTGAGATAAATCCTCGAATGATGCAACATACTCAGAAACAGAAGATTTCCCTTGCTTCAACTCAAGGAAGCGACGGGTCAATAAAACTTTTTCAGATTCAGGAACGAACTTGAGTTCAAATCGTCCCCGAAACTGAGTCCAAGAAAGAGTAGACTCATCAATTTCGGCTACAAGAAGCTCAAACCAGTCAAGAGCACGCTCTTGTAATAAGCTAGAAGTTACAAAAACTCTATCATGGTCAGAAAGATCCATGCGAGAGAAAATACGCTCGCACGTGCGAAGCCAAGCTTGGACTTCAAGAACAGACTCGGAGCCCTTAAACGGTTTTCCTCCAAGATGAGAAAAATCACTGCACTGACGTGCAAAGGCAGACTTGCGAGGTGGAGATACTCGAGGAGGAACTGGAGGCTGAGTGCTCCTAAACAATTCCAAAAACTGATCAGCAGACATATAAACGCCATCCAGATGTATGCCACTCGATTGCCCAGCATCCGAACGTCGTCCCCTGCCTCTTCCAGCCATACGCTGAAAGTAAGATAAGAACTAGATTATTCACAAGGTAGATACTTCATTACGGAATACTATGGAATAAAGTGCATTCCTAGACGTATTCCCCAAATTCTATCCAACCTTGATGGAATAAAGAGACACGATGATTCAAAGGTTTGTATCACTTGTATACTTTGATGTACTGTAATATGTGCTCTATTCTGTGTTTGTCATACTTTGTTCTGAACTCAGCTTTGATACCACGCTGTGGCGCCCCACCTCTATACCCACGCTAGCCAAGGACACTACAGGGTAATGCCGTCAACTAATACGGAGAATAAGGCTGGTTAGGAGCGACCATCTATAGCCTTGCTCTAACTATCTATTGAATACATCGACAATAATCACACTAACAGGTCGACATACCCCATGAATACTTAAAACAAAACCATAGGTGGTTGGAGGATCTATCAGAACAGAATATAACAACTCAAACGTAATATACATCACAGAACAGTAGATCATCATATACACATATACAGATACATAACAGAGTTTACAAAACAATACATGTCAAGTGGTATAGCAAACCACAATATACAGACGAGTCAAAAGAATACACATATCAAAGTTACAACAAAATAGGACTACACAAAAAGCTATGACAAAAAGGAACAAGCTGAATAGTCCATGCGGAAGCAAAATAGGCTAAATCCAAAAGCACCTAACCTGAAACATCTCGGTCTGACCCGAGTATGAAATACCCAGGTCAGTCTAGCTAAACAAATCAGTTAGATAAACTGAACAACAATAAACCTGCAAGGTTACAAAGCATAATAGATATCTCTAAAAGAGATAACACAATCATCTAACGAAAGATGAATCATATAGAACAAGCCTCATGTCATCGGCAACATATCGAAACAAAGGATAAGAATATCCCAAAGCAAGCAAAAAGGCAATAACAAATACTAATAAGGTATACAAGTTCCATAAGGTAAACGCTACGCATATGCGGCTCAAAAAGACCAACACCGAAGGGCGATACCAAGGGAATATATATATGAATGAAACATCAGAAAATTTGCTCGAGCTCAGTACTGTACAAACAAGGATCCATGAGCCTGAAGACTCCAAACCCAATATCACCCATGCGGCTCATAACGACCAACATCGGAAGCGATACTAAAGGGCAACCCAATATCACCCATGCGGCTCATAACGACCAACATCGGAAGCGATACTAAAGGGCAACAAACCCGAAGGCACAAACCCGAAGGCACATACCCGAAGGCAACAAACCGTAGTGGTGAAGGTCAGAGACCCAGTACTGGACACCACTAACTGGCGGAATGTGTCATAACTCTCAAAAAGGAATCCGAAAAGTGGTAACGCGAGTCCCATAACCACTCGTTCGCACTAAACGGTTTACTATCCGTTAGTTAATTTCACACTCAAAGCAGTACAAAGTCACCTCATATCATCGGTAACCCAAAGCCGAAGGTCAAAACGATCAATTGAATAGGTCGGAGATTAATCGGAAAGATAAACGCACAGATTCATGGTCCGTGTTTTGCCCAACCATTTAATCATCCTTCCACTTCGCTCGAAGTGCGAAATTGTGCGTGTGTTTAAATAGAATTTATAAATTGGAGAAACGAGCTTTTAATATGATTAGAAAGATTATTTTATAAAAACCCGTGGATGAAGTCAAAAATAAGTTATCAAAGTCAAAGAGGCAATAACAACCACTAAGAACCAACATGAATCGATAAAATCCGGAAAACCAATCAAAATAAGCATAAATAGGCAAAACAGGAAAACAGGAGCAGGTCAGTCGACTGAAATCCCTGTTCAGTCGACTGAAAATTGTCCAGAAAAATTTCGGGCTTCAGCTCAGTCGACTGAACAGAGGATCCAGTCGACTGAACCCCATTTCCTGCATTTCCTACTTATTACCAATGAAGTGCAAACTCTCCCAACCTTCAATCGGACGAGCACGGACGCTAGGGATTTACGCCAAGCGGCTACCCGGCCCTATAAGCACTTCGATTCATCGCCAAAAACATGATCAAAACATCAAAGTTAGGATTTCAAAGAATTGAACCCAAACACTAAAAATTTGGATATTCACCAATTCAATCCAAACTAAAAGCAAGTGCATATGAACAAGTGCTAGGTATTCATACCCAACATCAATGAAATCAAGAGAAGTAGATGTGAGTTCAAAACTCACCTTAACCCAAAACAAGAAGATGGAGCTCAATAACAAGGAGAAGACCAACCAAACACTACTTCAACTCAACAAGCTTCAATCTAAGAATAAAACACATATTTCCCAATTTAGGTTTAGGAAATTTTCTGAAATTGAAGAGGAGAAGAGTTGGAGAAGATGAAGAAGAACTTACCAATGGATTCTCTTTGATTTTGGAGCAAGAATTTGGAGTTTGCAAATGGATTTAGGGCTTGCAATTTCTATTTCTCTTTCCCTTTCACCATTTTCAGTTTGAGCTTAAGTTTTAAGAAATGGAATAAGTGAATGAGAGGAGAGGGCTGAGTTAGGGTTAATTAGATAGTTAGTGGGCTGAACCCAAACCCAAAACCCAATAGAAAAAGAGTCAAAATTTCACAAACTCCAAACATATCAAAGATTATACTCGAAAAGATCGCAAACGCCATTTTGGAACCAATGGAGGTAGTTTCGAGCTCCAATTCGGCCGTTTGCAAAAAGTAGCTTTTCGGACCCAAAAATCCGACTAACGACACTATATTTAAATAAAACATTTAAATATATAATCGTTAAACATGCGGGTTGTTACAGCAAATGCTGAACAGAAGAAGTCTAGTAGTTAATACAACAGCTTGAGATTCCTAGGTGGTAATGAAAGTATATACTGATGGACCTCATCGATAGAATGTCGAGGACTAGAAGAGAATACAATATCATTTGAGTCACAATCGATAGATTGATGAAGAATGCTAAACTTATATTCTTTGAGTCCAGAGTAACTGCATCCAAATATATTGAGTTATATGTGGAATGGATAGTGTGATTCCATTATGTGCCAAGGGCATTGTAAGTGGTCAAAACCCGTTGATCACTAGTGGGTTTTGAAAGAACTTAGAAGAAGCATTTATAAATTTGGCACCAAATTGACTGGACGATATCATCATTAAACCTGGAACTTCATGACCTCGTATAGGCCTATTCGTACCGATAGATGTGATACAAAATGGGTTAGGAGGAAGGCAATCGAGTAGTGAAGATTTAGTAGAATGAAAGCGAAGGCGATAGCGTATGAGAGACTGAGAAAAGCATGATGATCGCTTGTTCAAAGCTCTTTACTTGGTGAGATTTTATTTTTCGTTAGCTTTCGTATTGGATATCATGTTCGATTTATACTAGATTGTTTAGTACCCTGCACGCTGGGATAGTCATGGGTGTTGTTTTTTGATGTTTGATCTTATATGTGCCTATTTGATGTTTGATTATTGGCATTTTATTTAATGACTTTTGCTCATATGCTTGTTAGGAATGCGAGATAATTATGGTTTGATATAACATATTTATTTGACATGATTTCTATATATGATTTAATGTGCTTATTACATGTTACATTTGTGTTTAACAATCTCGAAATGTACGAAATTATCATCCCGAACCGTTGTCTTTGATAGCGATGAAATTTGTACCACAGGGACCAGAAAAATGAACTGATATACGCCGAATAAGTTTCGTTGCTATCGGACATATCGTGTGATCGTACAAACTTGAAATGTACAATAGTTTATTTGAGAAATCAAATAAATATGAATATTATATTAATATAAATAATCTCAAATCCTTCCTCTCTATTTCAATTCTACTGTTCCATTAATAGTAAGTGAAAACATGGCTGCCTCTTTTTTTCATTTTAAATCTAGCGATTCATTAGACTAGAAATCACGAAACCAGTTTCTTTGTGCTCGTATCGAAGAGAGCTTCGCATCCATATGCGCTTTGAAGGGTGCGATCACCATTGAGGTTCTGACCTAAGCAAAAATGCTACAGAAGGAGATCGTACTGTCACTATGGATGCGGCAGGATTGATTGTCGGTTCTCTGCAATTGATATACCGGGGCCAGGGATTCCTACTATCTTTCTCGTACAATTCCAAACCATGCCTGGAGCGAAAGATGCAGATTCAAATACAGTAAAGTCAGTCGATGTTTTTGAGGTTGTGTTTAGGGTTTTGAATAGTTGGAGTTAAAAGGCGGAGATAGGTGAAATGGAGATAGCGGTTGCAACGCCCTTGCCGTGTAGCACCTGCTCATACCACTCGATGGCGCTTCGGTGGCTTCATGGCAATCGCTACACTACATTTCCGAGGAGCAGCAGCTAAAGTCATGTTCTATTAAAGAAGGTCAAGTTGCTTATTTTTGGGTCTAAGGTGATGAGATCGCATAATGGATCATGTTGGTGAAGACGGCTCACGATTTTGTTGAGCGTGGGGAGAGAGATCGACGAGAGAGGGATTTGGGTTTTAGGTTTATGTGTAGGTGATTCATGTACAGGAAGGGGGAGATTTGATGATTGTGGAAGAAGGATTAGTGGTACGTTAAATAACTAATTTGTTGACTTATATTTGTATTCAAATAAAATCTATATCTTTTACATATGAGATCTATTTTGGATATGGTTTCTTGTGTTGCGCTCATGATGGAGAGCTCTATGACTATGTATTAGCTTGGTTAGCTTTTGTTGAGGTGAGTCATATTGCCTCTCATCATACTATGATTGTTAGTATAATATTAAAATGGTATTTTGAAATGATTTCTAACTTTAAAATGTGATTTCTAGTATATTTAGACCTACATCTTATTTTATTATAGAATTTAAAAGTGTTTTAAAATGATTTTAAATTAAATATCACATTATTTCCATTGTCGCACTATTTTGGCGATATTGCTAAATTTAGACTATTTTGATATTAATCCCACACTGGTTGCTTGAACGTATTGTGTGTATGTTATTATAAATGTATATAAACTATTATAGACATTAGTATGTTTGTTGGTTACATGTATGCTTGTTTGCTCAGTTTGGTTTAAAACGTCGATCGGAGGTGATATTGTGTTAGGTAATATCCCATAGGATGGGATTTTATGCACAAAGTTTCATGCATACCGATTAATTTGAAGATGAAAGATGGACTTGAAGATATTCTTTGGATTTCAGGATGGATGCCGGATGTTATCATTTGGTTTGTACTTAGCCATTTTTGGCTTAGTACACGACCAAAATGGCCATTATTGACTGTTCTAGAGTGTTTGATTTCTACTACTATTAATAATTGCCAATTTAGCCAATTTTGATGTGGACGATAGAGAGGCTTTCAGGAGAATGATGTGATGGTTTATTCGATATTTGATTTTGATGCTATGGCTCTTCGATGAGAGATTTGGCGCTGAAGCAAGGATGTGATGCCTCGAAATGATGACTTTGTGATTCGACGGTGATAATTCCATGATCGGAAGTAATGGCTTCGACGGTGGATAGCTATTCTTTAGAATGCAGAGTAGGTAATGATGAGTCTGATATATGGAACTATCTAAGTAGGTTGTAGGGCAAATGATAACATTCTATGACTAATAGTAGCTATCTAGAATTGTTCCCAAATGCTACGACTTCGAACGGGAGTTGTAAAGATAGTTCCAGGATGAGAATGAGCTCTACTATGGACGAATTGTGCAAAAGGACCGTTGATACTCATAGGTTTTGGTGTGTATTCGTAAAGTAGGGGTTGTGCAATGATATCCGTTGGGTTATAGGGTATTCCCTAGATACATCACATGAGGTTACAGATTATGCCCCAGATCACACGATGTTTTGATCTATTTACCCAGGGCTATTTACGAGGACGTAGTCTAGTTCCTAGCTCACTAAGTGGCATGGATCCAAGTACCGAGAAACTGAGACGTTGAGTAGTCCTTGACTGAATAGGGGTGCTCATACGAGTATCATATATTCAATGCACTAAGCGAGTGAATGTGAGGATGGATGATGGATTCCATATTTGCTTTGGTTGCTTATCTCCCTAAGGATGTCACATGACATATATATCATCGATGTAGATATCTAGACATCCATTAGTACTTTGACGTTCAATAAACCGATAAAGACTATGATATAGAGTAGTAGCATATATCCTATATTATGCGCTAAATCTTTGGATGTAAGGATAGGTCAGGTATGATTCTTCATACCCTTTATTCTATATACTATATCGACTTTTATAGTATTTTGAGATTATTTATCGTTCGCTCCAGACTATTATCTGACTCGAGATTTTATGCTTTGCTTCTTATTACCTTGGATATTATTAAATAAGTAGACTAGAAAGCAGGTGTAAATAGTACATGAAGTTCTGCAGATGGACTAGCTGGAGACGATGCTTTCTCATACTTATGTTTATGCTTATTATTGCATATTCTGCTATGTGACACTATAGAGCCTTAACAGTGTTGACTTACTATTATTAGAGATAGTTTTTCAGTTGAGTTTATTTATCAGTTGTATAAAATCTATTACTATTTTGTATAATTTTATGAGCCTGTATGGTCTGATTTTGTGGTTCATATAGTTATTACTATTTTGCTTGTTTTATATCTATGATGATTACTATATTTTATGTCGATGCACTGTGAAATATACGACAAGTTTCTATGATTATTTGGTATTTTCTTCCTTTTTCTTCTCTTTTATTCTCTTCTATTCTATTCCTCTCCTTTACTTACATTTCTTTCCTTTGATTATCGTCCTACATCAACCGGATACTCTAATATCGTACTATTCATTTATATGAAGATCAGAGGTAAAGGATAGTTGTCACAGTTATCATCAAAACTACTTTTGACAAAATGAATTTTCTAGGAGAAATTTTGAAGTCGATCCCTGAACCGATCTATGGTTTTAATAAAGGGGCAAAAATCCTAGTGGGTATAGCAAGAATGCTCGTGATAGTTGGAACTTTAGCACTTCATAAGTCCTTTGAAGTGTGCTTTTTGATCATTGACCAGCAGTCTCCATACAATGCTTTCTTATAGAAATCTATGCTAATAGAGCTGGGCGCATTCAGCTTATAAACATATTTGCTCATGAAATTCCCTACCCTAGCAGAGATAGGAAGTGAGAGGGGAGAAAGTTATTAGTTAGGGAGCTTTATAATGTAATCATGAATTCTAGCAATAAAATTGTTCAGAACTACACTACCATGTCCTCTGATATAAATAATTATGAAAGAAAAATGAAAAGCCAGTTAAAAAAACTATACTAGAATTAAGTTCCGAGGAAGGTACTAAAACAGGTTATTCTATGGTTATAGTACCTATGGCAAATTCTAAATGGACTCATCTACAAACGACTGAAATACATGAGTACAACTCGATGTATGCGTAGTACCTGTCAAATAATCTCTAGGTAGAAAGTATTGTAAACTCATCTGAATAAGACGAAGCAAAGAATAAAGTAGATCCCAAGTTGGGGGTGAAAAGCAAGTACCTAGAACCATTGGACGATTTGGAAGATATAAAGATGGATCCATCTGACCCAACAAAGACATTAAAAATTAGAAAGAATCTGTCAAATGAGCCTAAGTGAGGAATTGATCAGCTTCTGGAATAAGTCAAAGAATGTATTTACTAGGACCCATTCAAACATGACAAGAATTGTCCCTATAATCATATGTCATGCTCTCAATATAGATCTCGATGTGCATCATATGAGCCAGAAGCACCACACGTTGGACCATGAGAGGTACAACGTGTTCCATGAGGAAATTAAGAAACTAAAAGAAAATGGGTTCATTAGTTAAGTATATTATCCAAACTGGATATCGAATCCTATGTTAGTAAAGAAGCCAAATGGAAAGTGGAGAGCCTGCATAGATTCACAAACGTCAACAAAGCCTGCTCAAATGGTAGCTACCTACTGACTAGAATAGATCGGTTAGTGGATGCAATAGGAGAGTATGAGCTGTTGACCTTCATGGATGCATATTCAGGTTATATTCAAATAGCAGTGTTCAAACCAGATTGGGAACACACAAGCTTCATAACCAATAAAGGGCTTTATTATTACAAGGTAATGTTGTTTGGGCTAAATAATGCATGAGCAATATACCAAAGGCTGGTCAATAGGATGTTTGATGGTCAAATATGAAAGAATGTTGAAGTCTACATGGATGACATGTTAGTGAAGTCTAAGATGCATTAGATCATGTAAAAGACCATGAAGTGACATTCATGACTTTATGGAAATATGGAATGAAACTTAACTCGCAAAAATATACATTTGCATTAAAGTCAGGAAACTTTCTAGGGTACATAGTAAGCGCTAGGGGAATAGAGGCCAACCCAAAGAAGATTGATGCAATAAAGAATACAAAGGTACTATAAAAGCTTAAATATGTGATAAGTTCGAATGGAAAGGTTGCTGCCTTGAGCGGGTTCATTTTCAAAGCCATAGACAAATGCATCTTGTTTTTTTACCAGTAGGAAGGGTAGGAAGTTTGAGTGGACCTCGGAATGCATGGATGCCCTCAAAATGTTAAAATCCTATTTGGCTTGTTATTCGGCATTTTAACCCGACCATATTAAACTGATTACACAAGTTAGATTCAACTGTTGTCAAGGCCGATGATTCCAAAGTGATGATCGTAGGGCCCAGAAGTCAAGTATAGATGATAACATGAAGTTAAGATTGAATGGAATTGATAGATATGCAAGGCATAATGTTCAAAGTATGAAATATGGTTCAATGCATGGGAGGGATCAACATAAATTGGCTTCCATCATAGGCATCGATATGTTTATGTTTCAGGAAATAAGGCATTTCAATAGAAAATATTTGATATCTCAAGATCCACAAGTCCAATGCATATGAAATTTGTGAGCGAGATATGGGGACTCTGGGGAGCCTAACTAGGGATTTCACCACAAGAAAGTGAAGTTAGAGGGATCATCATTCTTCCATGGGTAAGGATCGACAAGAATCAGTCATCAAACCATATTGAGGCAAAGGTTAAGCAATAATTCGAGTTCTGCCAATCTAATTGGCATGAAATTTGGAGGCTAAGCATATTTTGGTATGAGGGAGCTATCACAGGGATTGTACCCTAAATTTCCACCAAAGTAGGGGTCGATACCGATCCCTCTTCTTTGGAAATAGGGCCACACGATCCCTCTTGTGGGTCTATATAGTTCTGAAGGTCCTTTTACCAAATTTTCAAGGAGAATTTAGTCATCTGCATCCAAAAATATAGGCTTGGTTGTTCATTTTCGGGACACTTATGCTGCTAGTTGCTTTATATTACTTTGTAGCTATGGATTTTCATCCAATCCCTATTGTACTCAATCTATAAAGTGATTAATAAAGCAGTCTATTAATAGTGGATGTAGGAAAACAACGTCGATCACCATAATTCGTTGTGTACGTGCTATTCTCTTAGTTTACTACTATTTCTTTGTTGTTATCCTCTATTTTCATTTTATATTCTTAATTTATTTATCTTCAAAACTTCTATTGGGTGTTTGTGCAATTTTTGGTGTAAACATTTTGGTGTCTTCACTGAGAACCTTGATTATCAGCTTATTAGGATCCTTTTGTTGCTAGTGGATTGCATGAATCCCTCGAAGTAAATTCACAGTTATCTTCAGGAAGTTTTCTAATCAAATTTGAGAAAATCCAAGCAAAGCCAACAGTGGTAAGGAACACTAGATCTACTTCTTAGAATGCAGAAGGAAACGAGAATGTTAGCATCCAGCAAGGAGGCTTGAGCAGTCAACCAATGGATGTGAATGTTGATCCAGTTGAAGTCCAGAATCCAGCCGATTCCATTATAAGAGCCAAATTTTGAAATCTATTGAGAGAGCTAGTGGACAGTGTCGTCAATTAAATCACCAGATTCAAACCAATATCATCCTAATGAACCAACTCGGTAACCAACAACGAGTGAAAGCTAGGAGGGACACTACCCCTTACTCATCATCAGAGTGTTCTAATTCATCGAACGTGTATCATGGGCACATGAATCGTAGAATAAACGAATATCATGCAGAAACTTTGGGGCATCCATAGGTAGACCATCCTAGTCTGCCAGGACTGATCGCTGCCAATCCCTCCATAGGGATCAGTATCAATCCCTCCTCTAGAGGAGGGAATTTATCTATGCATGTCGGGATTCAAGCTGGAGATACTGCGGCTGATTTGGATGATGGAGTTCAGTTGAACATTGACTAGTTGCATCCCAAGAATGATGATCAAGTGAATTTATGTGATATACAGGGAAGATGTTGAACCAAGATGGCGTGGAACGGTCCGTAGACATCGACCGGACCATTCGCGTGAGGTGGAACATGACCACCGCTTGACACCAACTATCCAAACGCCGAACTTGTCGGCTATGGTTAGACGATTAGCAAGAGAGAGCCAATGCTTGAACAATGATGACTGGGGAATCTTGAGAATCCATACCCGTTGACTGACAATGTCCTACATGTAGAATATACAAGGAGATTCAACATGCTATCGATGCCTTCTTAGGATGGAATAACCGACCCCAGGCAGCACATGATGAGATATGAATGGCTAATGGATTCTGCATGAGTAGATGATGCAAAGAAGCGTAGATATTTTCCTATAACTCTCTCTAGAATAGAAACAATATGGTTTATGAGGTTATCCCCACGATCGATCTCTAAATTTGATGATTTGGCAACAAGGGTTGTGGAGCAGTTCCGTATGCATGCAACTTGCCCCAAAGATGTAATGTCTGTCTCCATCGTGATACAAGCTCTAGGAGAATCTTTAACAGATTACTTGGAGAGATTCCCTGCAGCTATCGTATAAATTAGTAATCCTAATGACCATGCAATTTTGATTTCCATAACAAAAGGGATTGATCAAGAGTTTGATTTTGGCGATTGGTTAGTTGGCAATTCACCCACAACGTTGGAGCACTTTTATGCAAAGGCAGCTTAGTACTTGAAGGAGGAAGAAGCTAGATGCTCTAGGAAGAAAAATGTTGCGGTATCAAGTGGAGAGGGAGTACATAGTAGTATTGTCGTAAAGCGGTTTAATGATAGCTCTGGAAAAGTTCAAGTGAATGTCCAAAAAAACCGAATCAACAAAATAAAGGAGGAGATAGGAGCTAAGAACAAAAGAGGGTTTATGAAAGAGGAAAGCCTAGGATTCTAATGTAAGATACTTACATTCCACTGAATACATCACTAGAGAATATCTATTTGTCTACCTGCAACAACATGCAGTACGAGAAGCCGCCTTCGAAAGAATCAAAGGAGAAGCAAAAACAGACTGGAAATTATTATCGATTTCATGAATGTTATGGTCATAACACAAATGAACGTTGGCATCTCCAGGATTTTATCGAAAAAATGATGCGAGAAAGAAAGTTACATCAGTTTGTGAAAAACCTATAGGATGGTGTGCAGGGACATCCGACCCCAACAGAGGACAAGGACCACACAGAGCTGTGGAGCTTGCTTGGACTGGTGGAAGATTCGTAATCAATACAATGGTCGGAGGACTACATCTGGCCGATAAGAGTTGGCATAAGATGGAGCGTTATGCTATCGTGATTAAGCATATGAATTTTGAATGTTGTTCGAGTACGGGGGATGGAGCTCCAGCAAAACAGCGACATAAAATGGCAGATGTATTGTGTTTAGAAACAAAAATGCAAACAAAGTGAAGGCTACGACAGTCGACCTAATGATCATTTGGGCAATGATCAGCCCCACTTTAGTGAGAAGGAAATTGGTTGATTTTTGAAGTTCTATAAATATAATTTTACAAACAAAATTATGATCAAATGAGGGTGGAAGCCAAGGACTTGAAACCATTTAAAGCCCGCATTCATGGCTTTAACAATTCTACAACCAAAGCTGTTAGTTATGTTGAACTGTCGTAGAATTTGGAGAAGGTGAGCATAGGAGAGTGAAGATTCTGTCTTTTGTTGTTTTGGATGTTGATTTTCCATGCGATGCCTTTTTTGGCCGACTGGCCCTAGCTGAGTTCCGGACTGCTCTTGCCCTATGGTGTTTGACTTTCAAGTTCTAGGCAGATAATGGTGTTGGAGTTGTTCATAGCGATCAGGCGAATGAATGTGCCTGATATGTAGCTGAATTGAGGGATGATCAATGAAAGGAAAAGGGTAAAGGTTTTGATAAGTCTGTCCGTATCCAAGCCACCGAATATGACAACCAGGCTCAGGCACCACAGTTGGTTATATAGAGAAGTGGATCCGAGAGATGACGAGGAGAAGCCCATAGAGCCCAGGGATGCACTAGCTGAACTAACTATCAACATCACTATTAGCCATGATAACCCATCACGGGTCCTAACGATTGGATCACATCTCGGCCCCCTAATGACGAAAGACCTTTCTGGATTTCTTCAAGTGAATCTTGATGTGTTCGCTTGGACTCACTCTAACACGTGCGGGATCTCGCCTGCCATCGTGAGCCACACATGAATATCGACCGTGGCATGTCCCGGTGAAATAAAAAAGGCATGGCATGGATCTACAGAGATTTGCCGCTCTTAAAGAGGAGGTGGATAGGCTCCATGATAATGGATTTATCCTCGATGCCCTGTACCCTAAGTGGGTATAAAATCATGTACTTTGGAGAAAGGCAAATGGAAAACGACGAACCTGTGTTGATTACTCAAACTTGAATAATCATGCCCAAAAGATAGCTTTCCCCTTCCAAGGTTCGACCACTTATAGACTCAACCACGGGACATGAATTGCTATCTTTTATAGATGCGTACTCAGGATATAACCAGATCCCGAAGCATATTCTCGATCAAGAGCGCACCAGTTTTGTTACTGATGTTGGATTTTATTGCTATGTAGTAATGTCGTTTGGACTAAAAAAGGCATGAGCAACCTACCAACACCTAGTCAACAGAATGTTAAAAGATCAAATCGGAAGAACAATGGAGGTATATGTGGATGATATGCTCGTGAAGTCATGATGGTCTAGCAACCACATTAGTGACCTGGCAGAAATGTTCGATATTCTTTGATACTATAAAATGAAGATTAACCCTTTGAAGTTTACTTTTGGTGTAGCATCAGGAAAGTTCTTGGGTTTCGTCGTCAGTGCCCACGGAATCAAAGCCAATCCCGAGAAGATCCAAGCTGTTTGCATCATCCAAGTGCCAAAAACTATCAAACAAGTGCAGGGCCTGAGTGGGAAGGTTGTCACCCTAAGCCGAATTATTTCCAGAGCTACCGATAAATGCATTCCTTTCTTTGACTTGATTAAAATAGGAAAAAGGAATGTTGAATGGACACATTATTGTAAAGATACCTTCCAAGCTTTAGTGAATCACTTAAAGAGACCTCCTATCTTGTCGAAGCCAGTAAATCATGAAGATTTATACATCTACTTGGTCGTGTCAGTGCATGCTATAAGTGCCACACTACTTCGCGAACAGAATATGATCCATGAACCAGTCTATTATGTTAGCAAGCGATTGACAGGAGTCGAAAGGAACTATCCAAAGATAGAGAAACTGGAATACGGCTTGTTGATTGCATTGCAAAAGCTCTATCCTTACTTTCAAGCACGTCCTATCAACGTTTACACCGACCGGCCGTTATGACAGGTCTTACACTGACCTGAGACGTTTGGAAGGTTGCTCAAGTGTAATATCAAACTTAGCCAATTCGATATCAGTTATCTTCCTCAGAGGGCTATCCAAGGTCAGGCACTGGCTATTTTATAGTAGAATTTACTGCACAGGATGATTTCCCAAAGAGCGGTGAAATCCCATTATACGGTGGAGGCTATGTATAGATTAAGCATCCAATGATCGTTTTTTGGAGTTAGGATCATGCTTGTAACTCCAAAAGATCGGTCAATTTGCTATGCTATGAAGCTCGATTTCCCTACAAAAATAACGAAGCTGAATATGAGGCTTTGATAGTTGGACTTAAACTCACCAGAGAACCGGGAATAAAGTTTCTTGAAATCTTTTGCGACTCACAATTGGTAGTATACTAAGTCAGGGGGAGGTTACCAAGCTAAAAGAAAATGAATTTTTTCATACCTTACCCAAGTCCAAGAATTGTTGACTGACTTTGAGTACTATGATATTAAGCACATTCCTCGAAATCAAAACAAAGAGGTTGATTCATTAACAAAGCTGGCCAGAACTAGGGATGCGCAACAGATATGCTTGGTTGCAATCGAAGTATTAAACGATCCAAACATAAGCTCGATGGAGAGCGACCAAGTACTGGAGACAGAGTTTGAGAAGGAGTCGTGGTTGACTTCGACTAAAGACTATTTGTTACAAGGAATCCTTATCGAACAAAGAAATGAAAAACAACAAGTCCTTTGTAAAGCTTCACAATATATCATACAGGAAGGAGTTATGTACAAAATGGGTTTTTTCGTTCCCTTGCTCTGGTGTATCGCTTATGATGAAATAAAACGAGTCCTAAAAGAAGTTCATGAAAGAGAATGTAGCGATCACACTGGAGGAGCTAACTCTAGCAAAGAAAATATTCCTTTACAGGTATTATTGGACGACCGTCAATTGTGATGCTACTGATTATGTAAGGCAATGCGATAAGTGCAAGATATATGCAAAAGTTCCAAGAGCACTACCGACAGAGATCACGCAAACGGTTAGTCATGGCCATTTTCCATACGGGGGATAGATATTATCGGTTCCTTATCAATCTCTAAAGGTGGTGCGAAGTACACCATCGTCACAGTTGATTATTTCACTAAATAGGCCGAAGCGAAACCATTAGCTATGATCACAACGAAGAAAGTAATAAATTTCATCATTCCAAACATCATCTGTTGTTTCGGTCTTCCATAAACTATTGTAACAGATAACGAGACTCAAGTCGACAGTGCTGAATCTAAAGACTTCTGTCGTTGGCATCATATTGAAAAGAGATTTGTAGCATTCGCTCACCCTCAAGCCAATGGATAAGTCGAAGCTGTGAACAAAATCATAAAGTCCAGTTTGAAGAAGTGTTTGGAGAAAACCAGAGGCAAATGGGTAGATGGACTACCGACAACACTATGGGCTTAAATCCACGACTAGCCATACTCCATTCACCCTTGCTTACTGTTCTGAAGCCATTATTCATATTAAGCTCAAAGTCCCTTCTCATCGAGTGACCTACTACGATTCATGAATGAGTAAAGATCTCCTCTTGGAATCTCTAGACTTTGTAGATGAAAAGCGTGAAGAAGCTGATTTGAGAGCAGTTGCGCACCGACACCGAGTCGCCCGATACTACAACAACAAAGTCCAACCTTGAACCTTTGAAATCAGCGATCTCGTCTTGAAATGGTGTTTCTTGGCTCGTCACATATGAATTCTACTTGGGAAGGACCATACGTCATTGAACAGTGGCTTGGAGAGGGAATTTTAAGCTAGCGACAGTTGATGGCATCACACTCCCAATGACGTGGAGTAGCGAGCATTTATGATGCTATTTCACTTAGTTTATTCTTTTTCATTAAGTTGTACTCAATTACTGAATTTGATTTAGCATTTGATTTTCAAAGATATGTTATAAGACAAATTATGTCATTACTTTCCATTTGGAAAATAAAGCTTGAAATTTCCTTCATGTTTGCATTTGCTGTAGCATTACAAATTAGTTATGATACCAAATTAACTAGTATTGACATGTCCAAGTAGGACCCAGGAGTTTGGAACTAGCCAATTACATAAGATCATGACTAAATTAAACGAAATGGGAATGGTCCAACCATTCATTTGACGCTTCGTGCTCACAACCCAATGGAGGAATGTTTAACGAGGAATGGATATGGTTCGACCATCCAATGACCAACTTAATCCTATCAAATGATGGGACAAATATGAATCAAAAACGACCGTGACATAATTGATCGCTCGCTAAGTTCACCCCAGACTTGGGAGAAGATCAATAAATTAAGAAAAGTACGATTCGACGATTTTCTGAAACAACTTTAAGTCCCTAGAGTGTGGACTGGAGCATAATCGCAAATCGAATGCGATTTGACTACCTGCTAACTAACTCTTATCCCCAGAGTGCGGATATAGGTATAAACAAATAGACAAGTGCGGTTCGATCACTCACTATTTCATGAACTCCGACTTGAAACCAACAGGAGGAGAATAAAATCCTAAAGGATGGAGTTCGACCATCCAACGTTCAACTCCGCTAACCCAAGACTGGGGGTAGGATTCTAATTATTCAACCTGCTAAATTTGACAGCGTAACATTAGGGCTTGAGCCCCTTGTTTGGTATGACTCGAGACCACGAACAAATGGAGGCCTTGGTATATAACCATTGGATTGTCATCCAAAGCAACGAGCAATGACTTACAAATACATTGAACGGAAAGTAATAGCTCGACCATTTAAATAAAAATTCACATAAAATTTCGATAGACAACAAAGAACTTTTATTTACATAATAAACTTATAAAATGGTGAAACAAGTTTATTCAAGAACGGAGGCCTCACCCATACAGTCACGGTCGACAAAAGACAAAAAATATGCAAAATATATACAGACTAAGTCGGGTGATGACTATTTCTTCTGCCCTTTATCCTTTTTGGATCTCTTAGGAGTGCCACAATTCAAACTTCCACCTGTTCTTTTCCTTGATCCTTTGCCACTCTTACAAGAGAACTTTCGGAAGATGGAGAGAGTCATTGAGGAACCGACCCGCCAGATGACTTATAATGGGATGGACTTGGATTGTTAATGTCCATGTTGGAAGGTTCAGCCTTAGCTTTTTTTCTTCAAAAATTCCTCCCTTTCGATGCGCTCTTTTAAGCTAAGCTCATCAGTATGTTCACTGGTGCAAGTAATTACAACATCATCCGGCTTATCAGACAACAACGAGTCTTCAGCTTATCATCATCAAGCACTCTGATAACTTGAGCATCCGGTCCTAGAGCGTCAGTGGCCGTCAAAATCTTAGTTAATGTCGATTGTTGCTCTACGACGGCACCACTTTTTGGAGTTTGGCTGGAACCAGATGTAAAAACTGATCAGCAGACATATAAACGCCATCCAGATGTATGCCACTGGATTGCCCAGCATCCGAACGTCGTCCCCTGCCTCTTCCAGCCATACGCTGAAAGTAAGATAAGAACTAGATTATTCACAAGGTAGATACTTCATTACGGAATACTACGGAATAAAGTGCATTCCTAGACGTATTCCCCAAATTCTATCCAACCTTGATGGAATAAAGAGACACGATGATTCAAAGGTTTGTATCACTTGTATACTTTGATGTACTGTAATATGTGCTCTATTCTGTGTTTGTCATACTTTGTTCTGAACTCAGCTTTGATACCACGCTGTGGCGCCCCACCTCTATACCCACGCTAGCCAAGGACACTACAGGGTAATGCCGTCAACTAATACGGAGAATAAGGCTGGTTAGGAGCGACCATCTATAGCCTTGCTCTAACTATCTATTGAATACATCGACAATAATCACACTAACAGGTCGACATACCCCATGAATACTTAAAACAAAACCATAGGTGGTTGGAGGATCTATCAGAACAGAATATAACAACTCAAACGTAATATACATCACAGAACAGTAGATCATCATATACACATATACAGATACATAACAGAGTTTACAAAACAATACATGTCAAGTGGTATAGCAAACCACAATATACAGACGAGTCAAAAGAATACACATATCAAAGTTACAACAAAATAGGACTACACAAAAAGCTATGACAAAAAGGAACAAGCTGAATAGTCCATGCGGAAGCAAAATAGGCTAAATCCAAAAGCACCTAACCTGAAACATCTCGGTCTGACCCGAGTATGAAATACCCAGGTCAGTCTAGCTAAACAAATCAGTTAGATAAACTGAACAACAATAAACCTGCAAGGTTACAAAGCATAATAGATATCTCTAAAAGAGATAACACAATCATCTAACGAAAGATGAATCATATAGAACAAGCCTCATGTCATCGGCAACATATCGAAACAAAGGATAAGAATATCCCAAAGCAAGCCAAAAGGCAATAACAAATACTAATAAGGTATACAAGTTCCATAAGGTAAACGCTACGCATATGCGGCTCAAAAAGACCAACACCGAAGGGCGATACCAAGGGAATATATATGAATGAAACATCAGAAAATTTGCTCGAGCTCAGAACTGTACAAACAAGGGTCCATGAGCCCGAAGACTCCAAACCCAATATCACCCATGCGGCTCATAACGACCAACATCGGAAGCGATACTACAGGGCAACCCAATATCACCCATGCGGCTCATAACGACCAACATCGGAAGCGATACTAAAGGGCAACAAACCCGAAGGCACATACCCGAAGACAACAAATCGTAGTGGTGGAGGTCAGAGACCCAGTACTGGACACCACTAACTGGCGGAATGTGTCATAACTCTCAAAAAGGAATCCGAAAAGTGGTAACGCGAGTCCCATAACCACTCGTTCGCACTAAACGGTTTACTATCCGTTAGTTAATTTCACACTCAAAGCAGTACAAAGTCACCTCATATCATCGGTAACCCAAAGCCGAAGGTCAAAACGATCAATTGAATAGGTCGGAGATTAATCGGAAAGATAAACGCACAGATTCATGGTCCGTGTTTTGCCCAACCATTTAATCATCCTTCCACTTCGCTCGAAGTGCGAAATTGTGCGTGTGTTTAAATAGAATTTATAAATTGGAGAAACGAGCTTTTAATATGATTAGAAAGATTATTTTATAAAAACCCGTGGATGAAGTCAAAAATAAGTTATCAAAGTCAAAAAGGCAATAACAACCACTAAGAACCAACTTGAATCGATAAAATCCGGAAAACCAATCAAAATAAGCATAAATAGGCAAAACAGGAAAACAGGAGCAGGTCAGTCGACTGAAATCCCTGTTCAGTCGACTGAAAATTGTCCAGAAAAATTTCGGGCTTCAGCTCAGTCGACTGAACAGAGGATCCAGTCGACTGAACCCCATTTCCTGCATTTCCTACTTATTACCAATGAAGTGCAAACTCTCCCAACCTTCAATCGGACGAGCATAGACGCTAGGGATTTACGCCAAGCGGCTACCCGGCCCTATAAGCACTTCGATTCATCACCAAAAACATGATCAAAACATCAAAGTTAGGATTTCAAAGAATTGAACCCAAACACTAAAAATTTGGATATTCACCAATTCAATCCAAACTAAAAGCAAGTGCATATGAACAAGTGCTAGGTATTCATACCCAACATCAATGAAATCAAGAGAAGTAGATGTGAGTTCAAAACTCACCTTAACCCAAAACAAGAAGATGGAGCTCAATAACAAGGAGAAGACCAACCAAACACTACTTCAACTCAACAAGCTTCAATCTAAGAATAAAACACATATTTCCCAATTTAGGTTTAGGAAATTTTCTGAAATTGAAGAGGAGAAGAGTTGGAGAAGATGAAGAAGAACTTACCAATGGATTCTCTTTGATTTTGGAGCAAGAATTTGGAGTTTGCAAATGGATTTAGGGCTTGCAATTTCTATTTCTCTTTCCCTTTCACCATTTTCAGTTTGAGCTTAAGTTTTAAGAAATGGAATAAGTGAATGAGAGGAGAGGGCTGAGTTAGGGTTAATTAGATAGTTAGTGGGCTGAACCCAAACCCAAAACCCAATAGAAAAAGAGTCAAAATTTCACGAACACCAAACATATCAAAGATTATACTCGAAAAGATCGCAAACGCCATTTTGGAACCAATGGAGGTAGTTTCGAGCTCCAATTCGGCCGTTTGCAAAAAGTAGCTTTTCGGACCCAAAAATCCGACTAACGACACTATATTTAAATAAAACATTTAAATATATAATCGTTAAACATGCGGGTTGTTACTGCAAATGCTGAACAGAAGAAGTCTAGTAGTTAATACAACAGCTTGAGATTCCTAGGTGGTAATGAAAGTATATACTGATGGACCTCATCGATAGAATGTCGAGGACTAGAAGAGAATACAATATCATTTGAGTCACAATCGATAGATTGATGAAGAATGCTAAACTTATATTCTTTGAGTCCAGAGTAACTGCATCCAAATATATTGAGTTATATGTGGAATGGATAGTGTGATTCCATTATGTGCCAAGGGCATTGTAAGTGGTCAAAACCCGTTGATCACTAGTGGGTTTTGAAAGAACTTAGAAGAAGCATTTATAAATTTGGCACCAAATTGACTGGACGATATCATCATTAAACCTGGAACTTCATGACCTCGTATAGGCCTATTCGTACCGATAGATGTGATACAAAATGGGTTAGGAGGAAGGCAATCGAGTAGTGAAGATTTAGTAGAATGAAAGCGAAGGCGATAGCGTATGAGAGACTGAGAAAAGCATGATGATCGCTTGTTCAAAGCTCTTTACTTGGTGAGATTTTATTTTTCGTTAGCTTTCGTATTGGATATCATGTTCGATTTATACTAGATTGTTTAGTACCCTGCACGCTGGGATAGTCATGGGTGTTGTTTTTTGATGTTTGATCTTATATGTGCCTATTTGATGTTTGATTATTGGCATTTTATTTAATGACTTTTGCTCATATGTTTGTTAGGAATGCGAGATAATTATGGTTTGATATAACATATTTATTTGACATGATTTCTATATATGATTTAATGTGCTTATTACATGTTACATTTGTGTTTAACAATCTCGAAATGTATGAAATTATCATCCCGAACCGTTGTCTTGGATAGCGATGAAATTTGTACCACAGGGACTAGAAAAATGAACTGATATACGCCGAATAAGTTTCGTTGCTATCGGACATATCGTGTGATCGTACAAACTTGAAATGTACAATAGTTTATTTGAGAAATCAAATAAATATGAATATTATATTAATATAAATAATCTCAAATCCTTCCTCTCTATTTCAATTCTACTGTTCCATTAATAGTAAGTGAAAACATGGCTGCCTCTTTTTTTCATTTTAAATCTAGCGATTCATTAGACTAGAAATCACGAAACCAGTTTCTTTGTGCTCGTATCGAAGAGAGCTTCGCATCCATATGCGCTTTGAAGGGTGCGATCACCATTGAGGTTCTGACCTAAGCAAAAATGCTACAGAAGGAGATCGTACTGTCACTATGGATGCGGCAGGATTGATTGTCGGTTCTCTGCAATTGATATACCGGGGCCAGGGATTCCTACTATCTTTCTCGTACAATTCCAAACCATGCCTGGAGCGAAAGATGCAGATTCAAATACAGTAAAGTCAGTCGATGTTTTTGAGGTTGTGTTTAGGGTTTTGAATAGTTGGAGTTAAAAGGCGGAGATAGGTGAAATGGAGATAGCGGTTGCAACGCCCTTGCCGTGTAGCACCTGCTCATACCACTCGATGGCGCTTCGGTGGCTTCATGGCAATCGCTACACTACATTTCCGAGGAGCAGCAGCTAAAGTCATGTTCTATTAAAGAAGGTCAAGTTGCTTATTTTTGGGTCTAAGGTGATGAGATCGCATAATGGATCATGTTGGTGAAGACGGCTCACGATTTTGTTGAGCGTGGGGAGAGAGATCGACGAGAGAGGGATTTGGGTTTTAGGTTTATGTGTAGGTGATTCATGTACAGGAAGGGGGAGATTTGATGATTGTGGAAGAAGGATTAGTGGTACGTTAAATAACTAATTTGTTGACTTATATTTGTATTCAAATAAAATCTATATCTTTTACATATGAGATCTATTTTGGATATGGTTTCTTGTGTTGCGCTCATGATGGAGAGCTCTATGACTATGTATTAGCTTGGTTAGCTTTTGTTGAGGTGAGTCATATTGCCTCTCATCATACTATGATTGTTAGTATAATATTAAAATGGTATTTTGAAATGATTTCTAACTTTAAAATGTGATTTCTAGTATATTTAGACCTACATCTTATTTTATTATAGAATTTAAAAGTGTTTTAAAATGATTTTAAATTAAATATCACATTATTTCCATTGTCGCACTATTTTGGCGATATTGCTAAATTTAGACTATTTTGATATTAATCCCACACTGGTTGCTTGAACGTATTGTGTGTATGTTATTATAAATGTATATAAACTATTATAGACATTAGTATGTTTGTTGGTTACATGTATGCTTGTTTGCTCAGTTTGGTTTAAAACGTCGATCGGAGGTGATATTGTGTTAGGTAATATCCCATAGGATGGGATTTTATGCACAAAGTTTCATGCATACCGATTAATTTGAAGATGAAAGATGGACTTGAAGATATTCTTTGGATTTCAGGATGGATGCCGGATGTTATCATTTGGTTTGTACTTAGCCATTTTTGGCTTAGTACACGACCAAAATGGCCATTATTGACTGTTCTAGAGTGTTTGATTTCTACTACTATTAATAATTGCCAATTTAGCCAATTTTGATGTGGACGATAGAGAGGCTTTCAGGAGAATGATGTGATGGTTTATTCGATATTTGATTTTGATGCTATGGCTCTTCGATGAGAGATTTGGCGCTGAAGCAAGGATGTGATGCCTCGAAATGATGACTTTGTGATTCGACGGTGATAATTCCATGATCGGAAGTAATGGCTTCGACGGTGGATAGCTATTCTTTAGAATGCAGAGTAGGTAATGATGAGTCTGATATATGGAACTATCTAAGTAGGTTGTAGGGCAAATGATAACATTCTATGACTAATAGTAGCTATCTAGAATTGTTCCCAAATGCTACGACTTCGAACGGGAGTTGTAAAGATAGTTCCAGGATGAGAATGAGCTCTACTATGGACGAATTGTGCAAAAGGACCGTTGATACTCATAGGTTTTGGTGTGTATTCGTAAAGTAGGGGTTGTGCAATGATATCCGTTGGGTTATAGGGTATTCCCTAGATACATCACATGAGGTTACAGATTATGCCCCAGATCACACGATGTTTTGATCTATTTACCCAGGGCTATTTACGAGGACGTAGTCTAGTTCCTAGCTCACTAAGTGGCATGGATCCAAGTACCGAGAAACTGAGACGTTGAGTAGTCCTTGACTGAACAGGGGTGCTCATACGAGTATCATATATTCAATGCACTAAGCGAGTGAATGTGAGGATGGATGATGGATTCCATATTTGCTTTGGTTGCTTATCTCCCTAAGGATGTCACATGACATATATATCATCGATGTAGATATCTAGACATCCATTAGTACTTTGACGTTCAATAAACCGATAAAGACTATGATATAGAGTAGTAGCATATATCCTATATTATGCGCTAAATCTTTGGATGTAAGGATAGGTCAGGTATGATTCTTCATACCCTTTATTCCATATACTATATCGACTTTTATAGTATTTTGAGATTATTTATCGTTCGCTCCAGACTATTATCTGACTCGAGATTTTATGCTTTGCTTCTTATTACCTTGGATATTATTAAATAAGTAGACTAGAAAGCAGGTGTAAATAGTACATGAAGTTCTGCAGATGGACTAGCTGGAGACGATGCTTTCTCATACTTATGTTTATGCTTATTATTGCATATTCTGCTATGTGACACTATAGAGCCTTAACAGTGTTGACTTACTATTATTAGAGATAGTTTTTCAGTTGAGTTTATTTATCAGTTGTATAAAATCTATTACTATTTTGTATAATTTTATGAGCCTGTATGGTCTGATTTTGTGGTTCATATAGTTATTACTATTTTGCTTGTTTTATATCTATGATGATTACTATATTTTATGTCGATGCACTGTGAAATATACGACAAGTTTCTATGATTATTTGGTATTTTCTTCCTTTTTCTTCTCTTTTATTCTCTTCTATTCTATTCCTCTCCTTTACTTACATTTCTTTCCTTTGATTATCGTCCTACATCAATCGGATACTCTAATATCGTACTATTCATTTATATGAAGATCAGAGGTAAAGGATAGTTGTCACAGTTATCATCAAAACTACTTTTGACAAAATGAATTTTCTAGGAGAAATTTTGAAGTCGATCCCTGAACCGATCTATGGTTTTAATAAAGGGGCAAAAATCCTAGTGGGTATAGCAAGAATGCTCGTGATAGTTGGAACTTTAGCACTTCATAAGTCCTTTGAAGTGTTCTTTTTGATCATTGACCAGCAGTCTCCATACAATGCTTTCTTATAGAAATCTATGCTAATAGAGCTGGGCGCATTCAGCTTATAAACAAATTTGCTCATGAAATTCCCTACCCTAGCAGAGATAGGAAGTGAGAGGGGAGAAAGTTATTAATTAGGGAGCTTTATAATGTAATCATGAATTCTAGCAATAAAATTGTTCAGAACTACACTGCCATGTCCTCTGATATAAATAATTATGAAAGAAAAATGAAAAGCCAGTTAAAAAAACTATACTAGAATTAAGTTCCGAGGAAGGTACTAAAACAGGTTATTCTATGGTTATAGTACCTATGGCAAATTCTAAATGGACTCATCTACAAACGACTGAAATACATGAGTACAACTCGATGTATGCGTAGTACCTGTCAAATAATCTCTAGGTAGAAAGTATTGTAAACTCATCTGAATAAGACGAAGCAAAGAATAAAGTAGATCCCAAGTTGGGGGTGAAAAGCAAGTACCTAGAACCATTGGACGATTTGGAAGATATAAAGATGGATCCATCTGACCCAACAAAGACATTAAAAATTAGAAAGAATCTGTCAAATGAGCCTAAGTGAGGAATTGATCAGCTTCTGGAATAAGTCAAAGAATGTATTTACTAGGACCCATTCAAACATGACAAGAATTGTCCCTATAATCATATGTCATGCTCTCAATATAGATCTCGATGTGCATCATATGAGCCAAAAGCACCACACGTTGGACCATGAGAGGTACAACGTGTTCCATGAGGAAATTAAGAAACTAAAAGAAAATGGGTTCATTAGTTAAGTATATTATCCAAACCGGATATCGAATCCTATGTTAGTAAAGAAGCCAAATGGAAAGTGGAGAGCCTGCATAGATTCACAAACGTCAACAAAGCCTGCTCAAATGGTAGCTACCTACTGACTAGAATAGATCGGTTAGTGGATGCAATAGGAGAGTATGAGCTGTTGACCTTCATGGACGCATATTCAGGTTATATTCAAATAGCAGTGTTCAAACCAGATTGGGAACACACAAGCTTCCTAACCAATAAAGGGCTTTATTATTACAAGGTAATGTTGTTTGGGCTAAATAATGCATGAGCAATATACCAAAGGCTGGTCAATAGGATGTTTGATGGTCAAATATGAAAGAATGTTGAAGTCTACATGGATGACATGTTAGTGAAGTCTAAGATGCATTAGATCATGTAAAAGACCATAAAGTGACATTCATGACTTTATGGAAATATGGAATGAAACTTAACTCGCAAAAATATACATTTGCATTAAAGTCAGGAAACTTTCTAGGGTACATAGTAAGCGCTAGGGGAATAGAGGCCAACCCAAAGAAGATTGATGCAATAAAGAATACAAAGGTACTATAAAAGCTTAAATATGTGATAAGTTTGAATGGAAAGGTAGCTGCCTTGAGCGGGTTCATTTTCAAAGCCATAGACAAATGCATCTTGTTTTTTTACCAGTAGGAAGGGTAGGAAGTTTGAGTGGACCTCGGAATGCATGGATGCCCTCAAAATGTTAAAATCCTATTTGGCTTGTTATTCGGCATTTTAACCCGACCATATTAAACTGATTACACAAGTTAGATTCAACTGTTGTCAAGGCCGATGATTCCAAAGTGATGATCGTAGGGCCCAGAAGTCAAGTATAGATGATAACATGAAGTTAAGATTGAATGGAATTGATAGATATGCAAGGCATAATGTTCAAAGTATGAAATATGGTTCAATGCATGGGAGGGATCAACATAAATTGGCTTCCATCATAGGCATCGATATGTTTATGTTTCAGGAAATAAGGCATTTCAATAGAAAATATTTGATATCTCAAGATCCACAAGTCCAATGCATATGAAATTTGTGAGCGAGATATGGGGACTCTGGGGAGCCTAACTAGGGATTTCACCACAAGAAAGTGAAGTTAGAGGGATCATCATTCTTCCATGGGTAAGGATCGACAAGAATCAGTCATCAAACCATATTGAGGCAAAGGTTAAGCAATAATTCGAGTTCTGCCAATCTAATTGGCATGAAATTTGGAGGCTAAGCATATTTTGGTATGAGGGAGCTATCACAGGGATTGTACCCTAAATTTCCACCAAAGTAGGGGTCGATACCGATCCCTCTTCTTTGGAAATAGGGCCACACAATCCCTCTTGTGGGTCTATATAGTTCTGAAGGTCCTTTTACCAAATTTTCAAGGAGATATTTAGTCATCTGCATCTAAAAATATAGGCTTGGTTGTTCATTTTCGGGACACTTATGCTGCTAGTTGCTTTATATTACTTTGTAGCTATGGATTTTCATCCAATCCCTATTGTACTCAATCTATAAAGTGATTAATAAAGCAGTCTATTAATAGTGGATGTAGGAAAACAACATCGATCACCATAATTCGTTGTGTACGTGCTATTCTCTTAGTTTACTACTATTTCTTTGTTGTTATCCTCTATTTTCATTTTATATTCTTAATTTATTTATCTTCAAAACTTCTATTGGGTGTTTGTGCAATTTTTGGTGTAAACATTTTGGTGTCTTCACTGAGAACCTTGATTATCAGCTTATTAGGATCCTTTTGTTGCTAGTGGATTGCATGAATCCCTCGAAGTAAATTCACAGTTATCTTCAGGAAGTTTTCTAATCAAATTTGAGAAAATCCAAGCAAAGCCAACAGTGGTAAGGAACACTAGATCTACTTCTTAGAATGCAGAAGGAAACGAGAATGTTAGCATCCAGCAAGGAGGCTTGAGCAGTCAACCAATGGATGTGAATGTTGATCCAGTTGAAGTCCAGAATCCAGCCGATTCCATTATAAGAGCCAAATTTTGAAATCTATTGAGAGAGCTAGTGGATAGTGTCGTCAATTAAATCACCAGATTCAAACCAATATCATCCTAATGAACCAACTCGGTAACCAACAACGAGTGAAAGCTAGGAGGGACACTACCCCTTACTCATCATCAGAGTGTTCTAATTCATCGAACGTGTATCATGGGCACATGAATCGTAGAATAAACGAATATCATGCAGAAACTTTGGGGCATCCATAGGTAGACCATCCTAGTCTGCCAGGACTGATCGCTGCCAATCCCTCCATAGGGATCAGTATCAATCCCTCCTCTAGAGGAGGGAATTTATCTATGCATGTCGGGATTCAAGCTGGAGATACTGCGGCTGATTTGGATGATGGAGTTCAGTTGAACATTGACTAGTTGCATCCCAAGAATGATGATCAAGTGAATTTATGTGATATACAGGGAAGATGTTGAACCAAGATGGCGTGGAACGGTCCGTAGACATCGACCGGACCATTCGCGTGAGGTGGAACATGACCACCGCTTGACACCAACTATCCAAACGCCGAACTTGTCGGCTATGGTTAGACGATTAGCAAGAGAGAGCCAATGCTTGAACAATGATGACTGGGGAATCTTGAGAATCCATACCCGTTGACTGACAATGTCCTACATGTAGAATATACAAGGAGATTCAACATGTTATCGATGCCTTCTTAGGATGGAATAACCGACCCCAGGCAGCACATGATGAGATATGAATGGCTAATGGATTCTGCATGAGTAGATGATGCAAAGAAGTGTAGATATTTTCCTATAACTCTCTCTAGAATAGAAACAATATGGTTTATGAGGTTATCCCCACGATCGATCTCTAAATTTGATGATTTGGCAACAAGGGTTGTGGAGCAGTTCCGTATGCATGCAACTTGCCCCAAAGATGTAATGTCTGTCTCCATCGTGATACAAGCTCTAGGAGAATCTTTAACAGATTACTTGGAGAGATTCCCTGCAGCTATCGTATAAATTAGTAATCCTAATGACCATGCAATTTTGATTTCCATAACAAAAGGGATTGATCAAGAGTTTGATTTTGGCGATTGGTTAGTTGGCAATTCACCCACAACGTTGGAGCACTTTTATGCAAAGGCAGCTTAGTACTTGAAGGAGGAAGAAGCTAGATGCTCTAGGAAGAAAAATGTTGCGGTATCAAGTGGAGAGGGAGTACATAGTAGTATTGTCGTAAAGCGGTTTAATGATAGCTCTGGAAAAGTTCAAGTGAATGTCCAAAAAAACCGAATCAACAAAATAAAGGAGGAGATAGGAGCTAAGAACAAAAGAGGGTTTATGAAAGAGGAAAGCCTAGGATTCTAATGTAAGATACTTACATTCCACTGAATACATCACTAGAGAATATCTATTTGTCTACCTGCAACAACATGCAGTACGAGAAGCCGCCTTCGAAAGAATCAAAGGAGAAGCAAAAACAGACTGGAAATTATTATCGATTTCATGAATGTTATGGTCATAACACAAATGAACGTTGGCATCTCTAGGATTTTATCGAAAAAATGATGCGAGAAAGAAAGTTACATCAGTTTGTGAAAAACCTATAGGATGGTGTGCAGGGACATCCGACCCCAACAGAGGACAAGGACCACACAGAGCTGTGGAGCTTGCTTGGACTGGTGGAAGATTCGTAATCAATACAATGGTCGGAGGACTACATCTGGCCGATAAGAGTTGGCATAAGATGGAGCGTTATGCTATCGTGATTAAGCATATGAATTTTGAATGTTGTTCGAGTACGGGGGATGGAGCTCCAGCAAAACAGCGACGTAAAATGGCAGATGTATTGTGTTTAGAAACAAAAATGCAAACAAAGTGAAGGCTACGACAGTCGACCTAATGATCATTTGGGCAATGATCAGCCCCACTTTAGTGAGAAGGAAATTGGTTGATTTTTGAAGTTCTATAAATATAATTTTACAAACAAAATTATGATCAAATGAGGGTGGAAGCCAAGGACTTGAAACCATTTAAAGCCCGCATTCATGGCTTTAACAATTCTACAACCAAAGCTGTTAGTTATGTTGAACTGTCGTAGAATTTGGAGAAGGTAAGCATAGGAGAGTGAAGATTCTGTCTTTTGTTGTTTTGGATGTTGATTTTCCATGCGATGCCTTTTTTGGCCGACTGGCCCTAGCTGAGTTCCGGACTGCTCTTGCCCTATGGTGTTTGACTTTCAAGTTCTAGGCAGATAATGGTGTTGGAGTTGTTCATAGCGATCAGGCGAATGAATGTGCCTAATATGTAGCTGAATTGAGGGATGATCAATGAAAGGAAAAGGGTAAAGGTTTTGATAAGTCTGTCCGTATCCAAGCCACCGAATATGACAACCAGGCTCGGGCACCACAGTTGGTTATATAGAGAAGTGGATCCGAGAGATGACGAGGAGAAGCCCATAGAGCCCAAGGATGCACTAGCTGAACTAACTATCAACATCACTATTAGCCATGATAACCCATCACGGGTCCTAACGATTGGATCACATCTCGGCCCCCTAATGACGAAAGACCTTTCTGGATTTCTTCAAGTGAATCTTGATGTGTTCGCTTGGACTCACTCTAACACGTGCGGGATCTCGCCTGCCATCGTGAGCCACACATGAATATCGACCGTGGCATGTCCCGGTGAAATAAAAAAGGCATGGCATGGATCTACAGAGATTTGCCGCTCTTAAAGAGGAGGTGGATAGGCTCCATGATAATGGATTTATCCTCGATGCCCTGTACCCTAAGTGGGTATAAAATCATGTACTTTGGAGAAAGGCAAATGGAAAACGACGAACCTGTGTTGATTACTCAAACTTGAATAATCATGCCCAAAAGATAGCTTTCCCCTTCCAAGGTTCGACCACTTATAGACTCAACCACGGGACATGAATTGCTATCTTTTATAGATGCGTACTCAGGATATAACCAGATCCCGAAGCATATTCTCGATCAAGAGCGCACCAGTTTTGTTACTGATGTTGGATTTTATTGCTATGTAGTAATGTCGTTTGGACTAAAAAAGGCATGAGCAACCTACCAACACCTAGTCAACAGAATGTTAAAAGATCAAATCGGAAGAACAATGGAGGTATATGTGGATGATATGCTCGTGAAGTCATGATGGTCTAGCAACCACATTAGTGACCTGGCAGAAATGTTCGATATTCTTTGATACTATAAAATGAAGATTAACCCTTTGAAGTTTACTTTTGGTGTAGCATCAGGAAAGTTCTTGGGTTTCGTCGTCAGTGCCCACGGAATCAAAGCCAATCCCGAGAAGATCCAAGCTGTTTGCATCATCCAAGCGCCAAAAACTATCAAACAAGTGCAGGGCCTGAGTGGGAAGGTTGTCACCCTAAGCCGAATTATTTCCAGAGCTACCGATAAATGCATTCCTTTCTTTGACTTGATTAAAATAGGAAAAAGGAATGTTGAATGGACACATTATTGTAAAGATACCTTCCAAGCTTTAGTGAATCACTTAAAGAGACCTCCTATCTTGTCGAAGCCAGTAAATCATGAAGATTTATACATCTACTTGGTCGTGTCAGTGCATGCTATAAGTGCCACACTACTTCGCGAACAGAATATGATCCATGAACCAGTCTATTATGTTAGCAAGCGATTGACAGGAGTCGAAAGGAACTATCCAAAGATAGAGAAACTGGAATACGGCTTGTTGATTGCATTGCAAAAGCTCTATCCTTACTTTCAAGCACGTCCTATCAACGTTTACACCGACCGGCCGTTATGACAGGTCTTACACTGACCTGAGACGTTTGGAAGGTTGCTCAAGTGTAATATCAAACTTAGCCAATTCGATATCAGTTATCTTCCTCAGAGGGCTATCCAAGGTCAGGCACTGGCTATTTTATAGTAGAATTTACTGCACAGGATGATTTCCCAAAGAGCGGTGAAATCCCATTATACGGTGGAGGCTATGTATAGATTAAGCATCCAATGATCGTTTTTTGGAGTTAGGATCATGCTTGTAACTCCAAAAGATCGGTCAATTTGCTATGCTATGAAGCTCGATTTCCCTACAAAAATAACGAAGCTGAATATGAGGCTTTGATAGTTGGACTTAAACTCACCAGAGAACCGGGAATAAAGTTTCTTGAAATCTTTTGCGACTCACAATTGGTAGTATACTAAGTCAGGGGGAGGTTACCAAGCTAAAAGAAAATGAATTTTTTCATACCTTACCCAAGTCCAAGAATTGTTGACTGACTTTGAGTACTATGATATTAAGCACATTCCTCGAAATCAAAACAAAGAGGTTGATTCATTAACAAAGCTGGCCAGAACTAGGGATGCGCAACAGATATGCTTGGTTGCAATCGAAGTATTAAACGATCCAAACATAAGCTCGATGGAGAGCGACCAAGTACTGGAGACAGAGTTTGAGAAGGAGTCGTGGTTGACTTCGACTAAAGACTATTTGTTACAAGGAATCCTTATCGAACGAAGGAATGAAAAACAACAAGTCCTTTGTAAAGCTTCACAATATATCATACAGGAAGGAGTTATGTACAAAATGGGTTTTTTCGTTCCCTTGCTCTGGTGTATCGCTTATGATGAAATAAAACGAGTCCTAAAAGAAGTTCATGAAAGAGAATGTAGCGATCACACTGGAGGGGCTAACTCTAGCAAAGAAAATATTCCTTTACAGGTATTATTGGACGACCGTCAATTGTGATGCTACTGATTATGTAAGGCAATGCGATAAGTGCAAGATATATGCAAAAGTTCCAAGAGCACTACCGATAGAGATCACACAAACGGTTAGTCATGCCCATTTTCCATACGGGGGATAGATATTATCGGTTCCTTATCAATCTCTAAAGGTGGTGCGAAGTACACCATCGTCACAGTTGATTATTTCACTAAATAGGCCGAAGCGAAACCATTAGCTATGATCACAACGAAGAAAGTAATAAATTTCATCATTCCAAACATCATCTGTTGTTTCGGTCTTCCATAAACTATTGTAACAGATAACGGGACTCAAGTCGACAGTGCTGAATCTAAAGACTTCTGTCGTTGGCATCATATTGAAAAGAGATTTGTAGCATTCGCTCACCCTCAAGCCAATGGATAAGTCGAAGCTGTGAACAAAATCATAAAGTCCAGTTTGAAGAAGTGTTTGGAGAAAACCAGAGGCAAATGGGTAGATGGACTACCGACAACACTATGGGCTTAAGTCCACGACTAGCCATACTCCATTCACCCTTGCTTACTGTTCTGAAGCCATTATTCATATTAAGCTCAAAGTCCCTTCTCATCGAGTGACCTACTACGATTCATGAATGAGTAAAGATCTCCTCTTGGAATCTCTAGACTTTGTAGATGAAAAGCGTGAAGAAGCTGATTTGAGAGCAGTTGCGCACCGACACCGAGTCGCCCGATACTACAACAACAAAGTCCAACCTTGAACCTTTGAAATCAGCGATCTCGTCTTGAAATGGTGTTTCTTGGCTCGTCACATATGAATTCTACTTGGGAAGGACCATACGTCATTGAACAGTTGCTTGGAGAGGGAATTTTAAGCTAGCGACAGTTGATGGCATCACACTCCCAATGACGTGGAGTAGCGAGCATTTATGATGCTATTTCACTTAGTTTATTCTTTTTCATTAAGTTGTACTCAATTACTGAATTTGATTTAGCATTTGATTTTCAAAGATATGTTATAAGACAAATTATGTCATTACTTTCCATTTGGAAAATAAAGCTTGAAATTTCCTTCATGTTTGCATTTGCTGTAGCATTACAAATTAGTTATGATACCAAATTAACTAGTATTGACATGTCCAAGTAGGACCCAGGAGTTTGGAACTAGCCAATTACATAAGATCATGACTAAATTAAACGAAATGGGAATGGTCCAACCATTCATTTGACGCTTCGTGCTCACAACCCAATGGAGGAATGTTTAACGAGGAATGGATATGGTTCGACCATCCAATGACCAACTTAATCCTATCAAATGATGGGACAAATATGAATCAAAAACGACCGTGACATAATTGATCGCTCGCTAAGTTCACCCCAGACTTGGGAGAAGATCAATAAATTAAGAAAAGTACGATTCGACGATTTTCTGAAACAACTTTAAGTCCCTAGAGTGTGGACTGGAGCATAATCGCAAATCGAATGCGATTTGACTACCTGCTAACTAACTCTTATCCCCAGAGTGCGGATATAGGTATAAACAAATAGACAAGTGCGGTTCGATCACTCACTATTTCATGAACTCCGACTTGAAACCAACAGGAGGAGAATAAAATCCTAAAGGATGGAGTTCGACCATCCAACGTTCAACTCCGCTAACCCAAGACTGGGGGTAGGATTCTAATTATTCAACCAGCTAAATTTGACAGCGTAACATTAGGGCTTGAGCCCCTTGTTTGGTATGACTCGAGACCACGAACAAATGGAGGCCTTGGTATATAACCATTGGATTGTCATCCAAAGCAACGAGCAATGACTTACAAATACATTGAACGGAAAGTAATAGCTCGACCATTTAAATAAAAATTCACATAAAATTTCGATAGACAACAAAGAACTTTTATTTACATAATAAACTTATAAAATGGTGAAACAAGTTTATTCAAGAACGGAGGCCTCACCCATACAGTCACGGTCGACAAAAGACAAAAAATATGCAAAATATATACAGACTAAGTCGGGTGATGACTATTTCTTCTGCCCTTTATCCTTTTTGGATCTCTTAGGAGTGCCACAATTCAAACTTCCACCTGTTCTTTTCCTTGATCCTTTGCCACTCTTGCAAGAGAACTTTCGGAAGATGGAGAGAGTCATTGAGGAACCGACCCGCCAGACGACTTATAATGGGATGGACTTGGATTGTTAATGTCCATGTTGGAAGGTTCAGCCTTAGCTTTTTTTCTTCAAAAATTCCTCCCTTTCGATGCGCTCTTTTAAGCTAAGCTCATCAGTATGTTCACTGGTGCAAGTAATTACAACATCATCCGGCTTATCAGACAACAACGAGTCTTCAGCTTATCATCATCAAGCACTCTGATAACTTGAGCATCCGGTCCTAGAGCGTCAGTGGCCGTCAAAATCTTAGTTAATGTCGATTGTTGCTCTACGACGGCACCACTTTTTGGAGTTTGGCTGGAACCCGTAAGACCTATAGATTTGCAAAAACAAGGAGATAAGCCCATGACTATTTGGCATGAAGAATGAAATCGCTTGAAAAGTGGGAATAAAGCAGAATACCATTGTCTAGTTGACTTTCAATTGTCGCCAGAGTCCCCCTTCTAGAACAAGGGTTAGGAACTTAGATTGATAACTTGGTTTGTCTGAATCGTAGCTTAGATCCTATCCCAGACCAAGTGAAACTAACGCTCTGACTGCTTGAAAAGAAGAGAGGATTTTGGGATCAGACTCCGAAGACTCTTCCCCTTTACCGAAGGGTGCTAGAATGTTAAAATACCAAAGTCTTGCAGCAACAAGGTCTATAGGCTCATCTCGTGGAGAATCTCCCATAGTTTTTCTTTGTCTAAATCAGCTTTGCCGAGGGTTCTCTTTTTCATTTCAATAATGGAATCCCAGGCCCCAGCAAGCGACTAAAGATATCTCTCACCAAGAAAGCTCAGATCCCAGTGTCTAAGGACTTTAGCATTGTATTCAATGATCAGGGGATCGAACAAGTACTAATTTCGTTCCGACTGGCTTCCTTGGCATCCTCTGCCTGGGCCTCGAGCTGTTCTCTTATCTCATTACAGCACGCTTCCCTCAGCTCTTCTTTGAGGACTTTAATTTGAGAAAGTTGCTCATCAAGCTTAATCTACAAAGTTCTGGCCTCAACAGCCTCTTCGCAATGTCTTTGCGATTCCTCTTGAGCTTGGATTTTCTCTTCCCTCTCCTTCTTAAAAAGTTTTTCAAGCTCCTCAACACGGCAGGCCAAAATATTTTTTTCTTCGTGTAAGGTATATTTTTTCAAGGCAAATGCACCACTACGATTGAGAGCAGCATCAAGTTCCTTTTTGTGGGCAACCTCTAGATGACTCATTGCTTCAGATGTTTCCTTAGCACTTTTTTCTACCTCATTTAGCTTCACCGTTAAATTTGAGATCTCGGTATTTTGGTGTTTAATTATATATTTATCATGGATCGCCTCTACCTTGATACGATCAATTTCATGCTCTCTCTCGATAGACACCTCAAAGATCTTCACTGATAAGTGTTGAACGATTCATGTTGAACAAAAACGTCGTTGACGCATGCGAGCGAACTTGCCTTAGCATTCCCTGGTATTGTTTGAATGGAGGGGAGGAACTTAGGCCTGTCTAAACAAACTTTGGGAAAATGACCTTAAGTTCGGCCATTTTTTCTTCTGTAGAAGCTTCTAGAGGCGCAGTCGACAAAGATGGATCGAAATCGACGATTGGGTGTTTGTTTGACCTACGGTCATAGGATTTCTTGAAGCTGGAGGAACCAGAGTACTGCTCAATGGTATGTCAACTTGGGGACTATGGAAAGAGGTTTAATCACCACTGTACGCAGGAAGATTAGGTTGAGCTTATTGATGGGATGACCAAGACTAGACTTATGCTTGGAAGAGGAGGATTCCCTTGAATGACAACTTCTTTCTCGATTGTCATCCCTCTCTCTATGCCTATAAATTTTGAATCACGTTTGGATCTGTATTGCGTCGAGGAGCCCCTCGAGTGATAAAAAGCTCACGATTTAGAAATCTCACCTGCAAAAACCAAATAAAATTGTATAAGTGACCATTATACAAAAGGTAGATGGAGATCGTGTAGTGAAGTGCATGTGATTGTGAATGTCCTAGTGTCCCCCCGATGGACCATTAGCTGCAACCTTGCTCATAAGAGTTTTCTCTCCTTTTCTAATAGTAAGAATTCCATCACTACTTCTGGTAGGAGAATTTGACTCCCCAATACTGATGTTAGGAAAATTGTAAATCATAATTTCATCAGAGATTTGGAGATTTGAAAACCCTTTCATCGAGCTTTCTAAATGTTGGGAAGATGATTCTTCGTCGATGGAAGTGATAAAAAACTCAGGCTCCTTAGCAGTTTTCCTCCTATGAAGCTTATATTCAAGCTTCTTTCTTCTCTTAGCTGGCGTGTGAGGTTGCATGTCTTGTGATGGTTTGACCACAGGTGCATTGCCAGGAGTTGCATCAGCGTCGCCAGGCTCGTTGGTCTCAGCAACCGTAATTTTTCCTTCGTCGGCGTCATCCTGAGCTCCTTCGAATAGGGGCATGATAAGGTTATTGATGCCACCTTCTTGTTCTGCGAGTTATCCTGGTTGCGTAGAGCTTCTTGGAAGCCCAATGCTGTGACCTTCCTCCGGCAATCCAAATAGAGATAACCATTCTTGGTTATAAGAAGTCTAATGTCCCTATCTTCAACTGCAGTGGGACGAATTGCAGAGATTTCCTTGAAAACTATCGTCCTCTGGACGAGATGGATACCTGTAGATTTTCGAAATGTTAGCTGATTCACGATATGAACTGGGTTAAGGAATTTGATAATAGAGCGAAGATGACAAAACATCCTTCTAACCATCACCTTACAAAGCCAAGAGGACATCAACATAAATCCATTGGTGTTTGAAAAGACTGAATGTTCCAACCACCCATTAAGACTTGGTAGCAGGGAAAGAGCTAGAGGAAAATGAAGGAAAGGCTCCTTGTCTATCGTTTGAAGTTATAAATTAACCTAATGTTTTTAGGAGTTGGCGGGTTGAACAGAATGCTCATGAATAATAAGAAAGTGCCATAGAGAAAGGCATATCTATTCGGGTGTAATTGAGTAGGCGCTATCCAAAGGTATTTTAGCTCCTCCCAGATAAAAGAATTGAAGGGTCGTATGCTTTCGGCCCAACACATGAACTTACTGCATGCGGTATATCCTTTCAGAGGCAGGAGAGCTCTATCGTTTATCGAAGGAACCAAAACGTCTTCGAATGTAATTCCATGTCTGGAACATAACCTGTAAAGAGCAGCCTCACAAATTCTGGAGGCTTCAGAATTTGTCGAGTTATCTAAATATAGTGCCTTCTACAGTGTCAAAGGCAGGACTTACATCTCCGTCAAATCGACGGAAACGTCAGAAAAAAGTCGACCAATGAGTCGGAAATTTCCGGTTGTTCAGTTTGATGACCAGGAGAAAGCCTGTCAGATATAGTTGTGGAATTTGACTCAGCTTCGGGATTTCTATGTTGCAAGAGTGGTCCAGAGGACATTGCAGCTAGACGCTCTGAACATTTGAAGTCCATGTCAAGTATACTCAGTGGATAATTGAGATTAGAAAAGTTTACATGTCCCACCGTATTAAGTGTAGCCTAGCATGGTGCAGTGTAGTGTGGTGCAGAGATAACCAGCTCAAAACAAAACAAGTAAATAACGAAATTTTGGATTTCGATAAAGCGACCGTCATCGCTTACCATCCAAACTGGCAAATGTTAGTTCATGAGATGATGGTTTTGATGACAACAACCTTAGAATAGATTATAAAATATAAATACTAACATTATAAGTTTAGATATATATGTATATGTAGGATTTAACCAAGAATGAAGACTGTACAGTATAGAGATTCAAGATATCGAGATAGAAGACTCGTGAGTATCAAGATTATCAAGAGTTCAAGATTTCAAGGTGAAGTATTTTTATTAGGAATTTTGTTAAAACCATAGAAAAGCACTGGCATCTTAAAATCCAATTTATTCGTGGAATGGAATCCACTTCGAGCCTGTTAAACGGATGGAACCCTAAGTAGGATGGAACCTACGAAAAATCTAGTGGAACATTGTTTTGTATCCGCTAACTTTTTATTCAAAATGATTTTTCAAAATTATATCATGTTTTCAAAATGTTTTTCAAAACTTTCCTTTTAAAAGATTCAAAACCCTCTATCATAATTTTAAATAATTTTAGCCCCAAAATTATCTTTAATTAGAAAGTCAAATTACTCCTTATTTTAAACTATCTTTTAGTATAATATATTTAACTTTTAAATATTTATACTTAGATTTAAATATAAAATTATAGTTAAATTCTATATATATTATTCTCTATATTTACTTATGAATTTTAACAATAGTCAAGTATATTTATAAAGTTCAAAATAGTTTTAATATAAAATAAAAGTTATTTTCAAAGAAAATCAACACACCAAATAATCCTTTGGGATGTCGACATGCCCAAGTACCCCATGTCGACATGGTGCCAGTTGAGTTCAAAATTTAAATTTCAAAAGAAGTGTCTATTCGCCATAACTCTTCATGAATGGACATGGCTGTTGTTCTTCTATAAATAGGGGTTAATTTCAACGAATTTTATATCAGATTTTCTAGTTTTTCACTCCTCTTCTTCTTCCACATTTCTTAATACATATTCTTACCATTACTCTGCCGAAATCAACATTGAATCGAACTCAATTACTTTTAGTTTGATTCTCTATCACTATCTGTACAAGGTTCTCAGTGCTGTTCAGAGTTATAGACTTCTTTGTAATCTATTAAGCGAGAAAAGGTGTGATTGTAGCCTTGGAAATCAATCAAAAGAGAAAAGGTGTGATTGTATCCTTGGTAAATCAATTGGGTAAACTTGTGGCCCGAAAATCAGGCATCTCTACCCAGAGGATAGAAATTCTGGAGGGTTACCTCGTAGCCTTGAAACCGAGGGCGTAATTGTACAATTGCTTTTGAAAGGAAATCCATACTTGTGTTGCAGGACTGGATATAGGGTAACTCCGAACCATTATAAAATCCGATGTGTTCTTTCTTTTACTTCTTTTATTTTATTTCTGCCTCTGTGTTTGTTTTTGCGATCATATCTGTGTCTGTATATTGCATACATCGGTATCTAAATTAACATAAACTTAAAAGATTTAGTAATTCTTTATTAACACTATTCACCCCCCTCTAGTGTTAATCCTATCCTTAAATCCGTAATCCGCATTTCTTTTAATTGGTATCAGAGCAAGGTTTTCAAAGTTTTCATAATCTGAATTTTGAAAAAGTTATTAAAATGGCTATTTTTGGGATTTTATTAACACTATTTTCATATGAATATGTCACAGAATCATCATGAAATTTTTGTTTAAAACTGTATTTGGTTATTTTGAAAAGTCACTCGATTCTTTAAAAGGTTATTTTGTTTTGCAGGAGAAGAATTATGTCTAATGACTTTTGGTTAAAAGATATCAGACAATCATTTATCGATCAAGAAGAACAAGTGGATATATATTGAAAATCGACAAAGAAATGGGTACCAAATCAATACAAAACTTTTGATTCTCATCTACAACTTGATTTGATACTGTACTTCTCTCCATCTGGTTCGCAATGCCAGTGGTTTCGTGTGAATCTGTCAAGAAATGACCAAGTTGTGGTCAAATGAAGTTTTGGTGAACAAAGAGAAAAAGAAGACAAAACTGTCAAAGGTATTCTTCAAATTGCATCCAGAGATTTGATTATTTTGTTTCCACTCCTTTTATAGATTGTATTTTTTGTTCTCGCGGTCGTTTTGATGGGTGGATCATCAAATTCTGGTCAAAATTGAGTGAAATATGACAGTTTGAAGTTGGCTATCCAAAATTAAAAAACTGTGCACGGGATCTTCTACATTTCTTCTACTGTTCGGCCTGTTGCATCACAATACCATCCAAATTTGACAGCAAAATATTACTAGATCGTAGCCCTTGCCTTCCTCTTCGATTTTCCGCTGGTTGCATCCAATTCCGTTAAGAAACGAAGGAGATATGCCCTCTAGAAGTTTGATAGTATATAGAAAAATAGGAAGAAGAAGAAGAGCAATTAAAATGAAAAGTTGTGACAGTTGGGCCTATTTATAGTGGTTGAAGTGTCCATTCATTCGAAATTCAAATTCAAAGTTTTGGCGTCAAGTTGGTCGATCTACTAAATTATCTATATCTTTCTCATACGGACTCCAAATTCAGCAAATGAATATGCTACGATGATCATAAAAACAAGCCCGTCGCAATAGAGCAGATCTCGTCATCAAATTCGGAAAGATATAGATGTTTGACTCATGACAATGGAAGAACAACAAAGTTAGAAAGATGGAGTGTAAAAATTGGTACGCTTTACTATTATTTCATCTTTATTGTTGTATTTAGGAATATATATATATATATATATATATATATATATATATATATATATATCTATGCATTTAGTTAGGTATAGAAATTTATCTCTTTTAAAGTTTTGATATATTGGTCCATATATCAACACACCATAGTATAAATATCGATGTACAAGTCTAATTTTTTTTAAAGTCTTTTAAAATGTGTTTCCTTTCAAATAAAATCTACAACTAATTTATTACGACTATACTAAGTGGAAAAGCATACCTTTATTCTTGATTTCAACTTTTCTAATGTTATTTTTACTTCTCATACTCTATTTCTTTTAAGATACTAATTTTATATCTTTAAGAAATTGACAGAATGAATTTAGAATGTTATAGTAAGGCTCAATTTATATGTTTCTTCAATAAATAAGACAGCATCATATCACATGACCGAAATTTTAGATAGCATTTCTAAAATGCTTCTGTTCTTCTGTAATGTTTTGTAAGTAATGCAAATTCGTTTTTATAGCATTTCTGTGCTTTGAAACGCTGTAGAGTTTCAGAAACTTTACACAGCATTTGGTAAAAGCTACGGTTTTAGTTTTATTAAGTTTCGAATATTTTTTACTACAAAAACTTTTTATAGCATTCTTTAAATACATTTCTTTTTCTTTATGAAACTTTAAACTATGTAAAAATAATATTTAAATTAAGAATTTTTCTCTATTCTTTTTAGAAGTTATTTTCTAACTTATATTGGAATATTTTAAAATAAATTTCATATTTAAATATATTCTTTATAATTAATTAAATTTTTAAATATATATATATATATAAGAGGCCTTAATATAACACATGTTTATTTTAGTTTTTCAATCTTTATCATTTTATTTAATATTTCATTATGATATTTTTTAAATTTAAAAGATGTTTAAACATGTTTCTAAATATTTTAATCAATAAAAATTTAATATAAAGGTTTTAATTAGTAAGTTAAGTATTTTATAAACATGGAAGTTTGGATTCTTAAAAAAAAAAAAACAACCAAGTTAAAATAATTATTTTAAATTAAATAAGTAGGCTATTAATTTTTATAAAAATATATTTGATCATATATATATATATATATATATATAAATATATATATATATATTAGGTCCATATTTCTTAGCAATTTAATTTTGATATTGAGTTTGATTACTACCTTTCATAAATATGTTATAATGTTAATATCATTTATTACCTTTAAACTCTTTTCTTTAATACTCTTTCAGTCTTATTCATTAGTTTCCTTAACTTAAGTCTAGTAATTGGTGCGTATTACCTTTGTTTGGTTGAAGAAATTTAAAATAAATAATTTGATATATATACACGCACACACACACATATATATATATATGCTTGTCAATTAGATATTACTTACTACTCATGTTTATCTTATAATCTGGATGTCACTTACCGTAGTATATATATATATCATCATATCACTCTGCATATTATTATTTTTACTTCATTATCATTTTGTTTCATATTACATATCATTATGCATCCTATTTCATATCTCATTTTATTGCATATTACATTATAAATTACAATGCATATCATAATTATTTGCATCACAAGTTGCACTTCATTCTGCATATTATCTCATGCTACATTGCATATGTCATACATTTCATACTGCATTACAAACTACATATTGCATACATGTATACATAACGAGTGTATTTTATTTAGGAGGAGTTTGTAGTATTGTTTTATAATATAGGATTATTAGTTTTTGATTTGTTTGGTATGTTTTGATTGACTTGATTGACTTGTTTGACTTGATTGACTTGTTTGACTTGATTGATTTGTTTGACTTGTCTGACATGATTAGTTTTGATGAGTGTGTTGAAATATACTTAATAAATAATTTATGTTCTTATATTTTTCTAACTATTATAAGTATTAAAATAGATTCTTAGTTAGGATAGTTAGTAATTTAGGATTAAGTTTTAGTTTTTAGAGTTAGGTATTGATTATTTATGATAACACTATCATTATAATCACATGTCATATAGTATTAGATTAAAGGGGAGTTATATAGTTTGGAGTTAGTTTTTGTTGATGACAAAGGGGGAGAAATATAAAATAGTGTATTTAGGCATAGATTAAGGGGGAGTTATTAGGATATAAGTAATATTTTATAAAAAAAGGTTGTCATCATCAAAAGGGGGAGATTGTTAGTTCATGAGATGATGGTTTTGATGACAACAACCTTAGAATAGATTATAAAATATAAATACTAACATTATAAGTTTAGATATATACGTATATGCAGGATTTAACCATGCAGGTACCAAGAATGAAGACTGTACAGTATAGAGATTCAAGATATCAAGATAGAAGACTCATGAGTATCAAGATTATCAAGAGTTCAAGATTTCAAGGTTAAGTATTTCTTTTTATTAGGAATTTTGTTAAAACTCGTAGAAAAGCACTGGCATCTTAAAATTCAATATATTCGTGGAATGGAATCCACTTCAAGCCTGTTAAAGGGATGGAACCCAAAGTAGGATGGAACCTATGAAAAATCTAGTGGAACATTGTTTTGTATCCGCTAACTTTTTATTCAAAATGATTTTTCAAAATTATATCATGTTTTCAAAATGTTTTTCAAAACTTTCCTTTTAAAAGATTCAAAACCCTCTATCCTAATTTTAAATAATTTTAGCCTCAAAATTATCTTTAATTTCAAAGTCAAATTACTTCTGATTTTAAACTATCTTTTAATATAATATATTTAACTTTTAAATATTTATGCTTGGATTTAAATATAAAATTATAATTAAATTCTATATATATTATTCTCTATATTTACTTATGAACTTTAACAATAGTCAAGTATATTTATAAAGTTTAAAATAGTTTTAATATAAAATAAAAGTTATTTTCAAAGAAAATCAAAACACTAAAAAATCCTTTGGAATGTCGACATGCCTAAGTACCCCATGCCGACATGGTGTCAGTTGAGTTCAAAATTTAAATTTCAAAAGAAGTGTCTATTCGACATAACTCTTCATGAATTGACATGGTTGTTGTTCTTCTATAAATAGGGGTTAATTTAAACGAATTTTATATCAGGTTTTCTGGTTTTTCACTCCTCTTCTTCTTCCACATTTCTTAATACATATTCTTGACATTACTCTACCGAAATCAACATTGAATCAAACTCGATTACTTCTAGTTTGATTCTCTATCACTATCTCTACAAGGTTCTCAGTGCTATTCAGAGTTATAGACTTCTTTGTAATCTATTAAGCGAGAAAAGGTGTGATTGTAGCCTTGGAAATCAATCAAGAGAGAAAAGGTGTGATTGTAGCCTTGGTAAATCAATTGGGTAAACTTATGGCTCGGAAATCAAGTATCTCTACCCAAAGGATATAAATTCTAGAGGGTGTACCTCGTAGCCTTGTAACCGAGGGTGTAATTGTACAATTGCTTTTGAAAGGAAATCCGTACTTGTGTTGCGGGACTGGATGTAGGGTAACTCCGAACCAGTATAGAATCCGGTGTGTTCTTTCCTTTACAGCTTTTATTTTATTTCTACATCTGTGTTTTTTTCTGTGATCATATTTGTGTCTGTATATTGCATACATCGGTATCTAAATTAACATAAACTTAAAAGATTTAATAATTCTTTATTAACACTATTCACCCCCCATCTAGTGTTAATCCTAGCCTTAAGATCCGTAATCCACATATCTTTCATCGAATAAATTGATTGGTCGTGTTCGCTTTGAGATCGGCTATTGATATATCAAAGTATGTAATTCGTTATTCAAGTCTAGTTCATGATCTAAGTCCCAAGGATTTGATCGTTCAATTTTGAGTTCAATAGTGAATATGCAAGTTCTATTGTTCATCATCGTCAGATGTCCAAGTTCAATGAGATGGGATTGGTTATAATTGCTTAAACAAGTGATTATGGATTGGTTTTTGAGTTTAATCAAAGCCTAAGAATTAGCCAAGTACATATATGCCGATCCGATCCCTTTCCTTTTACAAAAAATACTGATCCCTTTCCCCACATGACCCTTGTCGTCCCCTTTGCTACTTCGAAGTTACCGATATCTACTTTGCTAACTTCCAATACCGATCCTTCCACATTAGCCCACCCTATCGATCCCTTCCTCCTATCAATCTTTTACACCGATCCCTTTCCCATCAACCGAGCAAGACATTAGTATACCCACACATTACAACAAATTCCAACCAGTCCCTCCTCTACCCGACAAGCTATCCTCTTTTCCCACTCGACCGAACCCTTTTCCATGCACTCCCTTCTTTTCCCTCCTTTTTCCCTCTGTCGAATCCTTCCATATCCTACATCTCATCTCATCCAAGCAACTGCGACCATCAATCATCACTGCATCAAGCGCCATCCACCTCATCGTCATAAAATCAAAAATTATGAACTAAAAAAACCTGCCTATGTGCGTATATATGTTAAAGTTGTTAGCGAATTGCTTGGAGTTATTCAAAATGGAAGGTAAGAGGAAGCGGGTTCGTGAAACAAGGTAAATCGTAGAAAATTTCATTTCACAGTTAAGGGAAGAAGAAGGATGGTTGGGATCGGTTTCGTTGGAAGGTAAAAGGAAGGTTCGGCATTTTGAGTGATGGTAGGGAAACAAAATAAATAAGTAAGGAGGAGAAGAACGTTAGTTTATATATGGGGGAAAGGGGATCGGCCCATAATTTTGACTCAAAGCAAGGGAAGTGGGATCACACTAGTATGTTGCTTCGCCTCATTTGCATCAGTTGTTACCACAACCGATGCAAATAGAAGTATTTGCATCGATTACGTTTTAACGACCGGTGCATTTGGTATGTGGAAAGCAGTAGATAGTACAAAAATACAATTTGCATCGGCTATCGTCAACAACCGAAGAAAATACACCGATGCAAATAGTGTTAGTTGCATCAGTTTTATTTACAACGGCGCAACAACCTTTGTTTGCATTAATTTTTTTTAGCCGATGCTATTTTACTTTCCACTTCGTTTCCAAACGTTTCCCCCAAAGAAATTCCATGTTCCTGACAGAAAAAAAACCTAGAAATTGAATTTCATCCTTAATTTCACCCTTGATTTTGCGATTTGGATTTCTCTACGCCTTCTCGGTGCCAAATCTTCCTATTTTATTTTCGATTATAATCCTAGTTTGCAAAATCTAGTCATGTTTAACTTTGCGTAATGTAGTGATGTTTTTTAATTTCGATTTGAACAGTTTCTTATAGCCGTACCCACTAAAACATCCATGGCGGTAGAAAAACGATCTATTCTTATTGGGATCGGTGGTGAAGGACCGTTTATAACAATGATTTACCATTGTAAAACAAAGATCTCCGCGATTCGCCTCGTCTGAACTGGGTCTGGTTCGTCGTGGTCTGAAAACCGCCCTATTCTTAGCAGCCGTAGTCCTTCCGCTAGCTGTTTTGTACAATGCGACTATTCCAATCTCGCCTGGTTTTAGGCCGCTTGGGCGGTTCGTGTTGAATCGCAGTCCCATTCCGGATCCTGATGTGGATCCACCTGAAGTGGATCTGGTTAGCAATGTTGATTCTGTTCATGATGATTTCAGTCCGGTGAGCTTCTTGTTCATAGTTTTTTTTCCATCTATTTTGTGTTGCCTGATAATTGGCGTAATAAATGTTGTGTCAGAATGTTAATATAGCTAAATGTTTTCATATTATCTAGGTTTCGGTTAAGTCGTGGTTAGAGATAAGTAAGTGATAGAATTGTATGTATTCCTTTCATTAGAATGAATTGTTTTCAGTTTTACCAGCTGTTATAAGTTTGAAATGCACAAAGGAATTGAGTGGATCTGGATTATGTTATAGAGCAGCACCCAATTCTTATTACATTTTACAAATATATTTTTAGGACAGCATAACCTAGCCCTCAACTGCACTTTACCGTACACCAAAATTTCATATTACCCACCATATCAGACATTTTTATTCGGCACTTATTCGTTATATCTATACTTTGAACGACATGGGATTGCTGAATAATTCAAACGATAATGGTACGTTCTACTTTCATTTTGTAGGTTTAGAAGTTTTTGTTTTTATTCAACTTTGAAACTTGATCATATCATCTTGATATGTTTGAAATTAATTAGTTGATTTTCAGAGATTTTAGAAATTAAGTTGCTTTTGAGGATTCTAAACATGTTTCTTTCTCTTTTTTCTTTCATATATGGCCTGATTCATCCTTTTGATAAAAAAAATCAGATCACACTTTCAAGTTAGTTTGCTTTAACAACCTTTTTTAAAGTCGTCAAAAAAATAACAAAAAAGAAGGGGAAATATGCATGGGTAAATTGTAATCATGGACAGCCAGTCTTTTATTTTGTGTTAGTTTGTGATTGCTTACATATAATGTGGTCATAATTATAGTTAGAGTACAATGCTTTGTCCTCTTTTAACAAATTTGTCATTGTAAATCAGTGTACGCCTTGAAAGTCCAATTCTTACCGTAGTATTATTAGGAACACTAATTAAATTTGTACCATTTCTTAAAATAATATTTATAATCTTAGAATACAAAACAGTAGCATTCTTAGAAAGTGACTAAGCATCATGGTTAGCAGTTAATGTAAAGCTTTTTACAAATAACAACATGTATAGGCTATGACACTATTAGTTCGGTGTGTTTCTTTTTCTTTTTCTTTTTTCACTCTTGAATTTATTTTATACTTCATACTTTGATCATAATTTGCATTAAAAGTTGAATGGAAAGTAAAAATTGGAGCTCATACAACATTTTCCAAATTATGGTCACAAAATTGCAAAAACCCTTTAAATGTTACAAAGTTGGTCTGATGTGATAGCGGGAAAAGGCAAGAATTGTCCTAAACATTGACGATGCCTCAATCACTTTCATTTGGAATTATACTTTTTAAGTTTCATAAAGTGAATTCAAGAGTACATGTAGTAGCATTGAAGAATGCAAAATATATCACTTTTTGGTAGAAGAATTATTGAATAAAGCGCAGGCTCTGCTATGTAATATGTCCCTGGACATGATAACACAGAATTCACATGGTCACTATTGTATGATGATAATAATGTAGCCTTTCTACAATTCTAGTATTTTGAAGTTCCTTCCTGGCTATCTGTTGTTTATTACCGTAACGTATATAGAACAATGTATTCTGCAGTACCAGTACGTTTATTAGAAACTTTTTCAAAACACTTCTATTTTATAAGATAGCATAATATTTCCCCAAGGACCATTGCATAGCAAGAGCCTTTTGAAATGAATCCATACTTCAATATACAGCCCAATTAAACAGCAGAGTTCCTTCCCACCAGATTTTTGCCTGGCTTATCATATCTTATTGGGCGGTGGTGTATTTATGATGTAGATCAATTTATAAAAACTTATATCACTCTAAGATTCTGAGACCTATAACCCACTTAATTTATTTATCAGTATTGTTATAAAATTAAGCTATTTTAAAGTTTTTTCCACAAACACCGTTCAAATGGCATCATTTCAAAATTTATTGCACTATCCTCATACATAAATTACTCGTAGTTTTGTTCGGCGACTTCTTGGGATGATAACCTTTTTATTTTTAGGAAATACTTAAAGTACAGTCTATTATGGCATAAAGGTTAAAACACAATCGGAGTCTGGTATGTAAACTATAGGATCATATTTAACAGTAGTTCACTTGCATATTTGATTGTATAATGGGGTAAACTGATTTTAGAAAAATGTTGGTTTTTTGATAACTCATTTCCGTGCACATCAGTTCCAGACCTCCGACCTATTTTAATTTACAAGTGATAAATTGTTCGTTTTTATGAACTATGTTATTACTCCACTACTCTGTGTCCCATAGGATTAGAATTCTTCCTTTCTTTTGTTGCGCATTGTCGTAAGTCAAAACTCATCCTCTTTTAACTTGAGATGCCACTTCTAATATTCTATTTTTAGGCAGTTTATTCTCTATCAATGCTATAAAAGAAAATATATTTGAATCTAAGTAATGTTTAATATCCAATTGTTCAGAGGACGCGTTCATCCCCCTGACGTTCCAGAATATCACACACATTAAATTCGAGGATTCGTTTGCACTCTTTGAGGCAAGGGGAGGAGTGCACCCTTTTACAATTTTTGTATGTTATTCAGTTGTGCAGGGGTTAGGAGGTGTGGATGATGTTGTTGGTTTGAGTGAAGTGCAATTTTTGTTTGCAATGAAGTGAGTTGGTGGTGGTTATGGGATGGTATGTATGAAAGTATAGGATGGCAATAGTTGTTTTGATTAGTGAAGTTTTGGCAGTGCAAATGGTTGATGCTAGAGTGGTTGATAGTGAATGGTAGGAGGAATTGTGGCAGTGGTGGTGACTGGTTTGGGTACAGTAGCAGGGTGTGTAGGTGAATGGTATGGGGCAGTAGTTTGATATGGTCAGAGGGGTTGTAGCAGAGGCAGATGATGGGGGGTGTTGAAGGTGTGATGGTTGAGTGATGTAGTTTGTATTTATGTGAGTGATGTATGTATGGAGGTTCGCAATAGGGCAAGTATGGTGCTGTGGTGGTATGTCAAGTGATTGCAGGGGGAATGGCTATGTGCAAGGACATGGTGAGTGGTTTTAGGAGATGCAGTCAGCTGAATTATGGTTTTGGAGATTGACAGTGTTTGGGATGATGTCTTTCAGGGAGAAGTGGTAGGTATGTAGTTGTTGAGTTGAAGATGAAGTGTATGAAGTGATGTGGAGGGAGTATATGTTAACAGAGGTTGATATGTGATGTTTGAGCACTGTGCAGGCAATTGTTAAGGGACTAAATGAAATGGCGAAGGTGATTTGCGGCAGTGGGTTTTGTATGTGATGGCAAATTTTGGTGACATTGTGGCAGAAATGGAGGGTTGTATGGTTAGATATGGGTGGCGATGGAGATGATTTGTAGAAGTACCGGTTGATGGCAAGAATTTTTTTGGTTGTGAAAGAGGTATGTATGAGATGTAGTGATGGTCGACAGTAATCTAGGGTTTAATGTGTGAATGGATGAGCTGTTTGAAGTGTTTGGTCAGTGGTTGTTTTGGTAAGAACATTAAGATATGTTTATTTTGGTATTATGTTATTCAGTTTGTATTTGCCATCAAATTCAATTTTGAATAATTGTAATTTGCATGCAATAATTGTTTGTTATAATCAATAGTATATGTATATATGTGTATATATATATATATATATATATATATATATATATATTGTCTATTTAAGTACTGTAATAATGATTTCTGAGAATGGCTTTTTTTCATCAGGTATAAATAGTTGATGCAATAGAGGGATTAGTTTGCACCGGTTATTATAAAATACCGATGCAACAAAGAAGCCTTTTAAATCCAGAGACTCTTATGTTGCATCAGTTTCCAACAACAACCTATGCAACAAGTTACTTTTTTGCATCAATTTTCAATACAACCGATGCAACATGAGGGCTATGCCCAAGAAACCAACCGTATTTTGCATTAGTTGTTAATAACAGTCGATGCAAAAAGGACTATTTTGCATCAGTTTTAGAACTGATGCAAAACTGTTAAGCCCGTTGCATCGGTTGCATATGCAACGGATGTTGAACTGATGCAAAAGGGAGGGTAAACAACCGATGCAAATGGCCTGTTTTGTAGTAGTGTCAGTTAAAAAGATATCTATCCCTATAAGCATATACATAAAAAAAAAGAAACTGATTGGAAAGAAATATGGCGATCCATGCAAACGTTAAAAAAAAGGAGGGCGGTCGGCTTAACATATGACGATCACTACAAATGCTCAAAAAAGAATAAAAAAAGGGAAAGATGAAATGAAGAGAGATCGGCTATGGGCATGTATGCAACAGACATAGAGGTTTGGAAATTATTCAAAGCACATATGTTCAAAATGCAATGAAATTTCATCTTACTGAATGAAAATTGGCAAAGCTAGGAGCATACGAATGCATATGAGAGCCAACGACAAGGATGTGAATCTGAACGTGCACGTGTATAGTCTAAAAAGTTCAAAACTTGAAATCGAAGGAAATTGAAATCAAACCTGAAGCCTTCAAGTTCGAGGCTAGACCAGATAACCAAAGCTTATTCGTCTTGTGGAACTAGACTTATATATCAACTAATAGAATAAAATCCAAGATTATATTATCGAAAATCGACCAAGGGTTGTGACGATAAAGAAGAGATACAACACTTTGGGAAAATAATTCGACCAAGGGATAGCCACCATCCGGAAAACTGGACGGATTTCTTTTCAACAACTCTAACTTGCTTTATTTCAAAGAACATCATGTTCATCACAAGACCTACTTTGGAAGGCAAATGTTATCTGAAATTTTAACCCGACCATATTGAACTGATCACACGAGTTTGATTCGACTGCTATCAAGACCAACGATTCCAAAGTGTTGATTCTGGAGCCCAGAAGTCAAGTACAGATGATAACATGAAATCAAGCTTGAATGGAATTGATAGATATACAAGGTAGAATGTTTAAATTATGAAATATGGTTCAACACATAGAGGGACCAACATAAATTAACTTCCAATATAGAGATCGGTAAGTTTCAGGAAACAAGTGCATTTTAATAGAAACGGTTGATATCTCAAGATCTACAAGTCCAATGCATATGAAATTTTATAAGCAAGATATGAGAGCCCTAAGGAGCCTACCCTAGGGATTCCACCTCAGGAAAGTGAAGTTAGAGGGATCATCATTCTTCCTTTAGTGAGGATCGATGGGAATCAACAATTAACCTATATTGAGGCAAAGGTCAAGCAATAATTCGAGTTCTACTAATCCAATTGGCATGAAATCTGGAGGCTAAGTATATTGTAGCATGAGGAAGCTACCATAGGGATGACATCTCAAAATTCCATCGAAAGAGGGATCGGTACCGATCCTTTTTCTTTGGAAATTTGGCCACACGATCCCTTTTGTAGGTCAATATAGTTCTGAACGTCCTTCAACTGAATTTTCAGGGAGATATTTGGTCATTTATGTCTATAAATATAGGCTTGGTTGTTCATTTTTGAGACTCTTACGCTGCTAGTTGCTTTATATTCTTTTGTAAATGAAGATTTTCATCTAATCCCTATTGTACTCAGTTTATAAAGTGATTAATAAAGCAATCTATTTAAAGTGGACGTAGGCAAATAACGCTGAACAATTATAAATCATTGTGTGCATGGTATTCTCTCAATTTACTGCTATTTCTATATTGTTACTCTCTATTTACATTTTATATTCTTCTTTTATTTCTCTTTAAAACTTCTATTGGGTTCTTTCCGATTTTTGGTGCAAACATGGCCAACCCCTAATACTTTCGAGACTGATTCTTAGCGAGGACCTCTACATATACCAAACAATAACCAATAAAGTAATGAGCATTTTAGTTGCAAGAGAAGCAGGGGCATTCAGCATACTATATATTTCATGAGAAAACACCTTAGGGGATCAGAGTTGAGATGCACCGTAATTGAAAAGCTAACATACATTCTGTCCCTAATGGCAAGAAAACTTTGGCCATATTTTCAAGCACATTCTATCAAGGTACTAATGGACAAGCCTTTGAAGCAGATATTGCAATGACCAAAGACATTAGGATGCATTACAAAGTGGGTCATTGAATTGAGTCAATATGACATCACATACTGCCCCGGTTGTGCAATTAAAGGGCAGGTGTTAGCAGATTTCATCGTAGAGTGAACCTGGCAAGAGGAACAATCTAGCATAGGAAAAGAAGAATTCCTACTAAGTTGGCAATTATATCTTGATTGTACATCCAATAAACATGAGGTAGGAAAAGGCTATACACCGGTCATTTGGAGTAGGAAAAAACTCTATTGGGCACTCCAACTAGAATTTAAAGCAACTAACAACATGAAAGAATACGAAGCACTGGTCATAGGACTTAAAATGGCGCAGATAATGAAGGTAACCCATATTATTAAGATTTATAAGGATTCTCAACCTGTTGTTAATTAAGTGTAGGGGATTTATCAGACAAAAGAGCCGAATCTGGTCAAATATGTGGAATTAATTAAAAAATTACTCTATTGGTATGAACAGTTCAACATTGAACGGATCCTAAAGGAAAAAAATTCTCCCCAAATACCTTGACCAAATTGGTAAGCACAAAAGTTGTGCATGAAATGAAGGTAATCCCAATAGGGCATTTGCTGGAACCTAGCATTTCCAAAGCCTACCAGGTTGTAGTGCTGGTCAGGTCATAAAGAACCATGGCCAAAGAGAGGGAAAGCAAGAAAGACAAAACGAGACCCAAGAGAATCCCATCCCATTAAATATGAGATAGAAGGAGGTGGAATCCTAGATGTCCTCTATCAAGCATTTCTTGTGAGAGGGAGATTACCAACATATAGAAATGAAGCAAGAAAGATTGGATATCAAGCCCCTTATTATACATTCATTCATAGGATATTCTACAAAAGAGGATACTCCAACCCTTATTTAAGACATATAACCAAAGAGGAGGTAGTCAAATTTATGAAAAATATCCATGAGGATACCGCAGAGATCACTCAGGAGCGACAAAAGTAGCAAAAAAATCGAAAGGCAGGGATACTTCTGGACAATAGCATCGGCAGGTTAGCAGGAATTTTTACGGAGATGTGATATGTGCCAAACGTTTACAAGCATCCCAAGACTTCTTTATCATCAAATGACCTCAACTGTCAGTCCATGGCCATTTGACATGTAGGGAATCAATATAATAGGGCCTCTTCCTATGTCCAAAGGAAGGGCGAAGTATGCCATTGTGACTGTAGATTATTTCACTAAGTGGGTAGAAGCTGAGAACCTTGCAACCATTGAAGCAAAGAAAATGGTTACTTTTGTGGTTAGAAATATCATCACTAGATTTAAGATCCCTTATAAAATAGTGTCAAACAACGGGATGCAGTTCGAGAGTAAGGAGTGCCCAGACATGTGTGAAAGAAACAAAATCGTAGAAAGTATTTCCTTTATAGCTCACCCTCAGGACAATAAGCAGTTGAAGTCATCAACAAAATAATAAAGAAACTAATAAAAAAGAGGCCAACAAAAGATAAAGGTAGATAGGTAAAAGAGCTTCCTCTAGCTTTATGGGCACATAGAACATCAACGAGATCCCCTATGGGACACACCCCATTTTCCCTCACATATGCGTATGAGGTCATGCTTCCAGATAAGTAGACATACCATCGCATCGACGACAATCTTATGCAGTCGAAAGAAATTCAAGCTTGAAGAAAGCTACCATGGACCATATTCAAGAAAGATGGGGGAGATGCGGTGAGGTCTCTTGTTTATAAATAGCAAATAGTGAAAACATATAACTCACATATTAAAGAAAGGAAGTTCTGTAAGGGAGACCTAGTATTGAGAAAAGTAATGGCCACTAACAAGGATCCGGTAGAGAGAGTGCTAGGCCCAAATTAGGAAGGATCACTAAATATCGTAGGAGCTATGTCAAACGGAACATATCATCTCTCCACACCAGGTAGAAATTTGGTTTCAACAACCTGGAACTCTGAAATCCTCATATCATATTTTGTTTGAAGTAATTTTCCCCTTTTTTAACCTTTTCAGCATGTAAAAGATCATTAATGATCAGTTTGTGCAATAAAAGTATTAACTGGATGTAAAGATAATAGATTGCCCGAAACAGTATAAAATTTCATGTGTTTAATTTTCTTTTTGTATACTTACAAATTATATGAGCTTTAGTTCTGATGCTCGGCTTGTCAGCTACATAATACATTGAAAGTAAGGATAATAAACATCCCATCCAGCTATTAAAAGTCATGCACATGATCAAAAAAGGGTTGTAAATACATGACTTGACTTCTCAGTTAAAATACAACTAGTTTGCACCAGTAACGAAGCAGACAATGTCAAGCGCATGACACATAAAAAAAAAGAAGCTAGATAGAGAATTTCATTGAAGAAAACGTAAACAACAGGAAGGAGACTAACGAATCTAGACCAAATGCCATTCAAAAAATGGAATACAACAATGTCACAAAGCACGCTGGGTAAACACAAAAGTGATAACCCATCTTGATCTACACTCACTTTTTTACACACCATGCAACTTGAGTTTAATGCTAAAGAAATTACATTAATATAATCAATAACTATTACAATACTAAGTACATTATGAACCCGAGTCCTAGTTGGAGGGATCGTTGACGATAATTCTCCTATCGTGAGAACGCCACTAACCGTGAACCTGTCTTCGAGCAGGTGACACGTGACATATGGTAGAATATCTTGTAGGGTTAGAAAGCTGGGGGATATCTATTGGATCAAAAATTACCGAAGAACGATATTAAGCGCTTCCAAACGTGACTCTGGTACTATAGTTGGCCTATGGCTATTGGTTACCGAGATCACATTCTTTAAATCATAGTCGGGTCAATTATAAAGAAAATATAAGTCCATGGTCGTGGTAAAATATGTAAAAGTTTCACTATACATTTCTCGAAAATCTCCACCATGACACACTTAACATTTTCCTCTTTAAGATTCTCAACCAAATTAGATTGCGCATACGTAAGTAAAGCTAGGTGCGAAGAAGAGTGACAAGAGTTAATTTGGTAGAATTTGAGCTCGGTATCTGCTCTTCGAGACTGTTAATCCACTCAATGACGGTACTGCATACATGCTCAAAATCGTCCAAGACCTCTACTTTTGTCTTTTCGGTCTTTTTCAAAAATATACCAAACAAATTATTGGCATAGGAATGTCTCTCTACCTTCACCCCGCCAGTTGAATCTTTCAACGTTCATCATAAACAGCTTTTAACTCATTAACATTATTCTGGTAGAACATTGTAAATCGCTTCTTCCACTGAGAAGCCTCATCCTTATCCATACTCGAAGGAGGGGAAAGTGTCGCTTGAGAATGAAGGGTATTAGGATCGTCTTCTTTAGATAGTTGGACAGTAACCTACTAAGACAATCATCATTTGATTTTTTGAGCTCTTTGATTTCATCTTCGTACATGACCCTATAATAACTCTCTACATCTTTCAGTACCCCCGTTAATTTGTAATGTGAACCAAAGTAGATTTGAGTTCCTTTTCTAATTCACTTATGTCGGTACGTTGTTTTGTGATATGAACATGCTGCTGAAGAGTAGCTTACTAAGACTCTTCCATTTCCCAAGCTTGTTCACTGTACTGAATGCGCAATTCCTTTCGAATGTCATCAATGATCAATTCTTTCTACTTAATAAGATCTTCTTAGCAACATCAAGTTCTTTAATTTGGGTTTCATAATAGTCAATAACAACTAAAGAAGCCACTCCTTTCAAACGATAAGTATAAAGGATGCGCAGGTGGCAGCTACCTTCTGAAAGGTCAATTTAGGTAGTTTTGGTAGGTGAAATGAGCATGATCCATAAATATGCAGTAAACAAATAAGGAATCAATAAATAATCAAGCTTGAAAAATACATATACAACAAGGGAAATGTCTTATTCAATTAAGAGTCAAAAAAAAATACATTACCCTCGCTCATGACTAGGTCTATTTTTAAACCACAATAGATAGGGATATTCTAAAGGAAGAAGTTCATTACTCAGTAAGGAACCCCATCTATGTAATACTAAGTCATAAAGCGCATCTCTCTCATGAGTGACTAGGATAGTCCTAAACAAAATCCCTAGAGACTCTTTTTTTAATTGAGCTACAGACTTCTCAAGCTCACTTTCCCTTCTATGTACAAAGTCAATTTTTGTTGATAACCTCTCAATAGCATGCTTTTAAAGACACTCAATATGCTCCACTAAGCGTTGAACTAAATTTTCCCCCTCACATGACTTCATCCATAAGGGTTTTTTAGCGCTTACTTATCTTACCTAGAAGGAAAAGGTAGGAGAACTTAAGTTCAAATACATTACTGCAAATTGAGAAAATTGGCAATAATGATAATGATAACAAAATACGATAAGGTAAACAACCGATATTTCATAAACTCATTTTTCACACATACAATTCAAAATGGTATAGCCTAGTAAAAAAAACAAGAACAAGAGTGGTCAAACATTTACTGCTGTGTTATCTAAAGAACCTGACAAGATGAGTCGAGATTAGGCTTCTACTTAGACGAGTTTGATCTGTATAAGAGTCATCAAGTACCACCTCCTTTTGAATTGCTTCAAAAGGGGAATCAAGAATCCCCTTACGCTCTTAGGACTTTTTTCTCCTATAATAATCCATTGCATCCATTATAGCTTCGGGTCCTCAAGAAAATCTAGAATAATCTCGATGTCCATCATGTCGAGCCGATCCAGAAAATAATGATTTTTCACCTAAGCATAAATTTTGTACAAAATGTTGAAAGTTATGGTATCGAGCTCTCTCCATTTCAGTAAGTTTCATTTTATATCCCTTTGCCCTCTCCTTCCACCAGACAACTTTTTCCTCTACCTTGATATCTCACTGCTTGGCTTCCTTAAGCTTCTCATTAACACCATCAAAATATTTAGTAATCTCATCTTATTTTTTCTTAGCATCTCTCTCCCTCAACGTTGCTACCTTAATATCCAATCTCAATCGTTTAATCTCAACTTGATCTCTAGTAGATGTCGATTCCAACCCATAAGTTGTTTATGCTACCCCATCTTAGAAGCAATACCCTAGGTTCAACAAACATAATAATTTATAAGAAATACTTCTAAATCTCCAGATTAAGTTAACTAATGAATAATCAACAAAATAACCGGCAAGATACCATGATGAAAGCTAGAAAAAAGATCCTCGATAAGCGAAGGAGGGGACGCCACCAAAGCTAGAGGTAGTTCAGTCACATCATCGATGAGAGGGTGCCACATTTGTTCGATCAAGTTAGGAATGCTACCCTTCCCCGAGTTATGTAGGAAGCAGGAAGAAGGTGGAAGTGCACTAATAGGAGGCACCTATAGCAGAGTAGGCAGAATAGCTTCTGAAGGGAGGAAGTTTGACATTTTGTCTCTTGATTAGGTCACCTAGCAAAATCATATCATCTTCGGATTTCTTCGCATCTTTCATTTTCTTCAGTTCGGCAACCAACTTCGAAGACATGATACCTACATATTTTAAGTAACAACATGCTTAATATACCCTACGTTGTAAAAAATGTGTAACAAAGTAAAAAAGACCTTAAAAAACAAAATACATATAACTAAAACATACCATGCAGTGCAGTCGTGTCAAAAGCTTAAAAAAATAGAACGAAAATAATGATGATGTCGATGGAGGAAATTATGTCTACTTGGTAGGTCTTCTATGAAAATATTTGAACACTTATGAACCTCCGCACTACAATTTAGCATTAGCAACCTACGGGTTGAAAAAAATCAGTCGTTCACGTTTAGAAAAATCATAAAATTACCTAAAAAGAAAACAATATTTAAGTTTTTGACGAAAAGAGCTAGGCAGTACCATTTTCCCCAAATGAGGAAATGAAGTCATCCTAGTTTGAAATGAAAAAGGATTGATCTACCGAATTATAAGCCTTGCGTGAAATGTCAAAAAAAGAGATTTGGTAGCTTGATTGTAATAATATTCGATGCACCTCGAGGTTAGGCTCTTACACGTCGAATATAAAAAGTGCAGTTCTCGACAAGAAGAAGGAGTTAAGCTTTCAGCGTGTAAGAGGTAGGTGCATGCTAGGATGTGATAAGATATAGGGCCTAACTGAATGAGGGATAGACCAACTGTAGCTAGCCGTTCTTTAATAATGGGGTGTAGAGGATGATAAAGGTCACATCAAATTGTTTCGAGGTAAGGGAAATATACCCCACTAGGGTAGATGAATATGCCTCAAGGGTCCTAAACCCATAATACTTAGTTCCAAACTTAGTCAAGATGTTTTCTGCCTGACTTTCCTCACGAATGGTCGAAGTCGGATTTAAAAATATAAACCACAACTCGATGAATTAGGAAGATTGTCCGAAGCCATTGATAACTAAAAGATGGGGTAAAATAAAGAATAAAACCAATTGATTAAACAAATGTAATCAAGATTTTATTCGAAAATTCGAAAACGTACATGATTGCACAAACAATTTAAAGATCGAGTGATAAATGAACAAAACCACTAAAATGATTTCCTAAAAATAACTGAAAAATGTACCAATTTATGCTAATAGTTTTGCTAAACAAACTAATCAACCACCTAAAATTCATAAAAGTACGAAGAAAAAAGAAGCGTAATAAATAGCTTACTAATTAACAAAGGTCGATGCTTGGTAAGAGGGAATTGAAGTAAAAAATCATAAATCGTTTGAGGTTTCTTTCTTTTTGTTAAGCAAGTAAAAGTGAAACGAAGAAGAAAGGAGAAATAAGTACCAGTTAATTTAGAATAACTCGGCCCTTATATTCAAACAACACTATTAATCGATACTTTTAGATGATGATGATGACAAGGGATCTTCATAAAAAATTAAGCAAATCTCCTAAAAATTGAAATGACGCGTCTGATCACATAGGAAAAGTATGGCCACCCATATAATGACATGTATAAGAAGCATTAAATGCTAGACAACTGATTAATTAGACGGTTGAAAAATGGGCATATTAAATTACAAGTGCGCACCAACGTGCATTAGCACAGACTTGGGAGGCAAATGTTACATCCATTTTCGACCACAGCGTATGATCGTAGTCCAGTTAACAAAAGAACTGCAAAGTATAACAAAACATTCTAAAAACATTAATGGATTAGAAAGTTCCCTAAAAAATAATATACACGAAATCTAGTAAAATAAAGTAAACACAATTAAAAGATCGGCCAAATCCATAACGAAGTAGTCTACCTGAACAATAAGTAGGTCATATCACGAAATGTACTGCATATATCCAAATCATTTAAAATGAATATAACATTATAAAAAAACAGACAAAAATAAAAAAGAGAACTGCACTGTCATAAAGCAAAGTACACGCTCAAACTTCCCAGAGTCGCTCAAACTTCCCAGAGTCACTGCAGCCTACACACTGGACTATGCTGCCATCTTCGACAAAGACCGCGCTGTCTTACCCTCAGACGACGCTCTCATTTCCTTAGCCACATACCATCTCCCAAACCTGCACCACCATTTATAAAACCATCTTTGCCATATAATAAAATCACAACACAACACTTAAGAAGAACACGCCTCCATTGTATACTATTGCACCACGATACTGAAGCCAAAAGCGTAGCCAAACTGATCTGCGACAACATCACACAAGAAAATTATAGTGCAGTATCTCCATACCGTGCCACCATTTATGAATTCATTCCACCATATAAGGAAAACTTTATATAATGACCCAAGCATATCAAACAACCTTAATAACACATAAATTTACCGTATCATAATAAGTAGAACGATACCTATGATAAAAAACAATGTTTACATACTGCCATGGAAATTGTTCGATCCATGCCAGGTCAGTCCGCGTGGTATATGTCAGCTTAAACAAGCAAAAACCAAAACTATTTCATAATAACACAGCCATGTTTCATGATTTACTTGGTTACCCAAATGCAATGTATAGAAGCGAGTCATCAAGATATATATAACACAACACCGAGGCTGATATAAAAAAGGCATACCACATGGATATCAAAAATAGTAGTTCAAATTCAAACCATCCCGCCTAAATTCAATTCTTGTCGCCAGTAACAAATCTTCCCGCTAATAGCCTCGCCAACAATCTTTGCACATTACAACAATCAACAGGCGAAAGATACATGGTAACATCTGAGGTGGAGGAAGGATGTAGGAAGTGATGTCAACAATTCGTGAGAGAATTTCTGCTATAAATAGATAAGTACAGTAGCAAAGAAAGGGACTTTTGATTAATTTTTTGAAATATTAGCTTATATTCTTGTAATAGTTTTAACCATTAAAGTCATTATAGGAGCAAGAAGAAAGATAATAAAGGATTTGACCCATACATTATCATTTTGTAAAATCCAAACCAAGCAAATTTCCATGTCCTTTATTTTAGTGCACTTGTTAGTTTCAATTTTCATAGATTCTATTCAGCTTTTATTTTGCGAAGTTTGGCATCTAAGTTATCTTAGGCGTGTTAACAAATAGTTAAAGCGTCTCTTCATGATTATGTAAGCATCCCGCATCATAATTACTAAATTAATGGCAAATATAATATTACTTGAATTTGTTGATTCACAACCAATAGGATAATCAGAGATCTAACCACCCTATTTAAAATATGATGTTGTGAGACGAAAAATGTCACTAACGACAATAATTTTTATGTACGGCCTCCGTTTCATGCAAAGCTTGTTGCGTTATTTTCATGGTGAGATTTCAAACATTTTGGTATATAGTTTACTGATTTTCAAGGCTATTTATAAAATTATGCATGTTAAAATAAATAATTGTATAATCATTTGAATGTTGTGATGTTCTAGATGTAATACATATTGAGATCTGATTGTTTGTCTATTTAATTATTGCATTGTTGGAGGATAATAATTTGTGGTAATTTGTTATAGGTTTGAAGAAAATAATTTATTATTTGAGAATAAGTGTATAACATGTAATTAAGGACTAATGAGATTGTTTGTCATTTCTAGGGTAATATTTATAAGTAACCATAATTGATACTTTGTACTTAAATTAATGTGTAAACTTTAGTAATAATATTTTTACGAATTTCTAGCGAAATTCATGAATAAAAATGACAGATTTATTTTAAAGCGAATTTGAGAAAGTTATTATTATATGTATAATAAAATAGAGTTTAATGAATAATAATATGATTTTTTTGAAATTGACATTTCTTTTAGTTATAAAGTAATAACTAAATATAAGAGAATTTATGGAAATTCTTTGAGATGGAAAGTAATATTAAGATTTTGGGAAACTAAACGAGTATTGTTACTGATTTAATACCATGACCTTTTTATGAGGTTTATTGGGAAACGTTATTATCATTAATTAAAGTAAAAAATTAATGAAAGATGTTTAGATTAATAATAAAGAGATATTTTCATACTATTTACATTAAATTATTATTATTTTCGAGATAGATGATAATACTATTTGAGTATTTTAAAAATAAAACACTGTATTTCTGAAATACCTAATTTGGATTATCATTAATTTCTTGGGTTGTAAAAAATTGGGTGATTTAAAAAGGAGCTTTATCAAACTATTTTTTTGACAAAATAACGATGTTATGTTTCAAGTGAATTAAACTACAATTATTGGTATTTTGAGAAAACAGTGATATAGTTTTTTAGGGTTTTCAAAGTGATTTGATATTATTATTTTGGGTACATAAATATAAAGTTTCCTTCGGATATGTAAAGTAAAACATTGTTACTTTAGAAATAGTAAATAATAATAAAAAAATATTTTTCAAAGCATTGATGATGTTTATAATGGAATGATTCTGCTACATTGGGAATGAAGTATTATCATCTGTTATTGTTTATTTGTTGTGTGATTTGGTATTATCAATTATGGGACATGCTATTTGGGTAGGTATTTACTATATGTAGAGGTATAATTTTCATATTTATCATATGGGGGAGGCGATCATTATTTGGTGTTGGTAATTGCAATTTATTGGTATTTAAATGATATATATATATATACATATGTGTATGTATGTATATGTATGTATATATGTTTGTATGTATGTATATTATAGACACAATATATATATATATATGTATGTATGTATATGTATATTAATATTTATCATTTGTTAACTTGTGTAATTTTAGTTTTCACCGAATGTTTCTATGTTGAGTGTTATTGTTTATTTGATGTTTTTTACTGGCATTGTTGGAAATAGGGATCAGACAATTTTCTAGTTTTCTCATTTTTTAAATATTGTTCCCTATTTGGTATTTACATATTATGGTCGGATTGATTGATATGTCTCTACTATTTCAACCCTGTACTATCCCTCGATTAACAATAAACTCGGACAAGCTAGAGAACTACCCTTGCCTTAGCGTACATTCTTAAACTCTCACGGATAGAAATTGGCTTCCATACCTCGTAATTTAGTATTGAGTATATGAAGTACCATCCATATACGTAATTAATCATGACCTATTTATAGAAAGAAACATTTTTATTGTTATCACATTTTCGACATTTTGACTTCTCTATCCCTCACTAAGAATCGTAGTTAGGTAAGTTAGAGCGATTATTGCTCCAGCTTTGTCTTGGTTAAAATACTGCTATTTTTGGTCTCGTGGATAGAGGAAAATTTACTCATCGGCTTTTAGTGCTAAATATAAGATAACTTACTTTCCATTAACATGTCAACATTTTAGCACCACTATATCATATTTGTTTTGTGTTACTTAGTGGCACCGACAAAGAAATCCCTTGCCTAAAACAAAGTATTTTTGAAATAATCGAAAAACAACTCCGAAAACTTATTTCTAGTCTTCAATTTCAACTAGTACTTTTTATCAGTTAGAAATGAAACCGTTCAAGGTGGGGTATCATCACATCTCAAATCTTGACTCGTTAACATTTTAAACTTTCAAAATAAAAACAAGTTTCATACTTCAAAGTCTAGAAATTAAAATAGTAACAAAGAGTTCCAACATATTTGTTCTTAAAAACATTTTTTCAAAAATCACTTACTTAAACAAAAGTATGTTGCCAACAGGTTGGCGCAGTTGGTTGATGGTCCAGACTGCGTGATCGTAGGTCACGAATTCGAGCCCCGAAACTGACAACCCTGTAACAAGTACCCGAAGTATGTGTTTGGCAGGCACATACTTCCCTAGAGTTTACAAGCGAAGCTTGATTCTCTAGGTAATTCAGAAAAGAAAAAAAAATATTCCCTTTACACATGCAAACAACTTATTTAATAATAACAAGTGCAATAAATCAACTCCCTTTCCAATTTTCCGAAACCATTTAATATAATAAAAATGTTAGATTCAATAATTTCTTTTCTTTTGTTGGAAAACATATAGTGCAAAATGGTGTTGTAATCCATGATTTCTTCCTCTTTTTAAAATTTCGTCTAAAACTCTTTAAAACAATTTTGAAACTTGTATTTAAAACATCCCTTTAAATATGGTCGTTTTAACAAAACTTGATTTTGAAACAAAGGAGTAAAATTTAAACCACTTATTTAAATAACTAAATAAATTCTTAAAATTATATTTAAATAGTTATAAACACACCTGAAAAGATTTTTCAAAGTACCTAAAATAGACAACCCGTTTTACTTTATAAAAATCATTGATTTCCAAACCATATCCATAAGGACTATCGCTATATAGATCGTACATTTTAAAACTTGTTTTGTAAATAAAAATAGCTTATAAACCATATTTCTTTCTAAAATTAAACCACTTCATATCTTTACAAAACGGTTAAAACAAAGGTCAAGTTTGGAAACCATTTCAAAACATTTTAAGAAAACAAGTGGTAGATTGCTTGAAAGCGAGCATGAGATTTCAATGTCGCAATAAACCAACAACAAGTAGGTTAACTATAACTAATTAACATTCACTTTCCATATATATATGAATATTTGCATAACCAATAATATATATAAATAAAAATCTTAAGGTAGGAATTCTTTAGGATCCCTGTACAAAATGTCCATTCTTCGAAGTGGTTCCAAAGCGACTATTCGCTACAAAGACACTTCCATTTCTTTTATTTTGACCCCTGTAAAGAAATGGATTATTTATGCCATCCTCTTCCAAATGGGTATCAACAACAATAATAATAATAACCAACAGTGTATGCACATCATAACTACATACACACAACACTTTAGCTAGCACTAAATTATTACAACAATTTGTCAATTTTGGAACCAATTTTAAAGTGAGAAATATCATTTTAAAACAAGCATCAATAAAAACCAAAGGATATAACGATCACCCTTGACCTAGAAACCACACAAGATCCTTTCACCTTGCACTCATGGCTAGAGCACTCCCCTTTCTCCTAATTGCTCACGGCCCACGCCTACTTTCGGATTTTGTGTTGTAAAGTTTGAATCTTGGGGTTGTGTTGGTGATGGCTAGGCTACTACAAGGTTGTATAAGAATTTTAAGGAGAAAAGGAGGTATTTGGATGTGGATCTACTTATAAAATCTTAAATGGAAAATGAAATCGAAGAAGTGAAAGAAGAAGATGAAGAAAGTGGAAATAAGTAAAATGAATTTGTGAAAGTGTGGAGTGTATTAATAAACTTGAGAAAAAGTGGAAAAAGACACCAAATACTCCTTTGCCAAATTACATAACTATTCTCCAAACCCTTCTAGGCCACATGAAAAAGTATGCTTGCTATTAAATCATAAAAAGAAGCACTTAAATCCATGTACTTATGCATAGAAAATAATACATAAAAGTCTTCTCTTTTACTGATCCTTACCATATTTATTTAGTACTTTGAATTTCATAATTAATGTTAATAAATATTTTTGATACTATTTGAATTGTTATTACATTTGTATATAAATGTAAACTAGTGCGTTATAAGTTTTCAACAACTTTTATTTGACAAAAATTCAAAAATTTGAAAAATAATTTTTGGTCACATTTTCAATTTTTCATCGAATTGTTTATTTTATAAACAAACTTTCAAAACCAGTTTACTATCATTATTTATTAATTAAAAGAATGTTATTTGACCATTAAAAATCATTAATTAAATATTTAAAATTTATCAAATATTCATAAATCAAAGCGATAATATTATAGGTCATTACATTATCCTTAAAGTTTCCAAAAGCATTTAGGATCTAGCAATATATACAGATGATTATGAGATAGGTCTCAGTGCTGTATTAGTGCAGCATGATAGACTTGTAGCATACACATCCAAATAGCCAAGGCCAAATGAGATTCAATACGCCACTGATGAACTTGAGTTGGTAGCAGTTGAATTTTCCTTGACACTGTAACTTTATCCGTTGGGTGAGATGTTTGTTCTCTACATCGTTCATAAGTTGTTGAAGTACTTATTTTCTAAGGGAAATTTGAATATGTAGTAATAAAGATGGCTTGAATTCCAAGCTGCATTTGATTTTAAGATCTGTACACTCTAGATAATGGAAATAAAGTGATATTAATTTTGGAGATATTTAGAGTTATTATATTCATGTGATATTAATTTTGGGAGGTTGGAAGATTTGATAACTATCTTAGCTAGTCTAATGTTCGATCGAGCTTACTTGATGAAATTCAGGCAAGTATGAAGAATGATCCTATTTTAGAAGATCGGTCAGTCGCAGAGTGGAGGTAATATGGATCATCTTAATCTATTTGAGAAATGACTTAAAGGGTTGTTTGAGACATAGTGGAAGTCTAAATCTAAAGAAGGATATTTTAGATGAGTATCACCATTCCATCTTTACTATATATCTAGGCAGAACGAAGATGTTAAAAAAGATATAGATGATATATTATTGAGATGGCATGAAGTGGGATATAGGAAAGTATGCAAAATGATGTTTCATATGCCAACTAGCGAAGGGTAAGTATCAGAAGCCTAGTGGACTACTTCAGCCCTTAAAGTACCACAACGAAAGTAGGAGCAGGTGTATATGAACTTTCATTTTAAACAGTTCGTCTATAATAATGAGAATTTAAATTATATCGATCTAGCAGTGATCATAAATATGTATGTTATTCTAGATTTCTCTAGATTTTATTAAAGGCTTCCTAAGTTAAGGCAAGGCAAAGAGAGCATTTTGATGATAGTCGACATACTTACCAAAAGTTCCCGCTTTACCTACTGTTTGATTGAATTGTACCATAGAGAATCTTGCCAGTAAGAAAATAGTATTATTACATGTTGTTGCGAGAAGTACAGCCTGTGACCATGATTCTTTATTCTCTAGTTGTTTGTAGCATTGTCTATTGAGTTCTTAGGAGTTTAGCTCAATGAGCATAGCTTACCATCCACAAACGGAGAGCGAGACAACCGGGTAGTTGAAGATATTCTTAGTGCTTGTATTCTAGAGTTTGGTGGTTCATGGGAAGACTCTTCATTTAGATGAGTTCTCTTACAACAAGGGTTTCAAGTTCAACATCAATATAGCTCCATTCGGAACCCTATAAAATAGGCCGTCTCGATTTCCATTATGTTGGCTAGAGACAGGATTAGATTAGTATTAGGTCCATATTAGTAAGAAAGATGACTAAGATGATAAACAACATAAGAGACAAGATGGAAGTAGCTCGTGTAGGAAAAGGGGCTACGCTGAAAAGTGCAAAAGTGATCTTGATTTTGCAATAAGAGATAGGTATTAAGGAACATATCTTCTATGAAGGGCGTAGTCAGATCCAGAAGAGTTGAGAAATTCAGTCCTCGATTTATTGGTCCTACTCCTATAATCGAGCGATTTTGTTCTTTAGCATATCGGTTGGAGTTGCTCGATTACTCATTTTTGTTTATGATGTCTTTCATGTTTCCTAACTACGAAAATACATTCAAGACTCGAATATTATCCTAGTGTTGAGATTTGGATTTGTAGCCTAGCTTGACATACACCATCGAGCCTCCCTGCATTATAGAATCGAAGGTGAAGTAGTTGAGGATAAAGAATGTTACATTTGTTAAGGTTCAATGATAAAATAACCCTAGACATTTCACATGGGAGACAAAGGAATTGATTCGGCAGACCCATCCATAATTGTTCCAATCTTGTGCCTAGTCAGGTATAATTTTTTTTAATTTGATTGTTTGCTTTGATGTGTGCTTGTATATGTGAGCGAGTTTTGGTGTGTAAGAGATAAAGGATTTGATATATGTTTTGATGATATTGGTCAAATATGTCACTATAATATTCTTCTTGTAAATTGCGATGAAGTAAATTATTTAAGGGGAAGTCTGTATAACCCGGTTAGGATCAAAATATAGTAAATATAATAAAAGTATATTTTGGATTAAATAAGGTGTTTTAAAATTAAGATAATGTATTTTTCTAGTTGAAATTGTAATCTTGGAAATAAAAGAATTGGAAATGGTTATCAAAAATTATTTCCAAGCTAAATGAGATATAGGAAAAATATTTAAATAATTTAGAAATTTTGGAATGACTTAAAATTAGTTAAAGTAGATAAAGATGGGTTAGCAGCAATGTTATAAAGGTATAGATAAGTTTTCTTTTATAAAAATGTGCTTTTAGGATGCATAATCAAGCTCATGACCCTGTATCTTTTTTAATCCAGCAAATGAAGATAATCGTTCTTATTTTTTCGCTTCTAAATCTAAGTTCCATGGTTGTAAAAATATAAAAATGGTAATACCCAACTAAACTTTGATCAAATTTCCACATTTCAAGCATTTTCAAGCATATAAAGGTATGATAAGCTCCTAACACACTATAACCACTCAAAATCATCTAAATCTAGGACAAATTCGAATTTTAAAGTGCTTATTGGCTCAGGATAGTAAGGTACTACATATGCGGAGTCACTTGGAGTAAAAGGAAAGAAATTTCTAGCTTCAAAATCATTTAGGTGAGTGTAACATTGTCTATATGATTTGCATGCTATGTATAACGAATATGCTTGACGTTTCTAATGAATTTACAAAAGTATTTGTTAGAATTTACTTAAATATAACTAGAAATGAATGGATTTCTTCTTTCATTTCCATTATCAAAATAAATGCAAAGCGCCTAATCAAATCTTTTGGTTCATCCCTCTACGTTTTTTAATCCTTTGCATGCGATTATTAGATGGTAGAACATGCAAAAGCAGGTTAATGAACATAAGAAATCCACCATAATATGGCGGTTTATTTAAAGAACGCCAAGTTCAAAATTGATCCAAGAAATCATTAGTCGATCGATGGTTGTACCAGTTGGTCAACTAATTACTATACACCTAAATTAGTAAGCACTTGGTTGAGTGGGTTATATTTATTAATTTTGAATTTTTAAATTTAAATCTGTTTTAAATTATTAATATATATATATATATATTACATATGTACATATAAGATTATGTAACATTACTTTAAGCGCAAAAACACACACATACATATATGTATGTACGTATGGATGTATGTATGTGTATATGTGCACGTGTGTATGAAAGTTTAGATATATCTATTTATAAGGAATATATATAATAACCCTGATTGAAATAATATTTTGATTAGGAAATAATTTCAAATTTATTGTCGAAAATTGTATAATCTTTAAAATTATATTATACTAATATGATATACGAAAGGTAAGTGTTATGGATTGTTAGGTTATACTGATGATGTTATGTTATATTATTTGTGAACCTCGACACTTTTCTATGTTATATGAATGTAATCATTTCTATATGTGACTCTATATGGTTTATATTTGTGACGACCCACCTTTTTGGATAGTTTAAAATGATAATAAAGCACACATTTCTAACTCAAACCATTCAATAGGGAGGATTGCCAATGGGGTTTAATAAGAAAATAAGAGAAAAGAAGGAAAAAAAGTACAGAATCTCGCAGCGGAATAAAAAAATATAATAATCAAATAAACAGTTCATGAAGCTGTTTTGCAATGTACATTTGATTACACAATTTGTATAACATAATTCGGGTATAATCAACAAACATACCATAATAATGCAGCGGAACAATAATATAAATATGGTCTAGCAAACTCCATCTTCATTTTTAAGGAATAATGTCTTCAAACATTGAAACATTCAGGCTGACCCGAGCGTAATGAAAAGACAACACACTCGAATCAGAATAAAAGTTGTTATGTAAGTTAAATCAATAATAAGTAAATATGAGTGTAATAGCTTCATAAATTTTTACGGGATTTTCCATCTCTTATCAAGTGTTTTTTTTGAAAACCTAGGACAACCCGATGAACTGGTAAACTCCTTAGAAGGGTATAGTAAATCCATCCGCTGATCCAAGCTCTCATACCCCCTTGTAAATTTATATAGGATAGAGAAGCACATGGTTGGAATCGAACCTAGGTCTTTTACCAAAACCCAAGCCTCCTTTCTACCGCACCGCATCCGTGGACACTTATTAGTGTACAACATGAGTGCAATAACTTAAGAGATGTTACGGGATTTTTCATCTCCTAAGGATCCGTCAAACTATCTATAGACAGCAAGATACGCTATATATGTAATGTCTATCAGTAAATTAAAGTATTAAAATAACATTAAGGCTTTATATTGATCTCCCTTAACACATTTTTAAGCATTGTCCTACAGTTTGCCTTAGTGGCATCACTAGTAACCTCATTAGCGATGGAGGAGTCATGATAAGACAACACTAATACAATGTCATAGTGGTCGCATATAAGGATACAAGTATGACAATACACTTGAGGCAGTGCCCAAGGTATGATACTACCAATTCAAGTCACCTGACTGGTGGTAACCCCTAACGGCCCACCGTGAACATCCATCCATCAAATCAAGATTCACCGAACAAGTCAAAATCAACATAGTAATACGAATAATAGATGTCGCTAGAGGTAGTTAGCCTCAATGGTCAGGATAAGTCATCCTGTTTTAGTTATTTCCTATTAACACAAGTGTCGGGGTCTATCCACCATCGTTCTCTTTCTTTAAATCCAGCAAACATTCACCCATCCAACCACTTCATTTTGGATCATCCACCACGTGCATGGCTGTTAAAGTGGTTTCGGTATTGACAGAGAGTATGTCAATAATCGGTCCCGGTCTCTTTAACAACCAAACGTCATTTTTCACACAGGTTGGTTCTTTTAAATTTCAAGAACAAGTCATACTTCATATCAAAATATCAAATTCTTTTTAACAGTATAAATCATACTTCATATCAAAATATCGAATTCACTTCAAAAATCATTTCGAATTTAAAAATAGGTTATACCTTCATATCAAAACATTCAATTCAAATTTATGATTTAAATCTAAATAGTTCCTCTTTAAAACAGTTTGAATATTGAAAATGGTTTTGAATAACTAAAATAGTTTGAATATCGAACAATAGTTTGATTATTAAAATTATTTATATATTAAAATAGCTTATATTAAAACCATTTCTTTCTTTCACAATAATTTAAACTCATGTTTCAAAGAACAACGAAATCAAATTTTCGACTTCCAATTCTAGTCAACTTCATAATCAAGTTTTAATTTAAACCAACCTCGATCAAAATGATTCCAAACATTACTTCAAATTCAGTTTAAACGGTTCTATTCAAATGGCTAAAAGTTTCTCAATTTCTCATTATTAAACAATTTAGTTGAAATCCATTTCACATCCAAAACTTGGAAGTACCAATTTAAAACCTCTTTAATTATAGTAAATTCAAAGTTTTAAATTAAAATTTAAAATTTAAAATAATTCCCATTCAATAAATGTAAATCATTTCTAAAATTTAACTTAAGAACAAACAATTTCATTTAAAAGTTTTAATTTCAACATTTCTAAATTCGAATTTAAAAAATAATTTAATTCATGTAAAAACAATATTTTTATTTCTTCAAAACAGTATTATTTAAACCAATTTAAATTCAAGATTTTAGAAACCATTTAATTTAACCAAATCCGGTGTCCGTATATAATTTTCTATCCTATGGCCAAGTGATCAGTTATTCCAATTTAATTGCATGAATAGGTATATATATCATTTTGATCCAAAATTAAATGATACAAGTATATATAATTTCAATCTATTTCTTAACTCATTTCAAATATTACAAGTGGCAATTTATAAGATGTCAAATAATAAATAGGATAATAATAGGGATATATCAAAATAAATAACAACCATACATCCAACCTATCAATCAATAGGCATCCAATTACAATCAACATCCAAATCAACCAATATATCCTAACAGTTACTAATTATCAATTATCGTGTTTTAACTTGCAATTAAATTCAACATTAATTTAAATGTCAATTTAACTCAATATAAAATTCAATTTAATTTTAATTTTAATTTAAACTAGTAAATAACAACCAATAAAATTTTATCACTTCATAATTTTAATTTAACTAACATAAGGAAATTTAGTATTGTGTGAGTGTGTTAAATCACCCACCTTTGGTTTATAGCCCATTAAAAATCCAATAAAAGCCTAAAATCTCAGTCGTCTCCAAATTTAACCAAACTAGTTTTATATTGTTCGGTATTTCAATATGAGTCCAATGGAAGAAACAGCACATCAAACGGAGTTTGTATGCAAAAGTTATGCAAGTTAGAAGATTTTAAATTTTAAAATCAAATTAAAATAAGCAAGGGGAAATTTGTAATTATCTTCACCTCTCCAAACCCTCGCGTCACCGAGCAACCCATGAGGCCGTCACCTTTTCTTCGTCGTTGCCCCGCCTACACGCTACGATACCTCGATCAGACACAACCATCGAGTTTGCCCCACCTCCCTCCACCTTCGCCAAAAATGTCACCGCCTCTTCTGCCCCCAATCACCTCCGACCATGCCTCGAATGCCACCCCTTTACGTCCAAAATCTATCAAAGTTTGACTTAATTAGCTCGATCCAACCATAAAACTTGTAGATCTCGTCGAGTACTACGGCTTCCATTTAGAAGTCGTCGCGAATATATGAGAGATGAGAGATATCAAAGAAGAAGAACATTGAGTAATTTCGGCCGTAGAAAGTGGTGGCCATGAAAATTAGGGTTTTATATGAATTTTAATAACATTTATTCTTGATTTGAGTGCCCATTTATAGGGTAAGGTTCAAAACAGCCCGAACTCCAATCGAGGTGTGCTGATAGGCAATCTATATTTAAAATGGCCTTCTGAACACAATGGAACTAGTTTCAAGGCCTAATTCCATCGTATACGAAAGTTAATGTTTTATCGTTCGTTAAATTAAATTAAATTATATTCAAATAATTTATCACTTCACAGTTATGGACAAATACAATATTTATACTTTACAAATACGTTATTACAAACCACAACGTTCATTAATAAATCTACTTTATTATTATACACATTTGAATCAAATTTGAATAATTACATTTCAAAATAACATTTTACACTTGAACATAAACCGATTTAATCACTTTTAAATTCTGAATTAAAAGTTTTCTTTTATCGCTCTTGATTAAACAAGAATTAATAATCTTTTGAAATTAAAATTTTCCATGCGAAACCCAAGATTATTAATTACGAAATAGATTCTAATATTTAATCTCAACAGGAATAAAATTCTTTCATTATAATTTAAATTCCAAATAATTTCCTTTATTTTAATTTGCATGTTCTTTATATTACATCAAATTCCCTTTTCAATTTTACCATATATTTCCTTTTATTTTTTCAACTTTCTCTTTTATTTTAATTCATACATATGTTTCTATTATTACGTCCATTAATTATAATTTACATTCTCTTTCCTTTAATTTGAAAGATTTCAATCATACTAATTTCTCGTTGATTACCAAATTTATTTCAAAATGCATTGAATAATGAGGTGAGAAATAAAATAATTGTTACAACTTATAATTCAAACACATTTATAAATTTATTGATTACAACAAAGGTTAATAAATTTATGCACTAAATAGTTGATTTCTCATTGTATGCTAACACATTTAGAATATTGTTTATCCGTTCTTATTAACATTTATTACCATTAAATTATATTCTATTATGCACTACTATCCTTACACTTCACTGTAGTAATTATTTTAGAATCTATTTAAGATAAAGTTATATATTCTAATAATTTTTTATTAATAATTCATAAATTTCAATTTTTGACGATATCAATTCCAAAATCTTATTTAATTTAATATTTTTAATTATCAAAAATACGGAACGTTACAATATTGATTCTTTGTTATATGTATTACACCTCACCGGTGTCATCTAAATAAGTTATACATTAATGATATATTATGTCTCATCGAGGTTTATTACTTTGATGCGAACGTTATGCCTTTTTAATTGTACATATATTCATATAATGTTGAATCAATGTAATCTATTATCCCATGTCATGTATGAATGTGCTATGATTATAAATGTGCACAAATATATGATTTGAAACCTTAAATGTCATTGGGATAAACAACATTTCTAGGGATAAATGTCTTAAATAAGGGTATTTTAAAATAAAGAAGTAAACACATGATGGCGAATGATCGGTATAAGGTGTGTTACATGACAAGCTAGTATCCATCATATTTGGACTGATTAGGGGTTGCTCCCTAAATCATGGCGATTTGGTCCATAACCACTAATTTTACAAATGATATGTTACATGGACACACTATGAGGATAGGAGCATGAGAAACGATGACCATGAGATCAAAGCAAGGTGATTTAAGGAATGTGTCGAGGAGTGATGACGAGAACGATATAAGATGAGATAAGATGATCTAAACAATAGATCGTGTGGGGGAAGCTACGGCTACTAGTCGAAGGTATACGAATGAAATAGGGTATGATATCTTGGTGTCGACTTAACGACCAGTAAATTAATAGGAGTAGGATTCATCAAACGTACATATGCCTCTTCATGAATAACTTAAAGAGTGTGTTGCTTAATAATGATAATGATTGCAACTCATAAAGATGATTACAAGTGATTTCTCCATTAATTAGAGTTGCAGCTACGCGTCACATTAATTAGAGCATAACAAGGGTATATATACTATATGTAAGATGAGATGTAGATGGTTTTTGTTCTAGTAAGTGCTTGATAAAAATTTATTTCTTAAACATATTACATATACCCAACATACACATTGTTATATTTTATGCACATGTATTGTTACCCTCACAACTAGATTCTTACTTGACTCGGGGTTTGTTATGCATTTAACTACCTCAGGCCAAACTATGGTTGTTGGTAGGATGTTTACTTTTGGTTGTATTCATTTTAAGCCACATACTAAGGTTGGAGAAGCAGACGATGGTGCTATATCAAATTTGTAGTATATTAGTTATCATGTGCCATGATGTGGTTCATGGTTATGCTAGATTTTTTTTCTTATACTCTTCAATGACGATGTATTAGTTGTACTAGTGTTGTATATGTGTTATGATGGGATATTTTTCATGTAGTCAGTCGTCTATATATGTTCGTGTATTGAAATGTCCATGTTCTTTAACATCTTTTATGTACATATTATATTTTGACCATTTTAACTGTAATGTCATACTCTTTATCTATTTTCTTTTTCCGGGGTTATGTTTCTATTATGTGCTCTGATTTGTGGTTTACTAAGTTCTTGCAACTCATTGCATTGCCTTATGTCGAGATGTGGTATGTATTATTTTAGATGTGTTTAGTTATTGAAACATATCTACGTTGGCTTAAGGGATTGTATGTAAGAGATCGATCCTATTGTGTCATATACTTAGTGCTTTTAGACAGTTATTACTCACTAGTAACATAGGCACTGGACCATGGCATCACATAAGTTATACAATTAAATTAGATAATTGCCCCTAGGGCTCACTCTTAACTCTGTCAGAGTTATGGTTTCACTGCCTTATATTACCATTTGTTATTAAACAAGATGTAGAAGCATATTAGTAATCATTCTGGTTACTGATATTTCCTTTTCATGAGACTTTATATTTAACAGTCTCTTTGTTATCTCTTTTGTTATATACTCTTTAAGTATATTAACATAAAGATGAGGATTCTACTAGATGAAGGCAAGTTATTGAACGATACTTATTCACGTTATCATTATATTTATCCAGTATTTTAGGGACACTGGCATATTAGACTATATATTCACTTCTGAGGCGTCACAATAAGATTTATGCACCATTTGTATATTGTATGATGATATTGAATCTTATATCTTTTGATATGTTATGCACTTAGTTTTTTTACATGTTTATATTGATATTATATTTTATTCCTTGCGTCATCAAACATAGTATGATTATACATGTGATATATTTACCCTATGTTCTTTTCAAAACTCTACTCTTAATGCAACGTCATTTATGATACCTACTGAATCTAGTTGTATAGTCATTGATGACTGGTGTATGGAGGAAGGGTTGTTATAATTAAAATAAAAAATAAAAAATTCATTCATAAGTGTATTGTTAACTAATGTTTGTATCTATTTTGCATCATGTCATTTTATTTTATTTTCTATATGGTGCTGCCTCAATTTACACAAGGTGGGAATTTCAAAATCCTTCGTAAACTAAAACTGTATAAAATGTCAAATTTGAATAACAAAAATCGGATAACAGACATAAATGCATTGCAGGATCATATAGGGTATTTTGATATTAGTTTAATTTAACAAAAATTCCTCTTGGCATCTAAGAAAACGATAAATTCAAGTTCACTTGTAGTTATCGCACAAATCTCAGTATTTTGCAAGATATTACATTTGATTGTTTCTATGAAGGTACTTAAAGCTCCAGTAGCATTGCAACGATAATTTATGGTGCATTGATAAATTACATTCGCACCTGGCCAAGAACTACTTTGTAAATTGGATCAAATTTTCATTTTACAGTTCTTGGTTAAGAACCATTTGTAGGATCGATTTCACCCTAGAGTGGGGATGAATAGGGTGATACTATTAATTATAAAAATTTAATGCGAAGCAGCACAGATAATAGCAGAATAATAGCAGCATAGATAACCGTAGAATATTAAAAGAAGAAGTAGAACAACACAGATTTACCCAGCTTCGGCAAAAGCATGCCTACGTGCTGCCCGGATTTCTACTAGAAATTAAGTAGTCAGGTGCTTGCACACGTAGACTCGCGACACCCGTTATCGACTAACCTAACTTATGCTCGAAACCCTACCACAACTCAGCCATTGAGTTGCGAATTCTCGAACTACACCACTGTAGTTCGTCCCATAGTCACACTACTAGAATTTACAAAAGTTTAAAAGAGAAATAAAAACAATTTAAAAATACAAAACCCTAATTTAAAATTAAAGCCCGCTAGAAACTGGCCCAAAGTGATAAAAAATGGTTGCCCTTTTTCTCTTTATTTCTTCCGCCTTGAATCCTTGCGTTGAAAAAATGGCTGCCTTGTTTCTTCTTTGATATGAAATTAGGTGTAACGACCCAGAATTTTCGATCCCGAAAATTCCAGATAGTTAGGGAAAAGAAGAAAGAGATAGAAGAAAAGAAGAAACAGAAACACCAACATCTCACATTCGCAGCGGATAAAATATAATATCACATAAAATAACAGTTTACAAAAAAAACTTTATCAGTCATTTACAATTTAATACATCTGAGTTACAACATTTACATATCACACTGGACAGATTCAATCAACCTGTCCCATACAACTACAATATATCAAAACGAAATGCTCTCCATACGTTCCTGCCATCCAGCTTGCTTCTTGAGCTCCAGAACGTCCTTACTTGAAAATCTGTAATACTCGGTCTGACCCGAGCATTACATCAAAGTAACACCCGGGTCAGGCTGGAAACCAACGTGAGTAAACCCATCTAACATGGAATACAAAAGCATACAACTAATATAACCCGGGGTAACTTGTATCAATTTAAAATTTCACAAATTTGGTATTGACAACACTTATAACACACCTCAATTCTTAGTACCCAAAACTAAGATTAATGATCCAATTCGCTTAAATCGTTCCATTTCAGCCTATTGATTCCTCATATACATTTAGAAAAAAAAATCGAAGTGTTTCCAGCTATTTACTAATACCCGACTCTGGTCTCTTAGAATTTAATTCAAATCTTAACCCAAGTCAGTCAAGTGAAATACAATAAAAGATGTCACCTTTTTACACAGCAAATCATCATCGACAGATAACCACATTATCATTGTTTACCCAAAACATATCATATCACAAAACATTTCATATCAGAGATATCAATCAACTCAAGGCATTTAATCATCATTCAATCATTCATAAGCAAGATGGATCGTTTCCAAAATTAATTTAATTTATCTCTAATTAAATTAATTACAAATCTTTAATCACTTAGATTACCCTTTACTTAACGTAAATTAATTACAAACCAATTAATTAATCATTTTTCAATTATCCATCTTAATTAATCATCTTGGATAAATTATTCTTTCATTATATTAAGGAATAGCCCATAATTAATTATACATATTAATTAACACATACCCATTCCATATTAATCACATTTATCCTAAAAATAATCAAATTAATTATCTTATAATCACTTACATTGATTAATTATCCTTAATCAATCATACTTCTTAATTAACTAACCCATAATTTATTTCTTTAATTAACCAATCCTTTAATTAATTACACAAAGTAATTAGTCTTTAATTACTTTTCTTAAGTAATCACCCTTAAATTACTTTCATCGAGAAATTTTCCTATTGGTTAATTATCCTCAATTAATTAACCTCAGATCATTAATTAAGTTAACCTTTAATTAATAATTAAATTAATCAACCCTTATCAAATTTATCCCTTAATTACTTACATTAAGTAAGTAATTAACCTCCACTTACTAATCCAATTTACCTCAAATTACCAATTAATTAATTAATTGATAACCCTTAATTATAAGTTAGTTTATAATTAGTCATTAATTAATTTATCTTCTCTTTAATTTTCTTCATTAATTTGCTTAATCTATAATTACCCAAAATCTTAATTAAGTTCAAGATAACCCATTTATTATCTTTAATTACTCAATTATCAATATCATAAAATTAACTTAAAACCTTGGAATTAAATTATCATTAACTTAAAACCTTTTCAAGATAAATTAAAAATTTAAAACACCATATCCTTTTTAAATATATTACCTTCTTAATTAAGTTTTAAAAACACCTTAAGGATTAACTTAATTTATTAAAACTTAAAAACAAATTTCTCAACTTTAATTAACAATATTTAATAATCAATTTCTCCTTAAAATAGTTTTAAAGATAATTAGTTTAAAAACTTAACTTTGTTAACTTAAGAACTTTGAGAATATAAAACAATTTTTTTTCCGAGGAAAACCCGGAATTACTCGAACAGGTATCAAGGGTTCATCTCCAAATCTCGAGCTTCCTTCTTCGTCTTCTCTTTAATCTCATCAAAACTTGGTTAAAATTCTAAAATCTGATATGTTAAAAACACATACGAACCCGAAACAAACTTCGAGTCCAACATCCCTTTCCCCGTGCTTCAGCTCGTGAAAAATCTTCCTCATTTCCACACGCAACTATAGTGCACAGGGTAACTGGTGCACGTGCACCGGCCTACGGCGTCGCTCCGGTGTCTACGACTTCCTCTAACAAGTCGACATTGACATCCATAATCCATCGAACCACTCAGCATTTTCGATCGAGCACTAAAATCAAATTTGAACACTCCTGTTCAAACTAGAACAACAACTCTGACCAGAACCCACCTCGACAAGACAACCCCGACCATTAGAAGCTCCACAACTTCGTCCACAGCCTCGTCCCTCGACCTAGTATCGATTCCTCCACGATCGGCCTCCTCCGGTGCTCCGACGACGGAGCAGCAACCAAAACTTGGACTTCGAACCCACCTAAAACCTAGTTCCGCCTCGACTGGCCACCACGGGAAACCAGAATTTCTCCAACTATTTTTTCCGATGTCGTTGATCACCTGACCTGCTCCAGTAGTGACCCCGATTTCCAAAACTTCACCGATCAACAGGAATCGTTCGAAACTCATTATTCGATTACCTCCTAATTTCTCATGTTTAACAACATTAATAATCAGGATTTTATTTTTTAAAATCCTATAATATGATAATTAATCAGATTATAATCCTAAAACAGTAAACTTAATATGTCGAGATTTAAGAAATGCAACTGTTCTTCTTCCTTTTTATTAAACTAGCTTCGAATTCTTCATGAAAATAAATTTTAAATTCTGTACCTTGTTATTATTACTAGATTTTAAATTGATGGCCGAAGAGATTCAGGGAAGAAGAAATTTGAATTTATCAAAATTTGAAGTTAGTGAATGAAGAATAGAGTCAAAGTTTTGAAACATAGACATGCACCCAAGAATCAACAGATATATATACATTCATACATAATAAACCAACATGCAAAACAAATTTTCATTCATTCAACCAACTGACACATCAATCATTCATATGCATCAGATTTAAACAGTTTAAGCTAGGTTTACTCACGTGCACATGCAAGGTAGAGGAAGCCTGGAATGTGACAGTTGATTGAAACTTGATCTTCAATTTTAACTTGATTTGCTTTAAACTTTTAAGTTGATGTTGAAATTTTGCTTCAGGCCGAAACTGTGGCTTCTAATCATGCTTGAAAAAAAAACTTATCTTTACTTTGATTTGTGGAGAATCTGAAAGTAGATCTTACCTATGATTTGAGTTCTGTAA